>OY728164.1:583790798-584415798 GCA_963277665.1 Viscum album | reverse complement strand
TTAATCATAGATCAATCATTAAATGAGTATGGGATGAGCTCAAGGATAAAAAGATAATTTTAATAAAATATAAAAATGTTTTTGAATTATTTGTGAACTAAAATTCCATGAATAAAAAAAAAGATCTAAAACCTTAATATATGTAGATTCATGAAATTTTTATGTTTTTTTAATGAATGGGGTTTTTGATGAATTCCAAAATAGGAATATGTAGTTTCTATTTGGATGATAAGAACAAGAGGATCACTACAATGAGGATGAAAAAAAACCTAAAAGTGAAATTATTAGGCAACCTTTTGTTGGACTCCACATGTGTTAATCATGTTTTAATGATCAAAAATCTCCATAATAACTACTTATCATGTTTTAATGATCACAAATATCTATAATAACAACTCAGAATGTTTTTATGATAACAAATCTTATGGATGTTAATTACTCTCTTTATTATTTACAAGTCTCATGCACGATCACAAATCTCACATATATTATCAAGCCTTTATGTTTATGATTCATGTTCTCTTACTCTCTAATGGTTAAACTTAATCCATATTCTGCATATTACTGTCTAAGTCCAAATACAGATATTTGTCTAATTATGGACTCACCGTGATGGACTCACCGTGAAGGACTCCCCATGACCCAGACACCGTGAAGGACTCACCGTGACCCAGACACCGTGAAGGACTCACCGTGACCCAGACACCTTGAAGGACAAACCGTGACCCAGACACCGTGAAGGACAAACTGTGATCCAGACACCGTGACATGGTCATACCCTGAAGCTCATACCGTGAAGCTCATACCGTGAAGAAGACATCGTTTATGTAATCATTGTGACACCATTTCTTAACATTTTGTCAACATTATTTAAAAATCCTAACGATCATATTTTATGTTTTTAATGCAATTAATGTTATTTAATGATAGTTTTTGGCATGTTAGGAAACTGTATCTCGTACCTATGAAAAGGAAATCATTCCTACTGCTAGAACTTGTAGAATATAAGGAATATTGGGATGTAGTATACGTGCAAGCAGTGAAGCGGCGTGCAAGTGTGAATATACAACTAGAAGAACTTACATACACCTGAGAGAACTATGCTGAACAAGAAGAACAATATTGGACAAGAATTAGAATTCCAGACTTTCAAAAAATTATCATGAATGCAATCCAACACCACTGAAGAACACACGATTAATCAAGAGATCATTTTCATTCCTGTAGAAGACAAGATGACTACGACACTCTGTTTTTCAACAGAAAAACCAGAGAAGGACTCAGAAGCATTCCCGCTGAATCCAACGAGTCCAGAGCTGCATTAATAATCACTAGAGCTTTATAAAATCTTTTCTTGTCTCTCTAAGTGATTTATTTATTATCTTTCGAGCAGTGTGGTGTACTCTGTATTTCTTACACACACTATCTCCTGCACTGAACTGGTGGATATCAAAATACTCACTCCAAATCTCTTAACTCTTGTTTACCCACGTCAACTGTGGAAGAGGTCCTTGTGTGGCCTGGTCTTTGTTTTGTTTCCCATGAAGAACAGTGGTAGAGGTCCCTGTGTGGCCTGGACAGTTTTGTAAACTTTTTTTAACCCCGATCCAGGATGTGGATCAAATTTTATATAAATTTGAGAGGACTAAGTCTCAGCTTGAAACTGAACCTCTTGTTATATCTGTTATGCACTTTTAGATTAAGTTCAAAGTTTACTGCATATATCTTATTTATTCCTCTACTGTTACTTTGAAATACAAAACTATTTTAAAGCTACTTTGATCGTTAAATAAGAAAGTGTTTACACCTATTGTAATTCAGTAGGTTAGTTTCAAAAGTTAGTTTAATCTTGTGATTAAAATAACTGAGACCTAATCAATCTTTGAGAAGCTAAGTGAACATTTAAAATCTGTATAAATTCACTACAATTTAACTTATTTTATAAATTGGGGGATTTTAAATAGAAAATATTTTAACAAAAAATTTAATTGGAACTCAATTCACCCCCCTATTGAGTATACACTCCGACCAACATTTGGTATCAGAGGATTTGTTTTGTTTAATGATTTTTTAAATACTCTGTTTTTAAACTGTGATTTTAGTTTCACCTATAAAGATCTTAAATTTCTGTTAGTTCTAAATTTTAGCTCTTTAAATTATCCTTCTAAAATCTATCTATGGACAATAGACTAGAGGGTGCTGCTACTAACCGACCACCTTTCTTCAATGGTACAAACTATGCTTCGTGGAAACATAAAATGAAAATTCATTTAGAAAGCATGGGTTTTGATATCTGAACTACTATAGAATCACAATATAAACTTCTAGAAACTGAAAGAGTAACTTGGGATGAACCTACAAAGACTACCTACAATAATAATTGTAAATCTATCAATTCTCTGTACTGTGCTCTAGGAGATGAAGAGTTTAACATAATTTCTGATTGAAAAAATACTTTTGAAATATGGGATAATTTGGGTGTTTCCCATGAGGGAACAACCAATGTTAATGAAATGAGATTAAATACTTATACTATTAAATATGATAATTTTAAAATGAAGACTGATGAACCTATTTCTGATATGTATCTTAGGTTTAATGAGATAGTCAATACAATTAATTCACTCGGAAAGGCTGTTCCAACAAAGCAACAAATTATGAGAATCTTGAGATGTTTACCAGACCGATGGAGAGGCACATCTGTTTCAATCAGAGAGTCATGTGACATTGGTCCTCTACCTGTAAAAGAACTCATTGGTAAACTTATGATGTATGAGGAAGAACTCAAGGTGAATAAGGAGAAAGATGATGAAACTAAAAGAAAATCTGTGGCTTTTAAGACTACTACTTCAAAGATCAAAGACAAGTAGAAAATTCAAATACCTAATGATATTTCAACCAGTGAAGATTCTGATTCAGATAGTGATGCTGAAATGGATCAGATAGCCAGAAGGTTTAAGAAATTTTATACGAAGAAGTAATTCTTCCGAAAATCAAATTACAAAGGAAAGTATGATAATAAGGGACATTGGAAAAAGGACTGGAAGAAATCTGAAAATCTGATGAAGTTTTCTACTATGAATGAAAAATAAAAGGACATATAAAAGCAGAATTTCCAATGCTGAAATACAAGAAGAAATATGAGTATAAGGATAATAAGTATAAGAAAGCCATGAAGGCTACATGGAGTGCTTGTGAGGACAGATCCAGTGAATCTAAATCTTCTGAGACTGAAAACAGAAATAAGGAAAACATGTGTTTTATGAAAAACACTTCTGAGGTAACATCTGAAACTCTTTCTTTAAATTCATATTATTCTAGAGATGATTCTGATTATGAAAATATGTCAAAATCTGAACTGTTTGAATACTGTGACATGTTAAAAGAAACCTGTAATGAGCTGAAAGACAAATACAAAGGTTTAAAGAAACAGTATGCTTTAACTGTTAAACATAAATCTGATCTTGACAAAGAAATAGAAAATAATCCTCAGTTGCTTAAATAAAACACTGAACTAAAAATGTCTAATGAGAAACTTAGACAGGACATAGATAAATTCACAAATGGAAAAGATACACTAACTCAAATGCTAGGAAATCAAGTTGCACCAAAATATACTACTGGAATAGGCTACAAACCTAGACAGAGACAGATTACCAATAATATATTTATTCCTAAATCTGGACAGAATACTGGTAGTTCTATTTTTGGACATGTATATGCTTCAACTAGTTATTCACTTAGTTATAAATCTAATAGAGTTTATCTTTCAAAATATTTTGATTCTATAAATTATATTTGACCCATAAGACAAATGTCGGTACTGAAAGCTTTGATTTCTAACCTGTCTGGACCAAAGAAGATTTGGGTACCAAAATCATTTCCTATTTAAATCTGTTTTGTAGGAAACCTGCTTGAAGAGTTCCCACAAGACGACAAGGTATCTGGATAGTGGATGTTCAAGACATATGTCTATGGATTACTCGTGTTTCAAAAGTTTAATAAAGTTTTATGGAGGTTATGACACTTTTGGTGATAATTATAAAGGAAAGATCATCGGCCAAGGTCAAATTGGTAACACTAATTAAGTTTTAATTTCTAATGTTTTATTTGTTGATGGACATAAATATAATCTGTTAAGTATTTCTCAATTATGTGATTATGGTTTTAATGTTAAATTTGAAAATGATTCTTGCAATGTTTCTAATTCTAAAAATTCTTTTGTCTTTTCTGCTCTAAGAAATGAAAATGTTTATGCTGTTGATTTAAATTCCTTATCTAAGAAAAATGTTACATATTTAAATGCTTTTCATAAAGAGTCCTGGTTATGGAATAGAAGATTAGGACACTACAATATACATTCACTTAGAAAACTAAATAGGAATAACTTAGTTAGAGACCTACCTAAACATGAGTTTCCAAATGACAAAGATTGTAATCCCTGTCAAAAGGGAAAGAAACATAAAGTTTCTTTCAAATCAAAGAATGAAGTTTCTACTTCTCAACCCCTAGAGTTGGTTCACATGGGTTTGTTTGGACCATCTAGAGTTTCTAGCATAAATGGGAAGCACTATGTATATGTCCTAGTATATTAATTTTCTAGATATACTTGGGTATACTTCTTAGCTCACAAAAGTGAATCTAGTTCTAACATTGTTAAATACTCTAAATCTGTAGAAAATCTTAGTGGACTTAAGATTAAAACCCTAAGAAGTGATCATGGACGGGAGTTTGAGAATCATGAGTTTGAATCCTACTTCTCACACAATGGTTATAGTCACAATTTCTCTACCCCTAGGACACCTCAGCAAAATGGTGTAATAGAAAGAAGGAATAGAACCCTACAAGAAATTGCTAGAACTATGCTTAATGAATATGACCTGCCTGTTTATTTTTGGGCTGAAGCTGTCAATACTGATTGTTATATTATTAATAGAGTCTTAATTAGACCTATTCTTAAGAAAACCCCATATGATTTGTGGAACAATGGAAAACCTAAATTTATTTACTTTAGAGTCTTTGGCTGCAAATTTTTTGTTCTCAATACAAAAGATAATATTGATAAGTTTGCTTCTAAGAGTGATGAAGGAATATTATTAGGATATTCTTTAACCAGCAAATCCTATAGAGTCTTTAACAAGAGAAATAAGTGTGTGGAATAATCTGTTCACATCAAATTTGATGAAACTGATCCACATGAGCCTAAAACCTCTCTTGAAAATCTTAAAGAAGATTTATCTGTTCTGGACCTTAATGAAAAATTTAATGAACCTTCTATAAAGACAACCAGTTCTAGACTTATTCCAAAATCTGTTCCTAATGAACATGAATCCAGAGAAGAACCTGAAATTTCTAGTCCTACCTTTACTAGATCATCTAGAATACTAAAGAATCATCCTTTAGATGCTGTTGTAGGAAATCTTGATAGAGGGACACAGACTAGAGTTTCTCTTAGAAATCAGGTTGAACATCAATCCTTCTTTTCACAGCTTGAACCTAAAAACATTGATGATGCTATTAATGATTAATTTTGGGTAATTTTTATGCAAGAAGAACTCAATCAATTTGAAAGAAATAAAGTTTGGAATCTTGTTGAAAGACCTTAGGACACTTTCACAATAGGCACTAAATGGGTGTTTAGAAACAAAGTTGATGAGTCTGGAAACATAGTTAGAAATATAGCTATGCTAGTTGCACAAGGATATAGTCAAGAAGAAGGTATTGACTATGAGGAGACTTTTTCTCTAGTAGCCAGATTAGAAGCTATTAGGATTTTACTTTCTTATGCTGCTCATCTAAATTTCAAACTACATCAAATGGATTTCAAGAGTGCATTCTTGAATGGATATATCGATGAGGATGTTTTTGTTGAACAACCACCTGGTTTTTCAAACCCTCATTTTCCAAATCATATATTCAAATTATAAAAAGCTTTATATGGTTTAAAGCAAGCTCCAAGAGCTTGGTATAATAGATTAAGTACATTTCTAATTTCTAAAAGTTTTACAAAAGGAATAGCTGATCCTACTCCATTTATAAAACGAATTTCTAAAGATGTTTTAGCTGTACAAATTTATGTAGATGATATTATTTTTGGACATTCAAAAACTACATTATGTACTGATTTTTTCAAAATGATACAAAATGAATTTGAAATGAGTTTAATGGGTGAACTTAAATTCTTTATTGGATTTCAAATATTTCAAAATAATGATGGAATTATTTTAACTCAAAGTAAAAATACCAGAGATCTTATAAAACGTTTTGGAGTGTATAGCACAAAAAGTAGTGACACTCCCATGAGTACCACCTGTAAGATGGATCATGATGAAAATGGTAAATCTGTTGATCGAACCACTTATAGGGGAATGATTGGAAGTCTACTCTACCTAACTGCTAGTCATCCTGACATTATGTTTAGTGTGTGTATGTGTGTTCATTTTCAATAAAAACCTAAAGAGTCACATTTAAATACTGTAAAGATAATTTTCAAATACCTCAAACATACTCCCAATTTAGGACTGTTCTATCCCAAAGGACAATCATTTGAATTAGTTAGTTATTCTGATGCTGATTTTGTTGGATGTAAGCTAGATAGAAAAACCACCTCTGGAACATGTCACCTTTTAGGCAAGTCACTAGTATCATGGTGTACTAAGAAACAAAATTTTGTTGCATTATCTACTACAGAAGCTAAATACATAGCTGCTGGAAGTTGTTGTGCACAAATTTTGTGGACGAAACACACATGACTAGACTGTGGATATCAATTCAGACATGTCCCAATAAATTGTGACAACACAAGTGCTATTAACATTTCTAAGAATCTTGTTTCTCATTCTAGGACAAAACATATTGATGTAAGACATCACTTTTTGAAGGATCATTATCAAAAAGGTGATATCACTTTGGAATTCTGTGGTACTGAATATCAACTTGCATATATATTCACTAAACCATTAAATTCTGGAAGATTATACTTCATCATACATGATCTTGGTATGATTAATCATAAGTAAAAATCCTACCGATCCTAATGTTTAATAATTTACTATATTTTACTTTACGGTTTCATGGTCACTATTTCTAAGTTACTGTTTTATGTTCATGGTCTCACCATCAAGACTTTATGCTCACGGTCTGTCAACTTATGTCTCACCGTGACTACACAAAATGCTTACTGTCTCACCGTGACGACTACCAACTGTCCCACTGTGATGACTAATTTTCATCACATCGTAACTCCTACTCACAGTCTCACAGTGAAGATTATTTATATTATTATTTTAACTCGTATCACATAATTTTTTTTACTTTACCACTATTTGATTTCCCGTGTTTTTTTTAAGACGTTTGACATTCCCAAATGATAAAACATAAGGGTTTCATTTGATTCCTTACCTGAACTCTCTCTTGAACCTTCTCTTCCCTCTCGCCCGAACCTTCAGTGGATTCCAAGGATGAGGCTTCCATCTTCACCCTCGTTTGAGAAGCACCGCACTATGAAACAGAAGAGGATACCAAAGATAGATCTCGAAGTACCTCTAATCCCAAACCTGGTAAGCCGTATAGTTGTACCTGAAAAAGAGGTTTGTGTAGAGTGGTTTTTGTCTAGAAGATCTATAGTTTTGAAAGTTTTAAGAGAACAAGGATGGCTTGGATGTTTCACTGGACAGAATAGACCGATTTACCCGAGATTGGTATCTCAATTCTATCAGTATGTAAAGTTTTCATTTGAGTATGGAGAAATATTTATGGTGACAAGATGGATAAATGGTCAAAAGTGCTCTTTCTCTCCGAGGATGTGGGATGTATGCCTAGGGATTCCCCATGAAGAAGTTTGTGAGGATTACCAGAGAGACCCTCCTCCAACAACCGACATCTTTGACCTGGAGACTGCTTTGGAAAACCTTACTAGAAATGGCACCAAGCGAAGGGCCATAGCTGCTAAATTAGATGGGGTGACAAGACTTCTGTTCAAGTTTGTTAAAAATTTGATTAGCCCAAGAAAAGGAGATTTTTCTATGATGAAGTATCAGGATGTGTTCTCGATTCATCTGTTGAAGAATGACCATAAGATAAACCTATGAAAGTATGTTATCAACCATATCTGTGAGCTGATCAAAGTCACTTCCAAATCCACCTCCTTGTTTTACTCAAGGATGATTTAAGCTATGTTAGTTGCCAAATGGATGGTTGGACCGAATGAAGAAAAGTTAGAGGAACTTGATTTCTGCCTATCCATGTCTATCATCAAAAGGATGAATATTAGCTAGAACCCCTGGAAGAAGTAGTGGGTTGAGGATAATTATGAAGTGTATAAAAGGTTTAATCCTGTTGACTACCCAAGAAGGCCTAAGAATCTATCTGATCCTGGTTTGGAACCAGATGAAGTGGCAGAGTTTTCAGAAGAAGAAGAAGAAGAGGAAGTAACAGCTGAAGTATCTCCGAGAGAAGAGGTTGAAATACCACCAATGGAAACAACTCCTATTGAAAAAGAAAGGACTGTTATCCCTGCTGAAAAACCTCAAGGAGAGGAAGTTGGTGTTAGTTTGAGAGAAGAGGAAGCTCCTGCTTCTAGCGCGGATGTAAATCCAGAAGCTCATCCTAATGTTGCAAGAAATTTGGGTTTTCCTGATTCAGATCAACATGTAAACTTAGAGGCAGATGCTATTGAAGAGGATCTTTCTGTTGAGAAAGAAGCAAGTACGGAATCTCAAGTAGTGGAACAACCGGTTCCTAAGATTATTCCCTCTATTGAAGAGAGGATGTAAATTTACTTTCAGCTGGAAAGGAAAGTGTTTTCTAAAGAGATCAGGGATGATCCTGTGGATCTTGTCCATGTTCCTGAGCCTCAAGAATCTGAAAGGGAAGCACAATTTGAGGGGGATGAACCTCAGAACCTTGAGATTACAGCAGCTGGATTTGCTGAAGCTTCTCAGCCTTCTGTCTCAAACTCTGTGCACACCCAATTTTTTCCCAAGCTTTTATGATGTGAATGAGTCAGAGTAAGTATCTACAACTGGAATGGATCTTTCTTCTCTATTTCAACTAAAGAATGTAGCTCATTCAGAACCAGAACCATAGCCCCAACCTCAATCCGAATCAGAATCTCAGTCTGAATATGACTCTAAACCTCAACCAGAATTTGAACCACTACCTTTACCTGCACCCTTACCTGAGCATCACTCCTTTGTGTCCAAAGATGATCTGAATGTTTTTGGAGAAACATTGTTTGTTGGAGTTGAGAAAATTGTCTCCACTCAACCTCGTCCAGTGACTCAGTTAAGTCAAGAAGATGCATCAACTCTCTTGGAAAGTATTATGTTGCATATTCAAACAAGGATGATTTGATAAATTCATGAAGTTAGAGTAGAGAATAAGATTCTGAGTGCTGATGTTGCAAACCTGAAAAATATGATAGCAAATATGCAGAATGAGTAATCTTTGAGATCAGAGTCAGCTCCTGTTTCTGCTTCTGCTCCTGTTTCTACTCCTGCACCTGTTGTTGCTTCTCCTAAGACATCTGATTCCCTCCTTGCTAGGGAGATTGTGTCTCAAGTTCATTTATAACTGCTTTCTTTTGATGAAATGATTGAAAAAACACACACCAAGATGCTGGAACGCATGAGAGAGCTTGTGGAAAATCTGAATAAACTTATAGATGAATACACTGGATGCCTGCAAAAAGTGTTGAAACAACTCAAAGTTCTAACCGAAGCTGTCAAGGCTTCACCTGCTTCTCGTCAGATCTCCGCATCTTCTTTGTATGATTCTATGCTGAGATCCATAATCAAGGAAGAACTTCAGAGTGCCTTTAGTGACTTGGATATATCTTCTTTGTCATAAGTGGTTAAGAATAGTGACAGAGCATTGGACTTGGTTAGGATTAATTCTTAGATAGCCAATGATTCTCAACAAGAGATCACCAAGAAAATAGATCTTTTTTTCTCTCGGATTTTCACTAAAAGTGATATGACAGATCACATTAGATATCTTGTTGAAAATTTGAGAATCCCTCTGGCGACTTAAGCTTTTAATGCCCAAGTTCAGAAACTTATTGAGTTCACCAGATTGTTAGAAAAGTTTATGGAGAATAAGGATGATTTTGAAAAGTATATGAAATATGGTGGTGACAATATTACTGATTTCATCAATCTTTTGAAGCTGTATCTTCATGTGCAGAGTACTGCTATAGTTGCTCCAACTGCTGAACCTCTTAGACCTGGTCTACCTACCTTAGCCTCAACTGCCATGTTAGTCAGCCAAGATCTTTCTCAGATCTGGCAAGTCATTCTTGACCAACCTAAGCCTAGATCTTCTACTACTCCCACTTTGGATCCATCTGTTTTTGATGTTCTACCATTACCCTCTTTGTCTACTGCATTTATGCCTTCTTCTACTTCAGTACCAGCTCCGACTACTGATAAAGGCAAGGAAAAGATGGATCCCTGAAGAGTCTAGTGACTGTTTTCTTTTTGATGGGATATCTTTTCTTGTTCACTGTTTGTACTTCTCCTGTATGTTCTATTATGAACCCTTTGATTAATGAAAAATGCCGACTTTCATTTCATTTTTTCTACTTTTTGATAATCCCAAAAGGTGGAGAAATCTCTACAAGTATAAATGGGGGATAAAAACTACAAGTGTCAGTTCTATAATGTTTTTTCTATGCTAGTATCATTAATATTACATGTCATTTATATTCTGCCTATATCTGATTTGTGATCATCAAAAAGGGGGAGATTGTTGGACTCCTCATGTGTTAATCATATTTTAATGATCACAAATCTCTATAATAACTACTCATCATGTTTTAATGATCACAAATATCTATAATAACTACTCATATATACATTTAAATTCAATTTTACCCTATATATTTGAAATATATTCATCAAAGAAAATCCTTAATTTTTTTTTGTAATCTTGGATATTTCAAATCATGGGATATTTAGTATTGATTCACATTAATCTTTAGTAAAAATAGGTTTTTACAAAGAAAAATTACGTTCTAATTATCAAAAAGAAACATTTCTTAATAAAAAAAATATATGTATAACTTTTTCATTGAAATTATACTTTTACAATGTTCGTATGCTATAATGATTTTTTCATGAATTATAACAAATTTAAAATCTATCTATAATATAAATTGTTATGTCAATGGTCATTGTACAAAAGGTATATACATATTTATAATCAATATTTTTATAATGAACATATCATGCCTTGTTAAAATAAGTATAACAGAAAAAGAAATTGGTTTGTCGATGTTAAAACAATATTAGATCACGAATCAAAAAGATATCTAAAATTAAACTTAATGAATATTTAATTTATTTTACATGGATTTGAGAGTTAATGAATTCTGACTCTAAATACTTGAATTATATAATACCTAAAACAAAATAAGAAGCATCATTTTCTTCTCTTCATGTGTTCTGGAAAAAATTCTTAACAATCATGATAAATAATTCAGAATATAATGAGGTTGATCATCATTTTCAATTAAATCCAAAAGAATAAAATTTTATTGAACTAGCAATTAAAAATGATATACATAATATTCAACACACTACTCATTCAAGAAGCCACACTATAGGAAATAAAATATGTAGTTGTATTTATTTAGTTTTTTTGTGGCTATTCAAACAATTTAGAAACATTTTTCTTAATTCCCATGTAATTATATATATTTATCAGTAATATATTTGTAGTGAGAAAGTTCAATTTAGTAGTGGCTTATGGATGTGTCTTTCTTATAATTTATTTATAGTTTGAATTATAATATTATTTTATTAAAAATAAAAAAATAAAAATCACTGTTAAATAATTTAATGATGGTTTTATTTTTCAATAAAAATTAAAAATTAAACCCCCTCTATTTTCATTAGAGAAAATTTTGATTAGTATTAGTTGATTTGAATATGTATGTCATGATGATAAACTCCATACATGAATTATATTATTATGTCATATTATATTTTTTATCAATAGTTGATTACACCATTTATACATGAGGACTCAGAACATTCTTGATTTGGAATAGTAATTTTATTCATTGGATATGGATCTATCCATTATATATTTTTATTTTTATATTCTTTCACATAAGGAATTTAGGGACCAAGGATAATTTTACAACATGTTTTCCTCTAGTTGATTTCTTTTTATATATTTTTTATTGAACATATCTAGATCAAAAAGAGTTATTCATATATTTTTTAACATGTTTTTTATTTCTTCCCTATATCATAAAGGGAAATTCTAATGATTTTGCACTATTTGTTTTAACAAGTGTTACTATTCCAGAAGATAGAATTTGAAAAATCAAAGTAAAATTTAGTAAAATATGTTTATAAAAATTTTGGGTACTTTTTAGAGTTTTTCATGTTGTTACATTTAAAAAATATATGGATTTTGAGAATGAAAATAAGAAGTTTCACAACAAGATCTCAATTATTAAGTAGAGGATTTATTTGCCTCAAGAATATATTTATTTAATGAGTTTATACACCACACAAATTAAATATTATTTTGATTCATCTTAATCCAAATTAATTAATCATAGAACAATCATTAAATGATTATGGGATGAGCTCAAGGATAAAAAGATAATTTTAATCAAATATCAAAATGTTTTTGAAATAGTTGTGAACTAAAATTCAATGAATACAAAAAAACATCTAAAACCATAATATATGTAGATTAATGAAATTTTTATGTTTTTTTAATGAAAGGTTTTTTTGATGAATTCCAAAATAAGAATATATTGTTTTTATTTGGATGATAAGAACAAGAGGATCACTAGAATGAGGATAAAAAACCCTAAAAGTGAAATTATTAGGCAACCTTTTGTTGGACTCCTCATGTGTTTAACATGTTTCAATGATCAAAAATCTCTATAATAACTACTTATCATGTTTTAATGATCACAAATATCTATAATAACTACTCATCATGTTTTTATGATAACAAATCTTATGGATATGAATTACTCTATTTATTATTTACAAGTCTCATGCATGATCACAAATATCACATATATTATCAAGCCTTTATGTTTATGATTCAAGTTCTCTTACTCTCTAATGGTTAAACTTAATCCATATTCTGCATATTACTGTCTAAGTCCAAATACAAATATTTGTCTAAGTATGGACTCACCATGATGGACTCACCATGACCCAGACACCGTGAAGGACTCACTGTGACCCAGACACCGTGAAGGACTCACCGTGACCCAAACACCGTGAAGGACTCACCATGACCCAGACACCGTGAAGGAAAAACCATGACCCAGACATGGTGAAAGACAAACTGTGATCCCGACACCGTGACATGGTCATACCATGAAGCTCATACCGTGAAGCTCATACCGTGAACTATACATCGTTTACATAATCACCATGACACCATTTCTTAAATTTTTGTCAATATTATTTAAATAATGCTAACGGTCATATTAGATGTTTTTAATGCAATTAATGTTATTTAATGATTGTTGTTGGCATGTCAGGAAACCGTATCTCATACCTATGAAAAGGGAATCATTCCTACTGCCAGAACTTGTGGAATATAATGAATATTGAGATGCAGTACACATGCAAGAAGTGAAGAAGTGTGAAAGTGTGAATATACAATGAGAAGAACTTACATACACCTGATAGCATTGTGCTGAACAAGAAGAAAAATCCTGAGAAAGAATGAGATTTCCAGACATTCAAAGAATTCTCATGAATGAAATCCAACACCACTGAAGAACACATGATGAATCAAGAGATCATTTTCATTCCTGTATAAGAAAAGCTAACTACGGAACACTATTTTTCAACAGAAAAACAAGAGAAGGAATCAGAAGCACTCCTCCTGATTCCAATGAGTCCAGAGCTGCAGTGATAATCACTAGAGCTTTCTAAACATTTATCTTATTTCTCTAAGTTATTTATTTATTAACTTTCGAGCAGTGTGGTGTAATCTGAATTTCTTACACACACTGTCTCCTGCATTGAACAGGAGGATATCAAAATCCTCACTCCAAATCTCTTAACTCTTGTTTACCCACGTCAACTGTGGAAGAGGTCCTTGTGTGGACTGGTCTTTGTTTTTTCTTCCACGTAGAACAGTGGTAGGGTTCCCTACATGGCCTGGATAGTTTTGTAAACTGTTGTTAACCCCGATCCAGGGTGTGGATCAAATTTTATATAAATTTGAGAGGACTAAGTCTCAACTTGAGACTAAACCTCTTGTTATATCTTTTTGCACTTTTAGTTTAAGTCCAAAGTTTACTGCATATATTTTATTTATTCCACTACTGTTACTTTGAAATAAAAAACTATTTTAAAGCTACCTTGATAGTTAAATTAGAAAGTTTTTACACTTATTTTAATTAAGTAGGTTAGTTTCACAAGTTAGTTTAATCTTGTGATTAAATTAACTGAGACCTAATCAATCGTTGAGAAGCTAAGTGAACATTTACAATCTGTATAAATTCACTACAGTTTAACTTGTTTTATAAATTGGGGGATTTTAAATAGACAATATATTAATAGAAATTTTAATTGGAACTCAATTCACCCCCCTCTTGAGTATCCACTCTGACCAACACCTTTGATAGCTCAAAATTGAGGGAAATGCTTTGAGGAAGATGAGATTTATTCAAAATTTGAAATCCAAAAAAATAAGAAACCCATGGGTGAATGGACTGAGAAAAAGGAGAAATCATATTTGAGAATACTAGCTGATCACTATTAAGTTCATAGTAAGAATATTGGGAAACATATCCTACCATAATAATAATGCAAAGATTCTCGTGTGAGACTCACCCATGTTTAGATGAGTATGTTTAAAAACTAATTAAAAGAGAATAATTATATTCCTAAGGATAATAATAGAGAAGTAAAGAAAGGCTTGAAATTATATGGAAACACTTGTTTCTTGAGAAAATAAAAGATATTGGGTTTTTCTTTATTGTTTGGTTTCTTTGATCTCAAATTGAAAAACTACTCATACAAAACTATAGAAGCTAATTTTAAGAATAAGAAGAATTCCAATTATTTTAATCAGAGAAAAAATATGTATATAAATTTTGGTTAACATAAGAAGACTAATGGATGGTGAAAACTATAGGGAGACACTACCAAAGATTTTCTCACATGAATTCTAGAGAAACTGAAGTTTTTTGGTGAATCTAATACCTTTAATGAGTTAAGTCGTAATAGAAGTCTTGAAAAATTTGTCAATGAAAATAAAGATCTTTCCAAAAATATGTAGGGTCCCAATGAGAATAATAATTGTATAACAACCCTAATCAGTAGAATATATTAATTTTTTATTTATTACATAAAATTTCACTAAATATTACCCAAAATATTGGGAAGTCAAGTGTTATTGGAAATTATGTAAATATAAAAATATATTTATCATGGGATACAACAACATTATTGAAAACTTTCTTAACATGCTTCTAAATTTTTTAGGGCTTTTAAAACTGTATAGGAAAACTTGGGGTCAAGCATAAGAAAGGGGTGAGATATAAAACCACGTAGTGAAATAATAATGAAATTACATCCACAAGATGATACATTTCAGAAAATAGGATTATGAAATTGTAATAATAAGAGTAGTAATCATAGACATGAAGAATGAGACATGATATAGCATGATAATCAAAACATGGGAAATGTGGAAACAACATAAAACAATGATTCATAAACATAGGTCAATGATAAAAATCCAAGAAGTCATGGTTGTAAGAGTCCCATAAATTAATAAGGTTCACTCCCTATCCCATCAGAACATATCATGATATTAAACATTACCAATGCATTGCAGCGCTATATAATTATAGGCACACTCGTCACATTCATTTCATTCTCATGCTTAATTTTTCCATATAGATCATAGAACATCAATTCATTCATCACCATAACTTATTTAATGACAAATTATGGATGAATAAATATAAGTATTTCCCAAATCAAAAATTATAATTTCATAAATGTGAACATCCTTGATAGGAAATGGGTATGGTATTCACTACACAATTACTTGTGCATGGAATATTGTGGTAAATTTTTGGAAACATAACTATGTCACATAATGATTAATAAAATGGGTTTATGATAGATAAATGGGTCTCTAATAACATAAAAATAAAATTCTTAGTAATAGTTACATATAAAAACATTTCCCATCATTATAAATTTTAAATACATGGAATACGTTAATGAAGAAACTTTAATAAAGAAAAGAATCCAAATTATATTTCGGCATGGTAGTGGGTATAAATAAAAACTCCTTTGAGGATTAATGAGAATTAAATGGGGGATATCATCATTTGTTAATAAAATGTATGGTAATGGGGATATTTAATAATATATCCCAACAAGATCAAACTAAAATTATAAAGCATAAAATAAAAATGGGTGTTTGAAAAAATAGGTTAGTGAAATCACTTTCAAAATTTCAGCATTTTAACAGCTTAGATAAAGGTAATAATCAGAGAGGATAAATAAAAAATAATTTAAAAAACTTAAATTTTAATGTAATACATTTTTTTTCAATAAATTACATTATAAAAAATTGCAATTAAAAAGACAAACTCTAAAGAAGGTTCTTGAATTGAAAGGAGCAGAGGAAGGTGAGGATCCATTACTTGAGTGTGTGACTCCAAATACTTGGGAGGGGATTATTGAGACCCTAAGGCATTGTGGTATGACTCTATAGAGTAAAGGTCTGAGTGCTTATGTTCTATAAGGACTTTTAGTTAAGATAAATGGGATCTTAGGAGGGTTTATATAGGAAATTATAAAGATTTCTTTATTATTTAGGTTTTGCACTCTACATAATAAAATATCTAAAACCACAAACCATCACATGGTTTTTTCCAATGGTTTAGGCCAAAGGAGAGTGGTTTTTATTATTTTATAATTTAGAGGGACTAACTTAATAATATAATTCCCTTTATTATGTAGAGAGGAATCACGCTCTTAAAGAAATGATTTTAAAATGTTAAAATATATTATAGGTTTTGGATAATTCATAATGGTTTTAAAAAATAATTGAAATAAATATAGAATAAAATTATTTTAAATTTAAAACATTTATTTGTTCATTTATACCTTTTATGGTAATTATTAAATCACTTTAGAGTCATTATGATGTCATAAAATACAAACTATATTTATACAATATTTAATTTTTAACCAAGAATTTGACTGTATTAAAAAAATTATGAAAAAATAACTGTTGGATGATTTTTAAGATGTGATTCCAAAAATAATATTCATTTTATCTAAATAATTTTCAAAATACTTGAATTTTCCCTTTTAAATTTTTTTTACATTTATTATGAATTGTGTGGTTTTTTTTGAAAATAACAGTTTTTGAACCCTTATAAAAACATTATTCTACTTAATAAAAGTTATATGATAAATTATATTTGAAAAAAAATTAATAGTAATATTAAAATATTATTTATTTCAAAAATCCATTAATTCACAAATTCATTATTGGAATTTGAATATTAACCAAAAATAAAATGTGTGCTTTTTTATAAAAAATAAAAAATATTTACAATGTAATAATAATATGATGAAATATATTAATTATTATATAAAAATAATGTACATATTAAAATTGATATGTTCTTGATACATATCTCTTTAATACACCATCAAACACCCAATGAGTAAGGTGTGAAATTGTGAGACTTTCATGGGGTGGTTTTGTGGACATTGTTTAGACCATGATCTTGATGAGCATGAAATTGTCCCATGAACTGTTTCACTCATGCTTAAGTTGTTAGATATCAGATATTTATTTTTCAATGTAAAATACCAATGATTCTATATCCCTCGTAATCTTTGATAAATGGGATTCTTAGGGTACGATCTTACTGATTGAGACAATAAATTCTTTTGGTTATATCAATTGGATTTTTTAAAATCCTATATTTATACTAATCATCTGATAACTAATCAAGAAATATATTATCAATGGTAATTATTCTTAATATTCAATTAAATCCAATTTTATATAATAATAAAAAATAATATCAAGTGGGTTTTATAAAAATATTATATAATAAGAGATCTAATCCAATCAAAAGGGGAATTTTATTTATAATTGTTCAGGTCATTACAATATTCACCCATTATGACATTTCACCATCCAAATTTTCTTTTCCCATACTAAAATAGAAGAGGGTACTCTATTTCATCAATTACTCTAGTTCCTATGTCTCTACTTCAATCTTTATTTTTTCACCACAACAGTATAATAGGTTGCATTGTCTTATTTAATAGAGTTTTTTCACTATGATCTTAGATTTTCACTGGATTCTCCTCACACAAGAGATCATTATCCAGTGGTTCCACATCTAGATTGAGTACTTGTTAGGGTTATGGTATGTAGATTCTCAAGATTGATTCATGGAATACATCATGTAATTTATATAGCTTCTGTGGGAGTGAAAGTTGGTAGGCCATCGCTCTGATGTGATCAAGGATGTCAAAGGGTCCTAAGTATATTGGACTAAGATTCCCCTTATTCTCAAATATCATCACATTCCTCCATGTAGATATGTGGGGTAATAGCATGTACACAATATCAAACTCTATGTCTCATTAATGATTGTTAGCATATCCCTTTTGTTGACTGTGAGAAGCCTTGATGTGATGCCGAATGGTCTTAAACTATCAACCATTTCCTCAACCATTTCAGTACCTTGATGTTTTCATTCCCTAACATCATCCAAAAATGTTGTTGTTCTTCACATCATCCCATAATGGGATCTATAAGGATCTAATTTAATTCTCAAGTGGAAACTTTTGTTGTATGGGAACTCGAATAGAGGATAATGCTGGTCCCATAATCCTTCAAAGTCTATAGAATATGTTATCAACATGTCTTCTAGTGTCTAAATAGCCTACTTAGAAAGAATATCCATTAGAGAATGATATGCTATACTAAATTTCAACTCCGTGTTTAGAGCATACTGTAGACTTTTCTAGAACTTAGAGGTGAATCTTGGATCTCAATTCGATACAATCGATAGTGGTACTCTATACAACCTTACAAATTCTCTGATTAATATCCGTACAAGTTGATTGAGTGGGAAATTTTCCCAAATTGAGATAAAGTGATATGAATTTTTAATAAAATCCACAAAAATCTATATAGATTTGTTTTTGTTACATGTATTTGGATTTCTGGTGACAATGTCCATGGTGATGTTAACCCATCTCCATTTTGGTATGGGTAATGGTTGCATCATCCCTTTAAATTTATACCTTTAATCTTCACTTTCTGGTATTCTAGAAACATTGATGTTTATTTAGTGGTCCTTGTATTCATATTATCCCACCAATAGTACTCATGGAGATCTTGATATATCATTGTGCTTCTTGGGTGAATGGAGAAAGTTGAACTTTGTGAATCATCCAATAGTTTATTCTTTAACTCAGGATTTGTTGGAACACATAGTCTTGATTCAAATCTCACAATTCATTCTTCATCAATTTTAAACTCTGTAGATTTCCACTTTCTCATGGATTGCAACTTATTATAAATTGCTACATCATTTATTTTAGAATCCTATATTTTCTTTATGAGGGATTGTTGAGAAAGGATTTGAGAAAGGATTGGCGGTGTTCCTTCCTTAATGATTCCCATTCCATCCTTTAAAAATCTAAGAAAATCATATCCCTATCAATTCTCATTAATTTTAAAATTATTGGATCCTTTCTACATAGAGCATCTACCACATCATTTTTTTCTAATGATGGTAGTGAATTGATCATTAATAGTCCTTGATCGTCTCTAACCATCTTAATTGGTTCATATTCAGCACTTTAGGTGTGAATATATATTTGATATTTTATAATTTGTATATCATTCACACTTCTAACCAAAGAGATAATACTAGCATATTTTTGAAGAAAATATCACTATATCTTATTCTAGATCATGCGTTGGGTAGTTCTATTTTTGGAATTTAAACTACCTTGAATAATAAGCTACGACTATCATTCTATATTAACACACATCCTAATTCATTCTTTTATGCATCACGAAGTACCATGAAAATTTCTCCACTTGAGGGTTGAGTGAGTGCAATGGTAGTGATAATAATCCTTTTTAGCCTTTTGAATCTCTCCTCAAACTCATTATTATAAGAAAACTTGAATCCCTTCCAAGTTATCATGGTACCAGGGTTTGACAACCATGAGAAACTTCTCACAATTCGACGATCATACCCAACTAACCTAAGGGAACTATGGATATCTATCATAGATGGTGGCCTCATCCATCCTTTAAATAATTCATTTTTTGAAGGGTCCATAGATATCCCATTTCTTGTTATGATATTCCCTAATAACGATACATCATTCAACAAGAATTCAAAATTTCTGTATTTGGCATAGATATTATCCTTTCATAATGTCTTTAGCACAATACTCATCTTATCCTCATTCCCATCCTTGGTTTTGGAGTATATTATAAAATCATCTATAAATACTACCATAATTTTTTTGAGGTAATCTATAATGACTACATTTATCCAGTACATGAAGATTAATAGAGCATTAGTGATCCCTAAAAGAATAATTATGAACTCATAGTGCGTGTACTATGTACAAAAAGTAGTCTTGTGGATATCTACCTTATTCACCCCAACTTGGTAATATACTGACCATATATCCACCTTGGAGAAGTATTGTACTCAACATAACTAATTGAAAAATACATCAATAATTGAGAAAATATACTTGTTATTTATCATGTTCCTGTTGATCTCATGATAATCAAAAAATGGATAATTAACCTATCCCCCTTAATCTAGATTCTACCATAGTTGTTTCTTTAGCTCCCCAAGTTCCTCAATTTCCATTCTATAAATATTTTGGGATATTGGAAATTCCCTAGGTATAAGATCGATTGAAAATTCAACCTATCAGCTTGGAGGAAGACCATGCATTTTCATCAGGAAACTCATTAGCATATCCCCTCACAATGGCCTTGTTTTCAAGGATGGTTATTTCCTTAGACTATATCATTTGAGATAGATACGCTTTCTTATAGGGGAATTGTATCCATGCTTTAGATGTTGGTGAATAATAATATTCATCCTCCTCCTAGCACTTATACAAAATCAAGGGTAGATTCACAATACAATGTCTGATTTCCTTCTTGTGGAAATTTATTTAGGCTTTATATAGGGAAAGTCGATCCATTCCCATAAATGCATAAAATTATACCTAAGAGAGTTTTAAAAGTCATGCTGGAATGTTCAGCCCAGAAATTGTTATTGGGAAAGAGTTATATACCAAGTATGCAATAATTACGCCATTTTACATTTTCATTAATAACACTACTTACATGATTTGTGGTGTTGTTTGAATAGTTATACTAAACATTCATGATATGAAAGAATTCATAGAACTATAATAAAAAATTATGTTCACAATATTTGAATGAATAACTAGAGTACTTGTCACAACTTCATTGTCAAGATTCACCTCTAGTGTTGCGATGGAAAAAGATCACCTTTGTTGGGTTAAAGGTTATCGGTTGTCTCCCCAAACCATTGGATTAGTGCATTGGTTTGAAGAGTGCTCTAGTTCATTGAAATTCTAGTAATGAACTATGCGATAAGGGTTGAATATATCATTACTTTCTACTGTAGCAATAGAGAATTTCTATTAACGGTAAACATTATCTATGTGGCCTTCATTCCCACACCTAAATCATTTCTTTGTCCCACTTAGGCAATATTTGGGGTTCTTTGTTGTGCACATTTGACAAGTGGTGCTGAAATTTCTTAGCACCATTAGATTTATCCATTAAACCACAAGAATGAAAATCCACTTTATTCTCCATATCCCCATGATACCCTTGGGATTCATAAATCTCCATTTTTACTTTGAATCATATTGGATAATTTCCTCATAGCTATCAAAGTCATGGAACAACAAGTATTTTAATAGAAAAGGTTTTAGCCCACCAAATAAGTAGCCATCCATCAATTTAGGGGTAATGAAAAAGATGGAGGCATATCATGAATGTTTTGTTAGGTTTTCCTCACACACCCTGATAGATTCATCTTATTTTTTGTTTAGGGTAAATAAATATGTGTCCATTGTATGTCAGATATTGTGATTAAAATATTTATTGAATTTTTTTTTCAAGAATTACTTACACTCTAGTGCTTCGATCACTTCCCTAAGATTCATATTTTTAATCAATTCCCACCACTAATCTGCTTCTCCATTCATATGATAAACAACCAGTAGAACCTTATCTTCCTTAAAACATTAAAGGATGAAGAAGATATTCTCAATAGATTTGATCAATTGTTCTGTGATCAAGGGATATGATGATCTATTGAAAGTAAGAGGCTTTTGTCGCATGTAACTCTATATTTCATCTTGTTATCACTTTGGATGGTTTGGGAACTCTTCTTGATCCAGGTTACTATTCATAACCTGAGTCATATGAGATAATATTGTCATAAATTTCATGATTCACTCTCCCATCGGCTTGGGAATCACGTTGGTGGAAATATTCACATTTCTCGTCGCATTGATTTTTTACCCAATTCCTTATATTTCCAGCCATTGGTTTGAATAAAGGAAAAATTAAGGATGGTTATTTTTAAATTATTATACATATAAAGAGGAATATTATGACATTAAAGTGAGAACATATAAATTAATTTTATTTCGTATCTTAGGAATTTATGAACTTCAATCTATATTATGCATGATCTATTTCCTAAAATGTATTCTTATGAAATTTTTGTTTGTTCACTTAATAATGTTTCGTAATGAGATTATGAATTTTACAAAGAATATCCCCTAAGAGTGTCAAACCACATGCATAGTAAGTCCCGTTTTAATGTTATAGGTTACACCGATTTGGGCCTAACACACCTTGTTGGTGTTGTTACCCCTAGGTACATCTGTGCCAGAACCATGTCCACATGTATTATCTAGAAATGATGAATTTTATAGATAAACCACTAAGTATATTATTACCAAAATTTCAGGATGTTTTCTTATACTTAGTCTTATCCCTACGTATTTTTCTATGTTTTCCAATCCTGATCCCAAAAATGACTAAACATTTGATTTGATACCAACTGTAACAATATGACTTTTTATTACACATTAATTCTTGATTTAATATATAAAACGTAACTTAATAAAACCTAAAAGATAAATAATTCTAGCATATTTAGGAATTAGTTACATATCATAACATCTTTAACATGGGATACGAAAACATTATTGAAAACTTCCTTAACATGCTTTTAAAATTTCAATGGCTTTTAAATCTACATGGCATAACCTGAGGATAAACATAAGAAAGGGGTGAGCTATAAATCCTATCAAGGGAATAAATAAGTAATAAAATGAAGAAGATTAGACATGTTAGACAACATGAATGTCAATGGGGAATAATAAGGGTAGGAATCATAAACATGAAACATGAGACATGATATAACATGGGAAATATGGAACCAAGTTAAAACACAACATTGCAAACATAAGTCAAGGGTAAACCACTAAGAAATCATGGTGGATAAAATCCCATAAAGGAATTAGGTTCACTCCCTATCCCAACATGATGTATCTAGATACTAAACATTACCCAATTCATTGGTGGACTGTATAATTTCGAGTGCACCCATTACATTAATTTCATTCTCATGCTTAAGACTAGCACAAAGATCATAAAAAATGGATTCATTAATCATAATACCTTATTTCATGATTATAGAGTGTAGAATAAATATATGTAAGTCCATAATTTAAAATTATATTTTCCTAAATGTGAACAACCTTGATAGGAAATGGGTATGGTATTCACTACACAATTTCATG
The DNA here is from genome assembly GCA_963277665.1 of Viscum album. Classification (NCBI taxonomy): domain Eukaryota; kingdom Viridiplantae; phylum Streptophyta; class Magnoliopsida; order Santalales; family Viscaceae; genus Viscum; species Viscum album. The sequence continues at coordinate 584,391,904 of OY728164.1, read as the reverse complement.
AGCCTGGAATATCGTAGTAAAATTTCCGCAACTAACACCATCAATTAAAGATTTATAAAATGGTCAATGAGAGATAAATTGGTCTATAATCACATAGAAATAAAAATTGAATTATTTTGGAAATGTAAAAATCTATCCCTACATTAGAAATCGGAAATAAAAGTCATGATGTAATGAGGAAACATGAATAAAAAATAATCCAATCTATATTTCGGCATGCTAATGTATGTACATAAAAATTAATGGGAGGATTAATGATAGTTAAAGGGTGGATATAATAAATTATATATAAAATTTAAATACAAGGGGATATGGATGAATATAGTCCAACATGGTAAAACTGAAATTAATAATCGTAACATAAAAAGGGGTTCTTGAATAAAAGGAAAAGAGAAAAATCCCTTATAAAATTTCAGTATAGTAACGACATTGATAATTGTAAAAACAATACTGGATAAATAATATATCATTAAAATAAAATAAATTTTATAGTATGGTAATTTTTATAAATAAATGATATTATAAAAAATTGTAATTAATAATAAAAACTCCAAATAATGTGATTGAATTGAAAGGAGGAGAGGACGATGAGGATACCTTACTTGAGTTTGTGACTCCAATGTCTTGGTAGGGGATTCTTGAGAGCTTCAAAGAAACTTGGGAGGTATTTAGATAGTGTATGAAAGAGTATTGAAGTTCTCAAAGGATATTTAGTGAAGATAAATGAGATATTGGGTAGGTTTATAAATGAAATAAGGGGTATTTTTTATTATTTAGGTTTTGAACTCTACATAATAAAATATCCAAAAGCACTAACCATCCCATGGTTTTTTAATATGGTTTCTGAAAAATGGGAGTGTATTTTATTATTTTATAGGTTCAATGGACAAACATATTTAGATAATTATAGTTCTTATGTGGAGGCGAGTCACACTCTTAAATAAATGATTTTAAAAAATTAAAAAAAACTATAGGTTTTGGAATATTCATAATGGATTTAAAAAAAATTAAAATAAACATAAAATCATATTGTTTTAAAGGTAAATATAATATTTTGTCTTTAATCTCATTTATATTAATTATTACATCACTTTTGGGTCATTATGATGTCATAAAAAGCAGAGTATAATTATAATATATTTAATTTATACCTAAACATTCGTCTATCTCAGAAAATTATGAAAAATTCAACTTTCAAAACATTAAATGTAATTATTCCAAAAAATATTTACTTTATCTAAATAATATTCTAAAAATTTGAATTTTCACTTTTAAAATTAAATATACATTTATTATTAAATGTTGAGTTTTTGGACAATAGATGTTTTCAAACCGTTATAAAAATTACATTTGACATCATAAAAATTATATGATCATTTATATTTTGTAAAAATTATTTAATAATAATATTAAAATATTATTTATTTCAAAAAAAATTATTCCATAAATTCATTAAATTACTTTGAATATTAACCAAAAATATAATTTTTTCTTTATCATATCAAAATAAAAATAGTTTACAATGTAACAATAATAATGGGATCAAAATATATTCACTATTATATAAAAAATAATTTACATATTCATATTTCTATGTAATTGATACATATAGTTTTAATACACCAAAAAATTCCCTAAGAGTAAGGTGAGCGATGGTGGGACTTTCATGTGGTGGAACAACGAACATAGTTAGGGCCATGATCTTGATGAGCTTGAACTTCTCCCATCAACAGTTCTGATCAATCTTAAGTTGATGGATATCTACATGGTCTTGGTCAAAGGTAAATCCCAATGATTATATATCCCTTGTATGCTACAATAAATGGGCATCATATGGTATGATCCTATTTCTTGAGCTCATCACTTCCTTTTTCTGTGTCAGTTGGATTTGTTAAAACCCTACATGTACACTAACCATGTGATTGTTGTTCAAAGAAAATAGTAATGATTATTAATAGTAAATTAAATATAATTGGATATAATAAAACAAAATAAGGGAATGTTTTTTCAATAACCATATTATATAATAATAAATTTAATTAAATCAAATGGGGAATTTTATTTATAATAGTATGGAGCATTATAAAGTTGGTCACCAAAAGTGTCTTTAATATTTTTATTATGGTTCAATGTGCTTAATAAATTTTAATTAATAAATAGAGAGATGTTTCAAGTATATTATTATCATCAAAATATAAATGGGATGGTATAGTTAACATATGAATACTTCTATTATAACCTACTAAAACATTAGATTGTAAGATTACAATGTAGTGTCTGGATTGATCAAATGTGGAAACCAACATGAAATTGATGTTCCAATGGAATTAACAAGGGAGAAAGGTGATAATGATTCTCTATCAAATTGGAGTGAATTTTTTTAGGGAGAAATTATTGTATAATTATGAAGCCAAAGAATTCAGCCACATTAAGAAAATGAGATAAATATCAATCTTATAAAGGGGAGTGACTGAAGTATAACATCAATCACTATTTATCAATTTTACTTTTGGATTATATTTTCAATTAGGGAGAGGAAATATATAAATAAAAAGTGAATTTTATGGAATTATAAAGATGTTTTTTTATTAATAAATGCAATTGATTTATTTTTTATACTAAAATTTGTTGAAGTGATTTCATGGTGTTTTATAAATCATTGCTGGTTTTTTGAAATAAGAGTTATGATTGTCATACATCCAATAAAACCAAAAGTTTTGATTTATGTGCACATATATTACTTGATAATGAATTCTATGCATGACTCATATTATTATTTCATATTGGATATATTATCAATAGTAGATAACACCATTAACACATGATGATTTGGAACATTCTTGATTTAATAATACATTTTGTAGTGTGACATGCTTTGGAGAGATTGATCTGAGTATGAAACATTGGATTTTTCAAGGAATCTTATTTTTAAATAAGTTCATCATATCTTTCATCAAAGATAGATTATTTATGTACTTTTCCTTGAAATAATAGTATTATAGGATTCTAACATCTAATATGGGATTATAATGGGATGAGATTCCTTGTTATCTATGAATATCAATGATAATTTTTGAGTCTTCTAGTTGTCTTGGTTAACTCATGGTGGATATTCATTAAAGGGTATATTGAGATATTTTGGAAGAAAATCATTAAAGATAACATACCTTTACTCACTCATAAATAACTCATAGAGAAGTGTATAATCACTAAGAGTATGAAGAAAAACATATATCTTATAACACATTGTGATGATAAATGAAGTTTACATTGTCCATGTAACTTCTTATTCACTGAATGATGGAGGTCTCCCAAAAACACTATCCAACCCTATGGAGTGGTGGCATGAACCTTCAAATAATGTTATCTATTTATTATAGCTTATTATTGAGGATTTCATTACATAATATTATATTTCATATACAGGTGTTTTTTGTGTTATATTGAAGGTATTATTGGGATTATATCATTGTGATTGGATTGAGTCTTAACATATCACATGTGTTTTCAAATAGATAAATAATAATGAAGATGATGTTAAAGGATCATGGTGAATAGAGGAGCTTGATATGATCAGGTAACATCATGATGGTGATTAGAAAACAATGTATATCTTAGAAAATATTTTATAAGAATCGTTGAATTAAACGTGAATAATTCAACAAGTTGGAGACTATCATGGTGCAAAGGAGATCATCATTTTGGGATTATTTTAGATAAATGAAGAATATATTCATTTTTTGATTCCCCACACAATTTTTGTGTTTCCAATACCATAAACTCATTGAGGTAGTTATAATGTTTTTCTAATAATGATTAAATTATATTGTGAATTATTATAACAATTCCACAATAACTTTGAGTCTATATTTCATAATAATCTACTTAAAAATGAATGAATTGGGTAACAGTATTAAAATTCTAGTAACACGATGATGATGATGATAAAAGGATGATTTATTCCTAAATAAGATGGAAGCATTGTTGGGTTTCTATTATGAGAGAAATAATTTTATCTGATGTGAGGATTATCGCACCACATCCATGTAGATTACGTCATGAAAAATCATATAAAGAAGTAAATATAAGTTGATTGTTCCTTGAATACCAACCGAGAGAAGTTAATGCAGTAATGGTTTGGGATACAATAATCCTTATGTTGCAAAGGAATGGTTCATGTTGCAGGTACTGGTGAAGTAAATAAAGGAACGTCATAATGGAAGAAGCCTCACTATAATGAGTATGACTATATTAGTTCACTAAGTTATTGGTATTGGAAGTATTAAACATATTATTCCATAACTAGAGATAATATTACATGATACCCTATGTGTATAGAATTTGAAGATACAATGATTTTGTAAATTATGGATTCACTACACCGTGGAGTCCAGATCATTCCAAATCCAAAGGTATCCAACATGAGGAGATACATATGTAACGAAATATATATAATTACACCATAATTAAAAGGTTCATTTAGTGGATCTGATGAGATATTCAAAGAGATATTTTATCAATTTTTTTGGAAATATAGTTTCAGTAAGAATATAACATGAAGGAATTTATCATATTGAAACATTATGAATTTCATCATGATTTTTAGATTCATCATGAAGTATTTTTATTTACAGAATACTCTAAAACCATACGACCTATCTTTTAGAGTTGATGTAAGGACCCAAAATAAGAAATATTAGCAGAAAACTAGGTGAATTTTATTTGAGATTTGATTGAGATACCTAAAAGTGAAATATGAGAAGATCTATAAAACATATATTAATTTACATTTTCATTGATGATATAGATATATTAAATACCTATATAAAATAATCATTTATACTTTTAAAAACTATTATGATAAAATGAGGTAGTAACTGATTGGAAAAAATTTGAAGAGGGATACTCATTCAAGTTTGGAAAAAGGGAAGAACATCTGTGCACAACCAGTCTAAAGTCCAATGAAAATTGAGGACGATGGTGGAAGAATAATAATTTTCAAAGATATTTCTTATTTTTAATCTATTTCCCTTCTATTTTTTCACATTCATGTAAGAGTTTTATTATACCCACTTTGACCATCCATCATGTTATTAATCATTTATAATAATGTGATGATGTGGTTATTGGGATAATATATTATGATTTATAAAAGATGTAATACTCAATGAAAATAATGTTATTGTATAACCCTGAGTCTATTTTCTCTATTTTAACTAAACCTAAATGTTGATTTTCCTTAGGCACATCTACCCATAAGCTAAATGTTGTCAATTATTAATGAGGATCTATTTGGTGACTGTGGGAGACTATACCCTATAAATATATGTAATAGTAATAAGAACATGAAAAAATGGAAACACTTTATATAAAATGTTTAATAGGAAAAAATAAATATGGTCAAAATAATAAACATTTACCATTCCATTTTAGTAATATAAAACTAAACTAATTGAACATAGGTGAATAGTTTATGTTCCAAAAAAAATAACTGCTATATAGACATTGAGGAACCATCTAGATCATCTAAATCTCAATGGAATTCGTCTCATGCTCAAAATACACTCCAATATCTGCTAGGTTCTCGACATTGAACATTTTCCCTTATATAAACCAAGTGAAAAAAATATCCGTGTGTCCTAGAGGGAATATTCCAGGTGTGAGTATGAAATCAGTAAAGCACCACTAATGGTGTCACAATGTAATATCCCTATCATATACCAATTTATGTAAATATAAATAAATAGAAACAAAAAAATATTACATAACATACTCCACTCATGCACAACTATCCCCAAGAAAGCCTTTACCTATCTCAACTAGTAATGGAGTTGAATGGTAAATCCATAGTCTACCATACTATAAGTTCCCTCGACCTCCCAAACGGTTCTCATATCACCAAAATTTGTTATCCTAAACTAACATGATATCAATTTTTTCATGACCTAAACCAGTAACATTGGAAAATCATTATTTACTATATCCTATACACCCTTAGATAGATGTTACTACACATATGTATCTCTTATGACTAATAAAAACTACAAGTGGTTCACAAATACACCAACCTACCCTCACCCATTTATTTTATGACACATAAACACATGTATAAAATACGAAATAACTAGACACAATCTACCTAGAGTATGTAGGAATCCTCTATTTAAGAAACTACAACAGATCTAGCATTGATTGTAAGATTCAATAAAAACTAAAAAAACCTAGAAATTATAGGGTTTTATTAAAAGATGATGTAGAAGAAAAAATTTGAATATGAGACACACATGGACTAATAACCATATCTATGGATTCTCCTTACTTCAGATCTCACATGGAAATAATATGATTTGTCTACAAAGTCACTTAAATAACAAGAGAATAATTAGAGATCATTTTAGGTTGAATATATGGTGTTTTGATTGAGAAAATCCATATACCCCATTTATAATCATACATCCCTTTTAATTTATCATTTTATTCATTTAAAAAATTAAAAATATTAAAATGTTAAATTTTTACAAATAGTTTAACATTTGCCCATGGTTCTTACCCTTACCCATCATCCATGAAATTCCACAGACATTGGTACCCTTATGTTCCATTGGGAAGGACTAAAAATGAACATTATGTGTCACCATAGTGACCCTTTCGCATCATATTATACCCCCCAAAGATTAGAAATTTTGTAAAGGAAAATAATTACATATTTAGGATTTTTGTATTATATATTTCCTTACCCACAAAAAGAATCTTATGTATATAGGGAAACTCCAAAGTAACCCATATGTACGACTTAAGTATTATATAACTCCCATAGGTTGAATATTATATATCAAAACAAACTCTTACTCATGAGTGGTCTACATTCATGTATCAACCCTTTTCAAAATATTTACACCTGCGCTATAGGGTTCTTAACGCTTAACCATTTACATAAGTAGTAAACTTATATATGGTACCCATATATAAGAGTAGCTTCTTATATGGTGTTTTCCAAGACATAACCGAATTCCCATGATCCCTCACATAATAATTTAAAAAAATTATGTATATCCCAAAGTCTTTTACCATATCTAGTGTTTTTAATGAATATCGTATGCATATAAAAAACTCACACACCCAACACTTATCCATTTTCCATATCCCTTCATATGGTAACCCAGATATACTATTCACACCATGCCTTACCATATTTTATTTGGTAATATATATTGCCTTCTGTAATATGTAAAATATGTTTTTTTAAAGACAAACCCATATTTTTTTAAAATATTTTACAACTTCCTAAAACAACCAAAATCATCTGAAAATACATCTTGACCTAAGAATTCAACAAAACTCAAAAAAAAATCATGGAAGACTTCAAAACGTGTTAAAATACTACCCAGAAAAATATTTTAAAAAAATGACCCTCAAAACCGACAATGATTCTAAAATCACAAGTTTTTCCCATTTTCTGATCCAAATTACCACATTAAATACATGGGAACTTACAACCTCCCTATCATATGATAGCTCATCCCCAAGCTATATCAACCACACACTAAACAATTATTGTCAAAACAAGAGTTTCCTTCTCACTTAATACTCAAAACAGTAAGAAGATGTTGAACACATCTATTTATTCTCAATTACCATGACTACCTAACGAAAATAAAGAGATCCCTTCTGTTGGCACTCTTCACTATAAGAATCACCTGCTTAGTGTCACCTCGACCAGCTACCTAACACCATCTCACCACACTCATCAATTATTCACAATAGAACTATCTAAAAATATCCACTGATAATTACTTAATATTATCCTATATTATCATGATCCCCAATTTTGTCTAACATCACCCTTGATGCCCACTTTTACCCTGCATCACTCCAAACGTCCACTTTTATCCCACAACACCCTTGATTCCCACTATTACCCATTATGAAAATGCCTCCCACATTCATCAAGAATCATATATTATTCTTCTATGTTAACAATTAATTGGTTAATATATTTATAATATACACACCTCAGGCATCAGTACCCATCATACAAAACCATTGTTTCAAGAACATGGTGTACCTATTACTATCAATGAATGCCCAACCAATATTACATCCATTAACTAGATCATAAAAACTAACCCAAATCCTGAATAAATATTGTATGTTATCCCTGTGGAGTCACTCTCACTACCATCCACTACCCCCATTGATGTGTATCTTTCTCTTTACAACGCCACTATGTACAATAATATCACATCTATTATCTTATGGTACTACTCTTGGTCCTACCTTAGAAACCTAAATCTATCATAATCCATAACATCAACCAAATGTGAGGTTCTAAAACAATATAAAACAAGATGTATCATCTAGACACATGCCAAATGATCATTCGGTAAATTATATCACAGAGCTTAAACATGTTTAATCCTACTGTACTAGAGAGACATCATTGAATACTAAATTAGTGGAATATCATTGAACCCTTAAAAGAAATTACTTACGGGGAATCCTCATGTTTTTTCTTTTAGTGACCTAGAGATCAACTAACTGTCTTGTATGATACCACTTTTTTTATTGGTGGGCATTCTTATACTAGGTTCCACAATGCTATTAAACCCTAGTTTACTACTTCTAAAAAAATAAGAAAACCTAAAAATAATTTCCCATACCCTAATCAAATTCCATGAACCATCTATAAACCAGTTCACATATGAGATCTCATATCCCACTAACATAGGTGAAAATTATGGAAAATCTTTGAACCTATCAACTCTTTTGTCTTGGATTATTCACTCTATTAGAAGTATCTCTATTCACACGAAGTCTTTACCTAGACCTGGTGTGTGAACTCCCTTATCAAGTATGAAATAAACTAATCATATCGTTGGTGTCCCTGATGAATAATCTAGATAACCTGCACCGGGATGTCCTTGAGCTACTCATTCAACCCCTTCCCAAACTCCTCTAATCAGAATGGAAGACCTTATAGTCATTGTGCCGCTCTATGTTTCTTGTGGTCACATCCACACTAAACTCAAGATAAATACAAATTAAAATATACATATGTTTCAAATAGTGAAATTATAATAGGATTCATTACCCACTACCCTTACACATCCATAACACACCCATGCCCATATCATTTGGCCTCACAGCTCCAACTTCCCATTTAGGGTCAGGTACCACCAACACCATACACATATTGGATTAACAAACTTCTTCATAACATGTATCACATAACTAGGTCAGATCACTAGAATGAAACCCATAATATGTAATAAAAAACCACATATAGTTTGTTGCAGACACTTTAAATAGCCAAGCCCCTCTCATTCTAGAACCCAAGTGAAAATTTCATACCCTTTGGGGTTAGATAAATACAATGTCACTAATATATCATGTTGTAAAACACTATTTATCCTATTGTTATGACTTTATATAGTTAAAACCTATTTCCATTCTATAACTAATGTATAAATAAAAAACACATTCCATTATATTTTTTGTGTCTAAAATGATGCATGTGTACTACAATTATCCCCTCAAGGATAAGAGTATAAACCATGAATCAATAATATCAAAAAATAATTTATCCCAAACTAATAACCCATCTATAACCACAAAAAAACAAAATTTAGATCTCACTTCCCCTGCTAACCTGAACTTTATCCTGCACTTATGCTGACCTGACACACATCATGACATTGATCCCAAGATCCCAAAAAAATCCTAGACCTTATGTCTACTACAACCCAAATAAGAACATAAGAATAAAATGATATCATTTTTCAACAACCTACTCTCATACCAATTTGTAATACCCTAACCCATTTCACCATATAGTAATTGGACCGGAGTGTCATTTTCCTAAGGTGCACCTCCTCATATGCCAAAGGGTACCGACTGGCAATGACGTTTTATGAGGTTATTGTGAGGATACTATACCCTTTGAATATAGATAATAATAATAACATGACCCAACAAAGTGTATTTAAATAATAAGTGGAACCAATCCAAAAATACATAATGTATATATAATAAATATTTACTATGAAATGTCAGTTATAAAAAAACCAACTAATTTTACAAAGGTCAATAAGAAATTTACTATTAATAACATAATCAAAATAACAACCAACTTGACACCGAGTAACTACTTGTCCCATCTGCAACTCCATGTCATCTAGATCAGGTACCAACTACACTCCCTTATACATTGGGTTTCTGATGTCAAACCTTTACCCTTACCTAAACCAAATAAATAAAGTCTGCACATGTCCTTGAGGGCTCATGTAGGGTGCGAGTATGAATTCAATAATCTACTACCAGCGGTGTCCCTAACTAATAGCCATATGATTTATCGGTGTATGGAAATAGAAATAAATATCATGTAAAACATATTACACAACCATCACCACTTGTGGTTGACCAACCTTAAGAAAATTGTTATCATCCTGAATATGTCCCAGTGTGGAATAATACATCAATAGTCTACCATACTAAAAGTTCCATTGACCATCCAACATGCTATCAAGTCACCTAGATTCATCATCCCAAAATAAAAAATAACTCCCCCAATGATGGATCCACAACTTATACCTATTCATATCTAACATATACCAAAAGATTCTAGTGATAACCATCACATTTCTTGACCATCCATGGTGTAATCCTCATCCACATCAATGGTTAACACTATTTTCCTTAATATGTTAAACAATGAAGTATATCTATCATGATGAGTGGACTAAATCACCACATGGGTCATGTTCAATGTGCACTTGACCCCAGTGGTTTCATCTCCATAGTGAGTTTCTATTAACATTCCTATGGTCGCACCTCATAAAACCTCCCTAGTCATCACAAAAATCATCAACACCATCTACATAAAACTACAAGACCTAAAATAACCAATTTAAAATACATGACATTAATCCCATTATGACATAAACCCATAAAACTGGTATAGAATGAAATACCATATCACATCTTACATTTCCTATATTAGACTGCCCCTAATTATCAATTATGAATAATGAAAAATGATAGTGGTTGTATTCTTATTCAAGCATAAAAAACCACACCCATTACAATTTATTTCATAATACATAAAAACATGCATAATATAAGAAAAAAATAATGCACCACTTATATAGTGTATGAAGAACTCCATTAGATATGAAAATTTAGCCAATCTGGCTTCAATCATATAATTCACCAAAAAAATCCCTAAAATTAATGTTTTTCAGCTTATAATGAGGTAATATGATGAAATAAAAATATCTAATCTACACAAATTGATTGATTTATTCATGGGTAATCCATATATTAAATTACATGAAGAACCAATGTGGTTTAATTATAACCTCACTTGGATAATAAAATAAGAATGTGGGAGATTTATAGGTCAACTCCATTTAGTTTTGATCAATAAATGCTCTAAATACACTCTATAATCATATTTTACATTTAATTTATAAATTTATACATTTTTGTAAAATCTATAAAAATATTAAAGTATTAAAATTTCATAAGTAATTTCACTCTTATGCATGGTTCTTACCCTTATGCATCATCCACAAAATTTCAAAAACAACGGTACCCTTTTAAACTATAGGGAAAGCCCCAAATGACCCTTAAATATCAACACATTGACCCTTATATATCACAGTGGTCACCAAAATTATTTTGAATCTCTCAAAGTAAATGAATTTCATGTATCATGTATTTCACACATACATATTTCCGTACTTAAAAATGAATCATATGAATACATGGTGACTCCATAGCTAACCTCGTATATGACTTATCCATTTTCCAACACACACATGATGAATCATATATATAAAATTATAGTATTGCACATGAGAGTTTCTCTTTCAAGTATCAAAGCATTTACAAATACTTACTCTTACACATACTAGGTCCTCAGCACTTAGCCATTTCCATAGGTAGTAATCTTACATATGGGTAATAATAAATAAGGGTAACTTATCAGAGGATATTTTCCAAGAATTAGCTGAATTCCTAAGAACTCTCACATAATATTTAAAAAATATAATATACACACGTATGGTTTTTAACTTAGTTTCATTATATCGGGGTTCCCAATAAAAACCTTAAATGTAAAATAAATCATGCATCCAATATTTATCCATTTTTTCAACACCTCATAGGGTGAACCAAATATATTTCCCATGCCATTCATTATAAATATTTTAATTTATAATACTTTTCATACATATAATATATATTTTCCCTATTATAATAAACAATAATAGTTTTTTTCATGTTATAAACATATTTTATAAAATTTATTATAACTTCTAATGAACCCAAAATCATCCCAAAATGCATCCAAACATGAAAATTAAACAAAATTCATGATATTTTTTTTTCTAAACCTAAAATAATATTAAAAATTAACACATTATAGAATTTACATTAAAATTATTCCTTTGGAACCTCAAAAAGGTTTAAACTAACACAATAAACCTGAGGTATGTCCCAAATTACCACATTAAATACTCATGAACATAAAGTCATGATCATTATAATACCTTGTGGTTGTGTTTATTTTATCTCTCTCCTAATTATATTAACATATTTATCCTTTTTGATATAATTATGTGATCCATTGACTAAACAAAACCATGTGAAATTATCATGTAAAAGAGGAGAAGTAAAAAAAGTTTTTTTGTGCTTCGACCATTGTTTCACCACAACCAATCAGGTAACTTCTTTTTGGGCTTCCCATGTTAGCTTAAAATTCCTATACATTGAAAAAAAATAAAAAAATCATAATTATTAAAATATAATTTAATTAAACATAAGTCAATTAAATAACACATACAATGTATTTCATAATAATATTAAAAACAAATATATATGATAAAAATTATATACATAAAAATTATTCAAGAACCATATGTTACACATTTAGTTATCATTGGTATAAAAACAACATCATAAGTCCAATAAGAATCCTCCATCAACCCACCACCTCCATTACTTCACCACTTCTATCATTATCCCACCACCTCTATTGTTTTCATCGAATTCAATATACACAAAACCCATCTCATATCCATCAAAGAAACAAAAATAATATTTAAATATGAACAATTTAATGTAATAAAAATATTTTATAGTTGAATCGATGATAATTTTTGTGAAATGTAACAAAAAAATTTAATTCATCATGACTTCACTCGAAAGAGTTTTATGTCCTAGTTGGATTACACATTTCCTACTTCCAACATCTTTCACCTATAATAAAAATATAGTATTTAATAAAATGATAAGTAAACTCAATTTGTTCATTAAAAATAAAATAAAATATAATAGATAATAAATAATGGAATTAAATTAATGTTTAATTAAATTTTAAAATCATTTAATGTAATTAAATTCTAATAACATACTAATATGTTAAAAGACTTATAAATTACACCATAACATGTCAAAAATGCCATATTTATTATTTTTTAATAGAGGAAATATACATTTCAATTAAATTTCATATTATTGATCCCAATTAATGTTGAGAATTTATTAATCCCACTAATTCTAGGATATCCCTATAATCCCTCATATTTCAATCAAAATACTAGATCATGTCCCCAACTAACCATGGAATTTCATCATAATATTCAACATACTGAATTCATATTATAAAATATATTCCTAATATCATATCAAATGTTCTTGAAAAAATAAAACATGAATTGAATAATAAAAAATTCACTTTTTGAAATCATGGTTAATTAATATCATCATAAAACTTATAAAAACAATGGAAATCGACATCATATCAAAGATAAAGAAATAGTAAAAAATTATTCATTTATTAGGAGTGGAAAATTAATTTTTTTTATTTAAACAGACCAACTAATATATGAATAAATATGCTTCAATCATGGTGTGATAATAATACAAATAATAAATCATCCTTAGTGATGTATCCCTATTACAATCAAATTTTGATAAAAATATACACAAGAAGACAATAAATTTATACAAGGTATTTGATACTCTCATTTCAATCACAATTTTCTTAAATTGATCTTAGAATTTAACTATATTAGTTGAGATGTCAGACTGTAACTTTCCTCAAGCGTAGTGCATATCATCCTCTATAATGTAGAAACTAGGTCATCTTCAATCCCTAACCACGACAAATACTATGATTTCCTACTAAATTAATTTCTTTTTACCGTTTCTTATAACCTTGAAATTTTTCTTTATTCTTCTTTATTAACAACACTGTTTATCAGTAATAGAGAAATGGGTTATAGCCAAAAGAAATAACCATGGTTATAGCTCTCATTACAATTTTTTGTATCATACAACCATGGTCACTTAGTATTTGGTGGATATTCACCTCAAAATATACCCAAGGACTGTATTAATGCATAGATGTATATGGATATAGAGATATTTTCATGAAAAACCTATTGGAAACATATTTCCATAAGAATTGGATCCCATGTTCAATGGTCTACAGCCATGGATGATGCCCCTAGAAATAAGTCTATAGCCCCAAATGGAAATTCATATGGTAATACGTTTCTAACCATTCACACCACTTGTTTCCATAACCTATGTAAAATTTTAAAATTTTTATTGCAATGAGTTTCGATCATGTAACCTTCCCATTATACATTAAATTCTTCAACCAGTCACATAGACTGTATTTTATAAATGTTTACAAATATATATGTATATATATATATTAAATATATATATATATATTATAATTATTATTACTATTCTAAGTGGTTGGGACATATGAACATGGGATTCCTGGCCCCTGGACATAGAGGTTATCCCCACAGGACTTATTAATATGAGTTAAGAGGCTCGTGGATTTAGGTGTTTCTCATGGGTACCTATTTCTATAGGAATAATGGTTCCTGGTAGTAGGGGATCCCTTGGGGGACTTATTTCCACTGAACACATTGCCCATGAATACAGAGGTCCCCCCAGGGGGCTCATTACCAAAATAAATTTTTCCTATTGTGGTTGGGGTTCTCCATGAGGGACATATTTCAATAGGATAGTTTTTCTGAGGTGTATTTCCCAGGGATAGTTTTCTCATTAAAGTAAGGCATCCCCCAATAGATGTACTTCAATGGGATTGTTTTCTTATGGTGGTAGGTGGTTTTCATTGGGCCCCATTTTAACATGTGATTTCGCCCATCATGGTAAGTCCTTCCCAAACACATCATGCATTGGACACATCATTCATTTGTTAATCTACAACCACTTGAATCATCTCCCATGGTCATAGTCTTGGATAACACCACAAGATCCATGCCCCCTAGTGGGTTATTATTCAAGATAGTCTTATATCCTGGGGAAATCTTGTCCTATGTCTATATACAGACATAAGACCTTAGTATATATGACTGTGGCTGTAGAACCATGACCAAATGGAAATTCCTAGTAGTTTTATCCCATGGTTCATGGAATAGTAATAAAGGATGAATCTGAAATGCAAAAAAAACATTTGAAGGGGTTAGTCCAGAACCCATCCACTATAAATGATTGAGATACACCTTCCCTAAAACTAGCGCCAGTTTATCATTTTAGGGAACTAATGATGATTACATAGGGTAAACATCCTTGGATTATCAAATTATATCATGTAAATACAGTACAATTTTCAATAACATCATTAATTATCTAAAATTTATAGTATTATCTAATCAATTAAAAATTCATTATGTTTTATTTATAACATTTAAAAAACATTAAATTAAAATAAATAACATTTATTCAAATGTCTCTGGTAGTTTCATTCATGGAACATATATTAATTTCCTTATAAATATTAATCCATGACATAGTTAATAAATTTGTTACATTTCTTTATATTTGATTCATATTATTCCCACATGTTCATTAATTTATTGACTTCTATGGAGTTTTAGAATTATTGTATCGAATCATTTGATTTTGTGAACACTATTCAAAATGTCCAAATTATGAATTTCATTAATTTATTTGAATTTTTTAATAAAATGGATGGTTTTATTTTGATTCCCCTTTATTTTCATTTTTTTGAAATTTGGCGACAGTTTGGTGAAATTGTACTGATTTTTAGTTCAAATGAGTCATCGGTGATGTCGAATGATTTAGGGGATACTTTAAAAGAGTTAATTTCAACTTTATAAGAGTCTATGGGGATTCTTTAATGGGAAAACGTGACTTTACATGAGTCAACAGGGATTTTATAAGAGTAAAACTAGACATTAGATGAGTCTCGAGCCACATAAATTGAATCATAACTTTTATAAATTCACTTATCAAGAGAGGGAATTGGGTGAATTTATAAGAGAAAACTTGGAACATCATAAATATCATCTACATTATAACCTAAAAACCATAATCCACATCAAAATTCATTCACAACAATAAAAAAATTACACATAGATTATAATGAAGAATCAAAATATAGATACATGACTAATGACTCGTTCTTTAAAAATAAACAGTGTTGTATATTTTTAGGAAGACTAAATAATTACTAATAACGAAAAAAAATTAAAATTTATAAATAAGAAATAAATTTGGGATGTTTGATTACAGGACAATGAAAGAGGAAACTGACGATCTATAAGAAGGGAATGAGGCGGAAGGAGATAAGGACTCAATATGCCATGATTATTATTTTTAGTTTTTATTGTTAAGTTTTTTTCGTTATACAATGATGTAATGTCTTTTTTTCATATTTAATCACTTATACATAATTAATAGATAGGTAGGACCTTGGGTGATTAGGGAAGAGAAGCACAACTTATTGAAATTATTGATCCACACACTTCAATGAATAATATCTCTTAATTATATTAAATTATGTAAATGTACCATGTAAAAATATAAATTTAATGTGACTGTGTTTGATTTATTTTTATTTATTATATACTTACTTATTTAATAATCTACTATATACCTTGACTCATTCTAGCCTATATACAATAAAATATACTAGGATGACTGGTGAAGTGCTTAGAGATTTTTTGGAACGTGTGGAAGGGGTAGTGGACAGTCTTGGATTTATTAGGGGGAACAAGACTTGATTGATAATTTCCTAAGTAAAATTTGAGTGATTTTATATATAAGTTACACATATATAAAGGAGGGTAGAATATGCATTATTTTCTATTATGTTAATGCTAACCAAAAAAATTAAATCATGTGTGAGAGGTTTACATATTTTTGAATCTCTAATTGATAAATTAATAATAAAAATGATTAAACCATATGATGACTATGATAAAATTATAATTAAACATTTAACCCTCACACAAAAAATTTCTACAAACATTATTTGTATTCACTTTTCATCATACAACTTTTTAATCCTTTTATTTCCTCCACTTTTACTTGTTTTAAAAACCAACCAAAACCACGCACCCCTTTTTATTACATTATGTTGATTTTTTTGAGTAACCCTTTTTTGGAGACAACCCCATGTTTACTCTATACTATATTTAACTTAAGATATAAATATATTTTTATAACACCAGTAATATTAGTTTTGAAGAACCTGTAACTGTTTACCAAGAGGCGGTGCTAAAAGACACAAATGTGAAATTTCAGGACATGTTATACTCATAATCCACTCATCTCTTTTGACCCTAAGATAGAAAAATAAAAAATTACATGGCTTAAAAAATTAAACATACAATATATTTTTGAGATGTTTTCCACCAGAAACTCAAGTTATATTTCTAGAAATCACTATTATCCTACCCCAATAGTAGCGAAACCAAATCAAACATTGAGGGACTTGAAAACCCCAACACTTTTTAAATCAAATTAATTAAATTTACACATATTATATTACACAAATTTTATGGTTTCAAAGTTGAAGGGTCAAAAAATCATATAGGATATTTCACACTATTCTTCTCTACTATCCGACTAAGAGGAACAGATGAGAAAATAGTAAAGTTGAAAGAATTCCCTTTCTCACTTTATGGATAATCTAAAGAGTGTATATATAGTCAATGGCTAGGAGAATTAAATGACTAGTATGATCTCCATAGAATATTTCATCAAATATTCTTTCCCACTTCTAGAAGGTCAACCATAAGTAAGTAGATCTACACTATTATAAAATATTTTAGAGAGACTCTTTATTAGAATTGGGAGTCGTTCAAGAATTTTTTTTTCTAGTTTCCCACTCCAAGGAATTGAGGATCATCATATTCTTGTATTCTTATATCAATTATTACTTGAAATTTATGGTAAAATGTTTGATAAATCTATAGGGTAAGCTCTAATATATAAATCTCTTGTAGAGGTAAAAATAGTTATTGATCAGATTACCCAAAACTCCTTTCAATTTAGTGTAAGAGGTATAAGTACTATAGGTTAATGTGAGGTGAGGAATTTTGAATCATATCCATTACTATATTATAAACCTATTGAACTAGTTATTATTGCATGAAAATGAAACTGAACCAATCTAATGAGTATCAAATCCTAGTAAATGCACTTGGTTTCAATTAATAACTTACCCACTATACTAATTAGTATATTGAGATATTGGAGATAAAAACTTGTGAAATATTATACTAGAAAAGATCATTTTATCAACCTACCTAAGGATGGTGATAAAGTTCACAAATCCAATATGTATTTCAAAATATATAAAAAAATTCCAAATCATGCTATGAAAACCAATTCTAATAAACCCCACCATTCCAATAATATCTTACTCTTAATAGCTAAATAAACAACCTTTCAATCAACCATCTTACCCATAATAAAAATTCTAGTAAAAAATCATTTTGAACACCGATTAAATAGTTTACAAGCCCCTATACAATAGTGTTAAGGATACTTAGTTAATGAACTTGGGAATAAATTCCTGGAAATTAATAATCATATCATAATTATTATAGAAATTATATCCAAAAACCTAGGGAAATTTTCATCACAAACAGTTCCAAATAAAAAGTGTAATGTGAGCACGGTGACCTCAATAAGGGAAAATAAACATTATTCCCTAGCCACACCTGAACCTAAAATGGATCAACCATAAGTTAATAAAATATGTATTAAAGATATTTAAATATTTCATAAAACCAATACATGAAAGAATAAGATCAAGTATAGGAGGAATATTTTTGGAAAAACAAAAATAAACCAATAACACCCATAAATAAGTAGCATGGGGAGAAAAAATATCTCTCACTTATATTCACATCAAGAAGGATCATATATAAGAAGATCCAAAAGGAATAACCTCAAAGAAAAATCCTAGAAACTTTTAAGAATGTTGAGATCATAATTCCTCTTTTATAATAAATTTGATAGATTCCAACGTGAGATACGTTTAATAAAAAAGTTTACAACAATAAAAATAAATTTCAAGGGACTGAATGACTCAATTTAAGAAGAAGTATATCAGCTTTTATAACCCCAAAATTCCCCAAAAATGTTAATATCAAGATAACTTTTCTATCAATTTCATAATAGGTTCAACAAAATTTTATATGATTAATTTGATTCAATTAATTCACATAATGCAATGACACATTTAGTTTTCACTTTTTTTTGTATATAGAATAACTAAATTCCATAAGAGTGGTTTTGAAACGTGTAACAAATTTATTTATTTTATCATGGGATCCTTGGACGATGTCGTGGTTAGATACGAAAAACATTATTTTTATAGATAAATTATATTTTCATAATTTGGAGTATGATAGATATAGTGACCCAAGCCTTTTACATAAAACATTTCATTATTTCAAGCACAAATAACCATCAGAGTACATGCCAAGGATCGTTAAGTCTAGTGTCTTGGAAGACAAGGTACATATCAAATAAAACATGGGGCTAAAAAACACTTCTTTATTTAATCTCCATAATTATATCCTAACTTCCTTTGATCCCTTACATCGGCATAGGGTACCCTAGGTAACACATGAACAAAGGGATGAGCTATAGATGCCCAGTAAGGAAATGAACATATGGATACACCTCAAGAACATGAATTAAGAGGTATGACCTGATGATATCCAAAGCATGAAAATTAAAAAATAATTTAATATAAGAATGGGATCATATAAAAATGGAATCATATAAATGAGGAAGAATCATAAATAATATCTTTAGTATGGGTCAAGGCTAACCGCCAATCCCGTTTCCCATTTTAGTACTGGTCAAGGCTAACCGCCAATCCCGTTTCACATCGCATATCATTAGACGTAACCTTACCCAACGCATTGGAGCGATATTTGGGTGCAACCATCTCAAAATATTTATGAATATTCTTTCCACATAAATAATCTTTCAACATAAATAATCATACATAATCAACCATACATAAACATAAGGGTGCCCATGGAAAGAATTGGGTACCACAATCACGACACAAAACATATCCAATGGGTGTATCACAAAAGTGTCCATGAAAGGAAAGGATTAGAACATAAATGTAAATTAATAGGATAATACAGTCATATAACATGGTAAGTGGAGTTAAATACAAGTGACAACATATAAAAATGTATTTTAGATACTTTAGCATTAAAACATTTTTGTGCGGTCTTAAGGAAAACACTCTAGAGCTTTTCAGATAGAAAAGAGGAAATTCTTTTATATAAAACCAGAATTGAACCAAGAAGGATTTAATAATAAAAATACTAATTTTATAAATACAATGGTGTTTTAAAACATAGGATAGAGTGCACTTTAAATTTGGGTAAAATTTTTGGTATGTCCCCTTAAAAAGGTTTGCTTATCGGAAAGTTCTAAGGAGGGAATCTTTCAAAATCATGTATATCCCTGAAATAATGTGATGAAAGGGTCTTGATATAATAATATTTTAAAACTAAAAAAAAGTCAAAATACTCACATATATAGGTAAGTTAACACCATTTTGAAAGAAAGATAAGGCAACCCGAATGAACAAAGAAGGTTCGGGTATAATTCGTTATGATTTAATCAACATGGTGTCGGGTGTGACCAAGAGGGATTGATGAGAGAGAAATGGGTTTTATCATCAATTATAAACCCAGAATAATGTATGGGGTAGGTTCTTCAACATACCCCATAATTTTATTGTACACATAAAAAGGAATAGTATAGAGGACAATCTTGATTAAGAGAGAAAAGGGGATGATCCCGTACCTTAAATCTGGTGGTGTTCTCCACTTGTTATTAATGACCTGAATAAAAAAATTAGGATTATTAATACATAATTCCAGAACATCTTATATATGTAATTTATTTACTATAACCTTTTTTAGTTCATTAAAAGCCTTTTTGATTAGTTATAAGGTTCAATTTCAATGTTCGAGCTCATTTGTTTACATGGATTTAGAGATCGGTTCACTTATATTCAAGTTTGGATTATATGATAGATGAAAGTGGTTGTCCATAATTGAAGTTATATTATTTAGTTCATACCCAGGAGATTACATGGTTTTAATTTTAATTTGGTTACTTAGAGTGGTGTTGAATTATTACATATATAACCTTAATGATTACCGTTTTTGTTATTTGGGTGGTTTGATTACAAAGAATGTGTTTTGATTTATAAATTAATTCCTTCTATACAAAAAGATTTAAGAACCCATAATATGATATATTACATATATAATAATCTGGTTCAACCATAACACAAATGGTTTCATGACCATAATTAAGGATAATAAGAGAAATTGATAAGCGGTTGTCCTTGAATGTGCTAAATTAGCACATCTCAAACGGTGCTTTCATTTCTTTCAAATAAAAGGGTGGTGAAAGGGGAGAATATAATTAAATATACCACTAGAATGAATAAATTCCAGTAAATTTATGTTACTGTATTTATCATACTATTATGTTGATGGAAGGCGATGAAAAAAATAAAAAATAAAAGAACTTAAATGAAAAGAAGAAATTTGGGAAGAGGAATTTACCTCTTGAGACTTCCTACTTTGAGATCCTCTTAAGGAGAGAGGTTCTGGTATTTTGGGGAGGCTGAGAGTTTTTGGACGTGGGGGAGGACCTTGGGGAGATATTTTGGCAGAATTTAGAGAAGTTTTGGATCTTGAGAGGAGTGGAGAGAAGAGGGAGTGAATGGGGTTTTTATAGTGGAGGAGAGGAGGGATTTCATAATATAATAATCATTAATTTATTATTTCTTCCCAAGACATGGAATAGTAAGTATTACAAGACCAGGAATAGTGATTTTATAATGTGAAACCGAACCAAGTGGGCTTACATCAGCAGAACATCATTGATAACTCAATTAATCCAATATTTAGCATTTATTGTGAATTATCGGATTCTACTATTCATAAAAAATTCCAGTATTTCAGAAAAATCCAAAAAATTCACCCTAACCATTTATCAATGTGTAGAATCCAAAAATGAATTCCATTTTTCAAAAATAATTTTTTAAATATGATTATTTTAATATTTAATTAAAATAATAATTTATTATTAAAACCAGTTTTAAAACATTCATTAACTCATTCTAAAATATAGGTATATCGTACTTCCAACTTGAATATTATTTTTATACCACCATAGGTGGGGTTAATTTTCATTAGGGTATATCACTATTCAAAAGGGTATGTTACTATTCATTAGGGTAGGTTACTATTCACCAAAAATTATTTGTGTCTTATTAGACTCCAAAAAACATCTTGAACACAACCGTGTATGCAAGGTTTTCAAAATTACAAACACATAAGTGACAAACTTATGTTTAAAGGTCACTTATCACTTAGTAGTTTATTGTGTTGTGTTTTCATGTGATTTTATGACATAAATTTAAGATGGTAATTTGCATTGAAAAACTTTGGGTCGTTACATTCTTCCCCCCTTATGAAATTTTTCCCTCAAAATTTCATTTTACATACTAAGACAAAAACAGGTGAAAGTACTTTTCCTTCATTTCTTCCTCCAATTCCCGTGTTGCTTCCTCAAACATATTGTTCCTCCACAACACTTTGAAAAGATGGTTTGTCTTGTTGGGTAGAAACTTATCTCTCCAATCCAGAATCTTTACTGGCTGGTCCTCATATGAGAGATCATATTCCAGTTGTACTAATTTTGAGTTTAGTACATGTGGGGGATTAGGTATGTACTTCCTCAAGAGTGATACGTGGAAAACATCATGAACTCGAGCCATATTTGGTGGAAGTGAAAGCTGATAGGCCACAGCTCCTATGCGGTCACAGATCTCAAAGGGGCCAATATACCTTGGGTTTAGCTTCCCTTTCTTCCCGAATTGCACGACTCTCTTCCATGGAGATATTCAAAGGAAGACTTTATCTCCAACTTCAACTCCAAGTCCCTTTGATGGTTGTCAGGATAGCTCTTTTACTGACTTTGAGTAGCACTGATGTGTTTCTGGATGACTTGAACCTTCTCTGTCATCTCTTGAACAAGATCGGGTCCAAGTAGCTTTCTTTCTCCAACTTCATCCCAACAGGTTGGAGTTCTACATCGCTTTCCATAGAGATCTTAATTTGAATCCATCTGAATACTGGAGTGGAAGCTATTGTTGTATGATAACTCAACCAATGGGATATGCTGATCCCAACCACCTTTGAATTCTAGAAAGAATTCTCTTAGCATATCTTAAAGCGTTTAAATAGTCCTTTTAGATTGGCCATCAGTTTTGGGGTGATAGGCTGTGATGAAACTCAATTCAATACCCAAAGCAGGTTGAAGACTCACCGAGAATTTAGATGTGAACCTTGGATCGCGATCAGAGACTATTGATAGTGGAACACCACGGAGTCTCACCACCTCTTTCACATATAACTTTTCAAGTTGTTCAAGTGATATATCTTCCCGAATAGCGATGAAATGGGGTGTCTTGGTGAGTCGGTCAACCACAACCCATATCACATTATTTACCTTCGACGTCTTCGGGAGACCCGTGAAAAAGTTCATAGTAACATTTTCCCATTTCCACATGGGTATATAAAATGGTTGCATCATACCTTTGGACTTTTGTCGCTCCGCTTTAACTTGCTGACAAACCAAGCACCTGGATATATATTCTACAATCTCCTTCTTCATGTTATCCCACTATAAGTGTTCTCGGAGATCTCAGTACATTTTGGAACTCCCAGTATGGATAGAGAAGGTCGAGCTATGTGCATCATTCAATAGATATTTCTTTATCTATGGATCATATAGTACATACAATCATGTCCCAAATCATACAACTCATTCCTCATCAATTCTGAAATCAGAGGATTTCCCACTTTTAGCAGCTTCCACCCTTTTCTGAATTTTCACATCCTTTCTTTGATAAACCTTTATTTTATACAAGAGGGATGGTTGAGTAATCATTTGGGGAAGGATTGAGGATGTTCCTCCCTTAATTATTCCCATGTCCATCCTTTGAAAATCCAAGAAGATCTGATCCTTTTAAATTATCATCATTGATAAAGATGTAGGATCCTTTCTACTTAGAGCATTCGTCACCTTGTTTGCCTTACCAGGATGGTAGTGGATTGAGAAGTCATAATCCTTGATGGGCTCTATCCATATTCGTTGGCACATATTAATCTCTTTCTATGTGAATATATATTTAAGACTCTTGTGGTCATTATATATCTCACATTTTCCCCCATAGAGATAATGCCGCCATATTTTCAACGCAAATATCACAGCTGCCAACTCCAGATCATGCATGGGATAGTTTTTCTCATTTATTTTTAGCTGCCTTGAGGCATAGGCTATCACTTTATCATTTTTCATTAGCACACAGCCTAAGCATTTCTTAGAAGAATCACTATACACCACAGAGAGTTCTCCACTTGAATTTGAAGTTCCCAATCAGGATCCAAGTATCACTGAGAGGGGGAGGGGGTGAATCAGTGATATCTTTTTCTTTTTAAATTTCCCCTTTTTGAAACAACCTTCGCCTCCTGTTAAAGAGTTTCTTCCCTGCTGAACACACACATCCACAGGAACACAAGATTTACAAGGTTCACTACTCAACAAGAGTAGCTACGTCCTTGGTATGGTACGGAAATAATACAGTACCACACAATCCACTAGAAAACAATCCTTTGATGTGGAATACAACGAGTAGGATATACCCTTACACTCGTGCAGCACTTTGAAAACAATCCAATAGTGCGTGTGCTCCCTCTTAGCACAAATAGGATAACACAATGTTTCAGTGCTTCTTTACAATTAAACAGATGTATTCTCCGAAGTACAAATCTTCACTTTCTTACCCAGAAGCCGGTAAGAACTCTCTCTCGTGCACAACTGAATACGTGCGAAGACCCCAAATATTTCGCGCAGCCTTAAGGGTGTCTTGCGCGCAATTCAAATGGCTTGCGCGTAAAATCACCTTTTGGCGCGAAAAACGTTTTCACGCAACTTTCCTTTTACGCGCAACTTTTCCTCTTTTCGCGCAACTCACTTAGCGTATAATTTATGCGCACCAGAGCTCGGGATTTCTTCTAAGTGTCGAGCATACCCATCTAACAGGGATTAGCCTCATATTTATAGGCATTTTTGAACCCGCGCGAAAAACACTAATCCGCGCGTAAAACCTCCTCCATGCGCGTAAAAACTCTTTAATGAAACTTCATATTTCGCGCCATGCTTCAATATTTGGCGCACCTCATGCCTTTGCCATTTTTCATCCTTCTAAGCATGAAGCAACAATTGCGCGCAAAATTCCGCACCGTGTTCTATATTGCGCGCAAACCCAATCTTTCCTGCGACATCAGATTTCGCGCACTGCTCCAATATTTCGCGCATTTTATGCCTTTGCCAATTTTTGATCTTCTGATCTCGAATCATCATTTGCGCGAAAACTTCATTCCCCAATTTCGCGCACCATGCCAATATTTCGCGCAACCCGCAGATTTTTCGCGCAACCCGCTACTATTTCGCGCATCCCGCAGATATTGCGCGCACCACTTTATTTTTGCGCGAAACGTGCCTAAATTTCCGCGCACTCCATTCCTTTGTCATTTTTCATAGTTCTGACCTTGAATAACTCTTTTGCACGTATAAACCATCTTCAGCGCAACATCCATTGCCAAGCAGATTTCTTCATCTCCTGATTTTCAGGCCCTAAAATTTCGCAAACACTGGAAAACGACGCCACCTTAAACTGTTCTTTTCTGCCATCCCCAGATTGTCTATTGCTTTTCCATTTTATCTCTTTACTGCTTCCCATATCCATTCTTCTGCTCTTATCACGAATCCCACTATCGTGATATTTATCCTTTGATAGATCAGCTTAAGCATCGTCAGAGTTGCAATGGGAACTGAATCTTTCCTATCTTCCAGAAGCATCATCCCTTCCAATCAAAACATTATCTGACTGGCATCATCATTTCTCCCCCTTTCATTCATAAGGCTTGCATCACAAGTTCTCCTAACTCATGATTTGTGTGAAATATATACCAGCAAAGCATCGTCTGATTTATGATCCTTCTACACAGTGAATTGATTTATCGCCTTTGACAACAAAATACAACACTCTGCAAAAGCTAACTCTTCAAACTTTCATCTTCATTCAACCTGGTCCCAACAGAATTAAGTGTGAGTACTGGCATAGTGATAAGCCTCTTTTTTAACTCCTTGAAACAGTCTTCACATTTCTGTGTCCAGACGAACTTTACTCCCTTCCGTGTCAGCTTGGTCATTGGGTTTGACAATCGTGAAAAGTTCTTCACGAATCATCGATAATACCTAGCTAGACCTAAAAAAGCTACGGATATCTATTATAGAAGTTGGCCCCGAGCCACTCTTAAATTTCCTTCATCTTGGAAGGATCCACAGATATTCCATTACTAGTGATAACATGCCCCAAGAATGATACTTCCTCTATCCAAAAATCAAATTTACTATACTTTTCATACAAGTTATCCCTTGGAAAATTTTGTAACACAGTTTCCAAATGCTCCTCATGTTCCTCCTTGCTCTTGGAGTATATCATAATATCATCAATAAATACGAACACAAATTTGTCGAGGTAATCTCTAAAGACTCTATTCATTAAATCCTTCAAAATTTATGGAGCATTAGTGAGTCTGAAGGTCATCACAATGAACTCATAGTTTCCATACCTTGTTGTAATTACAGTATTGGGAATATCTTCCTTCCTCACCTTTAGTTGGTGATACCCCGACCAAAGGTCCACCTTAGAGAAATAACCAGCCCCATGAAGCTGATCGAACAGGTCATCTATCTATGGAAGGGGATACTTGTTCTTTATAGTTATTTTATTAAGATCATTATAATCAATTCAGAGGCACATTGATCCATCCTTCTTCTTAACGAAGAGGAATGGAGAACCCCATGGTGAAGCACTCAGGCCTATAAAACCCTTCTCTATATTCTCCTGTAACTACTTCTTCAGCTCTTCCAACAATAAGGTGGCCATTCTGTAAGGTGTCTTTGAGATTGGAATAGATCTAGGGATATGTTTAATTGAGAACTCAACCTCTTGGTTAGGAGGAAAACCAAGAAACTCTTCGAGGAATACGTCAGTGTAATCCCTCACGATGGGCATGTCTTCAAGCATGATTCTCTCCTTTGTCTCAATCATTTGAGCTAGGTATGCATGCTCATAAGGAATCAATATCCAAACATGATACACAGATTCAAAAAAAGACTCATCTTCCTCCCTTCACTTGTAATGAATTGGAGGATGCTTTGGGATGTGAAGAGTAATCTCCCTTTCCCGACAATTTATGCTGGCCTTGTACAATGATTTCCAATCCATGCCCAAGATAGCATCAAACTCCACTAAAGGAAGTATGACAATATTTTCTGGGAGGTTCACTCCACAAACATTAACCGAGGAGGAGATCTAAACCATGAATGCAATAATTTCCCCATTCTCTATCCTCACATATAACTTTTCCTCCATATTTTTAGGTGGTGTTTAAATAGTTATACTAAACTTGCATGATATGAAAGAATGCGTAGAACCAAAATCAAATAGTCTGTTCACTATTCTTGAATGAATAACAAGCATACCTATAACCACATCGTTTTCTGGCACCACCTCAGTAGTAGTGATAAATAATACCTTCCTTGTTTCCTTGGAGGTTTTTTTGATTGAATTCGATAACCCTCGGCTTAGGGAAATTGTTCGTATAATTCCCATGCTCCTTGCTGTTAGAACACTGCACTGCAGGCTGAGTTTTGATCTTTACCTTCCGTTCTTCTTCAATATTAGTGGGAATATTTATATCACTTCGGTAGTTTTTAGCCAAATTACCAAACATTTCATATTTTAAGCGATTCCTAGTTCCCTTGAGATAGTCACCAAGATGCTTCTTCCCACAATTCTTACAAAGGGGAAAGTGAGGCTTCTTTCCATCATGAGATTTGTTTGATGAACCACCCATGTTGTTCTCCATTTTTTGCTTCTTGTAACTAGGACCATGATACCACTGAGAGTCTTCAATCCCCATTTCAACCTTGAGGTAATAATGGACAATCTTCTCATAGATGTCGGAGTCTCAAATTTCTAAACCTTTTCGTAGACTCGGATTTAGTCCGCTAAAGAAGCGATCCACCTTTCTCTCGTTGTTCATGAAAAAGCCAAGGGCATATCTTGAAAGCCTTGTAAATTTCACTTCATACGCCCCGATGGACTCATCTTCCATCTGCTTGAGTCCAAGGAACTCTTTTTCCATCTTGATATGGAGGGATAGAGGAAAATATTTGTTGAAAAATATCTTCTTGAATTCCTCCCATTCTATGGAATCAATTTTGTCTTGGGACTTCGTATTCTTGATCAGTGTCCACCACTGATCAGCTTCCTCATCCAAACGATAGACTTACAGTACAACTTTCTGTACTTCCATGCACTAGAGGACAGAGAAAATATTTTCAATAGAGTTAATCCATTGTTCTGCGAGGAGGGGATCAAAAGACCCGCTAATCATGGGAGGTCTTTGTCACATAAAGGATTCTATGGTAACTTGGTCTTTACTTGGAGGAGGGGGACATTCCACCTAATTCATGTTATTATTCATAACTCGAGCTAGCTGAGAAAGTACATCCATGATGTTTTGAGCACCCGCTTCTGTCACATCAGGCATGTCATTTGGGCAATCTTGACATTGCCTCTCATATTGGTTGTTGGAACATGTTCTTTTATTTCCAGCCATTAACTAAGAAAAAGAACATATAATTTGAGGTCTTGAATACTTATCTATTGACCATAAGAAGAAACTTTGAACATAAAAGTATAAACTTATAATGAAAAATTATGTCATGACTTGTGATTCCTTAGGTTTATATCTATGTTATCCTTGATCTATTTCTTAACATATATTCTAATGGGCTTCTTTTTTTCCCTTAATAATGGTTTGTAATTAGCTTGTGAATCTACCAATGCATATCCCCCGGGAGTTTCATAACCAAGAGTGAATCAAGGCCCATTGTTGTGCACCATTTCTCCTTTGAGTCTCGCTCAAAACGGTGTTTTCAAGTTTTACACCTAGATACATCTGTTCCAGAGCCCCCTCTACCTGCTCGTATCCTGATAGAGATGTATGTTTTTGATAAACCACTTACTCTATAATCACCAAAACATTGGAATGTTTTATTATACTTGGTCTCATACTTAAGGTTCTCACTAATGTACTCTATCACTAATCTCCATAAATAACTAGACTATCCTCTGATACCAACAATAGCAACCCAAGCCTTTTACATAAAACATTTCATTATTTCAAGCTTAAATAACTATCACAGTACAAGCCAAGGATCGTTAAGTCTAGTGTCTTAGAATACTAGGTACATATAACATAAAACATGGGTCTAAAAAACACTTCTTTATTTAATCTCCATAATGAGCTCCTAACTTCCTTTGAGACATTACATCTTCATAGGGTTCCCTGGGAAGACATGAACAAAGGGATGAGCTGAAAATGCCCAGTAAGGGAATAAACATAAGGATACACCTCAAGCACCTGAATTAAGAGGAATGACATAATTATATACAAATCATGAAACATATGAAATAATTTAATATAATAATTTGATCATATAAACATGGAATCATATAAATGTGGTAGAATCATAAATCATATCTTTAGTACAGTTCAAGGCCAACTGCCAATCTCGTTTCACATCGCATCTCATGAGACTTAACCTTACCCAATCCATTGGTGTGCTATATAGGTGCACCCATATTAAAATATTCATGAATATTATTTCCACATAAATAATCTTGCAACATAAATAATCATACATAATCAACCATACATAAACATAAGGGTACCCAAGGAAAGAATTGGGTACCACAATCAAGACACAAAACATATCCAATGGGTGTATCACGAAAGTGTCCATGAAAGGAAAGGATTAGAACATACATGGACATTAATAGGATAATATAGAAATATAACATGGTAAGTGGTGTCAAATATAAGTGACAATATATAAAAATGTATTTTAGAAACATTAGCATTAAAATATTTTTGTGTGGTCTTAAGGAAAACACTCTAGAGATTTTCAAATAGAAAAGAAGACATTCTTTTATATAAAACCAGAATTGAACCAAGACGGTTTTAACAATAAAAATACTGATTTTATAAATACAATGGTTTTTTAAAACATAAGAGAGTGTTCACTTGAAATTTGGGTAAACAATTTGGGAAGTCCCTTTAAAATAGGTTTGCTGATCGGAATGTTCTAAGGAGGGAATCTTTCAAAATCATGTATATCCCCGAAAGAATGTGATGAAAGGGTATTGATATAAGAATATTGTGTAAAGAACCAGAATTCATAAGACTCACATAGATAGATAAGATAACACCATTTTTAAATATATATAAGGAAACTTGAAAGAAAAAAGAAGGTTCGGGTAGAATTCGTTATGATTTTATCGGCATGGGGTCAGGTGTGACCAAGAAGGATTGATGAGAGAGAAATAGGTATTATCATCACTTATAAATCCAAAAGGAAGAATGGGGGAGGTTCTTAAACATACCCCATCATTTCCTAGTACACATAAAAAGCCAAAGTATAGAGGACAATCTTGATTAAGAGGGAAAAGAGGAGGATACCTTACCTTAAATCTAGTGGTGTTCTCCACTTGTTATTAATGACCTGAATAAACAATTTAGGATTATTAATTCATAAGTCCAGAACCTATTCTATATTTAATTTATTTATTATAACCCTTTTTATTTCATTCAAATCTTTTTTGATTAGTTATATGGTTCAATTTCATTGTTCAATCTCATTTGTTTACTTGGCTTTAAAGATCGGTTCACTTATATTAATGTTTGGATTATATGCTGGATGAAAGTGGTTGTACAAAATTGAAGTTATATTATTTAGTTAATATCCATGAGATTACATGGTTTTAATTTTAATTATGTTACTTAGAGTTATGTTGATGTATTACATATATAACCTTAGTGATAACCGTTTTTGTTATTCGGGGGGTTTGATTACAAAGAATGTGTTTTGATTTATAACTTAATCCCATTCGTAACAAATGATTATAGAACCAAAAATAGGATATATTACATATATAATAATCTATTTCAACCATAAAACAAATGGTTTCATGAAAATAATTAATGATAATAATATAAATTGATAAACTTTTTTCCTTGAATGTGCTAAATTAGCACATCTCAAATGGTGCTTTCATTTCTTTCAAATAAAACGGTGGGGAAAGGGGAGAAGATAATGAAATATACCAATATCATGAAGACATTACAGTTCATGTATGATACTGAATTTATCATACTATTATGGTGAGGGGAGGTGAGGAAAGAAAATAAAAATGAAAAGAACTTAAAAGAAAAGAAGAAATTTGGGAAGAGGAATTTGCCTCTTGAGACTTCCTCCTTTGAGAACCTCTTAATGGGAGAGGTTTTGGTATTTTGAGGAGGATGAGAGATTTTGGAAGTGGGGGACGACATTGGGGAGATATTTGGGCATAATTTAGGGAATCTTTGGAGCTTGAGAGGAGTGGAGAGAAGAGGGAGTGAAGGGGGTTTTTGTAGTGGAGTAGAGGAGGGATTTCATAATATAATAACCATTAATTTATTATTTCTTCCCAAGAAAAGTAATAGTAAGTATTCTATGACCAAGAATAGTGATTTAATCATGTGATCCAGAAACAAGTGGGCTTACATTAGTAGAACATCATTGATGACTCAATTAATCCAATATTTAGCATTTATTGTGAATTATCAGATTCTACTATTCATCAAAAATTCAAGTATTTCAGAAAAATCTCAAAAATTCACCCTAACCATTTTTCGATGTGTAGAATCCAAAAATGAAGACAATTTTTTAAAAATAATTTTCTAAATATGATTATTTTAACATTTAATTTAAATTAATTATTTATTATCTAATCCAGTTTTAAAACATTCATTAACTCATTATATAATATAGGTATATCGTACTTTCGACTTGAATATTATTTTTATACCACCATAGGTGAGTTTACTATTCATTAGGGTATATCACTATTCATAATGGTGTGTTACAACACATTATGGTAGGTTACTATTCACCAAATATTATTTTTGTTTTATTAGACTCCAAAAAACATCTTGAACACAACCGTGTATGCTGGATTTTCGAAATTCCAAACACATTAGTGACAAAATTATGTTTAAAGGTCACTTATCAATCATTAGTTCATTATGTTGTGTTTTCATGTGATTTTATGAAACAAATATGAGAAGGGAATTTCCATTGCAAAACTCTGTGAAATTACAATATAAACCAAATATAGTTATCCATTATCTTGGCCAAACCATTCCTGTAAACAATAAATACCATCAACAATGTATATGAAGAAACTCTTTCCATGTAGTTTGGAGATAAAAAAATTTAATTGAAAATCGTTGACTCTATGAAACACCATCAATAATATCTGCACCTTAATACACTATCACACATGAAGGAGGATAAGCCTTGTGAAAATCTAGTTAGGTTTTAGGGAATTTTTGTTCCAAGGAAATAATTTATGATTAAAAAATCTATAGATAAGGATGATGTCAAGAAATATGGAAATTCTATTTTTGGTTTTGAATAAATGGTATCTTTTGAATTATTTAATTAATTTTATTATTTATTTCATGATGAATATGTTTATTCTCCATATTATATGTAGGAAATTAACGCTCTAGGGGTTAGTAGTCAAGATCTTATTTCATCCTTAGAACATCATATAATACATTAATAAAACCATTAATAATTAAAATTATTATGTGTACCTCGGGTAAGGGGAAAAGATACCTGTGAATATTTCTAGTTACCTATACTCATATCCATAACACAGATTTGTTTAAATTTTAATGGAAAATATGAAAGCAATGGGTTAGAGTTTAGGGGATATTCTAAGAAAAAATCACAAAATTAGTGTGCATGTAATTTTTCTTGAATAAAATTAAAACTCTAATAGGTAGTCCAAAATGAGGATGAATCCAACTATAATTGAGGTACTCAATAATATGTTATAGAAGTTGTTAGAAGATAGAATGTTTTACCCAATATATAACTCTCAGTGGGTATGTATCTTTCACATAGATCCTAAAAAAATTATATAGACTATAGTGAGGAATGAAAAATTGAATTGATTCCTTTTATAAATTAATATAAATGGAGAGTGTGTATTGACTATAGGAATTTGAATTAGGTCACTAGAGAAAATCATTTACCCATTCCATTTTTTTACCATATTTCATAGAGGATGGAAGGAAGAACCCATTATTATTTTTTAGATGGATTTTCAGGTTACTTTCAGGTAACCATCACGCCTGAGGATCAAGAGAAGAAAAACACTACCTATCCTTATATAACCTTTTATTATAGAAGGATTAAATTAATACTATTCAATTCCGCAAGTACATTTCAATTAATCATGGAAATTAAATTTTATAGTCATATTGATGACTGTACGAATTATTTTTAAATGAATTTACTATTTTTTGGAAATTATTATGGTCATTGATTGAAAAATATAGATAATGTTATAAAAACATTCCTTGGAATAAAACTTATTTAAAAATTTTAAAAGGTCCATTTCATGGTGGAGAGAGGAATGGTAATTTGGAATGTAATTTCACAAAAATTTACTTGGGTATAACTCTAAAATTAATTTGATAAAACCATTACCTTATATAATATATGTGAAACATGTTAGATTTTTTCTAGGAGATATAGGATTATATATAACATTCATCAAGTATTTTAATAAGATCTCATTCCCCCTTTCCAAGTTAAATATTCAATATGATGAATTTTTATTTCATAATAATTTAAGGGAATATTTTGAAGATATAAAGCCTAATATTATGAAATATATAGTAATTCATCCACTAAACTAGGAGAAACCCGTTGAAATTATTTTTTATTCCTTTTACAACACTATTGGAGTAGTGCTATACCAAATAATTGAATAAAATCATTAAGTCACTGCATATGCATTAAGGACATTGGGTACTACCTAGAAACACTACACAACCATTGAAAAGTAGTATTCAATAGTCATTTTTTCTTTGAAAAAATTCAAATTCTATTTTCTTGGAACTATATTCAGTGTTGTTTCGAATAATACATCCCTAAAGTATTTAATAAAGAAAGAATAGGATAAACCATGGGTGGTATGATCTCTATTTCTACATTAAGGTTACTATATAGAGTCCAAGGATAAGAAAGGTGTTGAGAAATATGTGAAAAATCACATAAGTAGGTATCCCAGCATTACTAATGTGTAAAATCTAGACTAAGAACCAAAGGATAACATAATTCTAGGAGAACAATTGTGTTTGGTTGATAGAGAGGAA
Source organism: Viscum album (assembly GCA_963277665.1). Classification (NCBI taxonomy): domain Eukaryota; kingdom Viridiplantae; phylum Streptophyta; class Magnoliopsida; order Santalales; family Viscaceae; genus Viscum; species Viscum album. Next base: position 584,357,126 of record OY728164.1, on the reverse strand, counting down.
CTATAGTGTGCTGATATGAAAAAAAAATATTGGTAAATTTTTAAGTCCTATATCATTTCAACCCCTAGTAAATTTCTAAATTAAAATTTGAATCAAAATTTTACCTTTAGTAATATACTTATCTATGGAAAATTTAGAATGATAAAACGATGTTTAATTGAGAGTGAGATACAATTTTTGCTGGAATTTTCTTGTATTTTATCCTGTAGAGGGCACTGTTGAACTGAAAGTTCTATTGGAAAAGTTTTAGAATCAATAATATATTTGAATATATATTTTATAGTTTCACATGTTTTTTTAAATATTTGAACAATTTTAATTTATTGGAAGAATATAAAAAATAAAATAAATTCCTCAAATACCCATAGTATATTTTTAAATTTTTAAGGTTATTGTGATAGAAGTCATGAGAAACATTGTCATATCTTCTGTAAATTATTATATTCGTCTATTAGTTGATGATGGATTGAAATTGTTTGAATATAAGGCCACAAAAACCTGATGATACTAAAGTTGTGTGTGGGTTTTTTAGAGATATCCTTTTTATAGTTTTGGAGTTCCAAGGTTCATCATCAGTGATCACAAAACACATTTTTTTAATTCCTGTATAGAGGTTTTGATGAGGAAGTATGGAGTTAATCACAAGAAAAAGTCGCCCTACCACCTTAAAAATGGACAAGATAATGTTTCTATCTGGAAGATAAAATAAATTTTTAAAAATAACTATTAAAATAAACATTAAATATTGGAGCTAAACATTGGAAGACACATTATGGGCTTATAGGTTAGCCTATAAAACACCCATTGTAATTATTCCATATTTTTTTTATGGGAATAGTCTCCGCAAACTTATATGTCTAGAGAACAAGTAATACTGGGTAGTAAAGGAAATGAATTTTGATATAAATAATTGGAAAAGGGAGGAAACTACAAAGGGAGGATCTTGATGAATATATGATAGAATCTTTTGAGACCTCAAATATTTATAATAAATGAACTAGAGTGGCCCAAGAAAAACTAATCTAATATAAATAATTCTATAAGGGGGACCATGTGTTTATTTAAAATTGTATATTCAAGATAATATAATGTAAAATTCATTCTAAACATGAATGAATATTTATTATCACTCATGCATACCATTTTAGTGCTATATAGTCTGTAAAAGAAGGTGAAAATGGCCTAATTTCTATTAATTGTAATAGGATAAATGAATTCTTTATAAATATTTACCAAACACAAGTATAGGAGATCAAACTCATCATGTATATCTATCAATGTGACCAATCATGTCATACCACTACATGACACACAATTGATTATTTTGATTCTATTTAAATATATTAAAATAACTAAATATGTAAGAATACATTGAGGAAATTACATCATGAATTATGATGACAAATAGAGCCACACCTCATATTCTACCTCAGAGTTTTCTCAATAGAAACCAAATAACCTTAACTTTTTAAGAAACCATATAACATACTCATGAAAAGAAAAATTAAAAGACTTATTTGGTGGAGACAGAGAAATTCATCAAGAATACAATGATCCTTTCATCAAATTATAATGAGATTAATTTTTCCTCATATTCATACTTGACTTTTGAGTGAAATAATTCTAGAAATATAGGTATAAATGACCATGGGAGGATGAAATAAGTGGAATTTAATTGAATTAATTCACAAATAAAATGGAGTTAATAACATTAAATAGGAATTATTATATTGAGAATCATGGTATTGAGAAAAGAAACTCATATTGTCCAGTGTTTTTTATTTTTCATCAGTAATATTTTCGAAGTTCACATATCGCAGATTACAAGGATTTAAGTGTAGGGGGATTTTATTAACCATTTATATTGGGGGCCTAACATAAATATATTTATATAGTATGTTAAATATATAATTGGGTAAACCTAGGGTTGTGTCAAGAGTTTTATTCTCAAAAACATATTTTAACCAATGTTAGAAAAGTGATATTTTAGTTTGGTTGATTTCAAAATCAAGTGATAAAAAATCAAAAAAAAGATTAAAAGGTATTATGATAAAAATTGATTGAATATCAAATTGATGATAAGTGATTGGGTCATGTTTAGTTTTCTAATTATAAAGTTATCATAGTCCTAAAAATGTTGTCTTTTATTCTTATTAATTGATTAATGAGAGGTTTTACAATCACTACACCACTCACCCTTAGATGAATAGATTTGGCGAGGGTTAACTTCATAGATGTATCTAATTGATTTAACCTCCTTCTTATGTGTGTAATTTATTTAGTAAGTCACTCCAAGTTTATGTAGGAACTTCTTAATTGGGTCTTGTGATTCTATGTAATCTGAAAATGTCCACTTCCCCTTTGACACATGACAACAATTTCTGATCCCTTAATCACATATCATAGTTAATTCGATCATATATAGGATTTAATAGACAACGGGAGAGGAAGGATAACTAACCACGAAAGTATACAATAAATATAAATATATCAAATATAATCCCATTTGATGTTATAAATTGCTAAGGAACACATACATAATTAAACAAGAGAAAGATAATTTATTCATTAAAACATTTGAGTAAAGAAATAAAACCATAATTCCTTACCTTCCTCAATTACCTAAGGTTATTCATGTCTATGTGAGAGGTAAAAGTGGAAAATATGGAATAAAAATACATTACAAGAATATTGAATATAGAAAAAAAAACAATAAAAGTTGGAAGAAATGGTAGCAGCTGGTCAAGTCATCCCCTCATTGATCCATTTTACCTTCTTATAGATCCTAAAATTTCTCCTTCTTCAACCTATGGCACAACCGTATGATATTATTTCCTGTTTTGGGATTTGAATTATTTCCTCCATTTTCTGAATCGAATCCTCTTAAAAATCCACAACTATCTTTTCTATCTAATATATTATCATCCATGTATCATTATTGATATACTTCATTATAATCCATGTGGTGTCCTACTATATGTGTGTAGAAATGTTGAAGTGGATCTCGAGTTTTGGGTTATACAGTTAAGTATTCTGAAAAAGTTCGGATTTCACTCATTTAGTCACATAGTTAATTCTCTTGATATCTAAATTTAGAAAAGGAAACACTCATCTGATATAGCCCATGACTAATCCAAATTCAGGGATTACTCATCTGAAATCCCATTTGAATAATCTAATTCAGGTGTCACCCTTATGAACTCACCATGGACTCTTTTGAAGTAACAAATTACTCTTATTAAGTCTCCCCTGACTCATCTAAAGTTTCAAATGACTCATCCAAAGAAACACTTAGCTAGATTTCACTGATTTTCATCAGGATTCCAAAAATAGTAGAACAAATGATATTAAAAATAAATCCATATATTTTATTCAATAATTCATATAATTTAATGTAATTCAAGATTTGCCTATTTTTAATAATAGCCACAAAATAATATGATTTTACACTTTTATTTCAAATGTCACTAAAAATAAAAAATAATAATGAAATTTTAGTACAAAATGAATTGAATATAAACAAAATGGAATGAATTTATTTACTTTTTTAAGACACTTCTATGTTCATCTAACCAGTTGATTTAAGCCATGAACCTTCAAGAAAAATAGTATATGGATATCATGTTAGAAAAAAACACCATGTTCAAATATATGAATACAAATAATAATGAATAAAATCCAAAAATGATAAATAATTTATTAGAAAAACTTTGTGAACCAAATGTATAAAGATTTTTCTTCATGACTCATATTTTATTTATAATCATCTCATAGAAATAAGTTACATTAATAAAAAAAATATAATTTTTATGTGTTTATGTTTTTAAGTTACTATAAAATTATTTAAAACTCAAGAGATACACCCTTTTTATATTAACAAAAAACTTCCACTACTTGAAATACATTCCTTGTAATGCGCTGGCCCAGGAGCCTCTATAACAGTGCCCCGAGTTGATTGGTCATCGGGACTCAATCATGCCTCCCCAATTGTCAGAGGCTTTCGACTAGTAGAAATGGTTTAATGGTGATACAATGGGGATATTATACCTTTTTTAGTAGTGATAATAAGTAGAAGAATAGATAAATAATGGTGATTGTAGAAGAATAAAAAAGTATCATAAGATAAATAACAACTGTAAATCAATAAATATTGAATAATGGACTATGTACGAACATTATACCTTGGATAAGAAAAAGAAATACGATGAGTGATACAATACAAAAAGATAATAAGAAGAGATATCTCTATGAGCATCCTGATCTCTAGCTCAGTCTTGTGCTCCAAATCTCCCATGTATGAGCATAACAACTTGTAGCAATTACGATAACCCTGAACCTGTAACCATGTGGTATGTTCAGGCTCCCCAATACAATGGTTTCTCGAATAGGATGTGAGAGATATATTCAGTTGGCCACCACCAATAGAGTCTAGTATAATCCAACCAGTGCATATAAAATGGTCAATGTGTAGGTATAACATTGTAAGTAGAAATATAAACTATAAACAGGTTGGCTCTAGTTACTAAAGGACACCAGCCTAGCACTACCTATTTCATCCTAAGTCGTGATATATCAAAACATGTGACCGTATGTACACACAAATATATATGTATATATATTTGTATATATATATTTTCTATATAGGTAGTGACATATATATCCATATATATAGATTCCAGTACTAGATAGGACCCTAGGCATAACTCAAGAATCCATGGATAGTTGTGAGAGCATCATAGAGTGATTGGGGACACCCTACCCATGAATCATGAATCAAATGGGTTTCCATACTTGAGTATCACAAGTGTATGAGACTCTATGCCCATGTATCATATATGTATGGGTATCCATGCTTGAGATTCATAATCACATGGTATTCCATACCTTTATATCACATTTATATGGGACTCCCTACCAGATAATCACAAGTGCATGGTATTTCATGCATGTATAACACATGTATAAGGGATTCGAATCTTGAGAATCACATGTATTTGGGACTCCATGTCTATCTATCACACGAATATATGATTTCATGGTTGAGTATCAAATGTATATGGGTTTCAATGCTCGATTATCACATATATGTTGGTTTCTATGCCCGATTATCACAAGCATATGGGACACTTGGCAAGAGTATCACAAATATTTGAGCCACCATACCCATGTATTACAAATATATTAAAATATGGCCATTATTTAATATAATCCATGGGATAATTTTCAAATCATTAATAGGTTACTTAATCAAGGGAATGACCAATGTTCATATGAGGGTCAAGTAAAGTGGTCATATCACTCGCCTTCCATTAATTTCTATATGTCATTCAATTGGGTGGAAACCAACACCACCTAGATTGTGGGTTATCCATGTAAACACTTAATATAATAAGGTTATTTCATGAGGGTACCCAATAGAGAGTAACATATTGAGGTTGGTTAACAATGACTATAAAAAATTGTATATGGAGAAATTTTAGCATAACAAACAATTTATCTAAAGAAAATATATAGATTTAAGGAAGCACATCAAAATTCTAGTGTGTGGAATGAAGAAACATGATATAAATGACTCAGATATAAAGAAAAAGTACTAGAACACCTACATCATGATTATACCACATTAATCATATATTCTCAAGCTATAATTTTTGCTGACATGAGAGAAATTAAAAGATTATATAAATACCCTAAAAAGAGGTGAAAATAAATCACATGAATTTAACATCAAATATGTAATGCCAAAATGACATAAGAATCAAGAGGATAATTAGACTTACCAATGTCTCTCCAATGAGACCTATGGTTATTGATTCTGAGATCAAAAAAGTGAGAACCCTCCAAAAAGGAGGAGAGGAAGGAGTTGTATGCATTTTGAGATCCTGGATAAATGGGGGTGTAAATGGGGTAAACACCATTAAACATTATAGCGTAAAATCATTAAATTTTTCTTTTTTAAATATTTGCAAGATTAGGCCATACGGTTTGAAAAAACGTGTTCCAACTGTGCAACTCTAACTACCCAAGTGACAAACCCCGCATCGTTAGGTCACATAGTTTGGTCTAACCATGTGTCTATTGTGTCATGCTATATGTTATGTGAAACTAACCTTTTGGTCTAAGTGAATTGTTTGGAAAACCATGAAAAAATCATGCACCCACCACTAAAAAATTTTAAGACATATTTCACGGCCATGTGACCCACCTTGCACGATTTAAAAAACATTACAAAAACCAATTTTAAGGCCACACAGTTTCTTATAAAGGTCTCTATGGTTTATAGAAATTTTACATCCCTGTACATTTCCCTCAAAAATTGAGTTTCCAGAGCTTGATTCTCCCTAAAATCATACAAACATCCAAGAAAACTCTCAAAACTTAAACCTCATCAAGAAACAACACTTTCAATTGTTCCAGCACTCATAGTTACATTATAACACTAAATTTAAAATCCATCCCATCAACCAAACAAACAAAACTCAAATTCTATTGAAAATTTCAATGGTTTAAAAAAATTGGATTTTATGTACTATTAGTTATTTTTTCATGTTTCCGTTGAACACATGATGATAAGTTATTAAGAAGTTATCATTTTTTTAAATTATCTTAATTTTATTACAATATTCTTTATGGTCTATGGGTGTGTAATGAAATCAGGCACATCGAAATTAAAAAACATCTTGAAATAAAAAACATGAAAAATTATAAGTATCTTAATAATTTTAGTAACATTTTTTAAATGAATCTTCATAGAATTTTAAATTAGTATTAACCTTATTTGGATATTGGGCATGTCATTCCTCCATGTTATGGGAATATTCCACAAATAATTATAATCGATGGAAAGAATTACTACCTCAAACATAGTCTACCTTAGTATTTTTTCGTAAATTTTATCCACATCACCCATAAACACTCAAAACTCGTCAAATATGATTTCAATTTTACAGTCCCTCATGTCATATGCATCTACTGTATATATTTTTTTATCTCTTCAATTATTATTTCTATCTATTTTAAATGTTCAATAATTAGTTAATAAAAATATATAGTTTTTATAGAGATATATTTACCAGTGATTGTAAGACTATGGAGTCCCCAAGATAATGTAGTGTTCAAAAGTTTATATTTCATATATTCAATTGATGGTCATCTTCAAACATGATCCAAGGAAGATGATGGATTTTAAATGATCTCAAACATAATTGAATCACTTATTTCTATTAAATGTGATGGAATGTGAGTATGTTCTCTAAAATACATATCTATTAGTATTTTGGATTCTTTTATTCAAAATAATCTTATATTACTGACTAGATTACATACTGAATTTATAAAATAAATAAGTAGATTAAAAATAATTTTAATCTATAAAAATAATAAAATAAAACAATATATATAAATTACCATAACATTGTTATTGATGAATTATGATATAAAATGTTTTATCCTTAACATGTATACATTAAAAGTAGTATAGATGTTTTACATAATAATACAATTTAAATATTTATATATAGAAAAAAACTTAATGTTTTAAAAGAATAATATAGTGGCATTATTAAATTTTACATTAACTTATTTTAATCTAAATTTTCCACAATATTATCAATCTCAAATTATAACATTAAATATTCATTCTCACCCTCACATGAAAGTTAATGTTATAATTCCCAACATTTTCATTCATAATAGATCTAAACTATATAACCACAAGATATCTTGTGCACCTCCTTTTACACCCAATGGTATCAATTAGTTGTGAGATCTTATAAATAACATGGGGAAATTATATCCTCAATAAGATAACCAAAAATACTAGAGGGAATAAATATAACCAATCATCCATAATGAACAATATAATATGGTCATTATCATAAGATTTTATATTTATATAAATTACCCTCACATGTTATAAAAAATTTGTTCCACTATAATGTCATGCAAGGCACACATCAAGAGTAAGATCACCATATGGGATGATCATGTATAAATAGGGTTAAAAATAAAAATATTAATAGTGAAATATATATAAATCAAGACCTAGGGCTCTTCCAAATCCCATCTCTCAATCCCACCATTCATCTCATCACACATATCTGCACCAAATACCATTCCCTTACTAGTATATATGATTATTTATCCAAAATTAACATGAAGGTGAACATGTATGGTGTAAAAAATATACTATTTAGGACACAAAAAATATTTCAACTAAATAACACTAAAAATATATGGGTTCATGTATAATATGTTATCCATAAACACATTAACTGTTATTTTATATAGTAATAAGCATCCACCAACATGAACGAGCATACCTACCTTGACTAGTTCCAAAAAGGAATGGTATTTCCAAAGTTTTATATAAAAAAAAGAAGATATATATGTTATAAACTCTATAAATGTTATAGTATGTGAATGTGATATCACCATTATAACGTCCTGCATTTTTAGAGTGGGTAGAAATCCTAAATTTGTTTGATTTTTTTTGGAGTTTGGTGAACGAGGAAAATATTTTATTACCTTAAGAACCTAATTATAAGAGTTAAATGGACCAAAGTTATTGTTTTTATAATATTTTTATTTTCTTGGAATGTTTCTTAATGTTCTGAGTGGGTTTCAGTTGCGTTGGAGGTTGAAAACCAAATTTTATGAAAGCGCAGAAAGGGGCGCATGGTTTGGAGAAGTTTTGCGGGCTCCAAGGTGTAACTGTGAGGCCCTCCTTTGGCTATATTAATAGTTTGAAAAAACATATAGGAGGGGTAGATGGATGTGTAATATATTTTTTGTTCTCATAATAGGGATTCACATGACCTGTTCATGGTTTGGGAAACCCATGTACATGGCCTTATGCTTAGTTCAACTTAGACAGTGGTTGCACACAAGCTTGGCAGAGTTTGTCCAAAATGTTTAGGCCAGACGTATGAGGTTTGGTTCCTAAGTAGTGAGAGTTGCACAGCTGCAAAGCGGTCACCAGAACCATTTTTCCAATCCATGCAGGTCAGTTAATGTCAGGGAATTTACCATTCTACCCCTCCTTCTATTTTGCCCTCCTCCTCCTATTTTCTTCTCCACTCATAAGCACAACACGGTGCTCCCCCTCCATTTATTCCTCCACTATGTTTTGAGAAATACCCTCCCATATAAACTACTAATAGATTTTTGTTAGTTTTGTAGGAACAACATCGGTACGTCTTCGAGTCATTTACCTTCATTTATTCATTTCTCCCCACTTACAGTGCGCTAGATCTATGTGATCCGTTTTACCCTATTTTTATGATTTTCATATAAAATGTTGATTTTTTCTAAATTGGCTCAAGTTGGATGCTAATATTAGATGAGCTAACATCTACCAGTATGAGTTAGGTGTTTCCTAGATTTATCGTTGATTTCACTTGTGTTTAGGAGTAGCGTTCATAAGCACAAGGTTGGGTTGTCCAAGAGATACCCTATTAATTTAATTATTTTATTTTAATTAAAAAATAGATCATGTGAGATGCCTATGGGCATACCCCTCCATGACTTAAAATGGTTTATTTTTGGTGAGAGGATTCAAACAATGGGTAGATTAGGTCAGTGTGTTCATTTATTAAATTAAATTTTCTATCATGGTTGTGATGGTCCCATGGAAACATTATGGGTGAGGCCCAAGAAGTATTGAAGTTATTATGATCACCAGAACTGAGGTGACATGTTTTTTTAGGACATTCTTGTACAATGGAATATTTGGGGATGTTGATCACAAGGTTAGGAAACATGGTCATCAGATTGAGGCAATGTGGGCTTTAGGTTCCAGGAATGGCCTGACTGATTTGAGTCAGTGTTGACCATCAAGTTGAGTGACATGGTCAATTGGTCATAAAGAGATAGAGTGATGTGGATTAGGTACTTTTTATGTGATTATAGCCCACTATGATTGGAAAATGAACCATTAGAGTTGTGTGCACACAGATATGACATTGATAATGAGTTGATATTGACCACTCATGTGGGTATAGGCCTATTTCAGATGCATCTTAGGATGATGTTGACTATTAGCATGGTTGGAGGTTCATTCTATTGAAATACAAGGGGATAGTGGGGAGATATAGGTTGATGGTGTTGAGACCATTAGTTGGGGGATGAGGCTCTCAATATATTGAGGCAATTGGGTCGGAATTATTTGAGAGGATGGATATAATCATTCCTTAGGATGTTATCTATTGAGCCGATGATGTTTATAATTTGAAGGATAGACATCTCTATTCCCTAAGGCATTAGGCTACGAGCCGATGTGGATTTCCTGAGATGAGGTCTAGGGGACAAGGTACTGAATTGGGTGTGCCTTTAGGATGTTGGTTATTTGATAATGACATAAGAGTTTTCAGGTGGCATGAGGTATCAATGATAAATTTACAAGAGGTTCATGAGGGCTCTCCAACTTGTTACATGTTAGGGGATGCCTTTGGATCTATGCTAATGATCATAACCACAAATGTCATATATATGAAGAGATGTTTTTTTATTCCATATATATAATTAGAGGCACATAGAATACTTTTTATGGTTGAAAAAGGTTATTGATATTATATACTTTTTATATTTATTTATTTTTAGTATACACCAGGTCTATCAAAGATTTAAGTTACACACATATTTTTAGTGTCCTATTGAGATTTATTCTCACACCCTACAAGGGAACTTCGGGATTCATGTAAACCTTATGCTTTTGTGATCGGGTAAAGGTAATGAATATGTAGCTTGACCATAATGATCATTTTATATTCCTTATCCTGGGATGGGTGGAAAGGGACATTGGAGGTTCTTATAATAGATACAGTTTACTTTTTTTCATCTAACTTTTTGTATCAGTATGTTGATTATATGTATATATATTGGTCGATTACTTGTTAACCTTTCTGTTAATTGTCTTGTATGACCTGATTTTTATGCATTATTATAAAAAATGTTCATGGTTGTTTAGAAGCTAAAAATTTTATTTTAATCTAAAAATACTAATATTGTCTCATTTAATTATTTATTACTGCCTTCAATTTATGCTTTTGGTACTATTCTGGTATGGTGGGTTATATGTCGTGTCATTTTAGGATCTTTATTCAGCTTCCATATTTCTATATAGCATTATTATTTTTTACCACAATAGGATACAATCTCCCCACTATCACCTCTTTACACCATTTATTCTAGCCAATAACCTTTGGTATATGGGGAGGCACGCTTAAGACCCAGTGGCACACCATCCCTGAGCACTATTTGGGTGGCAAGATGGGAAAATGTGATAAAAATGCTATCATATCAGTTCATGATAGGGAATTAATAGAATTGTTCAACTAGATACTAATTATATCAATTTCCATTCCTTTTTCTATTTGGTCTTACTATCTGGGTTATAGTGGACCAGATATTACAATATTGTCAAATCTAGGTTTAGATATCGTGTTCAGGTACTTACACCACTGTGCATGGGGGACAGACAAATCATCGAGGGGTGGGAAATTTCTGTTCTACATTTCTCATTTTGTAATTTAAATTATTTCCATCTTGGGTGGTGAAATTGGGTATGATTTATATCTATTATAGTTCATGTATATTGGCTTCGTATAGCAAGGGGTGATTACTAATGCTTTCTTGATAAACACATATGATTTGATATATATGTGGGTGTGAGCCTGCGATTAAATTTCACAGGATCATTATTGGAAAAATGGATTTGACTATGATGGGTTAGGTTATTTAAAGTGTCAAAAAATGAAGCTAAATAATTTTTTATTTCTTAGCCACTCTTTAGTGGAATTTTACTTAGCCAACCCAAGCATATTGTTATAATTTAATTCGATGATGATTCTATGTGATGTAGCTATATTCATGTGATATATATGTGGGGGGGGGAGTCTGGCACAGATAAGAGTAGGAATGGATGATGATTGTGTGTGATTTGGTTAAAATGTCAACAAAGAAAGCTAATTATTGTTTTCTTAAATAGATTCTCTTTGGTGGAATTGTACTCTGCTACTTAATATATTATTTGACATATGTCCAAATTATGGGATGGTGAGGGGGTATGAGGATATAATATACTTGATTCCTCACTCCAATATGGGTAGGAGGGGGGCATGAAGCTGGGTTACTTTTGACACCTGACTCTAATATGGGTTGCTAACAGGCCTTGAGGTTGGATGTCATGTGACATGGTTGTGACAGGTGAGTGTAAGGTCAGTCATACTGTAATTATTGTTACATATAGAGCTATATGAATTATATATATATATATATTATATTTTTTTACCATTTTATTGGTATTAAGTGGGTTTCCACCTAGGCAGCTTTTGATCGAACATCAGGCGGGCGACGATTGTAACACCCTGAGATTTTGTGAAACATAATTTTCAAATTAATTTAATATTTTTGATAATTTTCATTTCTAGAAACAATGAATATAGTTTTTAATATTAAATAACTAATTTTTGTTTCTATTCACTATACATAAGACTTAGAATAGCATGCACTATATGCAACACCGACTTGGCACGCGTTACACAAAACACTAAGTGTCAACAAAACATCATTTTACTATTATAATTATTTAAACGAGCTAATTATAACATAGATGTTAAATTTAGTAATATTATTATTAATAAATACATTTAAAATAATATTTATAATGGTTTTATATAAATTAAATGTAATTATAATGAAAAATATAATTATTGGAAAAGTATATATATGTTTAAAAATACTATTTTCTCAAATGAACAACATTTCATGTCTTCTACGAATAAAAATAAAAAAACAATTTAGAAAAATCTAGAAATTGAATTTGATTAAATAATCATTTTTTAATTTTGTATTTTAAAATTATCTTGGGGAGAATTGTTGATATTTTTTTGAGAAACCTCAATTTTTGGATGAATACTAAGAAATGCTAAATTTTAATTCCAAACATCTTTTTCATCCAATTTATTTATATAAATATTTTATATTTTAATTTGAATTTAATTCATAATTAGATAATATATACATAAATAAATCCAATGGAGTTCATTGGAAACAATTTCCTATTGAAATTAGATATAAAAACATAGCAATGTTTTAATCATTTTTACTTAAAAACCCGTAGCGTCACCCCGTATGCGGGATTAATTTTAAATTAATTTATAAAAATATGTGTTTGGAATTCGAAAAAATAAAGTTTCCATTTTTTACTAGAATAATTAATATTTTATAATAATATCAACTTAGTTTTTTACCAAATATTTTAGTGAAGGTGGTTAAAACTAATTACAACAATTAAGGTAAACTTACAATTAACAAAGGCTAAGCCTTAATATTAAGGTCCAAATAACCTATAAACTTGTCAAAAATCCATTGGATAGAGATATTTCTACCTTATATTCCTTTGGATAAAATTATTTTATTATTTTATCCTAATGACATGGAAAAAATGTCGGTGGAATTCCTTTTCCAAATATTTACCATAGTGTTACTCCTCTTCCACTATAAAAAGGCCTCCTCTATTACTGCTTCTTCACACCTCTAACAAAACATAAATTAGGATACTATCTACCCATTTCACTTTTCAAAAACCCTTACTTACTCCTTTAATCCTCCCTTTGGGAAGAAATTCATCCAAGTAATCCCTTTTGTGCAAACCAAAAGAAGTAACCTAAATAAGAGGTAGCATACTTCATTAAGTTCCATCCATTTATTTTCATTCTAAAAAAACCAAAATATCTTTATTACAAGTTTAAATAAAATTACAAGTATAAAAAGTATACTGAAATGTTTTTTATATTATGATTATAATATTCAGTTACACACACTTCCATCTAATGGGTAATGTACTTACCGTTCTAATGTACGGTGAGCTACCGCCTCACGAAACAATGTTGTTCATATTTAATTTACCACCATTCATGTTTGGAAATTATGAGGGAAAAATTGTTTATATAATATATATTTTATTTATTATGTATTTATTATTATTCATTTCTTTTATATCACATACCTTTTTACTTTCGATCCTATGTAAATATGAAAACATCATTTGTGGATGTGTGGACTACCGCCTCCTCAAAGCGATGTGATTCATTCAAAATTTACATGGAATATATTAAAGATGGATTTAGTGAAAATATATGGTATATGTAACATAATAATTCTAATTTAATAATATTATATACATATATATATATATATATCTATGTATATTCCATTTACTTACTTTAAGTACGATAAAAAATAGAAACCACATTCATGTGTATATATGGCCTACTGTTTCCATGAATGATGTATTACACTTCATATTTTTATTTATAATAGATTATTATAAATACATATATACTGAATATATATTTTATTTAAATATTTTTTTAAATTATTTAATTATTTAAACCACGATCTATGTAAGACGATCCAAAATAATAACTCAAAACACGTATGAAGAACAAACCAGATATTACCTGATGCATGGAATTGTTAGAAAGAGGATAATATAAAGTATTAATAAAATAATATATGGTATTAGATATAAAAATCTGTTTCTTTAAAATATTTATAACAAAAGTAAATTTATTATACAGGATTTTTGTTCAATTATGATGAGATTCAATATATAAGGTATGGGAATTTCATCTTGCTTTTTAATTTCTGTGAGACACATGCCATATTCACCACTTGATAATTTTGTGTGGTGTATATACTAACTTATTACATGTTATATTATTAATTTCATTTATTTAATAACATTAAATGTTTTAATGGATTTTATTATTTCATGGGTATCATGGTTCAAAATTTACCCATCTAGTAAGGGTTTTATCATCAAATTTTTATATTCTCAGAGAAAGAAGACTTGTTCACCACTTATTTTCTATATTTGGTGTTTATAATACCCATTTATGTGTTATATTATTCTTATACTTATATTTTTGGTTATTTACATATCCATTTAATTATCTTCCTTTCATTGGGTTTATGTTTCAAAAGTTACCAAATCGGTAAAATAAGTTTGTTTCAATTTTATTTGTTTAAAACAGAATCCATGTTATGCACCTATATTTCCTGTGTGGTGTAGGTACTATGATTGACATGTTATATAACTAATCATCTAATTTTCATGATATGTTAATATTTATGAAATGTTATTATTTCCATTGTATTTTTATTCAAAGTTACCAAATTGGTAACGAATTATAGCTACAATCTCATTCTTTATCGATATTGTTTATTATTACACTCCCATTGATGAAATATAATGATCCATAACTCAAGAAATATCATGATTTTTCTTAACCTCTATTTATTCATGTTATATTCATGTTATGGTACTTTTTTTCTTTTTTGGTGCATAATATGATCAATAAAGTGTTTTTATTAATGTCTGTCTTTACCTCCCTCTTCCATCGGAAATATGTATTACATCAAAACCATGATTTATAAAATATTTTAAAAAAATATTCTACTATTATCCCATGGTGTTTAAAATAAATTTTTACCCATGTTTTATCTTTAAAAATTCTTCTTTAAAAATTAATCTCCTTATTATTTTCTGGTCGCAGCTCATTTTTAAAAAATTTCAAGCAAAAGGAATGTTCATCATTTATAGATTTACCCATCATCATGACCGCAATTCCCTTGAAGCTTTATTATAAGATTAAAAGATACTTTTCTAAGTAAATATGTTTCATTATAGTCTGTAAATTCAATTTTTTTAAGTATTTTTAATATAAAATGGTTTTCCAAATGTTTTCAAGATTATTTTATAAGTATTCAAGGAAATGGTTTTCAAAATGATTCTTAGAATTATTTTTAAGTTTTAAAAATTATTAATATTAAAAAGGTTTTTCCAAAGGTTTTATGTTTTAATGTTCATTTTTTAATTAATAAGGGATATTTTCCTGAAGAATTTTTTTTAAATCTATTTCAAAATTATTTTCCATCTAAGATAACATCTTTTGATGTTACTCATGCCATTTTGGGAAATGATCAAAAGGTTCCATTCATATTCTTTCTTGAATGAATTATGTTTTGATGGAATGGTATGTAGGATACCAGTTTCTCTTCCATGGGTTATATTCTGTTGAAAAATGATTCTTTTCATGGGTTATTCTATAATGAAATGATTAGAAATAATTTCTATTTTCTATAGGTTAAGATGTGATGAAATGTTAATGATACCCATTTCATTTCATGGGTTATGAGTTGATGTTTATAAAACCCATATCATTTTATAGAACATGATATTATTAATGTTTTATTATATTGTAGAAAATGTATGAAAGATTTTATTATTATATCAATGGGACTTATATCTCCCTCTAATGAATTTGGTAATGATAAGTTGTATAGTATCTCAAAGGGTACATGGTTTATAACCCAATACTAAAAGTAAGTGGGTACACGGATTGTATCGAATGCCTAAAATTAAGAGGGTACATGGGTTGTATCCCAAACCTAATGGTAAGTGGAAACATAGGCTGTAGTGAAAGCATGAATTTAAGAGGGTATACATGTTATAACCTAAGACTAAAAATGAGAAGGTACACAGTTTGTACCCCAATCCTGAAAATAAGTAGGTAAATTGTTCATAGACCAATCATAAAATGTTATAAAGGTCTTCGTAGGTATCCTTGAAATAATATTTTCTATGTTAATGTGTCTACCACAAATTCCATGTCTTATTCCTCAGTCATGATTTCTTGGATTATGTTACTGATTAAATTGTGATTCATATCTTGTGAAATTACAACATTTATTCCATGGTTGATGTTTATGATCTTTAATATGATGGTTGGGATATTTTAATGTTATGATAATGTTATCATAACCTCAAGTTCATGTTATGCTTATGTATTTCATTTATTTACCCTTATTGGGCATTCATGATCATCAATTTTTTATGCTTCCATTTCTTTGGTCATAAAGAAAGAATTTTAAGTAGGATTACTAAGGGGGAAGATATTTATGGGAAAAATTAAATATATTTCACTGAGTTAGAATATTTTTTTACAAGCTTCCAAAGGAACTAAAGTAACCTAGTATTTGAGCATCTGTTTTTGCAATATATTAAGTATTATACAAAAAATTATGTAATGTATATTAATGGAAAGAGAGGTTCACAATAGTTGGTATTAGAGGAAAGTATTAGTTATACTTTGGAAACTAGGATGATAAATAATTTATTGATATCTCTAGGAATATTTATAAGGATATGCATAGGGATGTCTCTAAGGATATGATTAAGGATAAGGAAAAGAATAGGAAAATGTCATAGAATCATGGTAATGGATAGAGCGAGTGGTTTATTAGAAATATATCCATTTCTAGATACTATAAGTTTATGTGGCTCTAGTATAGATATACCTAAGAGAAAAAACTCTGACAAGGTGCATAGGGCCTAACTCAGTATAACATTGTACTTGACAATGGGTCTTATAGCACGTATGGTTTGACACTCTCGAGGGATATGCATTAGGAATTCAAAAACTCTTCATGAACCATCATTAAGTATTTAAAATTTTTTTGGATATGAATAACCTAGCATAGAACTTGGGTTTCATTTATTAAGTAATGTTTTATAATTTAGATATCTTGTATGTGGGTTTTTCATGATTTTGTGGTTCCTTGCTATGAAAGATGATTCTAACCTTTTTTTTGGTTTTATTAAATCGATATAACCTAAAGGAAAAAAATTTAATGTACACTATGATAGATAGTTAAACAATTTTTATACTTAGAATCTAAATTATAAGGGATATCGAATGAAAAACCTCATTGTTATTCTCACATAGCTTTCTCAAGCCACAAATAATGTTGAGATTCCAAATGATAAAAGGAGGGAACACCATCTTGTTGAGTAATTAATGAGGAAACTCCCACCTTCTTTCAATGGTATTATGATTCACTTTTTTTGGACACTGGGTCAGTACTATTGGAAAGATATTCTCTATTATCTAGTTTCTAGAACATGAGAATGTAATTCAAGAAGTTTATCATCTGGAAGGTGAATCATACTAGTGGTGTACTTTAATTAAGAATATTAGGAAGCAAGAAAAAAATTATTCCATGTATTGGAAAGAGTATAAAAACTTATTCTTCAATAAGTTCTTTCCTTGGGTTCTTCGAATGAATATGTAAAATGAGTTCCTTGAGTTGAAGAAAACGTATGATGAGTCCGTCAGTAACAATAAGGCTAATTTCATAAGATGTAATAGGTATGCTTCTAGAATTGTCATAACACCAAAAAGTAAGGTTGATAGTTTATGTAGTGGCTTAAATCAAAGTCTCAAAAGGGAATATTCCATAATAGACTTTAGTAGCTATGAATATAGTGTTCCTTTTGTAATCGAAGATGAAACGCATGTTTGTGTTACGTGTCAATATAAAGGTTTTAACAAGATAAGGAATATGGAGTTTAAACGAAAATATAAAAACCATAGAGATAATAATATGAGAAAAACTTGATGCTCAAATTATGGGATGAAGCATGCAGGAAATTGTCTTAATGGAACTGGTAAATTTTTTTAAGAGTGGAAAGAAAGTAAATTGGGTAACAGAATGCCAAAGTGATTGTAGAAATTTATATAATGATGTGAATAATGAGAAAAAACCTAAATAATTCATCTCACAAACTTTAGAATTTAAAATCTAGAGATGTTTAGAATTTTACAAAAGTACCCAAATCCAAGGGAAAATAATGGTGATCAACGCCAACAACCTCTAAAGCCGAATGAAAAAAACGAAAATTATATGAAATAACAACAGATGAAGTGAACCATGATAATTAAGAAACTCCATAGTGGGGAATTTATTGTGGGATTTGGTAAAAATAGATCTACGAAGATATTATTGTTTATACTTTAGTGGAACTTGATATGACTCTATCCATTGATTATATATATCTACATGGATTTTGGGTTATTGAAGTCACTTTTATTTTCTAGATTTACAAGGATGAACCCAAGATTCTAATAAGAAATGGTTTTTTTTAGATAAGAACCTATTTAAGGAAAAATGGTGGATTATATTTTGGAAGAATATATGTTTTTAATAATGATTTGTATAAATTCAGGTGATTACCATATTTTAAGAGAATACATGATGAAGTTATTCACATGTTTGATATGTGATGACATATGTGGGAATAATGTTAAGATGATTTCATCAACTTTTTTCTAATGTTTTGTATTTTAATCATTATGAAGGATTATAAGGTTAACCATTTATGGAATGTTTAACTTATACATTGGTTTAAGTTTGTGATATTAAACTATTATCTCACCACATTGTATATTGGATAACTTTCCATAACAAAATTCTGTTTGTGGTAGATGAAGAGAGATGGGATAACTTATCATGGAACTCATGATCTATCAGTGCTTCATGAATGGAAAATCACCTTCCTTTTTGGACAAATACCTGACCAAAGGGTGAGATTTTACTTATTATAGGAAATCAAATCAAGTAAGTATAACATATAATGAAAATTCTTCAACAATGGGTAAATGATCTTGAAACCAAAAAGGTCATCGCAATACCCTCTTTTTCAGTTAATCAAATGTTCTTATAGATCATCATAGATTTATGGATTTGTTATTGGTAACATCATACATACCGTGTTCTCTATCACTCTCCTCTAGAACTTGATAGTCACATAACTCTTCCATGTCCATGTTTTCACATTCCACCTATGTTATCCTATATGGAATCCCAACTATGAATTATTTTGGGTAACTATTATGGTTAAATTATTCCATTTTAAAGGAAGTTTTAGTTTTCATATTAATGAAATGGTTTTCCTGTAAGGGAACATAAAATTATTAAATCATTGATAAACCATACAAATTTTTATGGTGAAATTCATTTTCATGGGGGCAGAATGTAACACCTTGAGATTTTGTGAAATATTGTTTTTCAAATTAATTTAATCCTTTTCATATTTTTAATTTCATGAAGACCTGAATATATTCCATTTATATTAACAGACTACATTTTGTTGGAATACCCAGCATGCAATACTTATATTATATTTCACTATAGATAACAGCAACATGGCATGCATTACATGAAATAATGAGTTTCTATGAATCATCATTTTATTTTTATAATTAGTAAAATTAGGTAATTATAAACTAGATGTGAAACATAGTAATATGAATAGTAATAAAATAATTTAAAATATTATTTATAATTTTTATATATAAATAAAATGTAATTATAATGAAAAATATAATTATTTGTTAAGTCTTCATATGATTAGAAAAACTATTTTCTCAAATGAACTTCTTTTCATGTCCTTCTGTGAAAAATAATAAAATTAAATTTAGAAAAATTTACAAATTTAATTTGATAAAATAAACATAATTTTTTTATTTTAAATTTCAAAATTTATAATAAGGTCAATTTTTTATATTTTTTTGAGAAACATTATTTTTAGATAAATAGTGAAAAATACAGAATATTAATTCAAAATTACTTTTTTCTAATCTACTTATATAGTTAATTTATATTTTAATTTATTTTTAAAGTAAAATTAGATCTAATACACATAAATAATAAAATTTAGGTTATTTTTACCAATTTCACAATGAAATTCAATATAATAAATTTGAAAACTTTTGATCATATTTACATTAAAAACCTGTATGGTCATCCCCTCTACAGGATTAAATTTAAATTAATTTCTACCAATTATGTTTTTGGAATTTGGAAAAAGTGATTCCATATTTGGAATCAGAATAATTTATAATTTATAATAATATAAAAAAATTGATTTTATTGGATACAAGTAAAATTAATTACAATGATTAAGGTAAAATCAAGCTTACCAATGGAAAAAGATTTAAACTTAAGGTCTAAAAAACATATAAACTTGTCCAATATCAATTATATGAAAATATTTCTAACCTATAATCCATTTTATATTATTTTTTACATTATTGGATCCACTTGAAATGATAAAAACATAGCTGGAATTCCATTTCCATAAATGTACCAGAGTGTCACCCCTCCTCTTCTATAAAAAATCCTCCTCTCCTCCCACTTCTTCACACATATGGAACCAATTAGGTCTACCAAATTTCATAAAAATTCACTTACCAAAAACCCTACCTTACTCCTTTAATCCTCCCTTGGGGAAAAATTAATCCAATGAATCCTTTTGGGGAAAACCAAAAGGTGTTACCCAAATAAGAGGCAACATCCTTCCTTAGTCTCCTTTTGTTTTATTATTTATCCAACAGCTAAAATATAATTATTAAATTATTATATAATTACACCAGTATACAAAATATACTAAAAAATTTTTATATTAAGTTTTATTTCTACAGTCACACACACCTCCATCTAATGGGTAACAGACTTACCGTTCTTGTGTATGGTGAACTACCGCCTCACAAAACAATATTGGTCATTTTATTATTTTACCACCCTTAACGGTTGGAAATTATTATATAAATTCTATTTATATCTTATATATATAATATTTATTATGTATTTATTCTTTTGTAATTATTTTTTAACACGTGACTTTATACTTTTCATCTTATGTAAATACGATAACATCTTTTGGGGATGTTTGGACTACCGCCTCCTCAAAGCGATGTGATTTTTTCACACAATACATTGAATGTATTAAGGATGATTTTAATGAAAATATATGATATATAAAACTTAATAATTCTAATTTAATGATATTATATACATATATACATATATTCCACTTACTTACTTACTTTCCATGTGGTAACAAAACAGAAACAATGTTCAGGCGCACGTACGTCCTACAGTCTCTGTTAATAGTTTATTTCATTTTTTCTTTATATATTTTATACATTTTTTAAATAAAAATGTACTGATTATATAGTATATTTATATAATTTTTAACATTTTTGAAGAAATTAAACCATGTTCTATGAAATACGGTCAAGAATAATAAGTCTAAACATGTACGAAGAACAAAGCGGATATAACCCTGAACATGGAATTGTTCGTAAGAGGGTAATATAAAGACATAAGAAAATAATATATAGTATTGGATATAATAATATGGTTCTATAAAAAAAATTAAATAAAAATAAATTTAATATACAGGAGGTTTATACGAATACGATGAGAGTTAAGACATAAGGTATGGGCATTTCATCTCACTTTTTTATTTTAGTGAGATACATGCCACATTCAACACTCAATTATTTTGTGTGGTATATATACTACATTATTAAATGTTATATAATTAATTTAATTAATTTAATTATATTTAAAACTATAATTTATTATATTCTTTCACGGGAATCATGATTCAAAAGTTACCCATCTAGTAAGGGTTTTATCGTCTCACTTTTATTTTCAATGAGGCACAATCCATGTTCACAACCAATTTCTTATATGAAGTGTGTGTACTACCCATTTTAAATTATATGACTCTTATAATTATAATTAGTGGTATTGAAATTTCACCTTTATGATTCTCATTTCTTGAGGATTATGTTTCAAAAGTTACCAAATTGGTAAAGTAATTTTTTGTGAAATTTCCTTCTTTGAGACAAAAGCCATGTTATGGACCTATATTTTTTCAGGAGGTGTATATGCTGCCTTTGTCATGTAATATCATGAATATAATTATTTTATTTATATTTTAAGCTTAATTTAATGTTATTATTTCTATTTTTTATGATTTAAAGTTACTAAATTGGTAATAGTTTATTGCTACAATCTCACCATTTATCGAGATGGTTTATGATTAATCTCATATTGATAAAATATTATGACCAATCATTAAAGAAATCTCATAAGTTTTCTTAAACTCTATTTATTCTTGGTATATCCATTTAATGGTACTATTCTATAATCTTTGTTACATAATATGGTCAAGGAAGTGTTTTTAAGAATGTCATATCTTACCACTCTATTCGATTGGAAATATATGTTCCTTCAAAACCATGATTTATAATAAGTTTCCAAAAAATATTTATTATGGATTCAAGACTCTTTTATATGTTTTCAATGAAGACGGTTCTCAAAATGATTATAATAATTATTTCTATGTTTTAAATTTAATTTCTATGAAAATATTTTTCAAAAGTTTTTATATTTAAAGGAGAAATTTTCAATAAAGAAAGGATATTTTCCTCAAATAAGTATTTTTAATGAAAATTTAAAATTATTTCTCATCTAAGAAGATATCCACTGATGTTAGTCTTTAACATCTGAGAAATTATGAAATTTTTTTATTCTTATTCTTTCTTAAATGGTTTATTTTTTTATGGAATTATGCTCAGGACACTCGTTTCTCTTCCATAGGTCTTCATCTTTTGAAACCTCCATCTTTTAACATGTTTTGATTTAATAAAATGATTATGAAACCTATATATTTCCCATAGGTTATGATTTGATTAAATTTTAATGATACCCATTTTATTTCATGGGTTATGATTTGATGTTTATAAAACCCATCTCATTTTATGGGTCATGGTATAATAAAAGTTTTATTATTTAGTGGAATATGTATGAATGATTTAATTATGATATGGGTAGACCTATATCTCCCTCCAATGAAATTGTTAATGAATAGTTATATATGATATTAAAGGGCACATTGGTTGTATCCCAATCCTAAAAGAAAGAGGGTACACAGGTTGTAGCCCAAGATTGAAACCAAGAGGGTACACAGGTTATAGCCCAAGCCTAAAAGTAAGAGGGAACCTAGTCTATAGCCCAATACTAAAATTAAGAGGGCACATGACTTGTATCCCAATCCAAAAAACAAGTATGTACATGGGTTTTATCCTAATAAGTATCCCAATCCTAATATGATATATAGGTCTTTGTACGTAGCATTGACATAAGGTTCTCTATTCTTATGTGTATGCCTCAAATTCCATGTCATATTTCATAGTTATTAGTTCTTGGATTATCATTCTATTTCACTTATGATTCATGTCTTATGAACTTCCAACCTTTATTCCATATGTAATGTTTAAGATATTTGATATGTAGGATTTGATATTCAAATGTTATTGTCAGGTTCTTGTACCCTTATGCTCATTTATATATTACATGTTTCTTTTTTTTACCCTTAGCGAGCGTTTGAACTCACATATTTTTTATGTTTCATTTTCCAAGGACATGAAGAATGGTTTTTTAGTAGAATTACTAAGGGGGAGATCATTTTGGGAAATATTGAAGATATTTCATTGAGTTATGAAGGTTTTTTTCAAATATTCCAAAGTCACTAAACTATCATGGTTTTTAGGAATCTATTTTTGTAATGTATTAATTATTTTGAAACAAATTAGGTAATTTCAATGTATGAAAAGTTATGGCCCTTATAATAATTTGGTTATACATGGTTATGCATGGGACTAGGGCCCGGAGAGTTAGGATGAGGCACCAAAGGGTCTGGAAGATCATGAGCCACATATATAGAATCCAGTACTGGTGGGAAAATAGAATGATATGAAAAATTTTCGGACATGGATTAATGGGGAGATTAGAGAAATCCTGGTATGTATAATTATCAGTATTGATAGGGGGTCTTAGGGAGTATATCCTTTCATGGAATACCTGATTTGAGAGTTTTAGTCACAACACCCACCACTATTTTAGGGTGATGGTTGACCACATATAGTGAAGAACTGGATCAAGTTAGTGCCTACAATCTTATAGAAGCTTGAGACGCCCCCAAAATAGAGGGTGAGGCTACCTATGTATATGATCAATGGAGAGAAAAAGCATTGGTGGGATGTATAGTTTTATGTTGGAAGACATGATGGACTATATTGGAAAGAATTTGAGGCTTAGATCATTGACCACTTCTTCTTGGAGATGATGACGATAGAAAGAGATCAAGAGTTCTTGAGCCTATAATAGAGAGGCATGTCCATCATGGACTGTGGAACTAATTTCTAGGACTTGTCTGATTTCTCACTCGGTATGGTGAAACATGAAATCTTTAGGGTGAGTTTTTTCGAGGTCAGTTTACAGTACACCATCTAGGTGTACGTAAATATCTTTTGGTTAGCCTTATTCTTGGATGAAGTGAATCAAGTGATCATAGCCGAGGGAAATTTGAGTGACCAATCACATTATATCTAGGTGGAAACATTAGGAGGTTTCAGTGGAGATTCTTTAGATAGTAAGAAACAAGTTTATATGGATTCTCACTAGGGAATTCAGGCGAGAGACTTAATTATACCACCAAGTAGTTGGTCGTTGATGATGTACTTTTAGTATGAGCAGTCAGGAAATGTATGGATTTAGTATGATTAGGAATTGAAGGAGTTACAATCATTTATCTAGGCTATCCATAATGAAATATTTTTTAGGAACCCTTCTTGGAAAGAGGGTAGTTAGGGATTGGGGTAGACTCCAACATCTGGGGTTAGATCATGTGTGGTGCTAGAGCTGGAAGCCAAGATTTAGTTTCATGTATAGGTTGTGGAAGATATAGTGGGACCGAGTAGTTGGGTCAAGGGTTGATAGTTGGTGCAACTCCATAGGGAGTCCAAGTCTTAGGTAGTTGGGCTTCAAGATAGGTGCACACAGTAGCGATTCTAGTTGCCGAGATGGTCGGGTATCATACTACAGTTAGTGAAACTCTATGGGAATGAATTGGTGCAATTTACATTGGCATGACCCTTTCTGCACACATGTTGGGTTTTAAGAGCATGTGGTGTGTGGGTTACTTTTGGACTAACTAGATGTTGGTTAATACATTGGAATCAGATCAGATGTGTGATTTATATATGTACGAGTTGTGTGGAACCAAGATCTATAATGGGAATTGATGGATGGATGGATTTTATGAGGTGAGTATGCATATGGGCATCTATATGATGTAGGTTTAATTTGATTTATGAGGAACCCGGATTAATTTGGTGCATTAGATAAGATGTGGTACATTTTAAGTACAATGTACAACATGGGTACGAAGAGGGAATATGATGAGATGCGAGACATGATAGGTGTCATACATGGAAAAGTATTATTTAATCAACCATTGAGGTGAAAAGGTTATGATTTTTTATCTGATAACTTTTGAGTATGTGGATGGTCACCAGACCATCAGTTTATTTTTGAATTATGGGTAGTAAAGTGATCAGGATAAGTAACTTGGTAGGTGGGTAGTGCCTTGAGAGAGTTGAGCATGGACATATAACAATGGTAGGACAAGTTAATTTTAGTGACATGTGTATGTTCAATACAATATATTGGTTTTTATTTATATCTCAGGTATAAGATATATTAAGGTGGGGAGATTATAACATCTCGGGTTTTTGGAGTGGGTTGAAATCCTCAATACATTTAACTTGTTTAGAGTTTGGTGAGTAGTCCAAGTTTTACCTATTATCAGAACCTAATTCCATGAGTTTCTTTTACAAAATTCACTATTTTTAGAATGGGTTTAGATTATTTTCAAGTTCCTTGGGGTTTATTGTGGTTTTTGGGGTTGTTAGAGGTTGAAAATCCAATTTTGGGAAAGCTCAATTAAAGGCACATGATTTAGAAAACCTGTGTGTCCTACCAGGTGTTATTATGAATCCCTCCCTTAGTTTCATTCATGGTTTGAATAACTATGGAGGATGGGGTACATAGCTATTCAGGAGCTCTATAGTTTTTAACAAATGGATTCTCATGGCTTGCACATGGTTTGGGAAAACCGTGTGCATGAGCACATGCTTAGTGTCCCTTAGAGAGTGGCTACAAATGAGCTCTACATGGTTTGGACAAACCTTGTGAGCCAACCATGTTATGTTTGGTTCCTAATAATTGGGATAAACATTATTTGTCCACAGTTAACCAAACCATGGGGTCAAACTATGTGGGTCACTGAATGTTTAATAATTACCATTATACCCCTATTTCTATTTATCCTTCATCTGCCAATTTTCTTCTCTACTCATGTGCACAACATGGGGTTTCTCCTTCATTTATTCCTCCCCTAGGTGTTGAGTAAAAGTATTCATCCAAACTATAAATTGATCTTCATCGGTCTTTTTGGAATCACATCAATAATTCTTCAAGTCCTATACCTTATTTTCTTCTTTTATCTCACCATACATTGCACCGAATTCATGTAAGACCTTTTACCCAATTTTAAGTGCATTCATCTAAAAGGTTGATTTCTTCCAAATAAGTCTGATTTAGAGGCCAATATCGAAAGATTGGACATATACCTATATGAGGTAGGTGGTTCCTAGTTTTCTCATTCATTTTTCTCTTGTTTGGGGGTGTGTTCATTAGTGTGTCATTGGGTAGTTTGATAGAGACTTTATTAATGTAATTATTGTCTTTTAATTAGTAAATAAGCCACATGAGATGCCAATGGGAATGATCATACATGACTATAAATAGTTTTAAGCCTAGTGAGAGGCTTTGTACATTTATAGTATTAGGATGGTGGTGTTTATTTATTAAATTAAATTGTTTATGATGCTTTTTAAGGTTCCAGGGGAATGTGAGGGGTGAGACCCGATATGTATTAAGGTGATGATGATCACTAGGACTAA
Source organism: Viscum album (assembly GCA_963277665.1). Taxonomy (NCBI): domain Eukaryota; kingdom Viridiplantae; phylum Streptophyta; class Magnoliopsida; order Santalales; family Viscaceae; genus Viscum; species Viscum album. Next base: position 584,329,617 of record OY728164.1, on the reverse strand, counting down.
GGAAACATGATTTTTAGGGTGGTCTTGGTCAGTGGAACATGGGGTGATATTGATCACTAGGTTGGGAGACATGGTCAATAGATTTAGGTGATGAGTTTTCAAGTCACGGGCATGGATTGTGTGATCTGAGTTGTTTTTGACCATCAAGTTGAGTGATATGGCTGAAGGAGCATGAGATGTCAAGATTATGTGGATTAGGTAATTTTTCTGGTGGTTTCCACACATCAGGATTCTCTAATGCACCATTAGAGGCATGTGCATACATATATGGATCAGATAATGAGGTGGTGTTAACCACTATGGTGGAAATATTCCTCTATTTTCTGCGGCCTAGGATGGTGTTGACCACCAGTACGGTTCGAGGTTCTTTCCATAGAGATCAATAAGGATGGTGATGATCCAGCAGCTGATGGTGTTGAGATCATTGGTTGGGGGATGAGTCTCATAGTATGTTGAGGGTATTCGGCCTAGATTATTTGTTAAGAAAAATATTTTTGTTACTCAGGATGTTGGTTGTCGAGCAGACAATGTTTATTACTTGGAGGACATACATAGATGTGACTCAGATATAGATCTTCAAGATGATGGGGATTTCCAATGTTATGTTCTAAAGGATCAGGTACTTAATTGGGTGATACTTCAGGGTGTCAGTTATTTGATTATGAAAATGGAGGTGTCAAGTAGAACAATGTGCTGGTGATACATTTATAGGAGGTTCTTGAAGACTCTGCAGGTTTTACTCATCAGGGGTTTCCTTGGGTTCTTTTATATTGATCCTTGCTACTATAATTATATATATATATATATAGATGTGATGCCATATACTATATATGTAACATGGGGAATTTGGAATATCAAATATGGATGAAGTAGTGTATTTATATTATATTGATGTTTTTTCTTTATTTTTAGTGCACACTTACTTTGTCGCACATGTAAGTTAGTCACACATTGGTGGTGGCCTACAGTGATTTATTTTCACACTACATAGGCCCTTGAGGACGTGTACAGACCTTATTCTTTTGTGATCGGGTTAAGGTTCAGGCTTAAGAGATGGGCCTTGGTGATCATATTATATTACATGTCATGGGATGGATGGAAAGTGACCTTATAGGTTCTTGCATTATCTTTAGTTTATTTATTCATCATCCTTTTTGTATCATCATGCCTATTATATATCTGTATTGATGTCAGATACGAGCAGTATATTCTATTTATTGTCTTGTATGAATTGATTTTTTTCATGATTCTTAAAATGGTTCATGGTTTTTTAGTAGATAAAATTAGTGTTTTATTCTATAAATAGTCTATTCAAATCATTTATTTATTTATTTTTGCAGCCTATTTTTGATTTTTCTAATGTATGATATTGGTTCCACTATGGTAGGTTACTAGTCCAAATGTTTTATGATCTTTCTTCAGCAACTATATTTGTATAGAACATTATAATTATTACCACTAGAGGGTACAGTTTACCCACTATCACCTCTTTACACCATCAATGCAAGTTGGCATCCTTTAGCATACAAGTAGGCATGCTAATGTCCTAGTGGAACACAAGCCCTATGCTTTTTTTGGGTGGTAAGATGGGTTAGGGTACTACAACCATAAATATTAGGTATGGGTAAATTTCTCATCACTACTCATCTCATGAAAATAGGTCAGTGGTTCATCACCATAATCCCATTAGTAATGGTGAATAGTCTATCACCATTTTCATAAATAAGTATAATGGGTTATCACCATAATTAAAGATAAGGTGAATGAGTTATAATTATAATCACGTGAGTATGGGTGAATGGTCCTTTCTTACTCTCAATGGAATATGTGAACAATATATCCATATAATCATACATCAATTGAATGGGTTATTGATATAATTAAGAAAAAGGTGAACTGGTTACCAAAATTATCATAAGAAAATGGATTAACATGTTATCACCACTCTTATAAGAATTGGTCAGTGGGATATCACCATAATCATACATAAGGTGAATGGGTTACCACCATAATTAAACATAATGTGAATTGATTATCACCGCTATCACACAATTATGGGTAATCTGGTTATCACCACTCTTACAAGAATACATGAACTAATTAACACAATAATATATTAGACTGCAGGTAATTGGGATATCAACACTCACACCCAAATAAGGTGAATGGACCATTATCATAACATAAATATAGAGGTAAATTTAACATAACCAATACCATATTGTAAATATAGTGATTGGGATATCACTGATATCATAATATAATGAGGGTGACTGAATTATAACCTTAACATAATAAATTAATTGGTGAATAGGTAATAAAAACAAATATAAATCATAAACATTGTGAGTGATTTATCTCTGTTTACATAATCAACTTTGGTAGTGAACAATTTTTAATAATTAACGTCAACATAATCATAGATGAATAAATAATCATCAAGATCTTAAAAATAAAAAATGTGACCTAAAAATCACCACTTGGTCTTGAAAAAATTAAGGGAGAATAGATAATAACCAATAAATATGACACATCAGAGATTAATCATAATTATGGTGAATAGTATATCACTATATGAATTGGTCTCACTAAAACCAATCATTCACTAGTCTACCCACTCCCTTGGAACTGTACATAAAGAAAATTTTTTACAAGAATTTCCTCTATATATACTGGATTTAAATCCTAAATAAACACCCATATATCATGGGTCTCACTAAAGTGGTCACTTTCTATATCAAATTTATAAGGAAATTTTAATATCCTACAAGCCTTAAACCCAGTATGAACTTCCAATTACTAGGTAATTATTAAGGATGATTTACAGGGACCCTTAAATTGAAAAAATATACAAGAACACCTCCTATGGGTTTCAATTCCCATGTCACTCACAACTTTCACTTGGAATCATTACTATTAACAACCATTGATATAAGGTAATGGTTTTGAAGAGTCTATCATGATTTAAATACCTTATACTCATGTCTCAAAAACCAAGGAACTTACATCGAGTTATATCACATTTTATTCAAACACATCCATTTACTCTTACATTTCATTAAGGAACTCATTCCTCATACTCATAAATACAGTATCATAAAATATCCATCAGTGATTCAACCTCAAACAAAATAGATTCCTAATCTAGAGAACCCCCTACCCATATTTAGGGAATTGTATGAAGATAAATGATGGAATAATGAAAACTAAATATAGGAGGGAGTATTTAATCATGAAATAATGATGGAGGTAGTATGTCCAGAATCTAGACAAGTGGCCAACAAAATTTGAACACACATAAGCATAACCTGAGTGGCGCATCAAAATAACTCAATTTTGGTAAAGTATACAAGTGATTTATTGGGGTTCTATTAAATTTTAAATTCCAAATGATAAAAGTCTGAAAGTATACTTTTCTTGGGTGTTAATGGAGGTTTTCAATGCCAATATAAAGCGATATTTCACTATTCACTAGAATATAGTAGTTTAGGTGGTGTATTTTATGAGATGTCATAGGTGTCCTTGACCAATGGTGGGATCTATGAAAACATTAAAAGGAAGTGGAATTGTTTTCAATATATATACCCCACTATAAAGATGTATGGTGGGATCACTTGTGGATTATAATTGTAATTACTATTTCTTCCTCTATTCATATAATGAAAATGGCTATATTCTCCCATGGAGTAACACTAATGTCTAGTGCATCAAGTTCACAGGGTTCATCTGATTCTCAAAAGTTTGGGTCTTTGTTCTTAATTTGAATCTATGGTGGCTTTCCTCAATAAAATTTATTCTACTAAAAATAAATAGATTCAAATATTGGGGTTTAGAAATGAAATTTAAATTTGGAATCATACTTACTTAGTATAGTACCATCTTTATGATTTCATTTTTCAAAGAGATTTTTCTATTGTGAGAGGAATGATTTTTAAAAAATGCAAGAACTAAATTGAAAATTTCTATTTGATGGACTTCAGATTCTATAGGATGTGTATAGATGTTTATCTAATTTAAAAGGTCCTAAGGCTTCCATTGAATGGATTCAAATAACAGTCAATGGATAAAATAGAATATTAAATGCTTGATTAGAAGGAAATTAGTGTGATACAAATGTTATTACAATTAAATGTTCCTTATAACCTATATAAGATTAATACCACATGTGAACTGATGAATTATATATCTAATATTTGATAATCCAAAAAAAAATAACAAAGTGCTAATGATGAAAAAGTTATTTTTTGTGATAATGTAAAAAAGAAATACTAGTGGATGATCATATAAATAACATCAACATGATCTGAAGTTGTAATTTTTAGGAGTAATGTTTATTTAATCATGTTACTTATTTATCGCTACTCTCATTTCTTCTGGAATCATGGTTTTTGATTGTGAGTATCATAATAAATTCTCATAGAATGATTTATCTTGTGTTAAAATACACACAAGATCTTATTTTTAGTGAAGAGATCATATAGAGGGAAGTCCAGTAACTTCTAAAATCATATTCATTGTGTAAGGAATAGGAAATTTTGTTTCCTTGAAATTTTGGGAAAATAATGAGTAGAATAGTGATATAATTTTACATAATTCAAATAGTTCTAGACTCATATTTTGGGTTTATAGGAACCAAAGATATTTGAAGAAGGGTTTAAATTTTAATTTTGCAGTGGAAGCTTCCATATGTTCTACAAACACTACAGATAAGGGTGGTGATAGTAGACAGCTAAGTGTTAATATTTTAGGGGAATCATTAATCATTGATTTTGGGAATTATTTAAATTCTATTACAAAGTGTGGGTTTATGATGAATTATGTGTTTGAAATGTTATTCAGGATCAATATTTACATTGATGAATCTATATAGATTATGGGGAACGGTGATTTTTATGTTAAATATTGAATATAATTTTCATTGAGTTATAGGGAGTTCAGAACATATTAGGGTAATGGAATAATATAATTTTTTAATTCATATATATGAAGAAAGTTTTATAACAGTATTTATAGAAGAAATGTAAAATATCACATATATTTCTAGGTTAGTGGCCATAGGTGTAAAAAATGAAACATCATATATGATATGAACATTGGATGGAATGGTGATTATTGGAATGATATATTGGAGAAGTCTAAAGTTATATATATCTTTATCTTGGGAGAATGAGTGAGAAGAACATGATAGTATTAATGGATAAGGGTATAATAATGCACAATCATTTGGTCTTTGAATCTTGTGATATTTGTATACTTGGATAGCAAATAAAGGTTTTATTTAACACAAACAAAAGGAGACTTAAGTCATGTATGTTGAGTCACATGTAAATGAATGTATAGAGTTGTGCTATAGTCTATTATCATGGAGGTTCATTATAAATTATTGTATTCCTTAGTGATTCATTGATAAAAATATCTTGTTACTTCCTTAATAAATATTTTTGGGTATTTTGACTGCTTTTTCTATAGAGATTCAGGGTAATTAAAGATAATGAAAATAATATTAATTTCTTAAATTCCAGTAATGGGGGATAATAGGTAGTAGGTAATTTAATATGTTCTACTATAGAAAATAAATAATGTTTGAGAAAAATATTCCAGAGTCATTGGAATACAATGGTTCATTAGAGTGGATAAATTATATGATGATTGAGAATGATCAATGTATGAGGTTTCATGCCAGCTTCCAAAATGAGTTTCAGGTTGAAGTTATCAATCGTTTCACTTATATCATGAAAATAATTATATCTCCATTATTGGAGAAGAATATTTTCGAATAAATATGGTCTATAAAACTATAAAAAACATCCCCACCTAAACATTTTTTAATTTATCTCTTATATCCATGCTTATTCTAAGGATATAGAGAATCATGGTGGATAATCTAGAAAATATTTATTTATTGGGTATGGTGTTAAAAAATATGGGTATTAGATTTTGGAAAATTATAATTAGATGACAATTAGAAGCAAAAATTTTCTCTTCAATGAGAATATATTATGAAAATTTCGAAAAATGGTGGAAGATAATGTTGAGAGGAAAGAATTGACAAACCAAATCTATGTTTATCTAATTGAATGTTCCAAATGTTCATCAAATATGAAAAGTTATAAAATCAGGGAAACTATAGTAGAATTGTTGGGATAGAAGTACTAGAATTATCACAGTTTCTAGAATCTAAGGGAGTTCTTTTAGAATATGCAATTTCGAAAGGGAAGAACAATGGTTTGAGTTACCTAGATATACAAGGATTTAATGAATGGTACAAGGGTTTAAAACTAATCTTCACTACATGTTTTTTATAGATTGAGTTGATCGCAATATCTCATAAGATGTGACAAGTATTATTGAATCTAGAAAATTAGAGTTATTTAGAAAAGTTTAAATGGATTCATTATATACAAAAAAAGTTTGGAACGAATAGAAACACCCTAGGGGAAGACAGAGATGTTGAACAAATGATTTTTATTGATGATTTTGGAATTAAATGGTAGAAAACGGTACATGGAGAAGTTATATATGAAAGGGTTTCAATATAAATAAAGGATATATTTATCTAAAATTTTTTCTAATCCTATTAGATATTTAACCAGACAAAAAGTGTTACGTTCAGCTTCTTTGGAAAGTGCACATCTGGGATTATGAAATATGAAAATAGTATTATTGTATGGTGATTTGGTAGAGAACAAATATATTAAGAGGATGGAGGAATTTATAGACAAATAGAATGAGGTCTTGTTTTTCATGCTAAAGAAGGGCCTTTAAGTCATAAAGCATGAGATAAGGTAGTGGAATCAGAAGTTTGATTTCTTTATTGAAGAGAAGGGGGTTGTATGAAGAAATGTGTACCATTTTTTATATTGGAAGTTGTTCATGGATACAGGCTACTAAAGGGTTTAAAATGAATATAATAACACTTATCCGATCATATAGAAGCAATTTAAACCCCCATATGAGGATATAAAATTCCGGATATATGAAACCTATATAAAAATAGAAATGAAGAAATACAATAAATTTGGTGTACCATAAACCTAATATCATTAACATCATCTTGATCACCATCGCATGGGATTGAGATATATCACTAAGAGAAGCCAAAATACATCATATCCTTGAAGGTATCCATGGTTTTAATAGAATATCACATCACATGTGTAGGATTATAAATGATCCATGATGTGCTAGTATCTTAAGAATAAATGAGGTTGAATACGAGATCATCAGGTATAGGCTATTTTAGATAAGAATACAACAATCATGCATAATCACTACCATTGCATGGAAGTGGTTTATATAGTAAATCAAGGATGATCTTTTTTTATTATAACATTTATTCAAATGTAACATTGTATAAATAAATTTTATGTCTAATATATTCATTCATCATACGAATTCATAACCTCTTATGTGTTTTACCTTATGAAATTTTTTCTAAATAAATGATCACTTCAGTGGAATAAGGATAGGGTGTCCATCCAATACATCCAATGTAGTAAGTGTAAAATAATTTACCATATTATTCATTTTCATAAAATCCCCAATAACACACACACACACATATATATATATATTAGGATTTAGGGCATAAATCTCCCTAAACCATACACTTTCCCTGAAGACTAACAATTTTTTTTTTCATTTCACTATATATTGAATTATATACAATAACATGGTAGACCATATCCAAAACAAATTTTTAGATATATTCTATAAAACGTTTGGAAATTAATTATTAACATCACCCTGTATCAAATTATATGTAATACCTTGTGAATACCCATCAAAAACACTTTTGGATAAACTCTAAAACACTTTTAGAGTATCCCTTAGAGTCAAACTAAATTATAATTTAGTAAAATATAATATGTGAAATCGTGGATATTTATTTAATTTACAACAAAATATGAATCTATAGATACATATATGTAAGAAAAGAGAGGCCCTTTTCAAAGAATAAATTCTACACAAGCTATAAATGGAACTGAACTAATCTTTATCAAATACATGTATATCTATAGTTGTGACAACCTATTTTTATATTTTGAAAAGGATTATTCACATATTTTCCCTTAATATAATACATCAAGTGACCATAGGGAATTAAGTATTACAATACCATATATCCAACTCACATGTTCTCGATTATCAGAGTATAGACAAGTCTAGTTGATGAATACATCACATATCATTCATCCTTATGGGTAATAACATCACATGTCCCATATCATGATGAATATACAATATATAAGTTTGAACAGACACTACCTCATTCAATCTCAATCAGAGGTTCAAATGCTACACTCATCGTAGGAGAGGATAATACACATCTTGGTTAAGCTTCAACTGATAATGTGATCAGCAGTACACCCAACCAACCCTATATAACCTATGTAAATACTTAGACTTGAGTAAGAAGGGTATAAATGTATGATGGTTCTAATATTAGGTATCTCACTAATCATAGGTAGTAGATACTAAAAAATTATCAATGCACACCTAGTATGACAAATACATATTTATGACACTCTATGTGGTATACCTAGTAGGTCATCCAGCACATGCAATGAATCTTGTCCTTTGTTTTGTGCCGCCTGAGTATATTTTGTATATTTATTCAATAATACTACTCATTTTACTATTTATATTTCAATATATCCTATAATAGTCTATGAAAATTACTTGTTTGGGATATGTCAAAGTCTACTTTGAGTGGTCAATTATAATTACACTTCACGAAATGTATATCTATATAAACATTTTTGCACCCAATGTGAAATAATGATATAGTGTAGATTTAATTTTAATATGATACATTTAATACTATTAAAAATAATAATAAAATTTAACAAACCCACCTCAAACACTGATTTATCATATAAAATATGAAAAATTACCAAATTAGCCATATGTTTTTTTGCAGTTTATGTGTTTTTTAAAATCATTACATCATATGAAATTCCATTCACATATTTATGTGACCATATGATAAAATTTACAATAAATTATTTAGTGATAAAAATCTATAAAGTAAAATATTTCAAATAATGGTGATATTTTGGAATCATATACCTAGCATTTCAACAATTTGAATATATTCAAACTTCTTAACATAACATCATCAAATGTTATGATGTCGACTTATGTTGTCTACTAAAAAATCACTCTATTATTATCATCATCATCTTTGTAACCCTAATCCAAAAAAAATCCCTTCAATTAATATAATTGTGTACATTATTATTTAAAATACTTCTTAAACACTTTTAAGACAAAGTGACAAACACTTTAATATAGTACCTAAATATACCTATTACATTTATCTTTAATTCCATACTCCAAACTATTTATTATATTAAGTGGAAATAACATCAAATTATTATTGGGTTAATTCATTATATGTTAACTTTTGATTTCTCTATATCCAAAAATACTCCCACTGGCCTCTTAAAAACTATATTTTTTCAAAATATCCACAAAGATTCAACAAAAACAAATTTTTTTCAAGAAAATAACCCTTATTTCTTTTTTGTAAGAACAATTAACAAATGATATATTTTTTATTTATCATATATAGTATTCAATGTGTAAAGAAAATTTAATTTTTGAAATAATAATTTAATAAAATATAACCTTGGTGGGTGGTGAGAACACATTCCCTCATATATTAACAAACATTTGGATAAAAACATTATCCTGGATAAAACACTTCAATCCATATCTTTTTATAAAAAAATATATAGAAATTTATGAATCATAAAACATGTATATAAACTTAAACATCTCATTCTGGTTAAAAATGACTTTTGTTATTGAGAAACTTCTCTTACAATAAAAGATATATAAAATGAAAATACTCATCCTTTACACAGATTCATTTGAGCTTCGTAAAATCTGTTAAATTCAAATCCTCGAGATAATGATTAATTAATTCATCACATGAATAACAAATTCATGATAAAAATTCATCTATTCATATTGAACTCCTATATATTTACAAAAAAATTATAAAATATATATTTGAAATCACATATAATTATAAATAAAAGAATTAATTTCTCTAACATCTAAATTTGATGTAACATCTCAATCCGATGGACCACTAAACCGGTAGCTATAATAATATCCACATGACCTCAAATACATATCCTAGACATCAGAGGCATCCAAATAGTAGCGAGGGCCTAGGGTGTGTCCATGGGGTGATTATTCCCTCATAAATAAAATAATCAATAGTGGTATAACTTGTGTAAATCAGTAGGCAATAGTGGGAGCATAGGTAATAAATAAAAAATAGAGGAAATATGGAACAAAAGAGAACAACATTTGAAGAATAAATGTAACAACTGAATAAAAAGTGTTCAACACCAATTCCATATCAATATGATTTTAATTCCATGTGTTACTACAAGGTAAAAATATCACAATATAACAAAAGAGAAGAACAACCAAATAGACAACTACGTGAGCATCCTAAGCACAATTCTATTCCTATTATTCCTAGATCCCATGTAGACATCACAACACATATAATAAATCCAAATAACAATGAGAAAGATGATCTACTTGTGTGAAAAATAGAACCTGAGTAGTGTGTGAGGTATAAATCTATGTAGACTAACACACATGGTGTCTAGGCCAAACCATGTCATGTAATAAATAAATAAACAGTGTTCCCATATGTATCAATGAAGAGCAGAAAACAAATTAAATAATAAAAACATGGTATGGGTTTCCAAATGGAAACCCATCCCTTATCAGCTATGTCATACTAATATGGATGTCCAAATAGGGTACCTTAGAAATCCATAATATGTATAAAAGGGGCCAAGTGATATAGGAAACCTAAGAAGAGGTACACCCCCAATATTGTTCTTTGGCTTGGGGTCTAATTTATAAGGCATCATTCAAAAGTTCTAGTAAATCTAATAGAATCACCTAACATGCCTGAGAAACTCATAACAATAATGAACTATATTAATATCATATTTATAAATAGTCTAATCAAAAAATATTTTAAAACTAGTGTTGGAGTCCCATGAAAGTCTAAGACGATCTAAAATAATCCCAAGTATTTCAATAGGAACATCCAATAATCCAATACCATGAAGTCCATACAAGATGATCTATATAGAGTCCCTTGTATTACTATGAGGAATGGTAACTTCTTAGTCCATCCCAAGTATCTCACATAGGGGATTGAGTATCACCCATGACATGGAATAGCCATCATTCCAAAAGGTCAATGCATAGTTTCTCCCCCAGGGTACCGGTGTAACTTAGGATTATAATAAACCACCAGAGAATACTTTTCATGGTAATCCAAAGAATCTCCCCCGACACACCATGGTATAACTACCTGAGTATGGGAGTCAATACATAAATCCTTTATATAGAACCCATGATTTCTTCAATCCTCTTTTAAAATATTGATATCAAGAATGGGATATAACACAAGGAAATGTATTTATAATATTATATAACACTAAATAAACTTATCATTCCACGAATGGAATGGAAAGATTCCAATCTACGAAGCTAACCAAATGACATAATTCAAGCCATTAAAATTGCATTATACATTTAGCATAAAAGAAAGCATGTAACAATTACATGAAATTATTATCATTTTATTATCTCATGCTAAACAGATAATGATATATATCATGCAACTAAAATAGGTCATAAGCATTAAGAACTTGAAAAAGTAGTGGAATATAAAAAAACACATGTCATCAAAATGTCTCGAACCAGAAGTCATCAATGGCATTAAATAAAACAATCTAAAAATATATTCTGTTCAAAGCATTAAATAAATGCTATGGTCATATTCAATTAAATACATGAGGAAAATACCTCTTTTTCATAACATTATCCATATTCAATTACTTTTTGAAAATTAAAATAATCATAAGGTATTATATAATGAATAAGTAGAAGGCATGGTTTAACCATCTTATACATGTCAATACATTCAATTCATCCATTTAAAAGAGGAAACCTTCAAGTGAAATCAATTTCATTTAATTCAACATGGTCAATTTCATTGAAACATATAAAATACATTTATAAGGATCAATGAGCACATAGATTGTGTCATTGTAAAAAGTGTATTTTATTACATGGTCAATTCCCATTTAATTCCATTGATAATGGAAACTACATTTATAAATATCAGAAGAAACGAAACGTGTCATGGAAACATGTTATATGCCTACCAAGGAAATTTACAATTAAAGGAGTTCCAACACTAATAAGGTGTCTTGGGATAAATTTAAAACACATGTAAAAAAAGGGAAACATAAAGAATTTCCCTGAAAAAAACATAACAAGATGGAAGGAATGCCTCAAATTGTACTCACTATTTCTTAGATTGAAGATAAACAACCTTGATTGGAAGGTATTTATAATAAAATCATGATATTTAGTGTCACACAATCATTTATAATATTTAACATTTCATTCATGAAAATACTCAATTCATATTTACGAAACATTAAATATGAAAATCAAACTACATTAATTAGAAAATAAGGATAATGTGATAAGTAAATTATTAAATGCATTCCTGAAATTAAAAGAAAAAAGATTAGGACCCTACCATAAGAATGAACTAAGAAGAACACTAAACACCTTATTCCATAAGTAGTGACCACTAAAAGCTACTTAAACCCCCTTCAAGAATATGCACCATCAAATATGTATGGAATCCTAGCCCCTATGGACATATTCACATGTCCATTAATATGTGAAAGGGGATACTTACATATATTCTTATATTCATACACCCATCTCCACTCATATGCATATGAATTTTCATTGTATAAGTAAGCACACCTATCCCCATATATATATATATATATATTCATTTCCATGGATGAATATACATATAACAGGAGAATTTACATTTAAATATGACTACTGATGTATACATGGTGATTCAACATTGACTCTGATGACTCAAAACAACATAGAAAGGTCTGTCACACTACATATAAAATACTAGTAACTCTAAAATTCCCATTGGATAGAAAATACAATGAGAAAAACCAATCAGAGAATGTAAACCCTTAACTCGGATGGTTGCAACAACCTGAATCGAACCAAACCACTTCACCTCTAGCGGCAGTTGCAAGAATACATGTAATGTAGTCCCAAGAGACATTTTTAATACCCTAACATCAAAGGAAAACCAAAAATCAGATTATCCAAAAGCCTAGGGTTTTAATTAAATGAGATATGGTGATGGTGATATCATAAATCAGTTCAAGGAGGAAATGAGAAGAGAAGGCCTTACCTCATAAAATTGAATCATAATCATGAAGAAATATAAGAGTAAGTGCCACACAAGAAGGGATCTGGGGGGGAGGTTAGTTGCGCACTAGAAGAGCCAAAGTAGGGGCGACTTCACTCAAAGTAGGGAGGAGACCTCCTTTTGGGGTTTTCCAAACTTAACATAATAAAAATGAAAAAAATTAAAATAATAACACCAACTATAATAATATTATTATTATTATTAATTTTTTTTATATTTTTTCCATTTCTTTTCTTTTAATTTACTTTTATTTTTATTTAATTATTTTAATTAATAGTATTTTTAAAATAGGGAAATGACACTTTCAAAACTCAAAGAGACTTCTAAGGGACCCCTTGACCTTTATCATAATTTAAAAACAAAACTTTGTAGCATTACCACTCATAGAATTATTCTTAGAAGTTCGGTTTTAAAAACAACCCTTCCATTAAATGAGAAATTCAAATTCCCCTATAATTGTTTTATCTTGTTAAAAACATGAGACGTTATAACCTCTCCACTTTAGAACGTCTCATCCCTATGAATCCTTTGGGAATAAAAAACACATCACCCGGCCTTCATGGGACCTGAAGTTTCATTAAAATAGTCTCATTGTGTTTCAAAACACCCAAAAAACCTTAAAAAGTTACATAAACATATGGATATTAATCCATCCCAACTCAAGCCAATTGCAGATTCTCCAACAGAAACACCAAAACAGAGCTTAAATGAGATCGTTAAGATAGAGACACAATCACATAATTGTATCTTTAATAACTATACCAAAGGTACTGTCCACCATAGGATTTATCATTCCAGGGGGACAATTCCAAGTCAATGTAACCTCATCGTCGGAATTTCCATTCAAAGAATGAGCTTAATAATTTTTACAACTCTCCCAGAGTGACATATTTTAAAAAGAATACATAATTACATAAAAGTAATATCAAAGACCTCATATAAAAGAAACAGTTGAACCCTAGATCGACAAAACAGAATAGTTCATGCAAGGTTTCTTATACGATATTGTCGACCATTAAACCACCCCCTTTAAACTGGAGACGCGTTGGAAACAACTCTACACTGATTTTACAATTCTAAAGGAGCATTAACGATCTGAGCCACTCCAGCTAACCATTCTCAAGAGTTTCGACTCATACGGCCAAAAAATTTCCAAAGGAACAGCATATTCCTTCTCCCAAGGCATCTCAAATTCACACGAACAAAACCAACAAGGTATATAAATGACTTTCAGTGATGTTCCTAAGCAATCCATGAAGGAAATGATGCATCTATCATGTAACATCGAAAGAGAACCACCCAACAAGATCAAAATATTTTAAATATTTGTCATGGTGTAGTACCAACACAATATTTTTGTATCTTGGATGACATCAAGATAGGGGAAATTCTCTTCAATTAGTAGAGTACACTAATTAAAGAATAGGAATAACTAGAAGATCAGTTGAACCACTACTGCTTGACTTCCTTTGAATGAAGCTTAACTTCACTAGTTGAGGCACCAACATTAAAGTGAACACATGCCTTTACTACCCAAGGCGTTCTTGTGGTTGTTCAACATACTACTAAAGTCCATCCTAGATAGATCTTTCTTCACAAGGGTTGCATATACTGCAAACCACAACAACGTCATGCAGCCAAGCAAGCACTGACACGACTCAAACCCACCAGCCTCAAAGAATTCATCAAAAACCAACCATTTCCCAAATGATACTCTTTGGTTTGGTTCCTTATACATGAAAGAACATGTTTATTAAAAATAATGATACTCTCCCCACCTTAGTAGTTTCCTTCTCATTAGAAGAAGATACATGCTAGACACTCACAAAAGCACTAGGTCAAAATTCATCTTAAATGTAAATGTGATTCTCCACTGAGTCATGATCACACATATCAAGGCATTAAAAACAAAAACCAAAACCATAAGACCATCATATAAAAACACCCAACTCTCTAGGAAGTCATCCTAAGCATTGGGATGAACTCGATTCCTTTAACTCCCATGTCACTCTACTCTTAAGATGACCTGAGACTATACAGAACATATTAAGGCTCAATGATGTAATGAAACTCAACCAGTTTATTACATCATTTAGAAACTAAACAAGTACCACATATATCAATGAAAACTACCGTGAGTTTTATACGTGAGATGACACATCCTAGATACTACCCATAGGATTTTTATCCCTATTCATTCAAGTATCTAATGGCATGCACAAAAAATTGACGCAAGGTCGTTCTATCTCATATGACTGTAAAATAGAATGATGAACTCCCATGTAAACTAAATAGAATCAATATACACATGAGATATACTAAGTATCTGAAAATTCCCAAGCCATTTATAACCTACTAAAACTGAGCATTAGTCAATTATCAAGCTATAAATAAGGATCAAAGATACCATGACCACCTATCCATATAATGGAGTCATTTAGAATCTAAGATTACTATAACATACAATGACACTTGAATGACACTAAGCATCAAAAAGATCATGACATTAGAAAAACATTTAAACTCAAGGGTGAAACATATCATGACCAGCCACGTATGAAGAAGCTATATTTGACCCAATCACTAGGATACACTAAAAAAAGTCACTATGGTTAAAATCCCATTACCAGGCCATTTCTAAAGAAAATAATGTCTTTTCCTAATTCTCACGCTTTTTTTCCAAGGAAACTCAAGGATAATTTCAAACTACACTTAGACAAGGGGATTAAATAAAGGAAACCACATAGGGTTCAATTTAAAAACCCTTTAAATTTATTCACATTAAACCATTAAACATTTAAATAAATGAAACCAAAAATCAAGTACCCATTTTAAAATAAATGTACTAGGCACTAGATTTTCAACAAATAGCTCAAAGAAAAACATGGACGTTATAAAAAACATTCTATTTAAACCATTAACCGTTATTTTATTAACATCCTATCATTAATAGGAAATTTATGATAATAAATTCATTTTTAAGAGAAAATGAAACTTAGAAGGGTCCCATTTTAACCAACATAACATCATCAAAATAAAACCCAATAAAAGTTACTCATTTTTTTTTCAAATTCAAAACACCCATACTGGTTCATCTCATAAAGAACATTCCTTCAACTGGCCTACATGGGTCCAGTTGTGCATTTTTGAATTTCACCAATTCCTTTAATATTAAAACTAAACATGCTTTATATTTATAACAATTTCAAACATAACATTGTAGTTACATTTAATATGGGTTCCAATTTCCCAGTTCATGAAGCACCCGTACACTCTATAAGTTGAAAATCGGCTCCCATTTATCAAATCTAAATAAATTTTTCCATTCCATCAATTACATATTTAAAAAAAGTGAATCATTTCACTACAAGAAAACTACACATAAAAAAATATTTTAATTTCATAAGCATGGAATTTGAAATAGAAAGTGAATTCTAATAAGTGAGAAAATGTGGCATATAAACAGCGAATCACGTTATACAATCAAGCATGAAATAACACTCAACAAACACTGTCACATTATCATGAAACCAATAAATGAAACTACATCGCATGGAATATGCATTACATGTTAATTTCAATGTTACTAGTATGATGAATGTAATGTTTCATCCTTAACTCAACATGTCGAGGTTAAAAATACCATAGAATCTATAAATCAAATATAAGTGGAAATTATAGCATTCACTCAAGGTGAAATAATATAAACTGTAATAAAAATAGTGTAAAAAACAACCCCATCCCTGTTCAATTGGTTATTTCCCCATATGTAGGGTGATTAGTCCCAAGAAAAACTATTTAAAAAGTGCTGAAACATTCTTAGTCTTCCAACTACCAATCGAAAATAATAAGAAAATGGAAAATTAAGGCTATGATACCACCTTTTAACATCCCAATCTGACGGACCAGTAAACTAGAAGTTGGACCGGTCACCATATGACCTCAAGCACATCTACCCAAATTCTAGAGGATACTAACTAGAACTGAGGGCCTAGGGTATGACAATGGGGAGACTATACCCTCATAGATCACGGAATGCACTATAGTATAACTAGTGAAAATCATAAGGCAA
Source organism: Viscum album (assembly GCA_963277665.1). Lineage (NCBI taxonomy): Eukaryota > Viridiplantae > Streptophyta > Magnoliopsida > Santalales > Viscaceae > Viscum > Viscum album. Next base: position 584,312,230 of record OY728164.1, on the reverse strand, counting down.
TAGAGGAAGCATAAGTAATAAATGAAATATAAAAAAAGTAGGAACAAAAGAAAACAACAGCGGAAGAACAAATGTAACAACTGAATAAAAAGTGGTCAATGAAAATTCTATATCAAGATGTTTTTAATATTAGGTGATACAATAAGGTAAAAAAAGTATAATATAACCAAATTTAATAGAAAACCAACATAAAACTCCTCAATCATCCTAAGAATGATCCCAAACCTATTTTCCCTAGTTTCTATGTACATAGCATAACACATAAAATAAATCCAATGACCTATGAGCAAGTAGATCCACTTGGGTACCAAATAGCAGCCAAGCAGGGTGTGAGAGAGATATACATCTAAATATGCTGACACCCATAGTGTCTAGGACAATCCATCAAAAGAAATAAATAAATAAAAAGTGTGAAAATATGTATCAATCTGGAGAAACAAAAAAACTAAATAATAAAATCTTGGTCTGGGTTTCAAAAAAGACACCCTTCCCTTATTCCCTTCATCAGCCTAAGCTGGATATCTGAATTGGGTTCTTGTGCAATCCATAATATGTATAAAAGAGGCCATGTGATCAAGGAAACCCAAGAAGACGTATACCCTCAAGCTTGTACTTCATATTTGGCTATAATTCATAAGTCATCATTCAAAATTGATAGTAAATCAAAGATTGGGATCCCACATGCAAGGGGAAGATCATAATAATAATGAAGGATATGCATCTCAAAATAATTAGCAATCCAATCATAAAATCCATTAAAAACAAAGGTGGAGTCACATATCCATCCAATATGATCTAAAATAATCCCAAGTATCGCAACAGGAACATCCAATAATCCTATACAATCAAGTCCATCCAAGTAAATCCATATGGTGTCCCATATATCAATAAAAGGCATGGTAATTTAGGATTCTGTCCTAGGTATCTCATATAGGTGACTGACATTAATCCAAGGCATGGAGTAGTCATCTATCCAAAAAGGTTTTTCGTGGTTTCTTCCCTAGGGAAACTATATCACTCAAGATTATAATAAACCTCATGGGAAGCCCCTTCCTACCAAACCAAAGTGTCTCCTATGAGATTTCATGGTATACCCAATTGATAATGGGATTACATGCATGAATCCATAAAACTAAAATCATGTTTTCCCCTGGACTATTTCAAAATAACCATATCAAGTAAGTCATATATCTCTAGGAAATGCATTTATAATATTTAATAGCATTAAATGAACATCTCATTCCATCAAGGGAATGGAAAGATCCCAAGCTAACAAGCTATCCAGAGGACACAATTCAAGATATTAAAATAGAATAATTAATTTAAAACAAAAGAAATCATATAACTATAACATGAAATTATTATCATTTTAATATCTCAAGTGAACAAGCTTAGGATATAAACTAGGCCACTAAAACAGGGCCTATAAATTATGCACTTTAAAAAGTTGTGGAATATATACAAAATAACATTGAATCAACATGCCTTGAACCATATGCCATCAATGAAAAAAAATCAAACAATCCAACAGGATTTTCTGTGCATAAGATTAAATAAATAGGATGGTTATATTCAAACCACTATATGAGGAAAAGAATTCTTTTGAATAACATTAGTCGTATTCAATTAATTTTTGAAACATTACCATTAACATAAATCAATTTATAAATTAAAAGTACAAGGCATGGTATAACCATCCTATACATGTCAAGACCATTTGATTCATCCATTTAAAAGAGGAAACCATCACATGCATGCCATTTAATTTAATTTAACTTGTCCAGTTGCATTAAAAAATGGAAAATACATTTATATGGTTTAATGAGAACATATAAGGTGTCATTGGAAAAAGAGAAATTTCTTACATGATCAATTCCCATTGAATTACATAGACCATTCAAATTACACTCATAAAGCACAAAATAAAGGAAACGTGTCATGGCAACAAGTTGTATGCCTACCTAGGCAATTTCCAATTTATGGAGGTCCAACAAAAATTAAGTGTCTTGAGTTACATTTAATACACATTTGAAAAATGGGAAATATACTACATTTCTGCATAATAAACATAACAAGAAGGTGAGAAAGAATAAAATTATGCTCACTAAATTTTATCTTGAAGACAACATACCTCTGTTAGAGGGGTTTTATTATAAAATATTCACATTTATTATCCATCAATTATTTATCATATTTTACATTTCATTCATGAACATAATAAATTATTATCTAACAAAAATTTAATCTAAAAATTATACTGAATTTATTAAAAACTAAGGACAGTGTGATAAGTAAAATAATTAATGAATTCATAAAATTAAAGGGAAAAGCAATGACACCGTACCTTAAGAAGGAACCATGCTGAACACTCAGAACTTTATGCTTTATGTGGAGACTGCTCAAATATCATACAACCCCCTTCGAGCATATGAAACTTCACATATATTCAAGGACACCTCTCCCCTATTCACATATTCACATTTCAATGAATATATTCAAGGGGATCATTACATATATGCTTATATGCATAAACCAGTATCCACTCACATGGGTACTCATTTTCATAGTATACATAAGCACATATATCCCCATATATATATATATATATGTATGTATGTTTGTATGTATGTATGTATGCATATGAGGTGAGTCACCATTGACTCCAATGACTCGAAAAAACAATTAAAGGACCAACACACTATATATATAACACTAGGAAATCTAAAACACCCAATGATCACAAAATAAAATGGGAGAAACCAAGAAGGGGGTGTAAACCCTTACCTCGGATGGTAGCAGTAACCCGAATCTAATCAAACCACTTCACCTCCAGTGGTAGTTGTCTGAATATTCATAATGGAATCCCAATAGACCTTTCATATAACCTAACATCGAAGGAAAACTGAAAATCATGTTTTACTCAATCCTAGGGTTTCAACCGAATGAGATAGGGTGACTGGGAGACCAAAAATCTGCCCAAGGAATGAGGGAATAAGAGTAGAAGGAATTACTTCATCAAATTAGATGATAATCGTGACTAAATCTAGGAGTAAGAGATGTACAGCAAGGGAGCTGATGGAGAGGTGTGTGGCATGTTAGAGGAGACCAGGGAGGGGTTGCACCGTGATAAATATGGAGGAGACATCCTTTGGGTGATTTTATTAAACCTAACATAATAATAATAGTAGTAATAATAATATTATAATAATTATTAAATAATTTCATTATTTTTACCGTTTATTTTAATTTAATTTAGTTTTATTATTATTTCATTAATTTAGTTAATATTATATTTTAAACAAGGATATGCTGCTTCTAAAACTCAATGAGACTTACAAGGGACCCCTAATCCATCATCAAAATTTGAAAATAAATCATTGAAGGGTGCCAACAATCAGAATTATTTTTTGAATCTTGGTTTTAAAAATGGCCCCACCAGTAAATGAAAAATTCTAATTCCCCCAGTATTTTTTCATCTAGTTAAAAACATGGGACATTAAACCTGACATGGACATTCCATGGAGTTTAAAAAATACTTTTAGTGATTCCTCAGATAAGCCAATGATATTGAATTATTAGTCGACCCATAAAACACTAGGTTTTAATGACCTTAATTGGATTTTTTTAAAAATATTTTTCAGATTTCCAACCAAAGTTTCATCTTATAATTTAATCTTTTACCAATTTACTCTACCTATATAGTACTTTAAAACATGGACATTATATAACTAGTTCATATATATAAATGTTATTTAAATTCAATAATATTGTAAAGAAATTTCCATTGATTAAAATATGATAAATTCCCTAACTATAACAAGCCATTTTTAGTCTCTTCTTATAGCATGTTCTGAAATTAAACAAATAATAAACCATGTGAATTAAAAACACCCATATCATTTAATTTAAATAGTCATTGTTTATATAGACTTCACAGGATCTAAATGAGATATATATACACATATAACGATAACATTATCTTAGATTAAAGAATATGGGTTATCAATGAAACAAATCCTTTTCCCCATTACGTGAAAGAAAACCTTAAAACTATAAACATTAATTATTTCAAATATTGTAACAAATATATATTTTTATAATTAAAAAAATATACAGTTGATATTTTATATTAGTCAAAATAATATAATTATTTTCCATCACCCATAAATAATTAATAAAACCTATTATATCACCAAACACATTAAATAATATTGAATATTATTTGTCATACCCAATCATATTGAGTAAATGAGAAACAAATTAATTAAATGATTGATATACTTAAGAATATTGAGTAAATGAGTGATGACTAAGATTTCTTATTTCATTTTCATCTAAAACTTTTGAAACCATAAATTAATCACTCTATGATTGCATAAGAATCTAGATTTACTTGTTTAATATTTTCAAAAATTGGTTACTAAGGAAGAAAATATTATGAAATAAAAACATTTCCTTAAGATCATTTCTTAATTCACCAATCATACTCAAGAAACGTTCTTAAGATACTAGTATTATGAATGGATTAAATTAAGAATCTCCTTTCAATTTTTTATTTGAATATTTAGTTTCATGAAAATGATGTTATTCATCTACAAAAAATCTTATATAATATAAATATCATGACTTATTAACCTGTTAATAATGAACATTATTAAATGAGATCCCACTAAAATGATGACACATTTTAATATATATTATACATATTAGTGGGACACGATCTATATTTTACTATACAATGAGTCTTATTTATAGTTCCTCTCACCACAGATCTATTTATTTTGGGCATCGCCCCAATCATATCATATATGACTCTTGAAAATTCAAGCGGACAAATATTTCAAATCCAGCATATGGATTAACTCAATGATATGTCTCTAGTAACATAATCTTATTAGGGTCTCCCTGGTAGTGTATCCTAAAGAAAACACAAAAATTGGCTAATATCGCTCAATCCATGTTTTCCTAAATTTGGCACGACCTACCAAAGGATTTTCTGGTTTCACTTATCCTTACGTTACAGACACAAGATAAAATAGGGGCACATAGCTATAGCATGACCTACCTGTTTGGACAATCATCATCTGGATAGGTTCTTCTTTAGAAGGAATATAACACTTAGTATTTGAAGGTAATTTTTATATCACTATCTCATCTCATAATATTTAATTTTATATATGTATTCTTATAGTAATTTTGTTTGGAATCTTATTCCCTCAACTAAACTAATATATTCAAAGCATATAAATGTGTAATTCTTTACACAACCCAAAAGTTTGTGTTACTCACTATAAAATAAAAGTTAAATATATTTTTACATTCCTGAATGTGTCATATGTGTAGGGTACATGAACGTTTTATGTAATGGTGTTGAGTTATATAATAATGAAAATATTCATATGATTAATCCCATAGAAACATATATATTACCTCATTCACTTTTATAGACTGAGAACAATCCTCCATTAAAATAGTTTGTCTTACCCCAAGTCCCTCTACATAAGGATACATTACACAAGTGAGAATTTAATTCATCATAACTCTAACACCTAATATATATAAACTCTTCCAAAAAAATAAATTCAAGAATGTAAATCTGATTACAAAATATGTTCAGGGTAGATTAAAAAAACTAAATTCATCATTGATTCATTCCATGTAAGAAATGAAAGGTTCTATATAGAAGTATCTTAACAATTAAAATAAAGTATACACAATATTTTTATTTCATAAAGAACTTACATATCCTACATATATTAGGGAATAAGAATTTAAATAAATAAACCACTAAAATATTTAACCATGAGATAAAAATTCATAAAAAATTCATATGTAAAAGAAAACTATAAATCCTTTTATAATTTCATATTAAAATTTATAGAAATTCCAATATTTTGAATATAAACACTTTGTGTTCAAGATATTATGAAATTTTTGATATTATTCATTATATGTCATTTTATTTTAAATATATAATATTTTATCAATTATAAACAATGTAATAATTATATGTTTATAATGTAAGCATTTTATATAATTTAAATAGTATATACTTAATCATTACTTTACCCTTGATCATTTTATTTTTTAAAACGCTATTGATGTGGCTTAAAAATATCCAAATTTGGCCCCCTATTATTTTAAAATGTCTAATATAATTAATTACAAACAAATCATAAATATAAACTAGTTTATATATTGACCTTATTTTATAATTTATAACTATTTATAAATTATCTCTTTTGATTTCTAAATAAAATCATAGATTTATATATTATTATTTATTCCATATAATTTGTTTGAAAGGTATATTAACATTTATTATTTAGGTAACATTTAATAATATATGTTTCATTAAAAAAATTAATTAATTATAAACCGTTTATAATTAATTAAATGATTTATCATTTATTAATTATTAAATATCCCCAAAATACCATTTATAGAGATTTATAAACATTTTATAAAAAATTAAATTCACTATATATATTAAAAAACTTTTAGAAATTTTAAAGAAATTATTTTTACCCTTATGCAGAATCCCTATTTTGCATAAGGGTAACCTCATTATACCCCTATAAAGACAATATGTGTATGGGTAATCAGATTCTGGAACCCTAACATCATGGTAGAACTAGATTTGTTCATTTTTTATGGTTAAACCTCTTGTTGTGTTAAGGTAATGTGTTTGTTACATTTATTAATGCCTTTGAAACTTGTTACTAACATTATGGAATTCATCTAAAACTGATTGCATAAAGGTAAATTAGGTGACACTTTCACAGAACACTTCTATGTAGGGGTAACCTTAGAGATACTTATTTGTTGTAAATTCAAACATTAAATACCTTTATACAATTCCTTATTTATTTTTTCTCAATCCTTAAAAATACGACATTTACATTATGTGAACTCCTTCACATATAGTTAAGTCCTTGGTTTTATTTAAATTTCAAAAAGAAAACCTCATCAATTTCTTCAAAACCTCTTATGCATAGGTAACACATTGGTTACCTTGATGAAACCCATCTGTATAATGGTGAATCCTCGGTTACATTTATGTTTCTCTTCTACGTAAGGGTAACCCATTTTTCCAAGTTTCTAAGAAACATAAAAAATGATTCTCTATTTTCCATTCTTCATTATTTCACCACAAGTTCTAACAAATCTAATTCCTGGGAACCATTATTACTACTAATGAGTTTGAAATGAATCTAATAATACATATCAAATTATACACATGAAATTTCAACCCATGTCTAGGGATCTCCCTTGCATGATATATGGAACATTCGTAAAAATTGAAATTAATAACTACTATATATATATATGTGGTGCACTGTACCCCAAGTAGAATCTACAACATCTTTATTACAATCCTATTGGTTTGAGAGAGGTCATTGAGAGTATACAAAAGACATCATATCTTTGAATTTATGTATAGGTCAAGAAGAATCATACATCACATGTGTGGGCCTCTCCTTCCACTTTGATACACAAGTATATCATGTATAAAGGATGTAAAAATGATTTGTTTTTTTATAATGGTTTATGATAAAGAATAAAACAATCACACACAACCACGATCATCATACAGAGGTGTATTATATATAAACAAAAGTATGATCATTAAATTTTGTCACATTTATTCATATGTTACAATGTATTAATACATATTATTACTGATATATAAATTAATCACTTGAATTCATAACATCATATACATTTCATTTTTTTAAATGGTATCTAATAAAATTATATCTTATGTTGAATAAGTATCAAGAACTATCAATACTACTAACTTAGGTAGTGTATAATAATATTCCTCGTTATGCATGAAAATCACAATTTCATGAAAGCCCCAATATCATATATATATTTACAAATATATATAAGGATTTACGTAATATATATCCTTCAGTTACATCATCATTTTCTTGTATACGTATTGAAAGATACATGGATACCTAAACATTGGTTTAATCTCAAAAAGAGTAGATCCAAAAGATCCTCGAGAGGTTCAGAATGAGTGGATGTAAACTTGTGTCTACTACATTGGATACACATTTCAAGTTATCTAAATAGAAACCATTAAAAATGTAATATTAAGTAAATGACATGGTAAAAGTTAAATTTTCATTAGTGGTTAGAATTTTTATATATTTCATGGTTTGTCGAATTCAATACATTTCTCAGGTAGTGAGAGTTGTGTGTAGATTCCTAAAGAATCTATGAAAGGGGAATTAGGAAATTGTGAAGGGGATATTATGTCAACCTAAAGGTTTGGAAGAACTATACCTATATTATAGAATGAAAGACTTGTTATAGGGGTTTGAAGATTTGGGATTCATTTGTGATATGTGTGCATGAAAGAGTTACACGGGATTTTTGTATACCTTCATAAGAATAACCTTCTGTTGGATTTCGATATTGAAGTTTATAGTTTCATAATTCACAATGAATGTGAAATATGTAGTCATTATAGAATTAATTAAAGAAATGATCTGGTTTGGGTACTTATTCAAGGAATTAAAAGTAGATAAAAAATATTTTTTTACTCTTTAATATCCAAATTGTAATAAAATTAGATAAAAGTCATTTGTTTCTCTCACAAATTAATTACATCATGATAAAGTATCATTTTATATGAATGATGTTTTAGTATGGGGTTTGGGACCTATGAATAATTTCCATAAGTCAAGATCTATATATCATGTTCACAGAGGACATAGTTTTGGAAATTCAGAGGAAATGTTATGCCTCAATGGTACTTGGGTGACCAAAAGTTGAAATAAATACAATAACTATTGGTTTTTATGGGAAGTGAATAAAAAATTTACTATGTTTAAGAGGCCTAAATCCATGAAAGAAATATTCTAGTGGGTTATTTTAATGAATATGAAGAATTTGTTTATGGTTATGGTTCCTTCAATATAAAAGGAGTGACTACAGAACATGGGTTCTAGATCTTAAAGAGTATTGTGAAAGCTACGATTGATGGAGGAAGCATGACTAAAATATGGATAAAAAATAATGAATGATGGACCTATGGAATTATAACCAGAGTGGCGTGTCAAAATAACTCATCATTGGGTAAGGATACATGAGATTTATTGAGGGCTATGTCAAGTGAAAAATTATTTATGATGTTACTACAGAGGAAGAAGGGAGTGGAACTAGTTTCACAAGATGGGAACAACTATAGATTGGTTAGGTGAAGTCACTTGTGACATATACATATAATCAGTATTTTTTATTCAATTAATATAAAAAATCATTAATGTTCTCCCATGGATTAGAACTAAAGTTAGAACTATTAAAATATTGTTGTTTTTTAAATATGTGTGTGTAAATAACTTGGGTTTTTTATTTTTATTTTTTATTGAGTGTGTGATGGAGGTTAATTTAGTGTTGTTTTTGGGGTGCATTTATCTTCATAGTACTGGTACATTATGTTTTTAGTGTTCATATAATTCTTAAAAGTTATGGACTTTTTTCTACAATTTATGTTCTAATGGCTTGCTTCATGATCAGTGGTTCCAAATTCAACACACCATACCCTTGATGTAATAGGAAGTGGCCTTAAAATAACCTTCTTATGGGAAATATAATATTGGGAATACTTCCACCACCTAGATAAGTTACTCTAGACATGATACTTAGACATTACTAACTCCTCCAATATTAAAAAACCATTTAAACACATATTGTTTGATGAAAATTCAATCAAATTCATACCTTGTTGTATAGGACCATTACAATGTTATTTTAACATTTTCATGAAAGAAGCATTGAATGTTTTATTTTTGATCAAGTTCGCTATCACAAAATACCACTTTAGATACATTAACCATATCATATAAGTATTTTTTTAATTTTACAATAATACTCTAAGATTTATATAAATAATAATCTATATAATATACCATTTTTTTCTTGTGAAGAAAATACTTGTGGATCATAGTCATTAATCACACTGGTATGGATTGTGTAAGATAAGTTGGATAAAGTAAAGTATAATGAATATTCTTTTACATCCATATGAATGTTAATCCACTCGTATTTGAATAAAACAATAAAACACAACATATTTTTATCTCTTAATTTCATTTAATTCTACTTTAATGTGTTATAAAAAAATAAAAAGACAAAATTAAATGCTAAATTTATGTGAAAATTGATGTGCCTGATTTCTCACAAATCTAATCCACCTATATTTTCTACAGTTAGTTCTAAAATTCAACCTATTCAATATCAATTAATCAAAATATAATTTTAATGACCAAATATAATTTTTAAATTTTTATTTATACAAAAATAAAATTAAACAAAACAAAAAATTAATTTTAATAATTTTAATTACAAAATTTAATCAAAAAAATAGAATACTAAAATGGAACTGGAAAAATATTCATTACATAGGTAACATCCTGATATTAAATAATTATCCCAACATCATAATGAAAAAATTCACATTATAGTAAAAAAATATTATAAATTGAAAAAAATTAATTGCATTACCAAAATGAGGTTGTTCGAATATAAAATGCCACTATGTGAAGAGAACTCGGATAATCAATCTTGGAAATGGAAAGTGAAAATTTTTCAAGTCAATAACACACATGAACTACCACCAAACATGGAAGCAACCAAAACCATTTCACAAGGAATTCATCTAACACAAGTAACACACCCAAACCATCATAGATCAAAAATATGACTCGAACCATGTCAATGAACATCACCAATATAATTTATATATTAATATGCTCATGATATACCTTTAAAGAAAACATCGAATGTGATACCCTTATTAAGAGACATCGATGAAGAAATATGACAAGAGTATTTTTGCATCATGGTGGAGGGTTCAATGTAGGGTTTGAAGGAATGCAAGTTGAATATTTGGTTCATAGGGCCAAATATAGACTGGTGAAGGGAACATAATAGGTAGATATGTAGAATCTATGAACATAGTAAACCAGGTGGAAGGTGGGTTTTGTGGAGGATGTAGGTTGGTAATAAAAAGTGGTGAGGGGCACAAGATGGTGTCCTCAAAGATGGATTGGTGTGTTGGGGAAGAGACTATCATCACAACAGAAAGAAGTCACAAAATACCAAATATAATGTGGTTCAAAATATCTTTATAGTATATCATCCACACTTGGGTTGCTGCAAAGGTTTAACCCATTTCATCATTCTCCCTTTTCAACTATATGTCTGTTATTATTATTTTTTCACTTCTTTGTGGCATGAGATTTTATAAGAGGTGGAATTTTTTCCTTTTTTATCACATTCATGCACACCTATTCTCATTCATGTGGGGTATCCAATTCCCCATTACCTCTCATATATATGAATGATTGATTTTTCGTGAGATAAAGATATATATTATTTGAATGATTCGGGATACTAATACCTTTTAATAAGATTGATATGGTGAAGAAGAGGTAAGCTCACCTGAATATCTCTCCTCTCATGTGGCTACATGAACAAAAGTATACTATCATATATTAATTTTTTTTATTATTTATTAATAATATTAACAATAGTACTTTAAGTTGTACTATTAGTATAAGTAGTAGTATTATTAATAATAATAAAAATAATAAAAATAATTTCACTTTATTATGGGAAGTGGAAACAAATACAATGAAAATCCAACGTTGACACACATATGCACAAAGATCGGTTCAAACATGAGGCTTCCCAAGTCCCCATAGGGATGCTGCCACAAGGATGTGTGAGATAGATAATTATTATTATTATAAAATAATAAAAATCATAATATATGGTAATAATAATAGTACAATTAAATATTATAAGATAAATATTGATATAATATTAGATGAAAAAAATTATCAACTTCTTATTCCAGGATATATCTTCCAATCATTCTATTTTTACAATACATAATGGGTAATATATTATCCTAGCAATAACGGGAGACTATACTTAATAATATTATCCACTACTCCATTGATAAATTTTGATACACCACTCATCAGCCTTTGTAATTTACAACATTAACATTATAAGGTGTGACAATCTTGATAAAATAGTGTTATTCATCTAGAAATGTTTAATTTATCATTTTGACATTTTTATCACTAATATATATTTCTAGGCATGATAATTGACCAGTAATGACATTATAAGTTCTCTTTTTGTTTGTGATTTAAATATAAATTTATTATTGCAATAATATCCACTAAATGAGTCCAGGAATGGCATTATTCTTTATCATAAAATCTCACAGAGTCCAGTGATCCGTATACAAAAGGACTTTTGAGAACTACATGTATGAAATAAATATATAAAATGTAGAAACAAATACTAGATTATAATTTTCCATTGTTGTTTAGTTTTATTGAGCAAAATTTATGTACAAATATCATAATAATTTATTTTGAATATATTTTATTTCCTTTATCCCAAGGAAGAACCAAATTCTTAATCACATGCATAACACATTAATTCAAATGATTTTCCCCAGTGTGGTGAAATCAAAATTAGAGATTTTAGTAGGATATTCATTAACAATTAAAATTATTTCTGTCATTTTGGGCCAAAATAAAAGGTGGAATATTTTATTAATAGGGTAGTCAGGGGAGGTAAATAATAGATAAATCCTTAATAATGCATCAGTAGAATCCCACATTTCTATGAAATCCTATGATAATAAAAATGGTTGTTGGAATTGGTCGCTCCTATATTGTACCAATATTGTCTAATTCAACTTCAATACATTTATTTAAAATATAATTTCAAAAAAATATTCCACTCTATTCCATGAAGTAAGATTTTCCCAATAAAGTTTCAAATTATTTTCTTCGCATATTTCCAAAAACATTTTCTAAATTTTCTAAATATCCATCAGTAGAATTTTCAGTCACCAAGAATTCAACTTTGAATATTTTCAATAAATATTTAATCATGAAATGTAATATTTCCACCATTAAATGTTTATACATGGATTGATCATTGTACATTTTAATAGGATTTCACTAATAATAGAATACAATATTTGGATGAGTGAAAATGATTTTCTATTATTCATTTAGTTTAGTAATGATTCTATTATTCCCTAAAATCCAATAAGATAACAATATTAATTTTTTCTTTATAATAATTTTAGAATTTTATTAATGAAGGGTAATGGGATGTGATCATTTCTAGTTTCATCATTAAATATTATGTTGTAGACACTCACTCTCCAAATAGTCATTATTCTGTTGGGAATCAGTTCAACTTTATCATTTTCATCCTTTATGGACGAACCCTTTTTAGGAACCATTAATAATGGTATGAACCAATGATAGAATTAGATAATAAATATTTACAAAGTGTTAATAAGTTAAATCACTTCATTTTGGATGACTTTCATTATTAGATGTGTTAAAAAACATTATGGCTATAAGAAACCAACCCCATAAAATACATATTCTTGTTTATTTAGAGAATAATTCACATTTTTTCATTGATAAATATATTTTAGCTCTAGAGTTATAGAGAGATAGTTTATCACCCTTAAATAAATAAATATTACATTACAATGTTGAATCTCCCACTTAGTATACATTTTTCTCATTATAAATAATATTTTAATTTTTAAAATATTTTATTTTCATGAAACATCTTCATAATTTTCATATTGAACTAATACATGTCCATAATCATCCTTAAAATCCTATAAAAACATTTTAAAATGTTTTGTGAGAACAAAAATCACCGAAAGGGACACATATAAAGAAATACAGAAACCTGTTAGTTCATAAATTCATATATAAGATTTTTCATTTTCAAAATAATCTTTAGGCTTAAAATAATAATCTTATTTCCCAAGAAGTCAAATTTTAAACCCAAATATTTTCATTAAGTATTTTATAAAAAATATTAATGGTATAATAAAACTCTTAAAGGTTCCTTTGAAATCAGGAAAAACTTATAAAAAATCATTCCAAAAAAGATATATATTTCATTTATACAAAGTTCAATATACGTTTCATTAAAAATATACTCTTGAGTAATCACATTGAATCATAACATTTAGACAATTATTTCATATGATCATATCAATATAAGAAATTTTTTAGTGACATATAACCTAACATAATATTGAGTCAAGGATAACCTCCTAGACAACATCACATGATAGAAAAGTCCCATAATAGATAGGTTCACTCCCTAATCCCAATAAAAATGTCTCATGAGAAGAAATATTCACCCAATTAATTAGAGATCTATATGATCAAACCTATAATAACATGTACATTCTTATGTATTCATTTAAATAAAATCAATATTAAGGTATAGATAAAAAATTACCCATGGAAAGAAATGGGTTTGTTCTAAGAAAATAACTTATGCCATGTATTACCCCATCAAAGGAATATAGATTAATCAAGTTATATATGTGAGAGTAATATATAAATAATTTAGAAAAATTAAAGAGAATTTATGAAATATAGAGATAATTGTAGAGAGATAATGTTCATAACCCAAAGAAAAGGGTGGTTTAGATAGATCCCTTACACCTGTAAGAAAAACATTTCTAGATATCATAATATTCATTAAATTTAAAATCAAATTTGAAAATAATTTTAAAAAAGGTCATAAGGGATATTTTCTGAAGAAAACAACGAATATTATAATGAAGCAAAAGTATAAAACAATTGGTGTGATATCAAGAAAAGTTTTTGATTACTAATACGTTAAAATAAAACATTCCTTTGGTCTTTTTTAAAGAAAGTAAAAACGATATGTATAAAATATGTAAAAAGATTCCTTTTGATTTTTTATTGAAGAAATTATTAATATATATATATATATATATATAGGATTCAATTTATAATTAATTTATTTCCATATAAATATATTATTAATTAAATTTATGAAAATGGAATTAGAAGATAAATATTTAGAAAATAAATCGTTAAAACATTCAAAACGAGATTTTTAAAGTAATGCGGCCATTATAAACACCATAAATGGATTAATTTAAGAAAAATTAAATAAAGTTAAATGTGGGAAAAATGAAATTTCTAATCTATTTAAACATAAATAATAATATTCTTGTTTCATTTAGGAGAATAGCGTCATGGACGATAAGTAGTTGGGACATGAACTTTAAAATAATATTTATAAAAGAAATTCCCTTACATTGATTCTGACTCATCATGTACATTATTTATCATCATAAATAATAAAATTATGTTCTTTATATACTTTATTAATAAAAAATTTCCTGATTATTATTCATTTTATTAACATTTTATAACCAATTACTTAATCAATTTAGTTATCATCGGTCTCTTTGACGATATTCGACTCATTTGTCCAAAATGGATTTGGTATGTTGAATAAGGTCAAAGGGGTAATTATTCCAACATATGATGAATAATAATAAATATTTATTTATCATTTTAATATATAAGTTATACTTTTAAAATAAATCATTGAATATGGTTATCAAAAAATTGACTAGGTTAAAATCAAAGAGACAATAGGTCATATGTACGCATGAGTAACATTTAATTTCTTCAACGATCATTGTGAAAAGAAGTTAAGTTTTATTTTATCTTTAAATAATGAAAATAATATCATAAATACCATATTATTTATTTAAATATTCTTATATATATATATATATCATATTATATGATGTGGTGATGAAAAATTAATCGCATCGCTTTGTGGATGTGGTAGTCCACATGTACGCATGAATGAGGTTTTCATTTTTCGGTGACTGGAAATGTAAGAAATTAATTTACATTTTACCTTTTCAGAAAGAATTTTTTTTATTAATATCATACATGTATATCAATTCCATCATTTAATCCATCTACAATAAGAGGTGATTGAAAATGAATTAAATCGGTTCACGAGGTGGTTGTCCTCAATACACACAAACAGTTGTTGTGTGTCCCATTTAAAAGAAGATAAGATAGATATAGGTTATTAAATTAACATAATAACTTGTAAATATATTTAATATACTATTTATATTATTTAATTATGGTTGAATCATATTTTATGGTGGTAGAAGAATAAATGAAATGAAAATGTATGATTAATAACTACACCTCTTCTATAGACAACCTTTTAAGGTTAACACCAAAGCATTCCTGGGTTGGTTTTCTAGTCAAAATATTCCCCTAAGAAATGGGGGTATGTTAGGAATTTTTTTTCAATTATGTGTGAAATGAAATATTTCTTTAATTGTGAAAATAATAAGATAAGAGGTTCCCTATTATAAAATAGGGGAGGGGCTCTATTAGAATATCTTAATGTATTAAATTAATATAAATTAATTTTCTTATCCAAATAGATAAAAATTGATAATATTTGAATGTAAGATATTTATGAGTATAAATAATATAATAAATAAAAATTGGACATGTTTATGTGATATTTTCCCCTTATACTTTGGTTTTAACTGGAGTTACCCCTTTTTGATAATTACTATGGTGACAAAGTTTTTACTCTTTAGGGTCAATATAGTTAATATAAAAGGAAAATTGGTCTGATGATGGAACATATAATATATTTATAAATAAATAAAAATCACTTGGTAGATGATATGATTTTTTTTAATTTTTAATCATTTAATAATGCATTTCTTGATATAAAATATCATTAATGTGAATTTTGACACTATTCGTTTAATTTTACTTTAAAAACATAAAGACAAATATGGAATTGTAATATACATCATTAAACCTTACCTAAAATTTTATATTTATCTAAAAAAATTTAACACAATAATTAAATCATATTATATGTCTTTTAATATTTCGAAAATAATTTATTCTATTTTCCTTTTAATTAAATAATTACTATGTCGGTATTACCTAATAATTTAAGGTAATTATTTCATTAATTAAAGTTATAAATAAATTAAAATGATAAAAATATATAATATATATTTTAATTTTTTATATAAAACCAAAAATAATTTATTTTTATCCCTATAAAAATATTTTAGTTACTAAAAGAAAGAAACTTACATTTTTAGCTTTTCGTTACATAAACTGTTATAAAGGTTACAATCATGTCTATATGGTAAAAAAAGTTTATATATTATAATATAGGATGATTATTAATGAAATATTCTAATCCAATAAAAATAATTAATGTTTTTATTATTTTTCGTCCTTATTAAATTATTTTTATATTTAATTAACTCATTTTATATTTAACGTGGTAACATATATTTACTATGATTACTATTCATAATGATAAAAAATTACAGGGAAATTTTTATAAAATTATAACATATTTATTATAAATTTTAAATCCATTTTCAAAGATTCAATACACAAAATTGGTTGGACTTAAATTAATATTAAAAAGAAAAACGTGACAATAAACTGTCTTTCTGAAAAAATGTATTTTCACGAAATAAATGATCTTATATTAACTATATAACTAGATATCATCATTATATGAATTTCAATTAATATAAATGGATATAAAATATATAAAATTAATTTAAATTACTCTTTATTATGGTTTATTTTAATTAATTAAAATAGATAAACTTTATACACATAGAAATAGTTTTTAGAAAACTCTGTTTTTGAGCATAATAATAAACTTATACCAAAATCATGAAAATTGATGATTAAAATGAAACTAATCATATGTTTATAAATACAATGAATAATCTTTCTCTTTAATTATAATTCTAAAATATAATGTGATGTTTAAATAAAATTATTTAACAGAATGAAACAACGGTATAGGAAAAATCGATAATTTTTACTATTCATTAAAAAATCATTCATTTCAAAAATATCCCAAAAGTTCACCCTATGGTAATTTTGATATATTGATTTATAAAATGATTTTTATAACATTTTTAAAAGTTTCACTAATAAATTATAATACTTTATCACAAAAATTAATAAAAAACATTTTTGAATGAACCTATATTTGGAGAATAAGAAGACTTTACCAAAAATCTAGTGATTATGTAATAAGCATTTCATCTATACATTTTTGTTTAGTATTACCATTATAAATATTTCATAAATAATTAAATCCTAGTTATACTTTCAAATTTGAGAGGTAGGTTATAACGACCATATTTAAATAATAATATTTCATGGATTGTTTAGGCTCAAAGTTGCATGTCATATAGGCTATCAAACATAGTTTTCCTTTCAAAATATCAAGATGATACATTATCCCTACAAAAAATTTGAACGTGATCTTGATAATAAAATTCTTGTAACATTAAAATACCTTTCCTCAAATCCCACATTGTAAAAAGGTTTAATAAATCATTATCTTGATAAGAGAGAAAGAAAAATATAAAGGTTATATAGAATAACACAAAAATATGTTTTCAAATAGGATAAAATTGGTGGGGTTTAAGAATATGGACATGTAAGATAATAAAAATTCTAAAATCATTTTTTACACTGGAAAATATCATTGATAATAATAAAGTTAATTATCATGAGAAAGTTAATAACCACCAAACGATAAATCAAATATGCATGAAAAAAATCATAAATTCTTTGGAAATGAAGTTAATATAATAAAATTTCCATTTAAAGATCATTTTCAATGATTTAAGGAATTTATTTCCATATAGACAAAGAAAATAAGAAAAACATACTTACTCGATGAGTTGAATTTCATCCTATAATCAATTTCCTTTACAATCACATCTTTTTCTATAAAATACGAGTATTCAAGATAATTTTTTTATGCCCGAAACACTAAAGTTTACATATAATATATCACATAATTCTAAAAATGGATAAGAATATATTACTATTTTCTTTATAAACTAACCAAAACGAAATTGGTTATAACTAGGCAAGATAATTCCCAAAATTATTAAACCTTCACATGAAAAAAATAAAACATTAATCACAAAAAACCTCAACAATAACATGAAAAATTCCACATAGATCATTCAATAAATAACTTAAAATAAAATTGTTTAAAATATTCTAGACTAATACTAAATCCCAAATATAAGAATTATTTTATCACATATTTTTTCCAATATAAATTTAACACTTATCTTAGAAAAACATCAATCACTCTTAAAGTCTCATACAAAAAATTTATTTTCCACTTTTATAAAATATTTAAGATATGATAATCATTTACATAAATAAATTGAATCCCCATGATGTAAATTAATATTATATATAATTTCAAAAAATAATTCAACCATTATTCCCCAAATAAAATCCCATAATCACATAATCACCAAATCAGTGGTCAATGTCATTATTATCTCAATAATAAAACAAATTTTCCCAAAATCAACATAATCGTTATATATTATTTCATTTTTAAAAAATTAAAATAACCCAGACATATGTAGGTCAATGGTAGGAATTTCACTTTTAACAACATTTTTTAGTAGGAATTTTGAACATTTTAAGGAATATTTTTGAAGATAGGTACGGAGTTGACATAGAATTTTAGGACCCATAGAGGTTTGGTATTGATAAAATAATAACATTAATTATATTATATCATGTGTGAGTATTTTGTTATAAATAATGTAATGACATTTAAATGGATCCGTAGATGGTAAATCTAAGGACATAATTGATTATTTAACATGTTTTTTACTCAAGGTGTGACCTATGGTTCTTTAGCATTGGACATTTTGGGGAACAAAGTCATTGGAAATGTGTTTAGTAAAATAATTTACTTATATTTTTTTTAAATTCCAAAATATAACCCTATCTTAATAAATACCATGTTATAGAAAATCCATAGGGTTTGATGTATAACCATAGGAGTTTATAGATTGAGAGGGGAGAATTATGTTGGAAACTAGGATCATGTATCGACAATAGATGATCACAGGATTGGGTGGCGGATGATGAGCATAGTGAAATTATATTCCTCATCATTGTACAAAACATTCTTCACTAATAATCAATGCATCATCTAGTTAGGAATCATTATTTTATAGTTTTTCCCTTATTTATTATTGATCATGAATTTTGGATTATTATCTTAATTTACCTTCAATCATGGGAATTTCATGAACTAGATTAAATAGTATTGAAGATCGATTACCAATTTTATTCATTATGTTATGCCTCACCCATAATTTCCCCATATTTTGATCTTTATCAATAATTTCTAATTTTTAAAGTGAATTTTCACTATTATTCTGATTTCCCCAAATGTTCATCATGTTCATTATCATTTGACCATGGGATCATGGTTTGACATTTCTGGGGTTGGTGTAAGAGAGATCAGACCTCTGGTTCATGGTGGTTATGTGAATGAGGTATAGATTAATGTGTTAAAGATAGATCAATTTCTGATGTGGTATGCATGTCATGAAATATTGGATTTTGGATCTATAGTGGTGTGAGGAGGCACTACAGCCTTTCACGGGTGATTAGAATTTGGATTTCCAGTCACTAAAGGCTGGGATTCAAAGGTCTATGATGTTTCCATTGACTTTGGTTAAATTGAGCAGTAAAATAGAAAGGAATGGTAGTGAAAACAGTGGATCTCGGATCCATCTAAAGAAATTGGGTTTCTAAAAATTTCTTAGCTACACTCCATGTACCATATAGAAACATACGTCGTGTAGCAGTCTGGATATAACGACTAGGGTTTTGGGTGGAGATAAATATCAAATGTCATGTATGGGATTATACATGTCATGTGATTCAGTGATAGAGGTTTAGAATGTACTCTAGGATTTCACTAGAATAAACATGTCCAGGAACACAGTCATATCCAGAGTACAAGGACATGTATGTATACTCGAACATGGCCATAATACATGGGCATGACCAGTGTACAGAGGCACTATAAGGGAGAACATAGGCATGCCTTGGGTGGATGATACACATCAAGTACCACCTATACATTTAATTTAGTATGAAATTAATTCCCAAGTCGTGTCTTGGGTATAATAAAACAATGTGATTTAGTGTGGCCACACGGTGTGTGCCACTGTGTACATGTTGTGTAATTCTCTTAGGAACTTATATCATTCATATATCATTCTTCAGAACTCAGATATTATCTTGAGAGTAGCCTACCCTAAGTATTTTTCTACGTATAAAGAGATGGTATCCCTTGTAGTGGATTTTTAGATGCAGTGTGAGGTGATGTTAGTATGATTCATCTTCAGGTGATACTTAACTTATATCATTGATTGTGTAGGATCATTTAAGAGATGCCGTGGTTGGTAACCCACTATCACACTAAGGTGAAGACCCCCATTCTCTATACATAGGTTAAGAGGAACCCCATGTCTCACTGGGGAATGTATCTTCTATATTCTTATTGGAACCCCCAGATGCACTAGGGCACATGTCCTTTATCAACAGACTTACGCCCTATCTTTATGCTCCAATTTGTGTGATTCCTCCACTGAAGTTAGAGCTCCCTCTTATTTAGAGAACATATATGAGGTGTGGGCTTTGCACACCTACTATTGAGAGGATACAAGAGATTTTGTGGTTCGAAATTCCCCTTGCACAGTAGGTAATGGCCCCATACTCTTTATATAGTTATATTTGGTACTCTAAATACTAAAGTATGTTACGAGTCCTCAATATAAGGAGGTAAACTCCCTCATCATTGAGATATGGTAGGGGAAGGTCCTCCATGGGAGTTAGTTATCCCGTGGATGTGAAGCACCGTAGTATTGATCGGTCCCCAACACTCTAATTCTTGTGTGGTTTCATGTGATTATAGTAATTATAGATGGGCCTTGGAGCTATAGGAAGGACCTTTATTCTTAGCTAGGATGTGGAGTTAAAGATACCCCTTATCTATTCATTTGGGATTCTTGTTGAAAATATTTGGGTTGTTATTATGGTTTTGTCTCGTATTCTAATTAACATGCCATCGTGGTGATAATAAAACTACTCTCTCTTCATACATCATTCTTGGTGATTTAAATGTGTACTATAGGTATTTTTATACTCACTCCTACATGAGATTTTCCAATAGGTTTCATGTCTTATGCATATGGAAGTCAGATCGGTGGTGACAATGTTGGAGCATTTGAGTACTAGGATTTATTGATCATGACTGGGGGTAAGACTTACGGACTAAGAGATGGGAATGCTCTTTATTTCCCAATTTCCATTTTATTCAAGTTTGGACATCATTTCTGGTTGGGAATGTATTTTTACCATTTATTATTTGGTTTTATACAATCATTCTCTAATATATTCCCCAAAGGTTATTGGAATAATAGTTATAATCTAGATATTATGGTCTTTTATTATTCCTTTACTTATTTTCATGGAGATGGTTGTCTGCATGAATACATGTACTTAAGGTAATGGTTTGCCATTTTATTTTATTCCTTCTCAGTTCTTGCTTCCATCCCACTACCTATTAAATGTGGGATTATCGAATCACACTCAGCTTATTGTCAGCCAATAAGTCTCTGATAGGTCTAGTAGTAACAAAGTGGTATCATAAATGGTTCACCCTTGGGTCGGTTTTAGAGTTTTATTCATGGGGAAGATTGGTTTGGGACTTAGAGAAATAGTGTTGTATTCTCTTAAGTGTGGATTTTAGTCCAGAGAACCCAGTGTTGGTGCAGCAGGGAACATATCCCTTCATCAGAACTCTGACTACCTACTTGTTGACTCAACACACTAATACATCAATTTTAAGTAATAAATGGTGCATTCATCTTATATTATTGAGTCCTTTGACATTCCATCTTGAGTTATCTTCCCAGATATTCCCTTTGATCTTGGTATGTCTTGATAATTCTCAATATGCATGCATGATGACAACCAGTTTTCATTTTGAGAGAGTGTTACTGTAATGACCTTTTAATTGATGAGGCCTCAGTTTAAGGACCCACTCATTGTTGTTTCCTCTAGGTAGACCTTAGGCAGTGCTACCACTAATTGAGCAGTGCATAGACCCACCTCCAATGGTCCAGGTGGAGGATAATCCATATGTTGAGATGTTTATTGATTAAAAATGACATGATGATAGTATGTGCGGGAAAGGATCTTTGTGTGAGTTTTAGCGATAGAGTCCATTTAGATTTTGTGGTGATCTAAACCATAATATAGTAGAGGATTTTCTTGAGGTAGTGATCTGAGTTTTTTACCTTATGTGAACCATGACCAATCAAATAGTTTTATTGGAACTAATCTTCTTCATGGAGAAGAAGGTGGTTATGGTAGTACCAGAAGATGAATAACATATACATAGCGCACTTAACAAGTTGTATATATAGAGAACACATATGATTTATGGTGATATAAACCCCCTTCTTATGAGTAATTGGACTGGCATGAGCTTGTGGTGTGAAAGTCTCACCTAGAAAGGACCCTTATTTATAATGAACCTGGTAGAACTAATTATCCATGGCGCTGCAAGGAATCGATAGATCCTTATATTGGTGACTCTGGTCATGAATTTTTACACTCAGTAAAGATGGTTGATTCCCCTACTGAGACATATTCTTGTGATGTGATCCAAATCCATGAGGATGAGTATGTGGCACCCAAAGCAGATAGTATCGAGGTGTGGAAGATGAGTTCCTCTAACTTGTACATTTGAAATCTTTTTGATGTGATAAGGCATTAGAGCATGCCATAGTTCAAGAAGAGATGCAGGAAAAGGGAAATATGGCTTCATGAAGTTCAGTATTGTTACCCTGAGGAACTAGGAGTGATCAAGGTATGACATGGGACTTCTCTACTCTAGTAATAGTTTTGGTACTTAGTTGTAAGCCACTTTTTCCTGGGAATAGCCCATATTCAAGGTCTAGTCATACAAGTGGATCTATTTATATTAAACCCTTTTTTACGATTTTAAAAAGGAGTATTGAGGATAAAACTTCTACCAACCCTGTGACCTAACACTGATTGGATAGAGAGCCTCATGTGGAATCTTTCCATATTAGGCAGTGAAGCCTTATGTCGTTTTCCGTAGTATGGACTAGTTTCCTACCATCCATGAATAATTAACTATTAACAATGGTGGTTATAGTGTAACTAAGTTATTTGGATAGCTTTTACCCTTATTTAGTAATATATAATCTTAGGTAGACAAGGATGAGCTCGTGTATAGGGGGATACCGCTAGTTCCTTATTAGTTGGACCGTACAACCCTTATAGAAGTGAATGCTATAAGTATTCAATTATTATAATATAGGATAGGTATGAGGACATATTATTTCAGTATGTGTTTGGTTTACCTCCCAGGTAACCAAAATTGGTCCACCCTTAGACCTAGTGTGATCTCTTGGGTAGGCTAGTTTTGTTCACCTAAGAGGTAGATGGGAACTTGAGGTTAGGGATAGACCAATGCTGTATGAAGCAGATAATATGGGAAGGAGTATCTATCCTTGTGAATCGATAGTTTGTTTGACCAGTGGTTAAGGGATATGGGGTTCTCATAGTTTAACATTAAGAAATGTTATTACCAGCTCCTTATTTGAGAGGATTAGATATTAAGCATGAATTTTTAGAGATTCTATGATTTCTTTGAGTTTTTTGTGATACTCTTCAGTGTGTTGGACACCCCATCATAGTTTATGGGGATTAAGAACCGAATACTTAACCCCTCTTGGATCAGTTATTATTATTCACCTATGGTGACAACCTTTTGTACTCAGCATTAGTAGTGGAGCACATAAGACATGCTAGGATGGTTCCATATGTTCTCCTAGTGTTCCATCTCTATAGGGATCTCTCATAGAGTCATTTATATATTTGGGGGGGGGAGTCCACTTCCATAGGATATTTCTTCTCAGAAATGGGTGTCATAATAAACCAAAAAAAATGGTTGAGGTTGTGCTAAATTTAGGGTCTTCTAATGGTGTGTACATTGAATCATATTATCACAATAAAGTTTTTTATTCCATGTTGTTGATTGAGGTGAAAAAATAGTTAACCTCTTCATAGTGGAACCCTGGTGGTGAGGATGGTTCAATGTTCCTCTAGTCGATGGTTACTACCCCAGTGCTTCTAAAGCGTTTTAGGGAGGCTCATCTTGGAGATACTAACTATGAGATACATTATGACCATATACCCATTATACATGGTCTTGAAATATATTTTTAAGGTTGGGATCACATCACCCTTGTTTGAGGTAGGATGATGAAACAAGTCATTCTGTGAAAGGAGGTGATGAGGATGTTTTTTACCTTGGTTGTACATTTAGAAGATGTAAAGATGTACTAAGATCCTATAGAATTATATTGGGAAGCCAAGAATGTTTTATCACATATCTATTTTTATCTCATGATGTCTCACCCATATATAGGAAAAAGATAAGGTTCTTGGATGGAAGTGGAAATGAAATAGTATCTTTTTAGCTCTCTTGATAGAAATTCCATGATTAGTGTGAGTCCATGAAACTATCTGAGTTATCAATGACTGAATAACCATGTTTTACAACTTTATAACCATCCATTGGAAAATATTAGTGGTGAGTTTGGGAAACATGTGCATTCAAGAGGTAGTTCAGCTTCACGGTGTTCCCTTGATGATCAGTTTAGAACACGATGCATGATTCCCATCACAACTATGGAAAGGATGTATAAGGACCACGAGACTTTGTTTTGGTTGATCATGAATTTTCAACCCTATATATATATATTCAGATAAATCAAACCATTATGAATTTGGAGAACATGCTTCAGGATTTCATGTTAGCTTTATCCCATAGCCAGGAGAATCATCTAACATCAGTGTAATTTTAATATCATAAAAATATGACACCACCATTGGTGTAGCACCATTTGGGGCCATGTACGAGAGAACCTACAGGTCACCAATATTTTTGTTAGAGCCAATGGGATACAATGATTGTAGGCTTACAGTTTTTGAAAGCAGTCATTGCAAATGTTTCATCTCATTTAGAGGTGGATGAGGAATACCTCATAACTTATAGAGTTCTTTGTGGATAGCTGAAAGTGGCCTTTGGTGTTTGAGAAGGACATCATGTTTTCTAAGATATCTCCATTCATTTATGATTTTAGGGATTTTTTTGGGATGCAAGTCTATCTTGGTGTTTTATAGGACCTTATTCGAGTAACTACATTGGGTTAGGAAGGTGGCCTAACACTTGAATATATGACCATAGTTAGATCGAGTCTGCACTGTATTCCACATGTTGTAGAATAAGAAAAATGTTCAAATATCATTTCAAAATGTTGAAAAGGGTGATCATGACATTGATGGTGGAGCTACATTATCGACGTATCTTATGGTGTTTGAGAACTGATAGGATAATACACTTTTTAGTAAAGTGTTTACCTTGGATACACAGTTGTTGAAGTCATGGGAACCCTTAGGGGTGCTCATGGGAGTGGGATACCTTAAAGAGATATCGGTATCCTCACTTATTAGTGGTTTTTCACTTTTTTGGGATGAAAATTCATGCAGGTGTGGATAATTTAATGAGTATTTGTTTTCTTTAAGACTCTAGAATATTTTTTAAGATATGCATTGGGTTGACATGGAATTCCAAGACTCAAAAAGGCATGATATTGATAAGAAAAAAATATTAAATATATTATATCAAATATGAGTAGTTTTTTGTAAGTAGTGGAGACTAATTTGGGAAATATGATGCCAAAATTTATTTAATAATATAGGGTCCACCCTAGGATCGACCTAATGTTCATCGATGTCAGAAATTTCATGGGCGATAGTCATTGGAGGTGAATTTAATAAAATAAATAAATATATTATTTATTTATTATAAATTAAAAAAACTAACCCTATATCTAAAAATAAAATATTATGAAAAATACTTATGTTTATATGAATAACCATGGTATATTAGTTATTTAGAAAAGTACAACTCCATTGGAAACCTAGAGTGTGGGTCGATTATGAATGATCATAGGATTGTGAGGTTGATGGCGGGCGTAGTGAAATTATCTTCTTCATCGCTGGAGAATGAATTCATTAACAATGATGAATATATCATAAAGGACAGAATAATTGTTTTATGGAATAGTCCCTTGTTGGTTATTTAGAATGGATTTTGGATTATCTTATTAATGCACCTTTGATCCTATGAATTACATGAAACAGATTAAATCTTATTGAATCCCGATTAACATTTTTATTCATTGTTACATGTTTCAATCATGATTTATCTATATTATGATATTTGGACATGATTTCATTAGAACACAATGTATTTAACCTTTTTTTCCCCACCTTTCATATCATTCTTCATTATTGTACCACAAGATCATGGTTTGACATTTTTGAGGTGGATTTTAGTTTGATCATACCCCTGATTCATAGTGATTTCACAAAGGATGTATAGATCAACTGGTTGAATATGGATTGAGGATTAAAGTTGGATGTGGGTGATGGATCTCATTATTCGGGATCCAGAGCAGAGAAAATAGGCACTACAGGAGTGGTGATGGCTTCAGACGGGCGATTAGACTTCCGATTTTTTCCTAAGAGAGGCTAGGAATCGAGGGTCGATGATGATTCTTTGCATTTCATGGAAATAAAGTTTTCAAATATGTGTGAATGGTGTTGGAAAATATATATGGGATCCAAATGAATAAAATAGGTTTCTAGAAATTTCATGACTTCACACCGTGTTTCCGAGAGGAACAGACGATGTACAGTCCCCTAGCTCAAATAGTGAGGGTTTCAGGTAGAGATAAATATCATAGGCCATGTATAGAATTATTGAAATTTTGTGACCTATTTATAATGAATATATATCTAATCCAGGAGCACACTGGCATGAACATGTCCATTAACATAGGAACAAGAAGATTATATAGGCACTGTAGTGTACTCAAACATAACAAGGGCATGACTTGTGTACATGTGAATGGGCCAGGACAATATGGGTAGGCCCCAAGTAGCCAATATACACAACATACCTCCTGTACATGTAGTGTAGTATGAAATATTTTCCCATGTTTTTTCCAGTGGAGAACCTTCCAAGATGATGAAGTGAGGTCACACATCGTGTGACTCGATATAAAATTCATTTACTTCTCGTAGGAACTTCTACCTTCCATATTTCCTTCTTCAGAACTCAAATGTTATATTGTGATTAGAATATCCTAATTATTTTTCAACAAATAATTTTATGGAATCCCTTATATTTACTTTTGATATATGACATGTGGTGTTGGGAGCATGATTCTTCTTTCAGCAATATTTGACTAATAGTAGTGATTGGGTATGATCATCAGAGATATGTCAGGTATGGATAACCTCATGTTTCACCATGCTATGGGTCCCCCATGATCTCTACTCAGGTTGAGTAGAACTCTAATCACATAGTGTTATGGGTCCTCTATATTCAATGTGGCACCCACCAGATGCACTAGGGTGAGGGTTCTTTATCAGCAGAGTGGAACCCCCCTTCTTCTAGCTCCAATAGGCAAGAGTCCTCCACTAATGTTTGTGATCCCTTGGATTTGGAGAAAAATGACAAGGTGAAGGTTCTCCACATAGACTCATGAGAGATTAAATTAGATGTTGGGGTTGGAAACACACAATTCAGAGTAGGGCACGGGTCCCCGATACTCTTTACAAAGGAAGAGTCAATACTCCTCATACTAAATACATGTGTGAGTCATCTATCTATGGAGTAGAAATAACCCATCATCATTCATAGGTGGTTAAAGGGTCCTCGATGGGAGTGAGTTCCCCCTCAGCTATGGAGTGTAACAGTGATAATTGGTCTCCTCTACTTGAATTCTTATGTGGTTTCACGCGATGCTAGGAATCAGAGATGGACCTTGGAGATATAGGTGGGATTTTTATTATTACTTAGGCTATGGAGATGGGGATCCCCTTTATTTTTTTTTTCAGATTGTTGTTTAACATATCTTGGTTTTTGTTATGGTTGATGTCTCATATTCGAATTGACATAACCTCATGGTGATGAGAGGACTGCTTTCTCCTAATTCTATGTCTTTGGTGATTCAGGGGTGTCCTACTAGTTAGGTTTATACTCACCCCTGGATGGTATTTTACCACATGTCTCATGTCTTATGAAGACGGTAGGAAGATAAGTGGTGAAATTGGAAGAGCATTGTGGTACTTGGATGAATTAAATGAATTTAGTTATGGGACATGGAGATCAGGATAAGGTCTCTCTCTAGCTTTTCCTTTTTCTTATTGTTTTTAGTGTTGGACTTCATTTCTATTTTGGAATGTACTTATCCTTTTATGATTTGATTTTATACAGTGATACTATCATGTATTCCCTAGATATAATTTTATGCATGGTTATGATCTGGATTTTGCAACCTTTAATTATTCATCTAAACCTTTTCATGTATATGGTAGTTTGTGTGTGTACATGTACTTAAGGAAAATGCCTTACATTTTAGTTTATTTATTCTCTATGATTATCGACATCCCCTGACCTATTGAAGGTATTCTTGGGGTTTCACACACATCTTATCATTCTATTGGTGGACCCCAATAGGTTGGATCCTAATAGAGTTGTTTTAGAGCTAGTTCTTCCATAGGTCAATTTTGGAGTTGGACCCTTGCTGATGATTGGTTTGAGACCTATGTAAATGGTGTTATAGATTTTCCAGTGAGGCTTTCTGGATAGGGAACCCGGTGCCGATGTGATGGTGAATGTATCCATTCACCAAGACTCTAACTATCTTTTTATCAACTAGGTGCATCAATACATCTATTATAGGGAATAAATGGTACATGAATCATATAGCATTGAGTCCCTTGATTATCCTTCTTGAGTCAGCTCCTCGGATATTCTCTTTGACCACAGTACATCTCAATAATTTCCAATCTTCCTCTATTATGACACATAGTTAGAATTTCAAGATAGTGTCATGGTGATGACCTATAGAGTGATGAGGCCTCAGTTCAAGGAACCACTCATGAGGAGTTTCTACATGGTGGGCACCAAGTAATGATACCACATATTGAGAAACACATGGACCCACCTCTAGTGTTTTAGGTAGATTATCATTCGCTTGTTGAGTAGTCAATGGATCTAGTGGGAAAAGATGATGTATGAATGGGCTTGGAACATTGTGTGAGTTACATCAACAGAGACCACCTAGGTATTATGGAGAGCCTAACCCTTAGGAATTGTAAGATTTTATCAAGTTGGTGGTATAGGTATTCCAGCATGAGCTTACCTTGACCAATCTGATGGTTGTGCTCAACTAGTCTTCTTTATGGAGGTGTAACTAGCTTCAATAGTACCAAAAAATGACAGTCCTATACTGAATGAAATTTAAGGGTTACATAGATAGAGATATATTAAAATTTATGGTGATTCAATCCCCTTTATTAGGTGGTATAGTACTGGAACAAGAATGGCTTCTAATGGTCTCTCCTGGATAGGGATCCTCTTGGTGATGATTCTAGTGTTGGCACTTCTCCAGGGTGATGATAGGAATCATTATAGACAGGTTTTGGTGATTCCTAATGTGTCTTAGAACACCTATAGAAGAGGAGAACTTACCCTCACTGAGATGTGTTCATATGAAATTTTCCAAAACTGTTAAACAATGTCAATTGTTCCCAAGGAAGATAGTGTTTACATGTGGTGTATGAGTTCCATTTTAGTTTTTTAATGGGATAAGGTGTAAAATATCGTCTTATTTAAGGATGACATGAGGAAGAATGGGAACATGGATTTAAGAAGTAAAGGCTTGTGATCATGAGGACTAGGGTCTGATCGAGGTATGATTGGTGCCTTCTTTTATCTAGTTTTAGTTTTCATAAGTTGTTCTAATCCAATTTTATATAGATTTATCCATTGTTCAAGGAATAGAGATTCTAGTGGATAATTTTATCTTGAACCTTGTGTTTGGAGTCTCCTGTTGAGGAGCGTTGGTGATCACAATTCTACCTGTATTGTGAGCAGACTTTGAGAGGAGATGGAGCCTTGCATGGAATCCTTCCATAGAAGATGAGGAGGCCATAAGATATATTCCTTATTATAGGTTCATTTCCTACCATCCCTGCTAATTTGACTATTACTGATGCAGATTATAGTGTACCCATGTTCATTGGGTAGGGTTTATCTTTCATTGGAAATAAATAATCCCAAGTAGAGTAGGATGAGCTCATGTGAAGAAGGATACAACCGATTCATTTTCTATTGGCCAGTATGACCCATGGATGAGTGGATTTTATGGGATTTCAGTTCCAATAAAGTGGGATAGGTACATAGATACATTCCCTAATGATTTTCCAGGTTTACCTACCCATTAAGAGTTTGTTTATTATAAGGACTTACACAAGGGGTGGAATGATATTTTCACAAGAATATGAGATGACCCCATGTCGATGTGTGACCTGAAGGTGTAGTGAGAGGAATATAGAGATAAAAGGAATTTTAGACCCAGTGTGTTCTACTCGTAATACTAATTTTTTGACCTATGAGTAAGATTAAAGATTGAGGTTAGGTGTGGATTGATGGAACCTGAACCAGGTAACACAAGTAGGGGTGTCTTCCCCTAAGAATCGATTACCCCTTCAACCAATGGTTAAGGGTGAAGGGGTTCCTAGATTTTGACATCAAGATAGGTTATCACCAGCTCCTAGTGTAAGATTATGATATATAAATCCTATATTACCTGACATGCTATGGTTCCTTTGAGTTCTTAGTGATACCCTTTGTCATGTTGGAGGCCCAACAATGTTTTTGGTTTTTATGAATTGAGTCCTTAACCCCACATGGATCAATTAATGGTATTCTTCTATAGTGACATCTTTTTTTACTCAATATTAGTAGTGGATAATGTGATACACTTGAGTATAGTTTGTTAGAATGGTGAAATGTACCTCTAGTTGATAGTTATTACCCCTCTACTTCTAAAGGTTTTTAGAGAGGATCAACTTATAGATATTTATTGTGAGATATTACTGACCACACTATCATGAAATGTCAAATTGATTATATTTATAATGTTTATTTATAGTTTACGGAAGATCCTGGGTCTTCTCACAAGGAGTTTTGGTGGGTTTAGAGTGTGTGTTTTTACTAAGATGTACTAAAATAGGGGGTGGTTCTGAATATAGTATTAGGATGGAATTACTTGATTGAAATTTTAAATATTGATAATCCAAACAGATTTCAAAAAATATGATATAAAATGGTTCATTTTGAGTTCACTACACACTTTGAAGATCATCATTCTTGGAGATTAATTTAGGTTTTGAGTAATTATTTGGTTGAAATTAATTGGAATCCTGATTAATTCATAAGCCTTTATTTCATTGATTAAAGAACCAAACCTTGATGTCCAACCCTTGTTTGATCTCCACACAACACCAATTGTAATAGTTATAATAAGATCAAAAGTAAAGAAAGGGTGCTTATTGACTTACCCAATATAAACCCAATTTTTTGTGTTTTTTTGAGGGAGTACAACAGTCATATAAAAGGTACACACACATAGGTCAATCTGGTACAGTAATGAAATAGATCGGATAAGGAACGAACGAATTGAAAAATGATTTTGGAAAATAGAGAAAAAGAAACCAAATTATATTTACCATCTGTTTAATATGAAATTTTCACACATCATGTTAGGGTGAAAAAAATCATGGAGATATTAAGTGACACAATTTTCCTTTAACCCATTCACAAAAAAAGGTAACCATTCTTATCAAAGGTTTAATAATTATACAACCATATATATAATCAACAAAGAACTAAATGTCAAAAGACAGTCACACCATAGTATTGAATTATTTCTGAAATGCACATTTCTTCAGAATTTTTTTAATGTTAAAACAACAAGAAATATAGATATTCCACAAGAATTTTAATTAACTTCCATGATTAAATGGGCTTAATTTTCCATGATAAAGTGGGCATAAAAAATTAATATTCCGGGAGGGAAGGGGGAAAGTAACAAAATAATTCAGAAATATAAAAAGGGAAAAAGAAGAAATATGATGAAAAATCAAAACTAATCCTAGAATATACTCTCCCCCACAACTAAAGTGTGTAGTTTCCTCACTTTAAGAAAAGAGAATGTGGAAAGAAAGGGTAAAACCGGGTGAGTATCATTCATAGATTACTTCTTGAATATGGAGTTCCTCCATTGGGGGCTACAGAATGGATTCATGGAATTTCTTTAGCCACTGCCCATTCACAGTGAATGTTTGATTGGTTTCTTCATTTTGAACCTGGTAAACACCAAATTGAGAGATGTTAGTCACAGTTTATGGTCCAAACTAGTGATAACGAAGCTTACCTGGATGAAAATTCATCCTTGCATGGTAGAGAAGGACCTTCTAACCAATGCGGAACTAACGATGAAGGATGAGATGGTCCTGGGCAGCCTTGGTTTTCTTCTTTTAAATCCTATAGATCTCATATGCATCTCTTATCATTTCCTCCAACTCTTGAATCTATAACTTCCTTTGAGCACCTTCACAAGAAACATTACAATTTCATTGTTTGATGCCCAAGTAGGCCCAGTGCTCAATCTCAATAGGTAGGTGACAACTCCTTCCAAACACAAGCTGATAGGGTTACATTCCAATGGGAGTTTTGAAATTTGTACGATAAGACCATAAGGAATTATCAATTCTTGGATTCCAATATTTTCTATTAGGTTGAACCATTTTTTCAAGAATTTGTATTATATCTCTATTTGACACAACATATTAACCATTAGTCTGTGGGTGATATGCAGTAGAGACTCTATGAACTACCCCATACCAATGCAAAAGTGATTGCATTGTTCAATTGCAGAAATGAGAACCTTTGTCACAGATGATGAACCTAGGTAAGCCAAACCTAAAAAAGATTTGGATTTTCAAAAATTTTAAAACAAACTTAGAATAATCAGTCTTTTTATCTCGTTCTTCTACTAAATTTGAATCATAATCCACCACTAATAGAATATACAGGTTACCAAATGAATTGGGGGAATGGTCTCAAAAAGGCAATGCCGCAAACATCAAAATTTTCATGGAAGATCAGGATATTTTGTGGCATATCATTAATTTTAGATACATTCCCCATTATTTGATAGTAAGGACAAGATTTACAGAAGTAATGGGAATCTAGAAACAATGTGGGAAAAGGAAACCAGAATTGGGGAACTTGCGAGCAGTCTGTTGGGGACCAAATTGGCCCCCACAATCAAAGGTGTGGAAGAACCTAAGGATAGATTGAAACTTTCTATCAGGAATTCAACACCTGAGGAATTGATCACTATAGGTGTGACAAAGGTAGGGTTTACCACAAATGTACCAACTTGAGTCATGTTTTACAAAACTGGTTTAGTTTTTGTTGAAATCAGTAGGTTTGAAAGATGCTACCAAAAAATTGACAATTTCAGTATACCAATGAATAACATCTTTCACTTGGTACAATTGATCATCGGGGAACATATCATTTATATGAATACGTGGGGATGCGTCAATGTTCGTGGATGGGTGGATCCTACTAATGTCGCCAGCCACCACATTCTCTACTCCTTTTTATATCTAATATCTAAATTTAATTCTTGAAAGAGGAAAATCCAGAGAATGAGAGGTGGTTTTGATTTTGGTTTCTTAAGGAGATACTGGAGGGCTGCATGGTCTGAGAACACAATGAATTTGGACTCTAAAAGGTATGACCTGAATTTTTCAAAGGAAAACACAATATAAAGAGATTATTTTTTAGTTGTGGTGTAGTTTTCTCGGGTAGGGTCCAAATTATGTGAGGCATAGGAAATGACATGTGGAGCTCGATTAAACCTTTGTGGTAAGATAGCCCCAATGCATAGTTAGAGGCGTCAGACATATTCTCAAATGGTAAATCCCACCAAGGAGGATGGATTACTAAGGGTGACGTGAGACTCGATTTTAACATATTAAAATCTTCCTCACATTCATTATCAAAAACAAATACATTTTCCTTTTGAAGTAACTGATAGAGGGGGAGTGCAGTATTACTAATGTCACAAATGACATGACGGTAAAATCCAGAATGACCTAAAAAGAACCCACATCCCATGAATTTTTGGTGAGTGTTAGGGATGAAATGATAACCACTTTTGATTTATCTATTTGGATACCATCCCCAGAAATGACATGTCTCAAAACAATACCTTGTCGCACCATGAAATGAATTTTCTCATAATTTAATACGAGATTGTTTTTAGTAAAGAGATGTAGGAATAAAGAAATACTACTCAAACAGTCATCAAATGAAGATACATAAATAGTGAAATCATCCATGAATACTTCCATTCAATTCTCTAGGTAATATGTAAAAATATTAACCATGCATTGCAGGAATGTACCCGGAGGATTGCCCCGAACAAATGGAATCCTCTTATATGAAAATGTGCCAAAGGGGAAAGTGGAGGTTGTCTTTTCTTGATCCTTGGGGGAAATATGGATAAAAAATTATCCAGAATACCCATCAAGGAAACAATAGTGGGACTTACCCGCTAGCATATCTAGCATTTAGTCAATGAATGGAAAAGTGAAATGGCCCGTCCTAGTGTGTTGGGTTAGTCGGTGATAGTATATGCAGACACCCCAACTATTATACAGATGAGATGGAACAAATTCATTATTTTCATTTTGGATAAATATAAGGCTAGTTTTTTTAGAAACTACTTTAATAGGACTAACCCATTGGCTGTTAGAGTTGGGGTAAATGATTTTAGCAGCCAATAATTTTGTTACATCCTTTTTCCCAACTTCTAGGAGGTTTGGTTTCAGTCGACGTTGTGTCTTCCTCATTAGTTTGGCCACATT
This sequence comes from Viscum album, assembly GCA_963277665.1. Taxonomy (NCBI): domain Eukaryota; kingdom Viridiplantae; phylum Streptophyta; class Magnoliopsida; order Santalales; family Viscaceae; genus Viscum; species Viscum album. The sequence goes on along the minus strand of OY728164.1, from coordinate 584,276,528 downwards.
GTCTAAAAAAATATGGTGTGTACAAATTGATGGGCTAATACCAATAATGTCAAAAAAAATTATCCCATTGATTTTTTATACTCCCTCAAAAGATCAAGCAGTCACAATTCATGCTTAGGAGGGAGTAAACTTGCAATGATGAAGAGAAAATTATTTTCATTCTCAAGCTATGAATATTTTAAATATTAAGGTTGTTGTTTCAGTTCCAATTTATGTGTATTTTGGATTTATGGGAGTGTGTGTGAATGTAAGAGATCACTGATCTCATCTAATTGATCAATGGCATCATCTTCAGATGATGAATGAGTGTTTACAAGATTAGAAGTATCATCAATGGTCATTGCATCCTTGGTGTTCAAGAAATTATAAATTAATAAACATGCATAACACTTTTCGAGACCATTACAACAATCATTGCATCATTCATTACCTTGAAATTCAATCAATGAAGAAAACTCAAAAAGGAGATCGGGGGAAAGAAATGTTGTTTATTCAGGGGAAGGAAGTACATCAATTGAATTAACATAGATAGAGGAATGTTCTTTTGAGGGGTTCTATATGGAATTAATGATGATGATGTTTACAATGCCACCATCAAAAACCATAGATAGTGTACTATTTTGGACATTAATTATGGTTTTGGAGGTTTTCAAGAAGGGCCTCCCCAATATAATTGGTGCACGTCTATTTTTCCTATCATCTTCCATTTTAAGCACATATAAATCTGTAAAAAAAATTAAATTTTCCACCCTCACAAGAACATCCTCTAAAACACCAGAGGGGTGTGTGGTACTCCGGTTGTCCAGTTGAACAAAAAACCCAGTTGGCTTCAGTTTTCCAACCTTCAATGAAGAGTAAATGGAGTAAGGAATCACATTTATAGAATCACCTAAATCAAGAATATCATTAGAGAATGAATACTCCCATATAGTGCTTTGAATCGAGAAGGTTCCATGGATCATTACATTTGGTAGGCAGTGATGGTTTGATCAATGCTGAGACATTCTTCCCCAATATTACATTCTTATCATCTTGAAGTCTCCTTTGGTGTGTACACATCTATTTTATAAACTTGGTGTATCTTGGAGTCTGCATCATGATAGCAATCAAAGGAATGTTAACCTACACTTTTTTTATTGTTTCCAATATTTCCTTATCATGTTCAGTTTCCTTTTGTTTTCTAGGTTGGGTGGCCCTTTTGGAAATGGAAGAGGGATTGTTGGGCTTGGTGACTCATCAATAGACACAATCTGTCCTTTAGAGGGTCTTCTATCAAGACATGGTTTTTCAACATTTGGAACATTTTCATTGGTTGGGATAGAGGTTTCCTCATGAGGGGATGACTGTAATGGAAAATTCATTTGGGTTTCAAGTTTTTTTTCCACTTTTAAGGGTTATGGAACTAACATTTCCCTTATCCCTATGGTTAACTACTGATTGAGAAGATAGTTTACCAGACCCGTGACTTTAAATTTCCCCCACTGAGTTTGATAGTTGGCCTAATTGGGTTTTGAGGTCTTGTACGTATGCCTGGGTGGTTTGTTGGAATTGGAGATTGTTGGTAGCCATTTTTTTTCATCATATCTTCGAGGCTAGGATCAGGTTTTGGAGGGGGTTGTTAGAAAGGCCTTTAGGGTGGTTGATGATTTTTGGGTGGTGGTGGTGGATGACTACTCTGACCTTGTTTGTTCCATGGTTTATAAGGCTGGTTTGAATAACCCCATTGCCTATAAGCACGGTTTTCTTTACACCTATAGTTGTATGGATAGTATGGTTCTTTCCTAAAGGGTTGGTTATATGGGCGTCCTAAGAAGATTCCCTCACAACTCTCAAAATTTTATCTTAGTTGGGTGCATTGATCAGTGTAGTGGGTGTTAGAAGAACATATACCACAATGGATGGGAGGAGGAGATTGCGATTTCCCTTGGGAAATCGAAATTTTTCGTAGAAGGGTGGTTACCTCTTTGAACTTCATGTCCACATTCTTCTCAAATTCTGTACTTTTCACCTCATGGACACCTCGAATGGGTACGTTGGACCTTATTCCGAATTGGTGTGTGTTTTCCACCGTGTTCTCAATTACGGTTCTTCCAGAAATTGGTGTTTTATCTACTAGTGCACCACCTGCGGTAGCATCAATCAGGTTACAATCAATTAGAATTAAAACTTCATAAAAATATTGAATTAAAAGTTGATTACTTATTTGGTGGGGTGGACTAATTCAACATAATCTTGTAAATCTCTCCCAATATTCTTGAAGTTTTTCCCCTTGATATTGTCTTATCCCACAAAATTATTTCCTTGTTGTTGCAGTTTGAGAGGCTGAAAGACATTTTTTAAGAGAAATGTGTTTCATTTCCACCCAACCTCTTATTGGTGAATTAATTTAATAAATCCAGTCTATTGGAGTGTCTTCTAATAAAAATGGAAATTTCCTAAGCTTTACTTATTCTTAATCTACATTAATAGGTTTTAAAGTATAACACATAGTATGAAATTCTTTTAAGTGCTTATGTGGATCTTCTCCCACGAGTCCATTGAATCTAGGTAATAAATGAATTAGACTGGATTTTTGTTCATAATTGGGTGTCTTGCCTTGCATTTGAATGTAAGTGGGTTGGATATCAACATCAAGAAAGGTTAGTTGTTTTAATGTATGGTTATTTTCATCCATTTATGCAAGTTTATTTCTATTTTGAGGTTGGTTCTAGAAGAAGAATAGTAAGGATCAAGAAGAGTGTCGATGTTTTGTGTGTCATCCTTCAAAGGGTTCTTTTTGGTGTCTTGGGGTCGTTGACGTAGGATCCTCCCCGGTTCAAGTTCAAAAAAAGGTAAATCTCCCAGATTAGAATGCATCAAGCACAAAAACTACACAAAAAATAGATCATAATTCAAAATATATGTCATTTTATGTTACAAAATAGATAAATATTCACAAAATTTACAAAAATATTATAGAAAACACGCACTAAAATCAAAAATGCTCCCCGAAAACATTTCCAAAATTTGATTGTGTTGTCATGACACGTCAAATTCATTATCATTCTAAAGTTGATTTATAGTATAGGTAAGACCCTAGGACATCTCTAAAGGATCATTGGTGGGTTTAGAGTGAGTTTTTTTACTAAGAAGTACTAAAATAGGGGGTGGGTTTGAAAATACCTTTATAGTGGAATTACTTAATTGAAAATTTAAAATTTGAGAAACCAAATATATTTTGAAAAATATGAGATAAATGGGTTCATTGTGAGTTTTCTACACACGTTAATGTTCATCATTCTTGGATATTAATTTAGGAATGTTGTAATTATTTGGTTGGAATTATTTGGAATCCTGATTAATACCTTAAGCCTTTATTTCATTGCTTGAAGAACCAAACCTTGACATAACAATCATATTTTGAAGGTCCAAAACATATGCATGGAATAAGAGATTCAAAAGTATATTTAAATCTCATGTAAGTGGGTAATTAAAGGATTCTTTTGTTTTCCAATCAGAACAACACAAGTCAGGCACTCAAAATCTCACACTGATCGGTTAGAAATTAAGAGTATCACAATCACAGGTATCAAAACAAGAATTAAAATATGTAATTATGTAAGATACATCGAATGAAATGTTTTCACATGAAAATTACTCAAAACTAATAGCTAAAATAATAATCAAAACTCCCTTGACATTTTCATAGCTCCCTCACAACTAACACCCACCATTTAGCTTGACATCAAGAAGAGGTAGAAGCTCGAGTGGAACTCATTATTCATTATTGATACAACTATAAGGATAAGGGCCTCCATAAATTCAAGATTGAGGAGGATAATTATATAGGACTTAAAAATTGAATATCTTCACTTCTGGTTCTACGTCCCAAATGGGGATCCCAAGGTTCAATTTTTTGGAAAATGTGAAGGTGGTTTTCAGCACACAGATTTTGTAAAAGAAATTGTCTCATGGGATTCAACCTTCAGAAAAACTTATCTAGATTTGGTGAAAATAAAAATGTTGTATACCCACCTATTAGAAGTCTGAACCGAATGGTTGGCACAATTTGGACCACTATAGCCTGAGATATGGAAAGATTACAACACAACACTTTTGACTTCGTGCAGATCTAGTGTGTTAGACAGATCTGGCCGGTTGGGAATTGTAGAAGCCAAATTAGGCTTTAGTTCCATCATATGAAATGTATCCCATTATATTATTGAGCATAAAATAAAATTTAAACCCATTTTAGTTCACAGTTTAGTTTCAAAATGTTGTTGATTACACTAGTTTGCATGGATCTTGCACAGTTTGACCCCTTTTTCTCGGACATCATCCTGGGCCCTCCAAATCACTTCCTCCTACAATGGAATCCTCAAAACAAGTAACATTTACCTTTTTAACAATTATAAACATAAATTAAATTATTAAAACATTGGAATTAAATTTTTTATTATTTTAATAATTTTCAATATAAAACATGTTTAATACAGTGGTGTATGGGTGAAAATGAAACAATGAATCGCGGTGTGATCACTTACGAAACTTGATATCAATTGGATGTGTTCCTAATTGATTTTTTGATTGTTGGGAGTATGTATTCCTTTTTTATGGATTGATTATGACACAATTCATACTATGATTGTTGGTGTTGAGGATATTTTTCACTTCGTATTACATCAAGGAGGGGTATGGATTTACTAGGATATGATAACATTAGATTGGATATCCAAGGATGTTGTTGCAAATTTATGAGTTTTTCTCATGATGTCTCACCAATCCATAGGGGAAGGAAAACATTTCCAGAAGTAAGTGGAAGTGGTATGGTGTGTTTATAGTTCTCATTGTGGGGTTTCGAAAATGAGAGAGAGGTCGTGACACTATATGAGTGATCATAGAACGAATCTCCAAGATGTCAAACTTCATAACTATATGAGAACAGAGCTTAGTGGAGAGTTTGGTATGATTGTGAATATTGGTTGTAGTATTCATTCATGGTGATCTTTTGATAATTGATTCAGACAATGATGCATGATTCAAATCCTGATTATATAAATGATGCAAGCGGACCATGAGACTTATTGGAGGTTGTCCATGAATTTTCTATCCCAAAATATGTCCAGATAAAGAAGACCATTTATGTTTTGGATAAAATTATTTTGGATTTCATGTTCATTTTAGAACATTGCTGGGAGGATAAATTATCATTGATAGAGTTTTCATTATCAAAATACCTACCACTCTAGAATCAGTTTTGAACAATTATAAGTCTTGTATGAGAGACCATGTAGGTCACCGATGTACTGGCTATAGCTAGTGCCAGACAACACATGAAGGATTACAATTGGAACTAGAAATGGTTATAAGAGGTTAATTTCATCCATAGGTAGATGAGGACTTACAAATAATGTCATGAGTTCTTTTTTGGATTGATGATAACTGCCTTTCGAGTTTGATGAAGAGATCTTGTATTCCAAGAGATCTCCCCTCATTGAGGATTGTGGGGATTTGATTATGACAAAATTCTATCTTCAAGGTTCATCAAACCTTATTCCAGTTTTTACATTGGAAAAAATAAGGTATCATACCACATGACCTTTTTCCATAGTTAGAAATGGTACATGACATATCCACATGTTGTAGCTAAGGAGAAATGTGCATGACTTGTTGACTGATGTCTATCGAGGTGAGTTGGACATCGAGGGTGTAGTTATTTTTTTAAGATTCCTGGTGGAATTTGGGAACTAGTAGGTGAAATAACATTCTGGTAATGTGTTTGCCATGGTTGTGTGATTATTTACACTATGGAAACCCTAATAAGAGCTCATGGGAGTGGGAGACCCCAATGAGAACATAATATCCTCACATGTGATTGATTTTTTCCTTTTAGGGATGAAAGACTTGAAGGTGGTGGGAAATTTGGTGACTCTTTTTTCGATAATATTTTTGAATATTTTATGAAATATTTTAGAAGACATATGTGGAGTCGATGTGGAATTCTGGGACCTGTATATATAATAAAATATTAAATATATTATATCACGCACAAGATGTTTTTTTTGAAATAAATAAGTAACTCCCAAATAAAACCTTGAATGGAAAATATGTGTTGATGGTTTATTATAAAATGTGTAGTTTACCTTAGGTGTGACCTGAAGTTCATTGGAATTTAATGTTTCATGGAAGGAATCCATTAGAAGTGAATCTAGTAAAATAAATAAATAATTTATTCATTTTATTTTAAATGACAAAATCTAAACCTAAATTTATAAATACAAAGTTATAGAAAAAATCCATAGTTATCCACATAACTCTATGAGATTAGAGATTTATAAGAGGAGAGTTTCATTTTTAACTGAGACCGTTGATCGATAATGAAAAATTTTAAGATTTTGATATAGACAATGAGCACATAAAAATTAAATTCTTCATCATAGGTGAAGATGTTTTTCAGTAATGATTAATCCATCATTGAGGCTTGAATAAAGGTTTCATGGTTTCTTAATTTATTAATTATTGAGCATGGATTTTCAATCACATTTTTAATTTACCTTTGATCCCATGAATTTCCTGAACCAGATTTAATCTTGTTGAATCCTGATTGTCAATTTTATTCTTTTTGTCAATATTCACCATTTATTTCTATATATTATGATTGTTGGACATGATATCATCTTAAAATTATGGATTTACCTTATTCATTTTCTTTTCCCCATAATTCATCACATTCTTCACCATTTTTCCATGGGGTTGTGGTTTAACATTGTAGGTACAGGTTCAATGACAATCAATCCTACAGCTTTGTGGCGATTATGTGAATGATGTATAAATTGTTGAGTTGTAGATAGATCAAGGTATGAAGTAGTATTAAGGAGATGGGTACATTTATTTGGGATATAAAGTGGGGATGAGAGGATATATAAGAAGTTTGGAGGCTTCTTACAGGTTATTAGACTTCCAACTTCCAACCATAAGAAGTCGGTAGTTGATGGATGAAAAAATTTCCTCCGATTTAGGGGAAATCAAGCTATCAATCAGGCATGAATGGTGTAAAAAATGGAAGACATTGGATCTACATAAAAAAACTAGGTTTTTATAAATTTCTAAACTAGAATACATGTATCCCAAAGAAACACATACCATGTAACACCAATATACGACAACTAGGGTTACAAGTAGAGATAATATCACATGTCATGTGTGTGGAGTTATACATAACATTTGGCCTTGTTTTCATAGATCGGTGTGTACTATGGGAGTAAATGGGTATATAAAAAACCAAAAAAAATTGTATTTATATATTATACGAGCAAAAATATGTACACTGACATGACCAGGCTATACAGGCATGATCACTGTATACATACATGGGCCAATAGAACCCGAGCATGCCTCGGGTGGCTGATACATGCCTTGTACCACCTATAGACATAGTGTATAATAACATGGATTCTAAATACATGACCATGGGAGAACATGCCCAGGTGAATAGGAAAGGTCGCACACCATGTGACCCCATATACAGATCATGTACTTCTCCCGAAAACTTCTACCTTATGTACATCATTCTTCAATAAGAATATATTGTCCCAAAAGTATCCTATATTTATTAGTTTTACATATATAATGCAACAATATCCCTTATAGTGGATTTAGAGTTTTGAATCAATGTGTTATAAGAATGACACTTCTCTAGGAGACACTTGATCTACAATAGTGATCAGATAAGATCAACGTAGTGATGTCAGGGTTGGAAACCCCCTATCACTCTTTGGTGGGGGTCTCTTCCATGCTCTCTACCCATGTTTAGTGGAACCCCCTATCACACTAATCATGGTTCCTCCTTTTTCCGAGTGGCACACCCCCCTGACACACTACGGCATGGGTACTCTATCTATATAGTGGCACCCATCATTTTTATTTCTTGAAGGTGTGGGTCCTCTACTAGAGTTAGGTATCTCATGGTTGTAGAGCATAGTGGCTAGGTACAGGCTTTACAAATTATCTCATGAGAGGTTATGTGAGATGCTAGGGTTGGAAAACATCATATCAGAGAAAGGCATGGGTCCCTCGTACTCTTTACATAGGTAGATTCGGTACTCCACATACTATAGAAAGGAGTGATCCTCTATATATGGGGTGGAATTACCTCATCATCATGCTTTGATGGTGATTCAGTCCTCCATTTTAGTGATTGATCCCTCATCATTGGATCATAGTTGCAAGGATCATGCCCCTCCACTTTGGTTCTTGTGCAATTGCACATAATGCCAAGTATTAGAGATTGACCATAGAGTTATAAGTCGGCTATTTGTTCATAGATAGGATGTGGAGATAGATATCCCCTTTATCTCTTCATTTGGCCTTCTTTTTTATCTTAGATTTATTATTGTTTTGGTTTTTATCTCGTATTTTGATTGACATGCCCTCATGGTGATGAGATAACTACTCTCCCTTAATGGTTTGTGTTTAGTGATTTTAGGTTGTGTTATTAGGTATTTTTATAGTCACCTATACATGGTATTTCCTCGCATTTGTTGTGTCTTATGATGTTAGTAGGAAAATATATGGAGACATCGGTTGAGCATAAAGGTACTTGGATAAATTGATCACGTTTGGCGGTAGGACATGGAGATCAGCAGACAAGCTCACTTAAGATTTTAATTTTTCAGATTATTGATAGTATGGAACTCTATTTCTAGTTAGACATGTAATTTTAACCTTTATTATCTTATTTTATGTTGTTTTACTCTGATGTATTTCCTAGATTTTACTTCATGCATGTTTATACTCTCGATGTTAGAGTCTTTTATTATTCATCTCCACCTTTTCATGGAGATGGTGGTCTCAATGCATGCAGGTACATAATAAAAATCCAAACAATTTAGTGTATGCCTTCTCGGTGCTTATCACCAACACCTAGACTATTGGAGATGGTATTATGGTTTTAAACATAGCTTATTTTTGAAAAAATAGGCCCTTATAGATTGGGTCGTGAAAACACTCTTTTCTCCAATCGGTTATGGGTTCAAGACCCATGGCCTTATTAGATGTGAAATTTTTTTCATTTTACTGAATCTATATTAATATAATTATTATAATAACCATTGAAATGTAACCTTAATCATAAAAGATAATTTATTCCCTAAAGGTTATCAATACCATTAATCTTATGAAAATAAAGTTCTTCTTCAAATAATACTTCATGTTTAAACCCAAAAAAATGTCGCCTAAAAAGTCATTAATCACATTAAAATCCCTTCACTTAAATCTTCAAGATAGATTTCTATGACTTTTTACTTATGATAAACCTTAAACACATACACCCATGATGGTATCTATAACTCTTAATCTAACGTCACAGGAAAACATCCCAATCTTCAATGATATGTAAAACTTTTCTTCGATACTAACTATAACGATACATCTTTCAAAAAAACATATTATATTATCTTCAGTTAATAATTTAATTTATTTAATTCCAAAATATATTTTAGGTTTTGATTTATAGATAATTAATTTACCATTCTTATATAAATATATATTAAGTCAGAAAGTGGGAACTTCAATTTAGTATCCTTTTTCCCCATTAATAAAATTAAGATTTAATAAATTTTATATTCATGAAAAACATTAAAATTTTCATCTTGACCTCATTCTTGTCCCTACTAGTCCATAAAAACCCTATGAAAAACATTTTAAAATGTGGTATTATCACTAAAATCTTAAAAAGGGATTCAAAAAAATAAATAAACTTTTTAATTCCAGAATAATTAAATAAGATTTGTATTTTTTAATATAAAACATTAGGATTAAAATTAACTATTTATTACCCATGAAATGATCTTTTCTTCAAAAATATTTTCATAAAACATTTCATAATACATCTAATATTCAAAATAAAACTCTCAATGGTTCCTTTTTAATCATGGATAAATTATGAAAAAATATTCAGCAAAATATTATAAATTTCACCCTTATGATGTGGAATATACATTCTTTTAAGAATATGCTCATTAGTAATCACATTTAAGTATAAAAAAATAACACTATGTCATAATATCATATCATCATACGAAATTTGGCAACAACATATAATGTGGCATAAACAAGAGTCAAGGATAACTTCCTAGACCATACCATATGGTGGACAAAGTCCCATGATAGGTTTGGTATACTCTCTAATCCCATACATAATGTCTCATGAGACAAAAAATTTACCCAATGCATTGAATACCTATCTCAGTGTACCCATCATATCATGTGAATGATTATGTGTTCCAAAACTGGAAATCAATCTTAAGTCATAAACATAAAAATTACACGTGGAAAGTAATGGGTATCATTTGAGAAAAGAACTATAGGCATGCATTACCACATCAAAGTAAAGAAGAATAAGCTTTGTAAATTTTTGAAAGAAATATTTACATAATTTATATGTATTAAATAATATTTAACAGTGGTATAAATTGATTTAGGTAGACAATGTTCATAACCCAATGAAATGGTTGGTTTAGAGAGATCCATTACACCCATAAGAAAAACATTTCTAGATATCAAAATATCCCTTCCATTTAATAAAATTTATGAAAATACTTAGATAAAATGTTAATATGGTTTTTATTTAAATAAAATTAATTAATATTATAATTAAATACAGATATCAAATAATGGTTGTGGTGGCGGGAAATTTTTTTGATATCGTATACATTAGAATAAAACATTAAATTTGTATTTTGTAAGGAAATCCAAAATGTTATGTATAAAATATGTAAAAAAAATCTGTTTGAAAACATTTGAAATAAATTTTAAAGAGAAATAAAACTTCATTTATAATTGATTTACATCCATATAAATACATTAATAAAATAATTTTAAGAATATGTACTTGTAAGAGACATATTTATAAAATAAATCTTTAAAACATTCAAAATGAGGTTTTTAAAGTAATGTGTCTCTTACAAAAACTTCATAAGATTAAATTTAAAAATCATTTTAATGAAAGTAAAATATTTGAAAATTAACCTTTAGAATCCAATTAATCATAAATAATAATTTTTGTGAAATAATTATAAGAACATGGACTTGGAAGATAAGGAATTGGAAGGGAATCCTTAAAATAGTGTTTTTAAAAGAAATTACCCTACATTGAGTCTGTATCGTAATGCACATTCTTTATCTTCATAGATAATAAAATTATTTTAATTATATAATTTCTTAATAACATTTTATAGTTTATTACTCATTTTATTTCCAGGTTATAATTAATTATTTAATCTATTAAATTTACGTTGGTTGTTTTAACGATATTCACCTCATATGTCCAAAATGACTTCGGTAGGTTAACTATGGTCAAAGAGGAAATTATTCCAAAATCTCTGTAAAAATAATAATGATTTAATTATCATTATAATTAATCAATTATACTTTTAAAAAAATTATGAAATATGGTTATCAGAAATGAACTATGATTCAATCATGGAGATGGTAGGTCGTACCTACGCAGGAGTAATGTTTCCATTTTTCAAATATCATTATGGAAAGAAGTTAAGTATAATTTTATCTTTAAATGATGATAATAATATCATAAAAAAATTCATTTCCTTTTATATACTTATATATATAATCCATTTGATGTGGTGATGCAGCCCGAATCACATAACTTCATGGAGGTGGCAGTCCACACACACACAAAGAATGTTATCATTTTTCATTGAATAAAAATATAAGAATTTAATTGGTATATTATAAATTAATATTGATAAATATGTAATTAATATATTTTATATATAATAAATTCATCATTATGAACAATTTAAAATGGAGGTGTTGGAAAATGAATTACATCGGTTTGCGAGACAGTAGTCTGCCGTACACACAAATGAATGCTTCATATAACATTTGATTGAAGATGAGATGAATATATTTCATTACATTAAAAAAATAAAATATAAGAATATGTAATATAGTATTGAAATTATGTCACAATGGTTTATGAATATTTATAGGAGTTATAAGAAGGAATAAAATGACAATTCTAGATTAAGAACTACACCTCTTCTTCAGACAACCTCTTAAGGTTTACAAAAAAAGTTTTCCTAGATTGATCTTATGATCAAAGAAACGCCTATAAGAAATGGGAAGTTATTTTAGGAAGATATTTTTGAAGATATTGTCTGAACCAAATAGGTATTTATGTGTGACTAAAAGTGTAGAAAATATATCCTTTTATAAGAGAGGGGAGGGGCTCTCTGGGAATTTACCAATGTATAAAACTAATATAAATTAATTTTCATATTTAAATAGATAAAAATTTATAATATAAGAAGATAAGATAATTATTAGTTTAAATAATCTTATAAAATAACAATGGGACAAGTTTAGTTGATTTTTTCACCCGTATCTATTTTTTTAACCCATCATTCCCTTTTTTGACAATTACAGTAGCAATATAATTTTTACTATTTAGGGGTCAATATAGTTATTATAAAAGGATTATTGGTCCATAAATGTAAATTAACTTAGATATTTAAAAATATACTAATAAATTGGTCAAATATATGTTATTTTTTGTAACCTTTAAGAAAAATATTATTTGTTATAAAATATCATTAATGTCGATTTTGACACTATTTATTTAATTTGGCTTTAAAAACATAAAGAAAAATATTTAATTATAATATATACCTTTAATAAATCCCTAGAAATATATATTTATCAAAAAAATTATGATAATTCATTCATATTATATATATTTTATCATTTTTAAAATCATTTATATTGTTTTTCTTTTAATTACATATTTAATCTATCAGCATTGCATAAGCATTTAAGGTAATTATTTCATTACTAAAAATTATAAATCATTTACGACGATAAAAAATAAACTATATTTAAACAAAATATTTAAAACTTTATATATGTTATTTTCATCCCAATCATAAAATATTATAGTTATTAAAAGAAAGAAAGTGACATTTTAAGTTTTTCTTTACATAATGTATTATAAAAGTCGCAATCATAACCATATAGATGAAAAGGTCATATATTTGAATTTTGAGTTTTTATTGATGAAATATAGTCATAAAAAAAATATGGAAGCTTTTTTTGTTACAGTTTACTCCTTATAATATTATTTTTACCCTTAATTATCTCATTTTACCATTATCGTGGTAAGAGATACTTACTACAATTACTATTCATAATGCATCAGAATAAAAGGGAAATAATTATAAAATTTGAAACTTGTAATTAAAAATATGGAATCAATTTTCAAATATTTATAACATTTAAGTAGTATTATTTAATTTAAGATTAAACTAGTAAAATGTGAAGAAAAGTTGTTTTCCTGAAAAATCCCTTTTTTATGAAATATATGACATTATATTAACTCTATGAATAGAAATATTAATTATATGAATTAATAATAATATGAATTTATATATATTATATACACCTAATTTAAATATTTCCTTATTTTGGGATGTTTTAATCAATTAAAATGGATAAACTTTATACACTAAAAACGGTTTTTAGAAAATTGTGTTTTTAAGCATAAAAATAAACTTTTACCAAAATCATGATAATTACACATTAAAATTAAATTAATTATTTTATTATATATTAAATGGTTTATATTTTAATTTAATACTAAATCCAAAATATAATGTGACTTTTAAATTATATTACTTAAAGAAATGAAATGACAGTATTTGAAAAATCTGTAATTTTCACTGTTCACCAAAAAATCAGTCATCCTTAAAAATCCTAAAATTTCTTTACAAGGTAGTTTTTATTTAATGATTTAGAAAAATTAAAAATTTATAAAATTTCCAAAAATTAATTAAAATAATTTCCCAAAAAAACCTAAAAATCATTTTTGTAGGAAACGTATTTTTAAAGAATCTGAAGACTTTACTAAAACTTGTATGATTATTTACTATGAATATATCAATATATATAGTAAGTCATTTATATATAGTTCATAAAGGTGTTAATTCTATTTATACCTGAAAATTTAATAGCTTGGTTATAATGGACATATTTAAATAAAATATTTCATGGTTCATTTATGCTCGGTGTTGTGTGTCAAATACGCTATAGAACATTGTTTTACATTTCAAATATTAGGGTGTTATAGTGGATCCCTGTAGTGTTTTGAATTATATTATGTATGTATAATTTGATTATAGGTGGTGGGTATTATACCTTTTATAACATCCTGGACCCAAATTCCACAAAAAGGTTCTGTGAGCTCAGTTCGTCACATGGCCTCAAGAACATCTCTGCAATTTCTAGAGGATACTGAATTGCAGCGAGGACCTCGATTGTCCTATGTAGGGACTACATCCTCATCACTATAGTGGTACAAATCAAAATATACAATGAAATTAAATTATTGAAAGTAGTAAATAATACATACAATAGATCATCAGTAGGAATAGATAAATCATACCAGAAGGAAGTCTCATATATAATGACGATAATAAAAGTAATATTTATTTAATAAAGAATCCAAAACATTTTTACATAATATGTGTAAAATACATGTAAAAATTGTACAAAAATTCCAAAATGTTTCCACCAGTATTCCTAGCCTCAACTCGGTCCCATGCTCTTAAGAATCAATCAAGAACCTTTATTATGGTGTTATCCCTTATCCGTACATGTAATCATATAATCTATATGGGACCCATGCCGACCCAAATAGGGTATGACAAAAACTCCCAGTATGTAACCACCCAAGGTCTAATTATACCCAGTCATTGAATATATATATAATAATAATATCGAAGTAATAATGCAATAAAAAAGAAAGTATTGAAAGTATAAATCCTATAAAGTCCAAGATCTCATTGTTAATTAAGTTCATTAAATGATTAAATCTCAATAAATTAATATGTCTTGGGACTCGGTGCATAGTCCAATTTCCCTCCTGAAAATAGGTAACCATAATATTCCTATACATACAATCTATATGGTTTAATCAAAGACCAAATACAAGCTTGCACTTTGTCTTGGAAGATGTTTCATATAATTCATTCCATTCATTATTAATTTTTGAGCCTAATCACATACAAGGAATTCCTAATTTTCAATCTACGTATTGGTCTAGGTAAAATATATATTAAAACCCAACCTGTCCATCCATGGAGAAATTCACAGGAACCCATGTATCATACTTGGTGTTGTATAACATCACTATAATTCAACTTTATCCTTAGCAATACACTATGGGATCCCAAGTATCACCCATGGTGTATATGATCTAATTCACTTTGCGTATGTACTTATTAATCTATATGGAATCCATGTGTCACTCGACATATAATATTCAATCATCTGATTCCATTCTTATCATTCCACTATGGAGTCAACGTATTACTCATGCGTAAGCAAGGTACAAGATAATTGAGTCAGTCCATGGAATTATCATATGGATCAATGTGTCTCCCAAGGGATATAAGAATTTAATCAATTAAAAACCACTTTATCAAAAAAAAAATTAAACAGTTCAATGTCATCACCAATAAAATTTCAATTCAAGATCACCTAAGATAATGATTCAAATAATTTTCCAAACATATAGGGTTTTCCTTAATTTTACTCACATGGGTAATTCATCACAAAAAGTATCACAAACTTAAATAATATATTTTAAGGAATGGGATAAGGTTCATTTTCATTTCAACCCTTCCCATTTAATCAATTCAATTAAAATTGATTCCCCAATTCAAATTATAATTTATTTCAATTACAATTGAACATTCAATTTTAAACATCCCAAACTATGGGGAAAAAGGCAAACATAAAGGGTATATAACAACAAAAGGAAACCATGGTGGTCCATTCAATTAATCAACACACCTAAGGTTTGATTTAAATTCAAGGTCCCAAACTTATAAAAATTCATTAACGGACCTATTCAATTCCATAGACCTTACCTACCAATTTAATTCATGGGTATAAATTCATTTTGAGGCGTCGCCCAAGAATTGGGCATACAGAAAAATGGTGTATATAAAGACTTTCAATTTTAAAAAAAGTTATTATACCAGAACCCATAGGTATGTAGTTTATATCTCATCCCATATTAGCTCCTCATTTGATGTAGATCAGGAGAAAAAAATAACGAATTAAGTACTTGAAAACATGGAAAATGAGCTTGCACCTAAATAGTGTAGACGATACCAAAAGAAATGAGAAATGACTCAAAATTAATAAATATCTTACCAATGAAGATCCAACAAGACTATAAATGCTTGAATATGATACTATATAGAGGTGATCTCTTGATTATAAGAATATTCACAAACAGATATCTCAAAGGGGGTTTTCTATCCAACGTGACAAGAATGAGGGATTTTGGAGAGAAATAGAATTAATTAAGGGTAAAATAGTAAAATCACCCAAAATTGGGAATCCCAAGATTTGGTCGCGTAGTTTGAAAATTTTTTCACCAACCGTGCATGGTCTACTAGAAGGGGGAGAACGTGGCAGGGTTTGTTCGTATAGTTTCACTAACCATGTAAAAATTGTGAAAAACCTCACTGTCAAAATTGTATACATTTCTACCTAGACATTCACCCTATTTTCATGGTTTTTTTCCTATTGTGTGAGATCCTCCTACTCTCTACCCATTCCTCATATGTTTTTTTAGACCATACATCATGTCCCATATAGTTTGGTCTAACCATGTGCTAGGCATTTTTCACCCCAAATGTTTGGTTTCAAGATTCGAATGAGCCCCAGACACCCTCATTAACTTTAGGTCCTCCAAGGGAATTCATAATAGGCTATAATTTGTAATTTAAACTGAGAATTGACAGAATGTAAATGATCCACAGCTCAAAGAAGAACTAGGTTCTTACAAACATCCCCTCGTAAATCAATTGATCCCAAAATTTACCTAAGGAGGTTGGTGAAGAATGATCTAAGAATAACTCTAGTTACTACAATCGTACATCAACCTACCTATCCTAGATCTCATCATGTACATGGAAATTCTTCCATTTCACTCATACTAAATAAACTGACAAGCCCTAGAGAACCTCTGTGCTAAAATCCACAATACATATTGGATGATCCTAAAAGGACACATCTGGATGAATCTCAACCACCTCAGGATGAAATGAATGAGATGATTTTGAATGAGAGTAGTGAAAATGATATACATGGAGGACATCATACATGGATCAGTACCTGTGAGGTAACTGCCATCAATAGGCTACTGGTCCGACTCTCTCCCAAATCTCAAAAGGACCGACATAACATTGTGAATGATTCCAATGCCTCTTAATCCTTATGTGTCCCAACCTCGAAGAAACACACAAGAAAACCTGGTCCCTAACCTTTAACTCTAGAGGTCATCTGTTGTGATCAGCATAGGATTTCTCTCAAGACTTCGCTATAGCCATTGACTTTTAAATCAAATGAACCTACTTCATTGTCTCTTAAACCAAAAGAGTTCTAAGCATATATGTGTCTCCTTCCTCTAACCAACACATGGGAAATTGGAATGGCCTAATGTTCAAGGCCTCATAGGGTTCCATTTGAATAGTATCCTTAAATCTACTGTTGTAGACGAACTCAACTAGGGTTATATGTCTCCCCCCAATAACCCCTATAATCCAACATGTCCTCTATCACATGAATCATTCACTCTGGTTGTACATCTATCTGGAAGTAGTAATTTGTACTCAGAAACACCTATGTACCAAGAACCCTCTATTCCCCTTTACATAACTATTAATTAAACCATGAAAACCTATCTAAAAATATAGTGTGTGGGAACCCTTTAATTCTTACTATCTCATAGAGGTAAAACCTCCCAATCTCATCAACAATGATGGTTTCTATCATTATAAGAAAATTTGAAACCATCATGAGCCTATCAACAACAACTCATATAGAATCATTACCTCAAGGAGGCCTCTGTAAACCTATCAAAAAATCAATCACAATGTTAATCCACTTATACTCTAGAATGGGTAGCTTCTGTAATATTATGTCTTTTCATTGTTTTTCTACCATCAACTACTAAAAGGTGGAACACCTCATGTAAAATCTATCTACATCTCTTTTCATACTTGGCCACTAGTAATGGAAATTTAAACCCTGGTGCATCTTGGTGATACCATGATGCACTTCCTAAGTTGAAGCATGAAAGTCTCACATCCTCCCCTCATTCATGTCTACTGAAACCCATATGAGACTATGAACATGTAGATTCTTATCCTCATCTACAGTCCAACCAGGAGGAGGATCCTCACCATCGACACTCTCCCATAGGACTAGTCTCTTAGAATATGATAGCTACCTCATCATCACTATATCCAGAAGGGTAGAGGTAATATCTAAAAAAGAAAGATAAGTATTCTTCTGACTGTCATACTCCTCCAAGTGCATCTCAGAGAACAACGAGATAAGATGAAACTCACTACTGGCCCACTGAACTTCAATTATATGAGTCCTATTTCTTAGTGTGTTGGAAATTTTAGTTTCCGTACTAGGTATAAAGGAAAGATCAAAATTGAAAGGCTATAGGTATTCCACCCACCTTCGTTGTCTCATATTCATATCACATTGTGTAAAAATGCACTTGAGGATTTTTTTATTTGTGCACACAAAAAGATAATCACCATGTAAGTATTGAATCCAATAGCACAATGCATGAAAAACTATTTCTAACTCATGATAATGTATTAGGAAATTCCTCTCGTGTGGACTCAACTACTGAGAATCATACACCATGAAATTGTCCCCTTTCATAAGGAATGATACTAGACTGTTACTTGATGAATTTCAATACACAATGTAATTCCTACCTTGACATAGAAAATTAGTATCGGCACTAAAGTCAATCTCCCTTTTAGCTCTAGAAAATCCATCTCATAGGAATCTGACCCTAAAAACTCCACACCCTACTAAGTAAATCCAGTGAAAGGATCTTCTAGGAGTCACGAGTCCTGTATGAAATGCATGTCGTAACTAGCCAGACCCATGAAACATTTCACTTTGAAAAAATTAATGGGATGCTCCTGGAAAATTACCATATAACTTTCTCTTGGTCAACTGATACTCTTGCCTCTGAGATAATGTGACCTACTAAGTGAATCAGATCAATCCAGAAGCATTACTTTGTGAGGTTAGAAAACAATGATGCTCTCTCATTTTATCCAATACAATCTCAAGATGTTTGGTATGGTTGTGTCAATTTTAGGAATATACCAAGATATCGTCCAGGAAAACCAAGATAACAAAATACATGTAAAGATGGAAGACTTGGTTCATTAGTTCCATGTGGACTGCTGGCACATTCGTTAGACCAAATTGCCTAACCAAATACTCATATAAACCATACATACAATGAAAAGATGTACGTGGTATGTCTGATGGTATAACATGAGACTGATGATAACTGGTTCTCAAATTAATCTTTGAGAAAACTCATTCTCCTTATATCTGGTCAAAGAGATCATCTATCCATGGTAGACGATATCTATTTTTAATCATCAGATGGTTCAAATTTCGGTAATACACACATGGATAAAATTTTGTGTCTATATTTTTCAAAAAATGGACTTGTTATCCCCACATAGAAGCACTAGGTCGAATAAAAATATTTTCCTCTAAATCCTCTAGCTACCTCTTGAACTCTTGAATCTTAGTATTAGCCATCCTATATGGGGGGATATATATCGTTGTAGATCCTGGTACAAGCATAATAATGAACTCTACTTATATCACTGAAGGAAGTACTGAGAATTCATTTATAAAAGCAACCCTAAAATGCTAAACAACTAGAGGGAAAGAAATATAATATATTCCCTGATCATCCATATATAAACACGCAATTTGATCTTCCATCCCGCCCATCCCATGATGCTTGGGTCCAACTCGACTCGCCTAAACTTACCATTCACCCATGTTAATGAACTCTCCACCCTCAAGTGATGTGAAGGTCCACTTTCAGTTGTAGAAATAAATGAAATCATGAAGGGAGACCAACCAATGCATCAAAATAAAGATGTTAAAACCTGTCATATCGAGGAAGAAGTGGTCTTATACAAAGTGACACCCAGCAATATCAAGGGGGAACTTCTAGTATTGATGTATATCTTTTATTATAATCCCCAATGGAGTTTCATGAATCATGAATCCATTATAAGTATTAAAAATGATCCCAAATATCTCCACAATGATCACCGATATAAAAATTATGTGAAACCCTTGTATCAAAAGGTGAATAATCTTACGTAAAGGCTACTAGAATAGTACATATGATAGTAGAAGATATGGGATCGTACTTTCCAAGGGTTGGTTGCATTGAATATATCTATACTCAACTGTGGCCCTATGATACTGCCTAGAAACCCTAAGAAGATCCATTGTGTTGTCACTGTAAAACTGGGGTTTGACTATTATAGTCAGGAATGCCACCACATCTTGATCAGACAACTGTACTCCAACTCCATGCCTGATGAGAAGCTTTTAACCGTACTCCTAATTTTCTACATGGTGTAGAACCTCTCTTACTAGCGTCTGGAGGAAATGTTTTGTCGAAGCGTTGTTGATGACCCATCTTACCGCATGATCAACACTCGACTGGGTCTCTCTTACACTGAGACCTCATATGTCTTGGCCAACCACACAGGTAAAACCTCACATGTATACCTAAGTATGTTCTCTAAATTCTATTATATCCACATGGAAGCTCCACAAGATTCATCATGCTACTAGTAAAATTAGCACCAAATCTATGTTTTGAACTACCCTGGATCATGCATTCACCCTCTCTAAGGTTGTGCTCTATGATAAGCACCTAATTAAATATTCTACAAATGGTAGTCATCCAAAACACATTTACCTATGATTAGATGTTATACATGATAAGATCCTCAAATCTTATAGATTCATATAACTCGTCACACATCATAATAGGTGAGAATTACTGGAGCTTAGTAAAATGAGCCAAATATTCCATAACTGATGATGTTCCTTACTTCAGGTTCATAAACTCCTAGGATCTTTCATTTCCCAAAGTCTCTAGATATATGTAGTCAAATATGTTCATATAAAAAATACATCTATGCTATCTCTCAGTGACAATCCTTCTTAGTAATGAAATCTCACCATCTCTTGGTAGAATCAAACAACTTATACGTAGCAATATTTACCCCCATCTCAGGAGGCATCTCAAAATGATTAAAGTTATATAACATGGAGTCTAACCATGACTCCATAGCCTGAAGTCCACCATCCCCCAGAAATGTGGATGGATGTTTCTGCAAGAACTCATACATCAACTCTTCCATAGCCGGGGTTGGTTGTGATTCTCATTGAATGGTCTGAAGGAGATGTATAACTCCTTCTCTAAACTATGCCCCAATACCTTTTTCTAGTACATCTACTAGTTCTGGAGATGGAACTACCAGATGATCCACTGATATCCCATATACCACCACATCTTGAGTGTGGTCATCTCCACCTTCCTAAAATACAACTAGAGGACATCATGGAAGCATGCCTCAACAAATTCCAAATGTAGGCCTCAAAAAAATTATCAAAGTTCACAAAACAAACTGTTTATATTTAAACATGATAGGTATAAGCCTTCCCATATGAGAACACACTCATCTTTCTACACCTAGAACCAGGTCTGGGAACTATAAAACTCATTCATAATCAAGAGATATTACCTACTGCAAACCATTATGGTTGGGTCAAGTTCAAGTTATCCTCTTCAATTTCCATTTCCATTTTATTCCCATTTCATTTGAATTTACATTTATAAAAATTATTCTAAAAAGGTTAAACTGAATGGTTCACCATATTACATTCCATACGAGAGAATATAATGCATGAATACAAATATGAAATCCACATAATTCACAACATAACACATTCCAATATAAATATCATAGTAGTATGTATAATTATCATGAAACTTACCACAACAACATAAAATAAGTAATTCATCCTAAATGTCATGGGATAATGCATGGAATTTTATTTTTTGTAAAGTACATAACATGATGCATGTTATGGTATACCCTCATATCATCAGTTTTAAACATAATAGAACCTACAAGAATATAAATATTAACATCACAAAACAAGTGTATCACCAAAAGTGGAATCAAGTAAACGGTAATAGCCAAAATCTAGAAAATAATTTCATTCAAGGCATTTTTTATTTTTCCTATATGTCTGGGCACAACTCATTAGCAAATCCCATTTCCTTCATATACCTATCTATTGTCTCCAATTAATAGAGAAAAATAGAAAAGGTTCTCTAATGCCACTTTGTAACATCCCAGAACCATATGCCACTCAACGGTTCCCTAACCCTGATTTATCACATAACCTCAAGAGAATCTCCCCAAACACCATAGGCTACCAAAAAAAAATGAGGGGATGGATATTTCCATTTGGATACTATACCCTCATCACCAAAGTGAAACATAATATAATATAAAATGACTTACATGTATAAAAAGTAGTAAATCATATAGACAACAAATAATCAGTAAGAATAGAAAACTCATACCAGAAGGAAGTATCATATACAATGATGATAATACATGTCAAATCTCGCTAATAAATCATTATAAACATGTATACATTGAAGATGTAAAATACATGGTAAAAAACTAAGAAAAATTAAAACAAAAATTCACTAGAATCATGCTACTCAGCTCAATACCATGTTCCCTTTCTCCTAATAAATAGTCAATAACACGTATCAAGGTGTTTTCCCTTATCCATACTTGAAATCATATAATTTGTCCAGTGACCCAAGGTGACTTGAACAGGATGTGAGACTAAATCCTATTAGAAAACCACTTAATGTCTTTTTCTATCCATTTAGTGAATATATATATATATATATATAATGTGTAGACAATAATGTAATAATCAAGGAGTACTGAAAATAATCATCTTATAGAGTTTGGGTTCTCATTGTTAATCAATTTATTTTAATGATTCAATGTCATTTAATTAATAATTATCTAGACCTATCATATATCCCGACATCCCTCATGAAAATAGGTAAACAAAGGATGACTATACAGATAATCCATAAAGTATAAATAAAGATCGAATCCAAACTTGTTCTTTGTCTTGTAAGAGATTTCAAATAAGCCATTTCATTCATTATTCATTTTTAAACCTGTTCCTGTCTATAGAATTATTAATTTGGAATCTAGTTATCTCTATAGGTATAATATAAACCAATAACCAAGAATCCAATCCATGTAGAACCTCACCAGAACCTTGATATCGCTCTATTTGTGTTATAACATTCTTTCCACTCAAGTCTATCCTTGGTGATCAACAATGGGATCCCAAGTATAACCCATGACATATATGATCAAATTTCATTTGTTTCCATCCTTGAAAATCTATATGAATTCCATGTATCATTGAAAATATAATAATCAAGCCTCTGAGTCCTGCCTTGGATGTCCACTAGAGAGTTTGAGTATCAGTCGTGCATAAGAAAGGTACAAGCCAATTGAGTCTATCCATGAAAATTTAATATGGATTCATTTTTCACCCTAGGAATATAAGCATTTGACCAATTAAAAACCACTTAATAAAATACATTTTAATATGATAATATCATCACTAAGAACATTTAAATTCAAAATCACCTCAGAAGGTGTATCAAATCATTTTCCAAGCTTAGAGGGATTTGCTTAATTTTACTAACATGGGCATTTCATCACAACAAGCATCGGATATTTAAAAATTACATTACAAGAAAAGGGCCAAGATTCATGGTCATTTAAGTCCTTATCATTTAATCATTTAAATTATAATTTATATCACAATTAATATTATAATTCATTTCAATTATAATCGAAAATTTAATATTAAACATCCCATACCAAGGGGGGAAAGGAACACCTCAAAGTTATCCAAAAAAAATTCAACCATGGTAGTCCATTCAATTAATCAACACACCCAAGTAGTGGTTTAAAATCAATGTACTCGACATATAAACATTCATTAATGGGCCTTTTTAATTACATCATCCATAACTAGCCATTTAATTCAAGGGTATAAATTCATTTTTAGTAACCTCTCAAGAATTAGGTGTGTGGGACAACATAATATATAACCAGTTTGAATTTTAATGAACTCCTTGAGGCAACCTAATGTAGGTTTGTAGTGGATATATCATCTAGTATCATCTCTTAATTATACTCAAATTCGAAGAAGAATGCAGAACTAATGATGACCCTAAAAATAGGGGAAATAGATTGAACCTAAATAAAATATCTAATACCAAACCAAATGAATAATGCCATAAAATAAATTGATATCATACCAATGAGGATTCAATGAGATTGACAGCACTCGAATCTGATACCAAATAAAGGAGGTCTCTTGATTCTAAGAATATTCACCAAAGGAGATCTTAAAGGTGGGATGTTGTCTAATGTGAGAATAATGAGGGATTTAGGATAAAAATAAAATTAATTAGGGAAAAATAGTAAAAATACACAAATTTGGAATATCAGGGTTTTTCTCCATAGTTTGACAAATTGTGCACCAATCAAGTATGTTATGTTGGAAGAAGGCTCACTTTGCACAGTTTGTTCACATAGATTGACTAACCATGCAGAAACCATGAAAAAACTCACAGTCAAAATTTTAGAAATTATCATACGGTCGTGCACCCCATTTCACATGGTTTTTTTTCTAA
The DNA here is from genome assembly GCA_963277665.1 of Viscum album. NCBI lineage: Eukaryota > Viridiplantae > Streptophyta > Magnoliopsida > Santalales > Viscaceae > Viscum > Viscum album. The sequence continues at coordinate 584,251,828 of OY728164.1, read as the reverse complement.
CTGTGTGAGATCCTATTTATCTCTATCATTTCCCCACAAATTTTTTAGACTGTGTGGCATTCCCATCGTGGTTTGAATTAACCATGTTCAAGGAAGTTTTCACCACAAAAGTTGAGTTCTGATTTATGAATGATCTTAAGACACCCTCATTACCATTATGACCTCCAAGGGTTTTCATAATAGTCCATAATTGAACATTTAAAATAATAATTTATGGAATTTAAAGGATCTACACCTCAATGAATAACTAGGTTATTACACCTTTTAAATCAATTATCCATGAGCCTGTCATTGGTTTTATCTATGAAATTACATTGAATAATTTACTTTATTATTCACTTGAAATATCATCATTGATGATGATTGGTAAAGTGTTTTAATCTTCCAAGTAGTTGTATCTTAGGTTTGGGTGAAGAATTTGACACTCAACTGTGGGATATTTTTCAAGTGTTGGGGCTAATAATGTTAACTCATTTCTATCAAGTGGATCTACCATGTTTTACATTAATTCCAATTTTTTAACTGATTCAAATAACAAATCATTTTCATTATGTGTAATTTCTCAAGATTCAGTTCTTCCATTATTGAATCATCCAATTATTCAATAATATCTACGAAGTAAAAATCAACTGATTAATGTTTTCCCATATCCTTTAGGACATAAAAAATATGTTTTTGTCTCAGAATCTGAAAATAAATTTTTTCTCCTATATATATACAAGAACATAGTATTTCGATAAGAGGGGTCTTCTATGAATGATTTTTATGCTTTTATATTATTTTGCATCATGGATATTAAAGTAATTGGGGACGTAAAATATATAAAATTTAAATGAATTCCCCTAAAACTGATTCACTGGTTACTCCTTTATTTATAAGGGAACCCTATTAGGCTTTAATTATTTAATACTAAATTCTTCAAGAACACCATATGGCATTAGGATAAATCTAGATTCGAGTTATCATGGTGTGATCCCAAAAAACCAACTTCCAATATTACAAGGTTGCATGAAACATACAAGTCATCTTAGTTTATGAATGTATAGATCTAGGTATGACTATCAAACATTCTAGGTGTATTAAAATAGTTCCCACATCATTAAATTTTTTCTTAGATAGAATAAACTTAAAAAAAGTTACATAATTGGTAATTTTTATAATAGATTTAGAAAATAGAAATATTATATAATTCTTTTTGAACATCTCTCTAAATTTTACAAACTGATCATCTAGCTTAATTTACTCTTGTATTTGTAGGTGTGGAGAATGTGGTGTATAAAATTCAAACATCCATTTAATACTTCATTTTAATTTTATTATCTCAATTTTTTATATTTATCATTATCTATTATGTCTTTCTTTTTTACTTTTCTTTATCTCTGATTTTTTTTGGGTGAATGATTATCATTTGTATTAGGTGTATGTCTCACTTCAATTAGTTGATGAACTGGAATTTTTCACTTAGGAAATTTTTTACCACTACATAATGTGATGGATTTTTCCACATCTTATTTTGTTAACCATTTTATACCTAGTAGAGTGATGATAAACTAATATTTAATGTATAATTTTAAGTTGTTTTTAATGATTTGTTGATGAATTTCAATACATAATCCCATATAATTGTTGTTTTATTAATTTAGGGGAAATTATGATTACGGAATGAAAGTGTTTTTAAATGAATAAAATAATTTTATTTTTATGTTTAATCTTTGATTGATGCTTTATAAGTGTTTAATTTGTAATGTTTTATCATGTCTTTTAGGTACCTAAAAAATTATGTAGGCTGGCTAGCCCATGACCGACAAAGGGACCAACTCACATTACAAACCATCAAAGGGCCGGCTAACCATGGTTCCTTATGGGAAGGCTAGTTCATGATGTGGTTGCATGAGGTAATCAAGTGCATGCATGGGTGGCCCATAGTGGATCAAGCCCATAGGGGAGTATTTCTAGGTCCAAGGCACACAAGGGCTATGTGGACCAATGTGTGTGCATGTGAATATGGGATCGCATCCCCATTATGAGCTTCTAAGATGGGGGAGAGAATAATTTTATTATAAAATGTCATGCACCCAGACCTATAAGACAATGTGGGACATTTGTTTACCATTACTATTATTTTTTAACATAAACGACACTACTAAACTATGCCCCACACATGCTCTCCCTCGGATAGAACCTCCACCTTCTTCTATAGCAATATCGTATTCAACGATCACTGAACACTACTCTTTCAGTAACTACCATTATCATTCTATGGTATCTCGATCTATAGATAATTTCTCTATTTTGAATCTCAGGGTCACCTGTGATCACCTTGAGACCCTCGTATGACCACCTTGAGACCAATTCGAGTTCCCTCAAACCAATGTGATGGTTTGAGGGGTTGATAGACCACTGAATTCTACCAAGACACTACTTCTTCTCCATTACTGATTCCATTAAAAGTGAAACATTACCCTGCATTCCACAATGCAAATCCAAGAACCAAGAAACAACTAATACCCTGATTATCTGGTCCATGCTACTAAAGATCTCTCTGAATCTAAGGGATATATTGAAATTATATTTTCAAATGTAGAAAACCCATGAGTATCCATTCAAATATTCCATTTAAGGAGAGATCCATGAAGAGGAACTCCATCCTTTTCCTATAAAAGTTTAATCACCCTTGCCAAAGAGGGAGTTCGACACTACAAAGTTGGAGGATGACAAAAACTAGGCTGAGCTACTACCTTATTCATTATTTTACTTTTATTATTATTTTTTTAGTTTTAGATTATTATGTAATTTTACTGAACTTTTTAATAACAAATGAATTCTATTTTATTTTTAAAGTGTGTCACCATTCCACCCATATTCTTCTCTTCGCCTCCTTCTTAACATCGTTATTCATCTTCTAATTTTTACATCATTATTTTTATTTTTATTTATTTATTGATTTATTTATTTATCCTTATATCTCTATATATATCTACCTCTCTCATTCTTATTCTATTTTTATTTTTGTGATTTCAGCTATCTGTTTGTAACTCCGGAAGACATTATACTATTTTCCTTTTAGAATAAATTTTATTTATGTTCCATTATTTCATTATATGAAACATAAATTTAATATTATGTTACATGAAAAATAATATTTATATTTCTCTTCACAGAACACTGGTGTTATCCTACGTTATATGTAAGACTGGATTTCTTCAACGACTTGGGTAACATACAAGAACGAGTTTTACTAAAAAATAATAAATTATAAAAATTATTATTATTTAATATAATAAGACACAACCTTGATATTAAATTGAGGGTTATGAATATGATTAAATAACTTATAAAAATATATGGTATAATTCACTAGTTACAAATTAATTATAAATGAATATAAGAACCAATTAAATATAATAGAAATGTTTTTATAAAAGACTATTTTTATGATCACAAATTCATTTTATCTTAATAAAATAAATTAATGAAAATTATACAGAGAACATAATTTAATATATATAATACATACTAAATCTAATATTTTTGACATTCATACAATAGATCTTATAAGAATATGTTAAGACCAAACCCAATATTATGCATAAATACGAATATTTTTATAAAGGCAAATTTATCTCCTTTTAATGGAGTACCTACATTAAATCTGAATTTGGATGATTTTATGAATTTTATATGAAAAAATAAAATTCATTTTTGTAATATAAATTGTAAAATTAGGTTAGGGTGAATTTTTGGTATATTTATATGAACATTCATTTTTTATAAATAGGGAAACCCCCTGAATTTTAATTCAAAACAAACTTTCATCTAATTTATTTATAAGGATAAATGAAAAATTTTATTAGATTTAAATATTAATTAGATAAATTTTATATTTATTTATCCAATTTAGGTCATTTTAATACATTTCACATTGAAATTGGTTACAAAAACATTGAAAAATTTGGATTGTTTTCACATTAAAACCCAAATTCTTGTCCTGTCACAGGATTAGTTTTAAATTAATTTTTGCCACTTATCTGATTACAATTTGCTAAAATTGATTAAATGGTGAGAATAAAAATAATTTATAATCACTAATAATTTCAAATTTGTTTTTTACCAAAAATATTTTTGAAAGTAATTAAAATTAATTATAATGATTGAGAGGATACAACTTAATAAGGGGTTAAACTTTAATATTATAGTCGAAAATGACCTAGAAAAATTTCCAAAATCCATTGGATTTACATATATCGACCCATTTCTCCATTTTATATAATTTGCTCTATTTTTGGATCCATGTGACATGGGAAAAACATGGGTGGAATTCTTTTTTCAAAAATATAAAACAATGCCACTCCTCCCCCCTATAAAAGGCACTCAAACGTCCCACTTATTCAAACATATTGATCCATTTGGATCACCCAAAATCTGGTAAAATAAACTCCAAAACTCTCTCCTCTAATCCTATAATTGTCAATTTTGGCATAAATCCATCCAAGGCAGCCCATTAGTGCAAAACAAAAGGAGTTTCCAAAAGATGTTCTGACATCATTCCTCATGCTCTTTTATTCTATTTTCATTCTCCACCCCCTAAAATATTCTTATTAAATGAAAAATTAATATCATTATTATCCTAAATATACTTATATGTTTTTATATTAAGGTTTATACCTACACTTACAAACACATCCATTTAATGGATAATGAACTTAATGTTCGTGTGTATGGTGGACTACCACCTCATGAAATTATGATTGTTCGTTCTACCTTTACAACCTTTCATGGTGGGAATTATGATCAACACACTATTTATATATTATGTATATTATATTTTTAATTTATTTATTCTTTTTTAATTTTTATATAAAACATACCCTCATTTAATCTATATTGTTTAATATTATAGCATCATTTGTGGACGGGTGGACTACCACCACCTCAAAGTAATTTGATTCAATCACACTATACATAGAACATATAAATGTTTGTTTTAATTAAAAATATGGTACATATATAAAATATTTTTGATATTCATTACAAAATTAAATTTCAGTAAATATAATATATAATCTTCTTTATTTCCATTTTCACACATTAAAATGTGATAACACCGGTCGGGGATCTATGGACTACCTCCTCCTCAGCATAATGTTATTCCTTTTATATCACATTAATTACATATATAAGTATATATCATTAAAAACATGGTATTTATTATATAATTATAATTATGGAAATACATTATGTTACTTACCTTCTTTTCATAATGATCAATGAAAAATGGGAACACACTCATGCATAAAATTGGAATATCGTCTCCATGATTGTAATGTTGTTTCATTTTTCAAAACCAATTTCATAATTGGTTATAAAAGTATTGTTTATGTATAAATATGATAAATATTTCATTATTATTATTCAATTGGTGTTTATATAATGACCAATTTGACCATAGTTTACCTACCAAAGTTGTTTTTTACACATAAACCGAATTTGGTCAAAAGACCTGACAGAAACTCAAGTGTTTAAGTAGTTATTTACAAAATTGTAATAAGTGAAGTAAAAGTAATAATAATCATGAAAATTAATATGAATAAATTAAATTATTGACATAATTTTATTATTTGATAGTGTAAGGACACACATCATAAGTTGGTCTCAAGGTAAAGGATTTCATCTCAATTTACATTCCATTAAGACTTATTTGTTATGAGACACCAATCCAATTTAATGTGGTAAATATAATTACCGTTTTTCATTTAATATCATGATTCACTCATACTTCATAGAATTTCAAGTTTCAATTTCAAATATCTCATCTATGATGGTTTGACTTGAAAATTACCGAGTGTTAAAAGTTATCTTTACAATATAACTTTCTTTTTTGATTGTTAATATTCTCTTGAAACAATAACTTCCTTATTATCATTTTTATCATACATTTTATTTATATCAAATATTAATATTATCATGAAATGGATATTATTATTTCATAAATGGTATCCCATTTTTATATATGGTGTTCACTTTGATAGTTATTTTATTAACTATGAAATTAATTATAAATCCATATCTTTTATTCAATATGGATATTTGATGAAGCATATTATTTAAGATTTAAATTGATTATTTAACTATATGAGGAATGATTTTTAAATATTTTATACTGGTTTTAGATCGGATAATAAAAGACCGTAAATACATTAGTAGTCTCATGCGATGGATTTAGTTGAAGACAAGCCCCTTTCATTTGTTTCCAATAAATATTATATTTCCAGGAAGATAAATCCAGACAAAAATCAGATAGGTTTTTACCCACACACTTCCACTATATTGAGGATAGATCTTAACATCAAATATCTTGAGGATATATCTTGATAGTTTAGACATCAAACATTATGAATTTCTTCATTATTATTATTCCATGTGATTATTTGATTAGTCATAATATCTATGGTAAATGTTTAATCTAATGTGATTATTTATATGGTAATATTCGATCATATTTTATTATTTCCATAATGATTTTGCCTTATAATGTTATTTATTGGAACGTGTTCTCGGTTATTTAATATGTAATTATGCTTATTTATTCATTATTTCTTACATTATAATTACCCTTACTGAGAATTTGATCTTATCCTTATTATTGTTTCCTTTCCTCAGGTTATAAATATAAATCCTTTAAATGAGTTTCAATGATTTAGTTCATTAGTATTTTTTTACTATGATTTATTTTCTATTTCCCAATATAATATGGGCATCAAGTGTGTAATCTGGTTTTCCAAAACTGTTAAACTATTTCTTCCATTGGGATTTTAAGCCTGCATATATGCCAATGTAATAAAATAATGCAACAAATGTGGGATTCTAGGGTTAGGGAATTATAGAAGGTGTAGTAGTATGCATGGAAAATAGATTTAGAAAACTTTGATTAGTGAACATGTACCTAATATTGAATTTTAGGGTAATTAGAGAAGAACATGATAGAATTTTGGTAAGGCGTATATTATGTGGGTCTTCCTAGAAATATGTACATGTTTGGATACCAAAAGAGGATGTGGTTCTGGAATATATGAGCCCAGGGGTAACAAATCTGATAAGGAGCATCAGGCCTAACTATAGTGTAATATAGTACATGAATGAAATCCTAAATGTGAACCTAGTTTGACACTATAGAGGTATACTCTTAGGATAATACACATTTCATTACAGGACACTATAAATTATTTTAATGTAATGATATCACTAAAGAAACCATGTTTATGATTATGAGATTATATACATATAAAATTTTCAATTTATGTTTAGTATTTTACTATTTTTGAGATTATAAATTTTTTTTTATAATTATATAAACTAATTTACTGTATGTTTTCCTTTTGAAATAGTGCCTAACAGAAGGAATGTGTACCTCACCAATGTACATGATCCAAAGTGTAATAATTCTCATATCTATTATGGTCTTAAGCCAATACTTCTAAGGGAGGTAGTATCCGAAGAATTATTATCATATGAGGACATAGTATCATGTGGTAAAGAAATTTGTAATGAATTATCCATGTCCCATGGATTCAAAGGAAAGTAAGAAAAGAAGAGGATTTAAATTTAAAAAGATATATAAAGGGTAGAATGGATATAAGTATTTTCTACATGTGAAAATTATGGAAAGAAACACCCACTATTAGAAAAATGGTTTTTAACATCAAAAATATGACATCAGTATCTTATAAACAAACATAAAATATGTTTTCAAAGAATTTTTGGTATCAATGTTTTTAAAACTAATGAAAAAAACTTTTTCTCTAGCCTCATATTTTTTAAAAATAGAAGCTGATTTTTTTAGAATTTTTTTTTGGAATTAGTTTTAAAAAACAATTAAAATAATTTGGTTATTTGAAAAGTTTTAGATTATTTCTTAATATTTGATTTGACTAGCCATGGTGCTAAAACAGAGTTACTGATTAAAATTTATGGATGTCAGAAGTTGATCTTCTTGAACAGAAATCTTAAAGAATTCTAAGTTTCCATGGTCATAACCATTAATACGTAACACAGTTTTATCTCCACGACCAATCAAATCGAAGTTTTAGAAATTCTCAAAAACACTGTAATATTTATTTAAATTGTTGTGCCTGTTTTTATGAAAATTGATGATTTTTTTTCATTTTTTGTGTTTGTTTTGTAAAAACCAATGCCAAACCAATTTTTATATTTTTTTGGTGTCAATTAAAAAAAATGAATTTTTTTTTACTCTTTAGGATCGGTTTATTTATAAACTGATATGATTTTTTTACTTTTTGGTGTCAGTTTATTTTAAAACTGACATCCAAAATGATATCAATTGGAATTTTTGTCATCAGTTTTGTAAAAAAGTGATGCCGAAACACCAATGTATATCTTCTTTTTCATTGGTTTCAAACAAAACTAATGCCAAAGAGTATTAACTGATATGCAGGATCAATATATCATTTTTCAAAACACAGGATTAAAATTTTAAATTCTCTCCTACATTTTCATACAATTATGTTGAAAATATTTTCATTTACTATATATAAATCCATTTTCTCCTTCATTCATAATTTTAGTTATTTTTGATTTAATCAAGTTTTCAATGCAACTTCAATCATTTATTTGAACATGGTATTTATTATAATAATTTATTTTATTTATTATTATTTTCCTCCATTTTTTATACAACTCGATTAGCTTTCTTATAAAGATGATTTATTCCTATGTTTGACTTACAAATATAACATACCCGAGTGATATTAACAGCCATGGTGTAAATTTTTTATCTATCACTGTTTTCATTTCCGCATGTTTTCTACCCTAAATATAAGAGATATGATGATAAAAAATGTATCATTTTGAGAGAAACTCCTAAAACCATTGAAAAATGTTATAAATATTATGTTTATTTTATTTTATTTGGTATATGTGATTTTAATTCATGATTATAATGTTCTGATTGAAATTAGTTGTATCAATCGAAACATTGACAAGTTCAAATAACGATGGCCATAACTTTTGATTTGTAACTCTATTTTATCTCCACGATTATTCAAATTAAATATTACGAAAAAATTTAGAAGCTAGAAAAAAAATAATTAATTTTGGCATCCTTTTTTGTAAAAAACAACAAAAAAAAATATATTTTTCATTTATGGAATCGGTTTTTTAAAAAACCTGACACTGAAAATATGTTTTTTTACTTTTTCGTGTTAGTTTTTAAAAAAACTGATTCAAAAAATAAAATTGATTTGTTTTTTTGGCATCTTTTTTTATAAAAACGATAAAAATACACATTTAATTACTTTTTGGAATCGATTTACAAATAACGATGTCCAAATTAAATTTTTTTACATAGGTGACTTCAACAATTGTTAAAAAATGATGTGATATTTAAAAAAACTGACGTCAAAGACCATTTTTCTACTAGTGACCCCGGTACTTGATTAAAGATAATGAGAGTTTATAATAAGTGTGGAGAAATATTTCACCAAGCTCATTATTCCCAGGGAAAGAAAGAAAATTATAATGTGTAATGCTTATAATGCATAAAGATGGGACACTTTACAAATCAATGTCTTATACATTAATGATATATACCACAAAAGTGTCTAATGGGTCATGGTCATGATAATTCTACTAGCACAGATGAACAGAATTGATTAATGTGATTATGTTTGAATTCAATAATTATTTCATTTGATTAATTTATTAATTATATAATAGTAATAATAATTATGGAATATATGATGATTTAACATCAGTACTTTTTCAGGAAATATTTGAGATCATATATTGAATGGTACCAAGAAAAGTGATTTGGGATTAAGTAAAACTTTTTTGAAGACACATAGTTGAGGTAAATTTAACCATTAGTATGTTCATAATGTTAATGTAATGATTTTTTTATAATGAAATGATTGGTTTGGATAACATAAATTGGATAAGTACTGACTAACTTAAAATGAGTAATGATTTATTGACTATCATTAATGGAGTTTACATCATTTTTGGATTTAAGGAATATATCCAATAATCTATTTTCTATTTAAGTTTTAAGATGAAATCATGTTTTTAATAAGTTTTTATGGTAATTAATGTTTTTAACATATTAATATATTTGGTATGTGATGATTAAAATGAACTTCTTATTATTTGGTGAGGTCATTTTGGAAATTTGGTGACCTTCCTTCAAAATTTTGGATCATAATATTTTTGAAAAAGTTACCCATTTATGAAATGTTTTATGTTGATCTTTGGATGAGGTTTAAGAGATTAATTTATTACATCAACATATGATGCATCCTTGGATAAGATATTATGGATAAATTGTTCAAGGTGAAAACAATATATAAGATTATGTTTATGAAATAGAAATGTATATTAACTTATATTCTTATAGAGTGGCATAATTCATCAACTATAGGAAAAATGGTATTAAAACAAAAAAATTTCCTATTATGATCATTTTTGATTAAATCAATTACCTTTTTAATAAGAGTGGTTTAAATATATGTGGTCATCTACATTTAGATGGAAACGTTCTTTTTAACACTCCATTATAACTTAATTCTTATATTTTCTTCTGTATCCATGTTTCCATTTCCCACCTATGTTATTCTACCAGGGAACCTAGTTAAGTGGCCATTGTACTTCCCTTTATATCTTACTAAGAATATTTGTTATTAACCATATTAACGATATTGGTTTTTCAGTGATAGTTAATTTTCAAATATTAAACCCATGATTACCAAGATCAATTTAGAGTTTTGAGGAGGCAATTTATTTATGGTTGGGAGAATATAACACCCCAATACATTAAAATATTTTTTTTAGTAAATTTAATTTCTATTCTGAGATTGTTTTATATGAAACACCAAATTTATATTTTGTTTCACACACCATATAGATTATATTTATCTATACATAACAACGAGGTTATCTTTTGCTACACCCAAGACTGACTTTCCTCGATGTCATGCGTGACACGCAAGACCGAGTTTTTCTAAACAATAATATATTTTAAAAAATATTATTATTTATTATAATAAGATAAAACATTTCCATTAAATTTATGGTTATAAATTGGATTAACTAAATTATAAAAATATATGGTTTAATTCATTGGTTACAAATTAATTAGAAATGAATATATGAACTAATTGAAAAAAAAGAAATGTTATTATAAAACAACAATTTTTAAGCTCACAAAGTCATTTTATCCTAATAAATTAAATTAATTACCATTAGTGAGTGATTTTAATGTAATATATATATTTTATATATTAAATCAAATATTTTTTACATTTATCCATTAGATTTGATAAGCATAAGATAAGAATAAACCATATATTACGTATAAAACCCTATATTATTATGAAGGCAATTTTACCGCCTTTTAATGGTGCACCTACCTTAAATATAAATTTTTAATATTTCATTAGTTTGATTAAAAAAAATAAACTTAATTTTTGGAATATGAATATCAAAATTACGTTACGGTGAATTCTTTGTATTTTTCTGTGATGTTTAATTTTTGATGAATAGTGAAAAATATTCAATTTTAATTCAAAACATCTTTTCTTATAATATATTAATATGTTTAAATTAAATATATTATTGAATATAAATACTAATTAAATCAATTACATATTTATTTATCCAATTTGCGCCATTTTATTCAATTTCACATTGAAATTTTATTTAAAACCAAAGAAAACTTTTTAATGTTTTTACTTTAAAAACATGAATTGTCGTCCCATTTGAGGGACTAGTTTTAAATTAATTTCAACTAATTACATGATTGGAATTTTGAAAAATGGATAACATATTTTTAATAATCATAATTTATAATTTCTATTAATTTGAAATTATTTTTTGACCAAGATTATTTTTGATAGTAATTATAATTAATTACAACGATTAATGGGAAATTTAGATTAACAATGGACTAACCGATAAATATACAGCCCAAAATTACCTATAAACATTTAAAAAAACATTGTATACTAATATTTCTATACTATTATAAATTTTCTGTAATTTGGTTCCTTATTGGAGCCACTTGAAACTGTAAAAATATTAATGGAATTCCCTTTTCAAAAATTTCCAAGAATGCCACGCCTCCTCCACTATTATAAAGAAATCACCCCTCCCACATATTCAAAACCCTACTATAATTTGGATCACAAAAACTCTGATAAAATAATTTCTCAACCTCCCTCCTCACATAATATAATCCATCCTTTGGGATGAAATCCATCTAAGGAATATCTTTAGTGAAAACTAAAAGGAGTTACCTAACGAAGAGGTAACATCATTCCTCAGGCTCTTATATATTTTTTTTCATTATAAACCCACTAAAATATTATTATTCCATCGTTAAATTATTAAATAAGTATCCTAAATATACTGATATTTTTTTATGTTTGGTTTTATACCTAATCATACACACAATTCCATCTAATGGGTAACTAACTTACCGTTCGTGTGTACTAAAACCTACCTTCTTGCGAAATAATGATGTTTCATTCTTCCTTTAACACCTATCATGGTAGGAATTATGATGGAAACACTATATATATGATATATATGATATTTTTTTATTTTTTTGTATAACACATACTCGTATGCTTTCCATATTGTGTAAATAAGATAACATCATTTGTGGATGTGTGGACTACCACCTCCATAAAGCAATGTGATTCGTTCACACTATACATGGAATGTATAAATTATAATTTAAATTAAAATTATTTTAAATAAATAACATATATATTATATTAATTAAATAATTAATTTTTTAAATTATAATATATCATTTTATTTATTACCCTTTTTACACATTAAAAAAGGATAATGTTGACCATGGACGTGGGCACTACCTCCTCCTCGACATGATGTTATTCCTTTTACATCACAAGAATTCCATATAAATATGTATATGATTAAATTACATGTAATTTATTTTATAATGATAATTATTTAATGATATAATGTTACTTACATTTTTCCATAATGATAATTGAAAAATGTAAAAATTACTCATGCGTACGAATAGCCTACCGTCTCTGTGATTGTAACGTTGGAATATTTTTCAATACCATATTTCATAATTAGTTTTAAAAGTATCATTTATGTATAAATAATCTAATTATTTCATGATTATTATTCTTTAGGTGTTTATATAAAGACCCATTTGAATGTAGTTGACCTACAAAAGTCGTTTTTTACACATGAACCGAATTTGGTCAAAAGACCCGATGTAAACATAATTGTTTAAGTAGATGTTTAAAACATTGTAATAAGTGATGTAAAAGTAATAATATGCTTGAAAAAAGTTACAAAAAAATTAATTAATTAACATATGTTTATTATTCAGGAATATAAAGACACGTGTGAAAATTCAGACTCATGGTAAGATATTTCATATCAGTTTACATTCCATTGAGGCTTATTGATTATTATACACCAATTCATTTTAATTTTGTTTATATATTGAACCTTTTCAATTTAATATTATGATTCACTCATAATTCATGGAATTTTAGGTTTCAATTTAAACTATCTCATCTAAGGGGTATTGACTTGAAAATTACATAGTGGTAAAAGTTATCTTTTCAATATCACTTTCTTGAATGATTATAAACTTTCTATTAATAAAATAACTTACTTATGATAATTTATATCATACATTAAATTTATCTTATATATCCATATTATCATTCGATGGATATTATTATTTCATAAAATTTACTCTATTTTTATATACATTATTCACTTTGATAATTATTTGATTAATTAGGAAATTTTTGATAAATATGTATCTTTTATTCAATACAGATATTTGATAAAGCACGTTGATTGTGATTTAAATTGACTATTTTACTATATGAGGAATTATTTGGAAAAAATATATATGGGATGGGGAGAATTTATTGAAATCCTCTTGATGCATCAGTAGTCTCATGGGATAAATTCATTTGGTGATAAACCCTTTGTGTTTTTATCCAAGAAGTTTTAGATTGTCAGGATGGTGAATCTTGACACAAATTAGATTGAATTTTAACCATAGAATTAAAGTATCTTGAGGATAGATCGTGACATTTACATTTTTAAGGATAGAGCTTGATAGTGGAGACATCCAACATTATGAATTCTATCATTATTATTATTCCATGTGATATTTGATAAGTTAGAATATCTATGGTCATGTTTTAAGTTCATGTGATTATTTAAATAAAATTATTATATCAGATTTGAGTTTTTCCATATTTATTATATGTTATCTTGTTATTGAGTGGAATGTGTTCTTAGTTATTTTCCCTTACATTATGCTTACTGATTCATTATTTTTGAATTTTACTTACCCTTACTGATCATTTGATCTCACCCTTGATTTTTTCTTTTACCCAAGTTATGAAGAGGAATCCTTTGAATGAGTTTCAAGGTTGTAGTTTATTAGTATCTGTTTTGAACTATGTTTTATTGTCTATTCCCCAATGTGATATGGGTATTATGTATGTAATATCATTTTACAAACCTACTAAACTATTTGGTCCTTTGTGATTTGATGCTTTTATCATTGATAACGTAATAATATAATGCACTGGCACTAGGATTATAGGGTCAGGGTATTAAATATTTTATTATTCTTCTCTCTTCCCTTTTTTTATTTTTGCCTCTATTTTCTCATATTACCACTATGACCTCTTACCCTAAACAATGAGGGGTCAACCTAAGGCTTTGTATAGAGGAGGTAATTGGTGTATTCCATTCATTATGAATGTAAATTAATATGTTTTATTTAGGTTTCTGGTTATCCATAGTGAAGTGAATTAGTGTGGTAGTTTTACTGTACAATATTGAACTCAAACTCATTTATATAATTTTTTGGAATCTTTTCCCTCCATTCCACTAAATATAATCCCTTCAAGAGATGAATTTGAGCTATTTAGTGGATGAAATTACATATGAAATATTCAAAATCTAGAAGGTTTCACATTCTTGACTGAGGTGTGTCATCAAACGTGATTACAGGTGGAGGTTGAATTAATATTTTTGAAGGAATTTTATATTTTACACCACTTAATAACATAATAGTAATTCAAACTTAATATCACATAATTGAATTATCAAACATAATTAAAACACCAACAAGGATAACAATGGAACCCTTGAACCAAACTAGAATGTACAAGACCTTTCTTTTACAATCACACTATTTTATTGCATGTTATTATAAATTTTAGCCTTTAATTGGTCTTTTCAATTCCATTGTTTTTAGTATATAGTAAAAAAATAGTTTAGATGAATTAGACTAAGTAGGTGAATAACTATTAATCTCATCAAGTGAGAAGACCCTGATCAACCTCAATACAGTATTAGTAAAATAATTTTTCTTTATCCAATACCTATGATGGGAATGCTTCATGTTCCTTGTTACCAATATTTCATTTGTGATGATTTCTAACCTAATTTATTTTTTATTTCATTCATGTAAGATTGTATTTTTTGGGTTTCTATCTCTTCACCATAATGAAAGTGACTTTTACCAATATAAATTCAATGACAGATAATATATCTATTGGTATAAATGAGTAATTATAATAGATATAAAGTCTTTTTGTATACAATTAAAGTAAAAAAAGATAATTTTTAACAATATATATCTTTTTTATTACATATTCAACCAAAACAAATGAATATATTAGTATTCAATATCATTACCTTTTTTTCAAATGTATAAATTTGATACTATAATTTATTTATAAAAAAATAATTAAAAAAAACCTTTTTTTAATATTAGTCAATTGTTTTCTAAAAAGGTTATGTTGTTATTAAGAAAAATAAAATAGGTTATAAAACAAAATATTAATTTAACTAAAAAAAATATTTTACTTTAAAAAAAATTGTGGTATTTTTGGAATATATTAAAATTTTAATCCAGAATATACTCTTTTTGAAATGGGATTTTAACTATATATTAGACATATGTTATTTGAGATGAGATATAAATACCATTAAAAAAATGAAAATGAAAAAATATGTGTGATAAAAATGTTCACATTGTATTTAATGATCAATACTTTAAAAAATTTAAAACATACTCATCCCTACACTTCCCCACTTTCTCTGTACACCTCCTCTATTACCTCAAATATGTTTCCCAAATTCTTCTCATGGTTTATCTCTACCTACACTTGAATTCGTGGTTCATCACCATTACCAACACCCACACCATCAAAGCTCCATGATTTCTTATATCTCATCAGAGACAGACCATTGATTGTTTTTTCCAATTCTGACTATATAGACGAGGTGTTTTGAAAATCATAGATATAAACCCATTTCTCATTCATTAAGTTGATTTTTGAACCTCTTATGAGGTATATACATATTCTCTTCATGTTTATGCACTTTAAATCATGGGTATCAAGTGTTGTAAATGAATTTGAATTAGGGTTTCAATGAAATTTTGGTGAAATAGATTTTATTGATTTTTTGTTTTTTTGTTATTTTAGGATGATAATTGCATATTTATATAGAGAAACTCCAATTATTTGAATAAATCCTTCATACCTGTATACGTAGATTTTTTTTATTTTAAATTCATATTATATAATTGGATGTTAAAAAACAAAATTTAGAAATATGACAGAGGTATTTAAATGTAATTTGGTAATAAATATCACATTTTATGGTATAAACACTTGAAAGTCATTTTAAAAGTTCCAAAATATTTTTATACATTAGCAAAATATAATACCATTCAAAAATCTGAACCAATACAACTTTTCAATAAGTTGAAATTTTTCACTATAAGTATTTTCTAGAAAGTGAAACATAAATCTTTACAACACACATGCATGAATAAATGTGTTAATGTATACATGAGGAAATATTTGTTTCTATTCAAATGTAGACAAGGAACTGCAACCTAAGGGAAATTATAAGGTAAATTAATAGATTTTACATCATGATAGACACAAGGAGGAAATTTTTCTTTAGTATAAGTTGCTTGATTTTTTAAACAAAATTGGTTTTTGAGATAATGTAATTCTATGATGATTTCTTCAACTAACACAGTAATTGTACGGGACACGCACAAAGATCCCATTCTAGTAGATTAGTAAAAATTTCCCCCATTGATCTACATTCCAATTATACTTTAGAGTTGATATAGGATGATAAATGTAGCCACCATTGGCCAATGTTTTCTTCTGTATCTTTATGTTTCAACTATTCAAACATCAAATAGAATACTTTATTGAGGCCTTAGGAGTCTACCTAAACTTTATATATGGGATATTACCTGTTGTGAGCTATGCCCCAGCAATGAATCAGCATCAGCCTCCACCTTCGCTATACCTGCTTCGAAATTCATCTCTTTCACTCACCAACGTCTGTGATCTTCGGTTAATGGGGAAATTCATGGTGGTCGTTTTAAGACTAAAAATATTCACAATTTACTCGTCTTCTTTTCATATAAATCTTTAACATTTATACAACATACTTGCTCCCATTATCACTATTTTATTTTTATTATCATTGAGATTATGAGATTTTTTGTTTAAATGTTAAATAATCATATCTTGTTCTCATGCCAATTTGGGAATGGGATGTCCAAAACATGAATAATTATATTATATTTGGCATGATTAGTTTAGAAAATAGAAATTGAAACATAGAGATTCTAAAGGAAAAAAATATCAAAAGAATATGCATAATATAAATTAAGTGAAATTAGATTAAAATAACCCTTAAAAATATTTCATGTTTGTTTGTCAAAAAAAAAATTGATAAATGAAGTGTTATAAAAAATGTATCATGTAGATTTTAACGCTGTTATTTTTTGGACAAATTATTGTGAAATAATTCAGATCATAGCATAAAATCTTGAAGTTTTTGTTGTTTTTTTCAATCATCCTTGAATATATATATATAGAGAGAGATATTGAGAGATTAAAACTATATTAAAATTCATATAGTGTTTCCAAAAAATTCCATGTCTATACCAAAACACAACCTACACTCTAGGAGGTCGACCATCAAACTATCCCTTTAACTAGAGTAGGAATTATAATAAAATTATCAATTATGCAAAAATTCACATATATACAATTCAATTAAATCATAGTACAAATATTTGAAATATAATCATCAACATATGTATTTCAAAAATCCAATTATTTAGAATATAGGACATTTTATACAAAGTGATATTGAATTTTGATGTGCATAAATCTACCGTATAAATAGGATTTTTACAAAGAGGAATGACATTTTGATTATCCTAGATAAAAACTTTCCTTTATTAATAAAAAATAACTCCCTGTATAAAATTTTTCATTTAGAGAAACTTTTTTACAATGGACATCTCCTTTAATTACTTTAACATCTGCTGTAAAAATAGCAACATTTATTAACATTTTAAATTGGCAATTCACAGATCCATGTTTAAAGTTAAATACATATTAGGGAACTTTCAATAAACAACTTATTATGACATGCTAAAATAACTATAAAAAATTGGTTTCTCATTGTTAAAACAAATCATCAAATCATATAAATCACAAAGATATCTAAAATTACGCATAACAACTATTCATTGCACTCTACATAATTTCTAAATTAAATATATTTTTACTCCAATTTCTTGAGTTACATAAAACCTAATAAAAAATAAAAAGCATTGGTTTCTCCTCCAAACATGTTCAATAGAAAATTCCCAAAAAATAATCATAAATAATACATAATATAATGAGCTTGAGAATAATTTTCAATGAAGTATAATTTAATTGAATTGTGATATTATTATCAATTCAAAATTATATACATGTTTTTAACATGATACTTGTTAATATAGTCACACTATAGGAGAATCAATATATAGTGATGGTTTTTGGAGTGGTTAGTGGTGGTTTAAACTAGAATTAAACCATTTAGTGATGGTATAGTAAACCAGTATTCATAATATATTTTATTTATTTATTCCTATTTAGAAATGGTTACTAGAAGATTATTTTTTCATATTTAATGATGATTTTAATGGAAAAATATTTTATTAATTAATAAAAAATATCAAAATTACCACTAAATAATTTAATGGTTGTTTTATTTTGCAAAAAAACTACAAATGATACTCCCCCTAATTTGTTTAGTAGTTGGGTTGGTTAATTATTGTTTCTTAAAACATCCTCTAAGCTAAAAAATGAAAAAATAAATAACTTAATTAATAAGACATAATTTAATTAAGTATAATTCAATTAAAAAAACAATGTATTTAAGAAAAATATACAATAGTAATATATATGAAACACACAGTCACACACACACACATATATATATATATATAAATTATTCAAAAACAATCCATTACACATTCAGTTATCATTAATATAAAAACAATTTCATAATTCCAACATGCATCCACCCATACCGCACCACCTCCATTACTCCACCACTTCCATCAATATCCAACTACCATCATTTCTATCTCTAGTATCAACCTACATGGATCCCATATAATTAACAAAAAAACAAAATATAAATCAAAACATATTAAAGTAATAACAAATATTTATTTTTTAATGCAAGAGAATGTTTACCAAATATATCAACAAACCATAATTCATCCTTAATATCCTTCAAAGAGATTTATAGGTCAGAATTATTACAACCACCCCCTCCTACTACTATAATTAATTTCTAGTAATGAAACCATAAAATTTAGGAAAATTACCACAAAATAAAATAGTTTCTCTAAATAAAAAAATACCAAAATAGAAAACAAAACCATGAATTTAAATTAAATTTCAATTTTATTAAAATTATGTAATTTCATTAAATATTAGAAACATAATAAAAATTTAAAAGTCTTAAAAATTACACCACATCATGATATATTCTGATTAATTAATTATTTTTTAATAAAATAAATATATATTATAGTCAAATCATGAATTTATAATCCATATTAAGCGAGAAAAGATAAAAATCCAACTCATTCTATGATATCCAAAGAAACCTCATGTTTCAATAAACATAATATAACATATAACTACTTAACCAAGGAATTTCATCCTACATATCCAGATACTAAATTCAATGTATAAAATATATTCATGATATCATATGAACATTTTCAAAAAAATATGAAATCAGAAATAAAAATTCACTTATTGAAAGAACATTCAATGAATATCAATAAAAATATACATAAAAATAATTAAATGTGATTTCATATCAAACATTGAAAAATATAAAACAACATTTCATTTATTCTATATGGAATAATGAACCAATTACATCAAAAAAAACTAACTAAAAAATAAAAAAATAAAACCTCTTTATATATAACTATAATAGACTAACTAAAAATAATAAATTTTAAAATATGTCTCACAATGAAACAAAGTCAAGAAAATAAACCAAAAAAAGAAAAATTAGTAAATAATTACACAACAATGTTATATAAAAAATAAATTATCCTTATTAAATTATCAAATTTTAAACAAAATTTAGATAAATATTTGTTTAAGAATAAAATAAATTCATATAAGATATTTTATGTTTTCATTTCAGGAATAATAATCAAGAATTTATCTTTAAATTTATATATGTGGGACAGGATATAAAACTAGAAATTCTTCCATGCATAGTTTCTATCATCATATTTAATATAGAAACTAATAAATTCTTCATCAGAAACTATCTTGGATCATATATTACTCTACAAGAGTTATATTCTTTCACCTTTTCATTCTATTGTGAAATTTATTTGTACTCTTCCCACTCAAAGACATTGCTTGAACCCCCATCATATGTTATAATGGTAATGAATTATTCTAACCAAAAAAACCATTTTATGGGGGAGGGGGTTGTTGTACTCATCCTCTAAACATTCCTACGACACTCCTTCCCTAAGACAACTACAAATGAATCATTTTAAAAAAATGATGATGTTTATGTGGGGTTCACCAACTATGATTCTTGAATTTTATCATGTAAATACTACTGGTAACAATCATGCAGTATGATCAAATAAATATGGGAAATTAAAATTTTAATCACTCTATCGATGTCATTACATTTAATTTGGTGAAGTTCCACCTAGTTATCAACATGAGGATATCTTTTTAATTAAATAAGCATGGTAAATAAAAATACAAACCATACCTAGTTTGATTTTGATTTATTGTGTGTTTCTCTCAGTGGTAGAGAATGTTACTGTAAGGAACCTAATTCAGAACCTTCTACATTATCATAACATGCTTTAAAATCTTTATCAATCACTGAGCTTTAAAATATTAGTGTTATCATGGTGAATCAAAGGCTCATTGGACTTCAAATTGAATTTGTGAGCCATGTTTCTTAGACTAGAAAAGGAATTATTATATTGGGGGTGCACAGAACATCTATTTATATATAAGGAACTTCATAGAGATGATATATATTCTCTCAAAATATTTAGAATAATAGTTCCTTAACTTATGGTTTAATTTTTAATTATATATGTAGTTTTAAAATATGAGAATTTCACATTGTCCCTTTATTAAGTCAACCATTACAAATTAAACCATATTTAATGCTTATGACCTAGTGAACATGTCAAAAATATCATAAATATTTTAACACATACTTGTAACATTAAAATAAGCTACATGAAAAAATACAAGTCATTAACTCAAACATTCTCTCCACCAAAATATAAAACTAACTTTGAATAAATATTCATTCATAAAAGATTTTTCTTTTGTATTCACTTAAAACATGTGAGTACTTAGATTAAATAATGTTAACACATGTTAATCTAAACTTGATTAATAATGAGTTTATTTTTTTATTTTGATCATTCAAACTTAGACATAACCTAACCCACACAGTGGGCCACATAATATCCTAAGCTCTAATTCATTATAATGTGAAACACTTCTTGATATGTTTTCTATGTGAACCTCTACCCCATATCATAATAGTAGTGAGTCATACTCCAAGAAAAAGAGTGGTATCAAGAAACACAACATGCCCCCTAAGGATATAAGGTATAGTTACAGTAATGACAATCACATGAAATTATTCTCGGTATAATATAATCTATTTGTCTTGTGATATCTCATAAATAAGGATGCATAATTTGTGTCACTATCCATACATTATTTAATTTTTTCTTTTAATAAACGTTACAAATTCACTTAACCTCTTCTACCATGGATACTAATTTAATAAAGATACTTCCATCCTTTTCAATGGGGCCTCAGAAATCACTTCCTCTATTCAAAAGTGACAACTTCTATCATGGTCATCGATTCAATTATATCCCACCAATGGTGCACTCGATGCAAGGTACCTATTTTGAAACATAAATATAATTGTTTCCATTTCACATAAAAGAAAATCATCAAAATATTCACAATTATAATTACGTAAATAATTTATACCAATACACATTTTAATAGATATAAACATCTAATGGAACCCAAAACATGTGTGGTTCTTATTGGCAAGCTAGTCCTCATGATCTCCTCTAATTGAGACTACATAGTGAGAACATAAGGAGTATAATTATCAGTGATTATGATCCCCATAACATGATAGTAAAAAATCATTTTTATTCCATAAATATGATGTATCTAGATCATAGGACACATGTTTAAGACTAATGTCATATGAATTGCCCCTTATGATTAGTGTAGACACCTGAGAGGTGGGGTGAATTGGGTGCCTCCTATTTTTCACCAGTTACCAAATATTCCTTTAAACTCTAACCCTTAATGGTTATGAAACTATATTATCAGTTAGGATAGTTGGATCTATTTTAAAATTAATTAATTTATAATAAAACATTCAATAGAAGTAAAAAAAAATAAAGTGATAATGTAGTATTTATGAGGTTCAATATTATGAACTACTCTAAGACTTGATTGTTTGTTCATCCCAATCGAAGATTCTCCCCTAAAATAATATATTAACTATAATGGTTTGCTCATTACACACAATAAAAACATATCACTATTAATAAATTTTTAAAATTCTCAAAATACATCCACAAACATATTTTAACTACAACCAAAGAGTCCCACTGTGATCTCCCTATATATCTTTTCCTACACAAGTTATATGGATTCTCAACATGAATATATAGGGGTTTTATGAAGCTCATTATTGAAGTAAATATATGATATGATCATAAATGTACCAAAATCCACAAAATTATCTTGTTCCAACTCTATAGTAATGAATGCGAATTACAATAGGTCTTCAACAACAAGGCCTGAAACTCGGTCGTAGCACACAACTCAAATTCACAAAATCATTCATAGAATGTGTTAAATGGTTGTACAAAATCAAAATTTATATTCTTCAACAGCGTAAATATAATTGGTGTTTCTTCATGCATGATTTACATTTCATCCTATTCATTTTTATATTATTGTTTATCACAGGTTCTGAAACATATAGTTTCACAAAAACAACTCCTTCTCCACAACAAACAAAAAAATAATAATTTCACAAGATCCTATTATATCTCAATCTTTGATACCCAAAATATATTACTTTTATATAAGTATCACATGCCCCTTTGTGTTTTTCCTTGATATTTCTCTATTTTTCCTCATCTCACTACTCTTAGAGTTCATTAATCGAACAAATAACTATTTTAACTCTCTTAATTTTTTTTATGTAGGTCACCAAAATTTATTTTTCCTATATTTAAAAATTAAGAAAATTTTCCATTAAATATTTTGTTCTAAGATATCATTCACTTTTTCTCTTACATTTTTGTGTGTGGGAGTTCCCCCACAATCCTCAAATTATTTATGCCTCCTCAACCATGATCACATGTAAATTATGAGTGTCATTTATTTTCATTCTATTTCTCATTTTTATCTCATCCAATAAATATTATAGTAACTTCTATCAGCAGTCTTGACTTTTTCCTCCTCTTAATCCTGAAAAACATATAAGATCCTCAAAATAACATAGTATCCCAAATCATCAGTCACTAGAGAATACAAATGCATTTTATCGAACTCTATTCCTTTACCTGTAATCATATTAACATATGATATTTAGTTATATTTTATAGTTTTTAATGAAAATTCATCATAAAAAATACATTTATGATGAGTGTTTCAAAATATATTTTTAGAATTCTTGATTTTAACATACTAGACTCATGCATATAATTTATTGAATGATCTTGCTGATTATAATACCCATTCATTATGTTAATATTATCAAATTCATCTGTTTTGTTAATAATAAATGGAATAGATCCAAGGTGAATGGTGTTATGGTTCCATTCAAACACTAAGGTAGTGTTTTGTATGATGAAATATTTTTAATGGAAGATTAATGTAAATGGATATGTAAAATTATTGATTAAAGGAAATAAAAAAGGAATTTAGAAACATGGTTAGAATGATGAAACTTATTAATGGAATGTTCATATTATGTTAATAATGAAAAATAAAATATTTGTGAAAAATGTCAATAAATTCATTTTCTTACTCAAATATCTCAGTGTTTTTATTCCTCCGTTGCCCCGTGACACTTTCAACGTTAGGTCGGAATATAATAATTAATACAAGAGGGGGTGAATTGTGTCTTTTAAAAAAATCTTCCACAATTATGGATTTCGATACCCACTGTGATTCATGTAGATATACAGTGTTTTTGTTCTATATAAAAATATAAAAAAGATAAATAGTAATAAATAATTATGCTTTTTATAGTGGTATGGTGCACAAAGATCCCCTAGTCCACTCTACAAATCACTCTCTGTGTGATCTTTGTAAATTTCACAAGAATGGTCCTCTTATCATAAGACCAAAAATTTACAACAGAGTGTAGGTAGTTAACACCATTAAATAAGACTAATAACAAAGTCTTCTGGTTCTATAGCAGAGAACCATTTATCTATAGCTTATATTGAGAAGCCGATACTCCACTACAACTGAGTATGAGTAGTTGAAACTCTAATTAATCAAAAGAGTTTGATTTTAAATGTTCGGGTTATTCTTCAGAGTTGCAATAGCAAGCAACTAACAATTGATGTATCTTTTTCTTCATAAAATAATATCTTAAAGAATGAAATAGTCTAAAGTTATCCTTATTGAAAAAGATATTTAATAAGGTAGAAACTAATCACCAATAATAATCTTGTAGTAGTAAAAGATTAAACATGTATATCTCGAATGTGTAGCTTCTTTTGTAATCTATCATTCATTACAAGAACTCTGTAAAGGATAATGTCAATAATATTGTCTCATATATGAATTTATTATCACACACACACACACACACACACACACACATATATATATATATGTATATTTGATGAGACACTCTAAAAGAATATATTGAACAGAAAAACTATTTCAGTATTCCATATCCAAAAGAATGCCCCAATTAATCATGTAATTTCAATTTCTAATTGAATAAGAGGTAGTAACATCCCACAGAAATGGGAGATACTTTCTCTGATGAACACATCTCTTTGAACAATCAAAATGATCCTTAAATAGGTCTTTAATTCGGACTTGACCATTGCAGCAATATCATATTGAAAACAATGATTAAAAAATCACCACTGAGAACACAACGTTGGGTTGAGATGCGTAGCGAAGGGTTCATTTGTATAGCATAGGGTTCTTTCACGTACCATAGGGTTCATTTGTATAGCGTAGTTTTTCATACCCATGAATTCACCTTTATGTAACATAGGGAACAAAAGTAGCATATGGATGATAATCCTTAAATTTATCTTTGTCAGCCTAAAATCCCGAACATAGATTTGACTAACCATATGTTCAAATTTTTGGAACGCAGTGTATGAATAGTAAATCCTAACTACAATTGAAGGTTTATGATCCAAACATTTGACTATTCTATAAATGTAAGGATATTGATCTGAATTAAAACTGTTTAGCATAATGTAGGGTTGATACCATACGCAAGAGTTAACTTCTTTGCCTAACATAGGGTTGATACCATACACAAGCATTAACATCTCTGCATAACCTAGGGTTAATACCATAAATTCATTTACCGAATGTAGGGTTTGAAACAGTGTTTCTAGAGTAATTATTATAATTTAAAATTACTTTAAACTGTATATAAATTCCTAAATAATCATTTAAGAACACATAATTAGAAAAAAAAAATACAAGGGTGTTTTTGAACATCAAAATAAAGATAAATTATAGATTATTGTTGATACAATACATCCCCAACAATCTATCCCTTTTTGATGATCTCAAAAACCATAACATAATCCATAAAAATGATTAAATAAAATATAGGATTTGTAAACGTACAAAAATAGATATAGAGAATATTTTGATATTTTTATTTCACAGTGTTATTTTGATAATGAAAATAAAAATTTGTAAATTAAATATATTCTCTAATGAAATGTTGTGGTTTTCAAAAATTCTCCCCTATCTCCCCATAGTATTCATGGAAATTATCTATTGACTTTATTATAAATATTCACTACTTTATTAAATATTCTATTCCTTTTGGGATATCAAAAAGATGGTTTTAGAGAATAAATGATATAAATAATATTTAATGTAGTAATGAACTATAAATTAATAGTTTAAAAAAACTGATATATGAAAAATAAATCTTGGATTGGCACTCTAAAAATTTAACAAAAACAAAAAAATACTAAAAACATAATATAAAAGTAAATTAAAATTAAAATTAATTCAATTGTTTTGGAAAATAAAGTACAATCCTTAGTCAAAGAAAGGGTCTTCATGTTGAAGAAATTTGGTCTAAAATGATAGGGATAGAGGGTTCATCAGTATGCGGAAGGTCTTGAACTGCACTACTAATATCACGGGGTTTCAAAATATGGCTCTAGAAATTGTTTTTGAATAATTTTTGACATTGTTAAAGAAGATTATTTGAATCATTTCCAACCATCAAATTATCAATTAGATTAACCTTTACAAATTAATTCGCAGTTTCCTTAAACTGAATGAATGGGGTCATATTATCCATAATTTGATTAAGCATTGGTCCCAACAAGGATTTACATGATGTCAGTTGACTAATCATATGTATTTTATTTTCTAACAACACACATAAAGGATTACTATCACACTGAAGAGTGTGTATCCAATCATTGAACTCAACCAATATAGAGGTAATAGCTTCAAACTTTCCAATCAGTTTTGGAGGTGTTTGTTGAGATGAGGTTGATGTTTGAAAACATTCCTTAAGTGGCTGAAATTCTCCCCTATCACCATCTTAAGCTCATTAAATTTTTATTTCATAACATATTCATCTCTTAAAAAATTGAACTCACCAGAAATCTTGATGATAATCTCTTTATGGTCTCTAATATAAATAATATTTCATTTGAATTACCTTAAATGGTGATTATGATCTTCAAATATAGATCTTGGAACTGAATAAACCTTGTATTATTCAAATTTTATTTTCTCAACCTCCAATTTTTCTCTGAGAAAAAAAACTCTAAGCCTCCAATATATGGAAATTTAAAACTATGTATTCATCCTAATATTCAGAAGATTCATAAGTTAGAGTGTCAGGGTTAGGAATAGTTTCCCTTTCGATAACTTATACTAAGGCCAAACATGGATATTCATTACCGACTAATATGTATGCTATTGTAGATCCTCCAAAAATTTCAAAATACAAACCAACAAGAGTTTGAGTATCAAGAAATACATCCCTAATAAGTTTTGGACTGTGAGCCTATTGTTGAACCTGATCATCAGCTGGATTCTATTGCTCAACTACTTCTGGTGATTCATTCACAATCTCTAGAATGAAAAATATAATTCTTATTTTCTAAACTAGATATTCTTCTAGACTTGAAGTTCCTTATTCATCAGGCCTCTATCTTATAGTGCCAGCTGATTGAATCATATTTTTCTCCCCCGGAGCAACTGCTAATTACTTCTGTTTTTGTTCTACACCAACTGGTAGATGAGTGTTGCAAGAGTTTCTCCATAAAAATCTAAGCTTCATAATAGTTATATCATTAAATGTGTTTTCGTGGTGAATTTTTTTTCCATAAAACATATTGATAATTTCTCCTTTCCTTCATTGTAAAAAAATAATCCATCCATAGGGGTAATATCGCATCTTCATATTTGTGTAGAAGCAGTGGTTTATATATCTTATCATAAACCAATATAAAGTAAATTTTATTTGATTTAGAAACAAAAACTTGATATACATGTCAGGATATTAAAATTTTTCTAGATTAACAGTCCTAACCAAAATTCCAAATTGAATGTACTTCGTCCAAACATGATGATCAAGAGTATGTTCTTTCATCATTAACTTCTTGACAGTTCTTGTTCTAAATAATGAAAACATAATATTTTTTGATGAATTTCTTCAATTACTGGTATTTCTAAAATCAAAGTGAAAATCCCCCTCTTGGAGAAAACATAACAACATATGAATTTCCATAGAATGTAAACAAAACAATGCATTTTTAATCATAGACATAATGGAATCTTTTTTGAATACAAGACTAAATGAAGAATTTATAAAAACTCTTATTACATCAATGTCATAAACCATATGCATGTTACCATATCAAAAATAATAAACCAATCCTTTAAATCACATTGCTTCCTTGAGAAAAATATTTGTAGCATCTAAATAACCAAAATAAATTTTTTCCCTAGAGCACTTTGTGGGATTTCCTTGAAGCATTAGTATTTTTTGTCTAACTCATAATTTGTAGATCTTAGAGTGGTTTCCATATATGATGGTTTTGATATTGAAGTGATTGAAGGTCGAGGGTTTCGTCACATGGGAATCGAATAAATATTTGTAAACTGAAAGGATTTGTTGGAGAGGAGAAAGAGAGCAGGATAAGGAAACAGTTTGCTCCTGCCGATTTAGAACGTACAAATTACTTTTTATTTTTGAAAATAAAAGTAAAATAATATCAAAATGAAATAATAAATTAAATCATAATTTAATTAAACATATTAAATAAGTCTTTGTAAAATAAAAATAGAGAGCCTGGAAATTAATTAATAAACATTCACTTAAACTCAATTATTTTTAATTCCCCCTTAATAAAATCAAAAATAGAACGAAGACATGGTTTAATAAAAATATAATATAATTGATATTTTATATTAATAAATTATAAAGATATTTCTTTTTTAATGACATGATCTCTTAAAAAATAATGTCGTATATCAATGTGCTCAGTCCTAGAATGACTTATATGATTTTTTGAGATATTTAGAACACAAGTATTATCACATAAAATAGGTATAAACATAATGTTTAGTCCAAATTATAGTAGAGTGTTTTTTATCCACCATACCTGTGCACAGAAACTGCTAGTGGATACATCTTTTTCCACAGTGGTGGATATGGAAACGGAGTGTTGTTTCTTAATATACCATGAAACTAATGATTTTTCTTATATGTGATAGGTTCCTGAGGTTCTTTTTATATCTGATCTACAACCACTAATGTTAGAATATGAATATGAAATTAAATTAAAATATTATGTTTTGGGGTAAAGAAGAGATTGAAAAACAACTCCTTTTAAATATCTAAATATTCGTTTAATATTAGTAAGATGGGACTCTTTTTTATTTTTTTAAAATATTGCATGAAGACATATAGAAAACAAAATGTCTATTCTGTTTGTAGTAAGATATAAAAAACATCAAATCATACCTCAATATTACTTTTTGTCAACTACTTTTCTAGCTTCAACCAAATCAAGTTTTATATTAGTACACATAGGAGTTGTATATGTATTTCTATTATTAAGTCCCAAATTATTTAATAAATCAATAGTATAATTAATTTGATTTAAAAATTTTCAATAATCTTTTTGGTAAATATGAAATGTTAAAAATAAATTATGGTCTCCCATCATACTCATTTAAATTTTTTTCATTAAATTTTGAAAAATCATGACAAAAACTTTTGTTAGTTGAACTAAAAATAACATCATCAGCATAAATTTGAACTAAAAAAATATTATAATAGATGATTTTATTGAAAATTGTTTGATCTACCAATCCTACAATAACTTTATTTTTTAAAAGAAACTAATTTAATCTTTCATTCCATGTTCCGGGTTCCTGTTCAAAACAATATAGATAATTATTCTGTTTAAAATAGTTTTTTTTTAATAATTTTCAATACCAGATGGTTTTTTCAACATAAACTTTCTCCCTTAAAAATCATTTAAAAATGAAAGACTAAAGTCCATCTCATATATAATTTAAAATTCTTTGGAGATGCATGAGGTAAAATAATTCTAATGGATTCTAATATAGCTATAGGGGAAAACATATTCTCATAATCTATACCTTCTTTCTAATTATATACTTTAATACTAATCTGGCTTTATTTTGGGTAATGATCCCTTGATCACCCTGTTTATTTCTAAAGACCCCCATAATTCTTATTACCAGAAAATTGGTTGGTCTCTCTACTTATTATGAAACTTCATTCATTTTGAATTGGTTTATCTCTTCATTAAATTCTAAAATCCAACACTCATCTTCTAAGGGTTGTTTAATATTCTTCTGTTTAAACTGAGATAGAAATACAGATAATTCAGCTAGTCTTCTTACATTTCATCCAGTTTGAATTCTCATGTAAAAGTCTCCTATAATAGTTTCTAGAGGATGGTTCTTTATAGTTCCAGACTATATCAGAAACAAATGTTCAGGTTCATCAATATCATGTTCTGCTAAACTATATTTAATTATATTAATATCATTTTGAAAATAATTTTTAATGGTTTCAAGTCTCATGTTATCAAAATAGTCAGTAAATTCATCAGTTTGATCTTTCTCTTTAATAAAAGGGGCAGTTTCATCAAAATTCACATGAACTAATTCTTCAAAAATCCTTAACTTTTTATTAAACACTATATAAGATTTATATGTAATAGAATATCCAAAATATTTCTTTTATTAGATTTTGGATCAAACTTACAATGGATTCCCTCAGTATTCATGATGTGCACCTTGCATCCAAACACTTTAAAGGAATTTACTTTAGGTTTTCTGTTATTCCAAAGTTCATAAGTTTTCTTTTTTGAAAATATGACTTATTAATACTCTATTCATGATATAACAGGATACGATTATATCATCTACCCAAATATATGGAGGAAGACTATATTCATTCGGTATAGTCTTTTCTATTTCTTGAATAGTTCTATTTCTTCTTTTAACAATTCTATTATGTTGAGGTGTTCATAGTCTATAGAAGTTACTTTTAATACCCATTTTTGAGTAAAAATAATTGAATTATTGATTCTAAAATTCTCCACCATTATAACTTCTTAATGAAATTATTTTGAAACGATTTTCATTTTGAAAAATTTTATAAAAACATTCAAAAATGGTGAAAACTTAACTTTGGAGTTTTATAAAATGAACCCAAATAAATCTAGAATAATAATATACTAAAACATAAACATATAATTTAAAATCCAATAATTCTACTCTTGATGGTACAGAAAAACTATATGGAAAATTTCTAAAGTTTTATATAACAATGTTTTTAATAGATTTTAAAGAAGATTTATGCTCCTTGCCAATTTCGCATGCATCACAAAATCTATCATTGTCAAACATAACACTAGGATAATCTGAAACTAACTATTTCATGGATAATTTATGTAAAGCATATATATAATAGTGTGTAATTATTTTTTTCCAAATCCATTATTCATTTTCTTTAGTAGTTAATCAATATACTTTTTGTGTATATAAGGATGTTTAATCTTACCTGTAAATATTATCTGTTATTGGTTCTCTAAACTTAACAAATTTATCTTTAAACACAAAAAAAATAGAAAAATAAACACAAAATCCATAATAACAGAGTTGATAGATACTTATTAGGTTGTTCATTATCCCTTGTACATATACTAATTTATTGATTGACATAGTCATTGGATTTATAATAGTTCTAACTCCAACAATTTTTATGTTGACATTTCCACCAAAAGTGACTATTCCTCCATTCATTTGAGTTAGTGTATGAAAGTTTCTTGAGTCTCCACTCATATTCCAAGAACATCCACTATCAATATACCATATGATTTTTTTTCTATGACCTATTTCCTGCAAAAGTAATTAAAAAAATCTTTTTTTGGTACCTATATGTTATTTAGTGTAGTAGTGTCATCAAGAAATGACATGGGAATCCATATCTACTTTTTTCCCATAATTTATATCACTTTCTAAAGAAACTTTTTTATAAATATTTTTTTCAATACCACTAACTTGAGGACTTTTTTAATAGTAATTATTTGTGACAAGGCCTTTCGTTCCATAGTGATAATAGTTAGTATTTCTAGAATTGTGAAAAAATATTTTTTATTACATTTTGATTTCCCACCCTTGATTTATATTATATATCTTTCCAATTTAATGACTTTATTTCCCAGAATATAATTTACAATATTTTATTATTTAGTAAAAACAAGAGCATCATGTTTATTGTATTTTACTTCATCCTGTAAATCCTTGATTTTCTTTTCATGAATAATACTATTTGATGTGGAGGAATGGAATTTTTCATGTGGCTCTTGATATTGTTTTAGCATGGTATCTATTTCACCTAAAATAGAATTATGAATATTTTTCAGTGATTTATGATTATTTACCAAGAATCATATTTTTCATCTAACATACTACAGTAGGCTTCCAATTTATCATTTGATCAAATACAAGTATCAAAATCAATATTTTAATAAGTTTGTACCTTTTCCTCTTCATCCATAAAGCACATATTGGCTTTTATATTTGATTGCTAAAACTATGAATTAGACACTGAAGGGATGTTAGAGTCTTTAGATAAACTCCATATATCTTTCATTTCTCTTTTGTGTTTATGATCATAATCATCATTTTTATGATATCACATTTCTGGTATTTCTCTTTCACTATTTAGTTGAGGACAATCTGGGCCAATATGATCCATTTTATTTCATTTATAGAATCGAACTTCTCTTGTTTATTTGTCATCCTTCCTAAAGGATTTTTTGAAACCTATTTTATTTTTTTAGAATTTGATGAACTTTCTAGCTAGATGAGTGAGTTCCATTTCAGAATCTAAGGAATCTGAATTTTTATCTTCCTTGACTTATTGCATTATTCTTCTTCTATGCTTATGAGATGTCATGTTCAGAGTAGTATTTTATTTCTTTGATATAATCTTATGATCTTAAGATTCAGATTGCACTTCTACTTCATACATCATCAGTGTTCCAATTAGTTGTTTCAATATTAGATCTTTGACAGTTTATTATTGGAAAATGGTAGAAGATATTCCATTACTTTTAAAAGTCAGTACTCTTAGTACATTAAAATATTTATCTTATTGTTTGATGGGTTCACCTATGGCTGTAATATTGTAGACAATTTCTTTAATCCTTCCATTCACCATGTGATGATTTCACCATATAACATTCTAAATGTGTCGATATTTAACTTGGTTGTATCATATATCATTTGTATGAAATTATTTGTTCCTTCATAAGAAACTACAATAGTTTTTCCTGATCTCATAGGTAGTTCTACATTGTGATACACAATTGAATTCATCTAGTCCAAAACCACAAAAAATAGAATTCAATGCTTTAGAATTGATATCATAATAAGCTTTTATTGTATCATCCCTTGTTTATGGTTTCATAGAAATTTCATATGGAGTAATTATATTTGTGTAGACTTTGAATCCAATATATTTTAGATTGAGAATCATTTGAGATTTTCAGCATCCATATTTTTCACCATTAAATTATGGAGCACATACCTTTGACAACCCTTCTATAATATCATCCATTTCCATATTTGTATAGATCATATACATTTATATTTTTATATCTTTATTCAAAATATCACCTCTGATACTAATGGTCAGGATAAAATATACAATGTAACACAATAGGGGGGTGAATTGTAACTTTTCAAAAATCTTCCACAATTAAGAATTTTGACACCCACTGTTATTTGTATGGATATGAGGTGTTTTTCTTTTGTATAAAAGTATAAAGTGGATAAATATAAATAAATAAAACATCATTGTATAGTGTTTTAGGGAACAAATATCCCCTATCCCACTACACAAATCACTATATATTTATAAGATTGGTAAATTTTACTAGAATGGTCCTCTTATCACTAGACCATAAATTTACAACTGAGTGCATGAAGTTGACACCTTTAAAATAAGTTTAATAAAAAATCCTTATGGTTCTATAAGAGAGAACTGATAATTCATATCTTCAATTGAGAAACTAATACTCCACCACAACAGATTAAGAATAGTTGAAACTCCAATAAATCAAGAGTTTGATTTGGATGATTTGGGTTGTTCTTCACAACTGTAGCAACAAGAAACTAAAAATTGATGGATATTCTTCTCCAAAAAATAATATCTAAAAGAATGAAATAGACTGATTTGATCCTTATTGTAAAAATATATTTAATAAGGTAGAAACTAAACAGTAGTAGTAATATTACTGTAGTAAAATATTGAACATGTATATCCTCAAATTTTTGTATCTCTTTGAATCGATCATTCATTACAGAAAAAGTGTAAAAGATAATTTCAATAATGTAGTCATATATATGAATATATAATTGCACACACACAGATATATATATATATATATATATATATATATATATATTTAAATATATACTCTTAAACAATATATATAATAGAAAACATTCTTTGGTATTCCAGATCCAAAAGAATATCATAATTTATCCATGAATTTCAAATTCCAATCGACCAGGGGAGTCGTAACCTCCCATAGAAATAGGAATTATTTTCTCCGATAAATATGGTTCATTGATGCAATCAAAGTGATCATTGAATTGATATTTAATTCTGACTCGATCGTTGAAGCAATCTCAGATTTAAAACACTACTAGAAAAACTTCACCACTGAGAACACAATGTATGGTTGAGATGTGTGACGTAGAGTTCCTTTTCATAGTATAGGGTTCCTTTACCATACATTCACCTTTACATAATTTATGGAATAAAAGTATCATAGGGATGATAATCTATATGATTTTCTTTGATAGATTAAAATCCCAAATGTAGCATTGATTTACTATGCATTCAATCTTTCTGCACACATGGTATGAATAGTAAATCCAGAATCCAACATAAGGTTGATGATCCATACATTTGGATATTCTCCAAACATAAAGATTTTGATCCGAACACAAACTATTTATCACAACATCAGCTTTATACCATAATCAATCATTAACTTCTCAGTGTAATGTAGGGTCAATACCATACGCAAGAATTAACTTATTAGCGTAATGTAGGGTTGATACCATACATTAATTTTCTGAACATTGGGTTTGAAATAGTGTTTCTAGAGTAATTCTCATAATGTAAAATTAATTTAACTCGTATATAAATTCCAAATAAATAATCCAAGAATACTTCATCAGAAAAATAACAAGGGTATTTTTAAACATCAAAATCATCATAAATTATAGATTATTGTTGATATAATATATACACAACATTATAAACTCTTTTCTGTTGTCAATATAGTCCCAAATGATACTAAAAATTTCACTTTGGTATCAATGAACAAATATGTAGACTATATCTGAAAAATGGATCTTCAAATTTTTGACAACATAATTGGCTTAATCGTCACTATTTTGTTGTTATTATCATTGTGATCCTAAGAAAGTCTATTTATATATCCACAAGAATATCTATTTTTTATTCGAGGTTGTGAAGGGGATGTGAAAAACATGTTTAAAAATTAAATCATATTTCTCATGGGTTGTTTTCTTATTAGAATTTGAAATATAGAGACTCTAGAGACATAAAATATATCAAAATAGTATTCTTAGTACAAATTAAGTGAAATCAGATAAAAATAACATTTGAAAGTATTTCGTGTGTTCTTCTAAAATAAATAAGATAAATTAAGTTTGTCATAAAATTGCATCATGTAGATTTGAATGTTTTTATTTGCGAACCAAATTTTTTGGAAATCATCAAGATCATAGAAAAAATTTTATCGATCAAAATAGTGAAAATATTAGTCAAACTCCTGACATTTTTGATGTTTTTTAATCATCTTTTAATATATATATATATATATATTGTGCGATATATGACATGATGGAAAATATATTGAAATATGTATAGTGTTTCTAAAGAATAAAATGTCAATAAAAAATCTCAACCACCACTCAAAGAGGCTAACATTTAAAATCTCCCTTCAACTTGAGTGGGAACGAAAATAAAATTAGCGATTATCCAAAAATTTACATATTTACAACTCAATTAAATTATAGTCTAATTATTTTAAATATAATCATAAATATAAGTGTTTCAAAGAATCTATTTTTTAGAATATATAAAATTTCATATTGAGTGACATTGAAAATTTATGTGCATAAATATACAATAAAAATTGGATTTTAATAGAGGAATAAAATTCGGATTATCATAGATCAAAAAATCCATTTCATAGTGATTGAAAATTCCATGTATGAAATTTTTCATTGAATGATACTTTTTATAAGGTGTAATTTATTTAATTAATTTAACGTCAATTGTAGCCAATGGATCATTTATTCACTATTTCAAATACAAGATTTATTAGTGATAGAAATTTCATTCATCAGTGATGAAAAAGAACTAAAGGTTTATGTTCCTTCAAATGCCAATGAATTTTATCTGCATTGATAAAATATCATTTCATTAGTGCTAAAAGAATCATGGTCCCTTTATCAATGTTGTTTTAGAGTTGATAAATTCAGCATTTTATTTTTCATTTTTAGTGTGGAAAATGGGAACCTTTATCAACACTAGAAATAATACTGATAAAAGCTAAGTTTAACAAGTGTAATTATGAAATTTATATCACCCTAAAACATAAATATATAATTTAATTAGAATTAAATTTACATCACAATAAAATAATAAAAAAATACAGAAAACATATAAATATTCCAAAAATTAGTATGTACAATTACATTGGTGTGTATAATTTATCACAAACATCAAAAAATTCCAAGAGCTTGTTTTTTGTCTTTATACCCCCTCTCAAAAGAGCTTGATCATTCTACCAATTTCTGAAAAAACCACCCCATCTCAAAAAAATGTACTTATATAAAAAAATTTATATAAGTAATATAAATGGTGCTACAAAAAAGGGTCCAAGAATGGAAAAAACACTGAGGAATATAACCCACAAACATTGTGGATTTTTCAAGATTCTATTTGACTAGTTTTAGGGCTCGAATGAAGTTATAGAACATAATTATTTGGTGTTTTAAGTTAGACAATCAAAAATTAGTAGTAATGGTAATTTTGGAATATATTAAAAAAAAATTAAAATTAAAAAAAATTCCAAATTACAATTTTTTATGATAATCATTGTTTTTTAAAATTAAAATTTCATGAAATATGGTCACCTTAATGTAGCATAAATCTGGTGTGCATTATTCCCAAGCAGCGCAGAGCCTAAGGTGGTAGCATTCACACAACATAACTCTAGTTCTCGGAGTTTTTATGCGAACATGGATTCGTAGGCAGTAACCCCCATGGTATTTAATGCCGGTTCATGGAATTACCTATCTATGTGGATCTTCAGTAGGTAACTTCTTCATTGCATGACTCTGGATCGTAGAATTCATGCAACTTCACAGAACTTAAGGCGGTAACCTCTACACACCATAACTCTAGTTCACAGAATACCTTTTGTCATGAAACTATTAATATTTCATGAATTCTTCCATATTTTATAGAACTAGGTCTCTCACCTCCATTGAGCCTATTAATCCCCCCTCCCTCAATTCATCATTTGGGAGATGACATGTCGAGCTGTGACATCACATTCTCAATTCAAAAAACTCTAAATATTTTTTACAATTGACATAACTCATTTCCCCATGGGTAATATTTTGAAAATTCCATCATGTGAACCATTCCATATATAGATTACTGTTTGAGGATGGTTTTTAATTCTTATATCCAGGAGAATACTATTCATGTAAGATGGCCAAGCCTAATAAAACTCCAATTTTCAAAATAATCCAACGTTACATGAAATTGTGTTTTTCATATCCATTTTGATCCCTCATTTCATTGAACATACATTAAAAGAGTATCAACACCTTGAAAAACCCCATATCCTTCATGAAACCCCTATACTTAGTGAAAGTGCTATATTTTTCTAAACACTTATCTTTACACCCGCTTGTCCATACTGCAGGGTACATCAAAACATGATCTCATGGGGGTACATTAAAAAATGGTTGGGGTAATTTAAAACATGATTGGTTCTGAATGTTTTTAAAACCTCTAATAATTTTTAAAATAATATAGATATATTATGATTATAGATCATGTACTATTATAGATGTATAAAGAACCGCTTAAGCTTTTCTTATCTATGACAGTGTAAAAAATTAATAAAATCTCTTATGGTAATTCCCAAGTTGAGTAACATGGGAATGTTGAAATTTCAAAATATTATTGGAAGCATTGAATGTCCTTATATTATATTAAATAATAGGAGGGAAATTTGATATATTTTAATTTTGTTTTTACGTGATCAAAATTTTATAAAAAATGATAGGTTCACATGAACTAGATTTTTCAATAATGATTAAAATTAATTCATCTGGGAGAAATGAGAAATTTTGTTAGATTTTATCCCAACCATATTGATAAACTATTATTAATATATTGAAAATAATATAGTTAAAATATGAATTATCAACTACTATGATTACAACAAGATTAGTTAATCTTTCTTCCCATCATAGTTTTAATAACCAAAATTATGAAAACAAAAGTTATTTAAACTTTTATTAACAATGATTACATGGTTCTTTCAATCAATTAATACCAAATTTATTAAAATGAGTAAAGATAAAACCCAATATGAATAACCCAACATATAATTAATTAAACTCATTAAATTTTAACCTTTCAAACATTTCCAATTCCCAAAAATAACTAAACACTAAACATTCTTTATAATATTCCTGACTAAATTCTAAAATAAAAAATCATAAAAAACAATGATCACATATTCTACCAAATCAAATCAATGTTTATCCTTCAATAAGATTAATCACCTTGACATAAAACCATAATAATAATATCTATAGCTTAATTATATATTCTCTTAAATATTAACTCAATCTTTAACCCTAAAATAGATTAAACCACTTTGTTATATAAACACATACAAACCAATAATTTTCTAGAAGAACCACTATCAGGTAATGTTCCAAAAAATATAGTAAATTCTTCCCAAAATAAATTCAATAATATTTTTTCCACATCACCTTTTAATCCCCAAGGTAATATATACCTATCATCTTATATTCCACAAAAAATAACAACCTTTTTCCCAAAAAACAGTTTCACCTTAACAATCATCATATAAATTCATCCTTTTTTTAACCATAAAATATATCCAAATATTAATAACTTCAACATAAAATAGAAAGTCAATATTAAATAATAAGTACCCCTTACCAATGGTTAATGACCTCTTTAACTAGTTATGAGGTTCAATATGGTTCTATAAAATTGATCTATGGTTCATCTACAACTAACCGAATGTTCGTGAGACTAATATTCCGAAGCTGGAATTCCAATGTTGCTACAAAAACTATGAGTTCACAGTTATTACCTTTAGTGTGATGAATTCCCATTATGTTTTTATGGCCTTCATGAACCAGTGTTTATAGCTATACTTGGACCAGTTTGGGGTTTTCATCATTGAATACATACTCATATTCTCTGTGTTATAGGGGGAGCATGTAGAGCACTTTAAGATCGATCTAGATTTTCTTTGGGAGCACCAGATTTATAGAAATATCTCAATTACCAAGTTCATGATTCATGATGTTCATTTAGAAGGGAATTTCATTTATAATCATTGTTTATCCATGGACCAAGTGAATATTGATGTAATGTTTTCTTGGGAACCACCCTAGAGCGTGTTAGAGGTACAATGTTTTCAAGGCTTGGTGGGTACTATAAGAGGTTTATGGTATGATTCATTGGGATTGTATCCCATTTGACCACCATGATGTGGAAAGGTTGGATTTTTCATAGACTAAGTAGTTCCATAAGTCCTTTGAGGAATTGAGACAGAGACTGATGAGTTATCCTATTTTAAAACTACCAATGTGGGGAATAGAGTATGAAGTGTATTGAGATTCCTTATGATCTCGGCTCGAAAACATTTTAATGTAGTGAAATATTGTTATCATATATGGGTTGAGAAACTTTATACCCCATGAGAAGAACTACATGAACCATGACCTTGAGCTACTAGTGGTAGTCATTACTATGAAGATGTGGTGGAAGTATCTTCTATGGGAGCGCTTCATGGTTTACTCAAACCATCAAAGTCTCATGTATGTATTCACTTAGATAGACTTTAACCTGATATAATGGTGTAGGTTTGATTTCCTAAAGGACTGTGACTTAAAGATATTCTATTTTCTAGGTAAGGTAAAGATAATATAAGATACACTTAGTAGGATATCCCAGGATCATTTGGTATAGGATGATTCTAACCAGTTAGCTTCCTTCCTGTTGACCCAAGTGAAGCATGAGGGTGAATCTTTTCTCTAGTCAATGGTGTTTACTCCTCCCCTCATACAACATGTGAAATTTTATTAGTTGGAAGATATCGACTATGAGGTCATTCATTACCAGATATCCTCAATAGATTCACCTGATGGATTCACTAAAAAATGGAATCATTCTATCCTTTTTCAAGGATAGGTGGCAGTCCCAATCAAGATGTGGGGGGGATGTGATGAGGGAGTACCACTTCTCTTTTATTTTTACATATCATTGTGGGAATGATGTACATAGACATTTACTGGTAGTTTTGGTAGTATGGGATGAGATAGAGCATGGATGAGTTCATTTCACAATGCCTCACTTGTCAAAAGATGAAGGATAAGCACAAGTTTACGAATGTTTTTTTTGCATCCCCTTGAGATAAAAGAGTGTAAATGGAATGACATATACATGGACATTGTGATAGGGATTCCATAAGCATTGAATGGCCAAAATTCCATCTTGGTGATATTTGAATGGATCACAAACTCAACAAACTTTATTATTATCCAGGAGTAGAGTATATTGAAGAGTTTAAGGTAGATTTATATATGGTAGATTTTTCTTCTTAATGGGGATCCCTTGAATATTATATCCAAATGTTATATATAATTCATGTCATGGTTTTAGAGAGGCCTTTGTGAGGAATTTGAGACCACGATGATGATGAGTAAAACCTTGCACCCCCAGACAGATGTGAAGATCAACCACACTATCTAGGTGTTGGTGGATATATTGAGGGATTACCTATTAGACCTCATCCAAGTCTAGGAGGGTCATTTTCTCTTAGTAGATTTTATATACAATAATAGCTACCACTCTACTATCAGCATAGAACCATTCAAGGCCTTATATGGGAGAGCCTATTGGTCACCCTTGTGCTAGATATAGATTGGAGGGACATCTCTTATGAGACCATATATGGTATACAGAATGATGAGGAAGGTCTAGTTCATCCATTAGAAGATGAGAAAAACTTATAGTACGAAGATATCTTAGAAAAATTATTGTTGTAGGCCCTTGGAGTTTAATTAGGGAGACCACATTTTCTTAAGAGTCTCCCCACAATTAGGATTATAGTGATTAATCTAGAGTGGAAATTTATCACTGAGGTTCATCATTCTATTCAAGATCATGCACTGGGTTGGTGAGGTTTCTAAAAAAATATCCTTATCCCTATAGTTCGAGCAGGTCTACAACGTATTCCACATGTTTCAGCTGAGGTGATACATTCATGACCCCACACACATTACTAACTGGTTTGAGCTAGATATCATGGATGAAGCCACTTTTGTTGAGAACCCATTGGAAATCGAGTAACTGTGTGAGAGGAATCTTTGTGAGAATACTATCCCCTTGGTTCTTATGTTGTGGAATTATGTGAGCATACATGATAGCTCTTGGGAGCGGGAGATCCAAATGAAGGCTTAGTATCTATAGTTTTTTTCATATTTTTTTCTTTTCGATAATGAAAATCTTGAAATATGGAATTATATAGAGACCCTATTTTTTCCATTTTAAGAAATTTTAATATTTATACATATATTTTCATATTCAAGCACTAAGATAGTGTGTGATTCTATAGACCCTTGTTCCTGGAATTTATTTTGTAAAGATATTAAATATATTTTATATTATGCATGCACTGTTTATTAAAGAAATGGGATAAGTCTTAAATGAAACCTAAAAATGTAAATCTGAGACCATGGATGAGTCCAAAACATAATTTTAACTCTTTTAACAACCTAAAATAGGTCATCATGGTGTGTTATGATGAAAGTCACTCTAGGAGGGAGTGTTGAGTTTATTTATTTATTTAATTTGAATATCCTAATCAAAATTGAATATAAATAAAAAATTATGGAAATTTACATAGGTATAGACACATATACTTATAACCATTAAGAGACATTCTTATTCTCCTCTATTGGTGAATTGAAATATGACGATGAGAGAACTCTAGATCGGGGAAGATCGAGATGCATTGGATGCAACAATTCCTCTTCTTCATTATAATGTGTGTTCTTCCTTGACTAATGATATAAATCTAGACATGAATCATTAATTCATTTTGTATTCCATAATTAATTAAATTTTTTGATCATGAACAATTCTTCTCCTTCGATCTATGCTAATTGAGCCTTGGCAAGTGAATATGTACTGGTTTGATTCATTCTTAATTACTTTTTCACCTTGAATCATCCAAATTGTATTCATTGTCCGAGAAAACATCTCCATTTTTTATTAAAACCGTTATCTTGTGCCTTTATCTCACAAATTCTCCACCATATTCATCATTGGACCATGGGGTGGCGATTCGACATTGCTTGGTGGGATTGATCCCGATCAGACCCATTGATTCATGACAAGTTCGCCTGTGAAAAATGGATCTTTGATCCATGATGTAATTTAGGATAAATAATGGTATAATGGGTTTTTGTTTCATGGATCTAGAATCTATGACAAGCTTAGTGCAATGGGAGGCACGTGGTTCATACAACGAATCACCAAGAAAAATTGGTATCTAATTTCAGAAAAATGAACTACTAAAAATGAAGAAAAATAGCTTTACTATTGATTTCAACTGGCCTAGATGTGAGATATGAGGTGTTGATGTCAGATCTGGAACACCAGATTAATTCTAGAGATTCTGTGAAAAATGTGACTACATGTCACATAGTCTAATGAACACATGGTGTGTAGGTACTTAGCATTATCAGCAAGGGTTCTATGGAATTATAGGCATCACATGCCATGTGGAACCCCCACATGCTTTATGACCATGTTCTGGTGGCCCAACATGTACTTCGAGAGTACATGGACCTGAAAACGAATAGGAACACTCCATTTTTCAAAGTACACAGACACATGCAGTATATAGGAACATGGTAAAAATGCACAGGCATGGCCATGATGGGTGAGGCATGCCATATTCTCCACCTACATGTCATGCATTGATACATGGTAAGTGATTCATGTACCGATAGAGACACGAATAGGCAATGGAGTTATAAAACATGTCATGTGGGTCCCCTTACATGCCATGTACCCCTTCTTTCATTCTGATGAAACATCAAACTCTCATATTTCCTTTGTTTTGACTCAGATTGGAGCTTAATATTAGTCTATTATATGTGTATTTTCAAATAAAACGTTTTGGTGTCATCTATAGTGGATTTTGAGGTATTATGAAATTTGTTCTAGGCACGAAACTTATTTAGGACACACTCATTGACAACAACGATCAGGTAGTATCGCTAGAGGCATTAGAGTGGCACCCACCTACTGGGATAGAGCATGGGTCCTCTTACTAATATAGAATATAACCCTCCTACAGAAAAGGATATGAGTTATCTACCTACTATTAAAGTGGAACCTTGATGCTGGGTAGGGCATGGGTCATCAATCAACTATTAATGTGACACTCTTTATCTGGGCTGCGCATGGATCCTCTAGCTATCCACCACGCACCACCCTCCTACAAAGTCAGGGAAAGGGTCCCCAACTATGATATTGGAACCCTATTGTTAGGAAGAGTATGCTTCCTTATCTACTAACTGAGTGGAACCCTCATACAGAGTCATGGAATGGGTCCTCGACTACTATAGTGGAATCCTCCAGCTAGGATGGACATGGGTCCTTTACTGATTATTAGAGTGGAACACTCCATCCGATATAGGTATGGGTCCTCTACCTATTACTTTTGTGGAACCCTATTGTCATTATATGGACGGGGTCCTCTAGCTATCTAATTAGTGGAACCATCCTATTTTACCGATTTATGGGTCCTCTACCTAGAGATTGTGTCCCTCAACTGTGTGGAATAGCAGACAGGTTTGTTCTGATATGGATGTTTCTGATGGGAAGACACCTATGATAATGGGAATTGACGATGGACTTTTTCATTTGATGGCACTATTTCATGGGATAGGACGTGAGATGAAGATACCTTCTCTCTCATTTGTGTTTCTTTGGTTTGAACATATATATATATATATATCCATGTTGTTAGATTTGTATTATCTTTCTTTGGGTTGAGATGTTTGCCTATTTATTCTGATCAAGTATCTTATTACCCCCCCTAGATTATGGGTAATCCTACTGGGTATATATACACTCACCCCTATATATGACTTTTCCACACATGTAATTTATTATGAAAATGAAAGACTTGCTAGCGGTGACTATAGAAGAGCATAGGGATGTATGGTTCATCAGACCGTGTATGGTGGTCAGGTCTTGGAGATTATG
This sequence comes from Viscum album, assembly GCA_963277665.1. NCBI lineage: Eukaryota > Viridiplantae > Streptophyta > Magnoliopsida > Santalales > Viscaceae > Viscum > Viscum album. The sequence goes on along the minus strand of OY728164.1, from coordinate 584,206,918 downwards.
ATTTGGGCTCCCTCAGAACTTCAATTTCTAGTTTTTTCAGGTTTGGAAATCTTTCTCTTTGGGTGTGTATTTCTTTTCTTTAAAATTTTATTTTTCACATTCTTACTTCTATACATCCTATAGGTTCTAAATTCATGGTTTATATTATAGTTATTTGATCTTTTATTTTATTATTCCTCTGCACTTTTGTGTTGAGATGGTCAGGTGTGTACGTATAGGTACATTATTCAAAGGCCTCCCACTTAGGATATTTATTTTTGTGCTTGTTTCCACCCCTAGCCTATGGAGGTGTACTTGGGGTTGTTGTGTCTCAATCCCCATTGGGTTGGGCCATGATAACTTTCTCTTTATAAAAATAAGTAAATTAAAAATATTAATATAAAAACATATTTCTATTCATGTGAGTATTTCATTCAGTAATGGATTTTTTTAATTCATTATTTGTTAATAAAAATTCATTGAAATTTTTCCTTTATTGACATTTATTGTGGTTTTAGCAGTAATGAGAAATTCCCTGCCTATAATTATGATAGATTGATCTTTACCTTTTCCATCCTCTATGTTTAGAATGTAGAATTAATCATTGGTCAAAAAAACCCTCTTCACATACTATAACATCTTATAGAGTATCTATTGGGAAGATAATAATTTTTTTATAAAGCTGAACAACTAAACCGGTGGGTTTGAGTTCTCTTATCTCCATATATGAATAAATTGAGTAAGGAATTATTATAATTTATTCTCTTAAATCACATAATTCATTGGAAATATTAGGTAACTAGTAATGTAGGGGATAGAAAAAATTCTTTCTTTTTTGAATTTTTGGGTTATTTGTGGGTTGATAAGTGCAGAAACATTTTAATATAGACTTAAACTTTTCATTAACTTTCAATCTTATTCTCATTTTTCTCATGTCTTTGATGATTTTTTCATACCATATAAGTTGGTGGATTCTTCCTAGCAATGGGATATTGATCTCTACATTCTTGAAAATCTCAAAAATATCTTATTGTAGTGTGTCTTCACTGGTTTTCTTAGGTGGTTTAACCCTTTCAGGGATGAGTGGTCTGGGATTATTTGATTCCCCCCTTTTGGATTTCCCTTTTCCTTTCATCATAAAGGGTGTTTCCACAAGTGATTAAACTTTTTTTAGGGATGATTCATAATTTGTAATGGGATATTCACTTCCATGTCCCTCTTGGGATAGTGATTCTTCATTTATTCCTAGCTCCTTTCCCCTCCTTAATGAAATATAACTAAAATTATACTTCAGATTAAGAATGGATTTGGTAAGAATATTATCTAATCCTTTATTCTTCATGTCATTTATGGTAGTCAATATCTAATTGTACTATCATTTTGTCCCCTTTAGTATTGATCCATGAGCATTGATGGTGGTTTTCTAAGTGGTGTGAGATTCCAAAAAAAAATAGTAGTTATTTCAAGAGAGTATCTTTATTATTATCCTATTGGTAGCTTGCATAGGGATAAAAGTTTCATCTTTTAAAATCATTTGGTTAAAAGGATAGTTGAAACCCTTTTTGGAAAGGTGTTATTTTCTATTTTTTGTTCCTAGCTCCAAACTGAGTATTGGAATACTCCTTGTATCCTTTATTGTTTTATAGTTGTTGTTGTTGGAACTACCTCAAGTATATGGAATCAAAGCATTCAGATCCTTGAGTTTTGTGGCATCGACCAATGTAGGATTATTGAGAGCATCAAAGATGATAGACCCATAGATATGTTAGAGATGATGTTTCCTTCATGTATTTCAAAGCTAAATTTCTAACAAGGGAGGATATTTATTCCATTTTATTTTCATGTAAATTGGAATTATAACTTTATACTTCATATAGTCATATTGTTTTATATCTTGTACCAACTTTTTGAGAGTTTTAGGATATACTCTCAAATAAATATCTTGAACCAGCGGTATATTTGTCTTATAATGCCCCTTAGAGGAATAATCTATTAGATTTAGGTCATTTTCAATTAACCATTGGTAAAATAATACCATGAAATAGTGATATTTTAAAGACTAATGTTGGAAGGAGGTTTTCAATTTCTTGAATATCTCCAAAAAATCATAGAGATTTTATCCACCTAGTTTTTTGATCACATATATTTCTTTCCTTATATTAGTTCTCCTTTAATAAGGGATGTACTTATGGAAGAATTCATTCTATAGAACATCCCATGTTGTAACATTCAAAGGATAAAGGTTATAGATCTATTCCAGAGCTTCTCTTTCATGGGAGAAATGAAAAACTTCAAGCTAACTTGATTCTCTGATACTCCTCTAAAATTGAAATTACTTTAAAAATTAAAAAATTATATTAGATATAGGTTAGGGAACTCTCTTTCCATTCCATGAATCATTGGTATGATTTGGATTATACCAGTACTCAGTTTAAATTCGTGTTTCTTACTGGGTACATTAATCAAATTTTCGTTGATAAAATTAGGTGCATAAGGTTTATCAAAGTCAAATTCAATTGTTCCATCTTTTTTTCTATGTTCTGACTCCCTAAAGTCACTCTGGTTGAATTAGATGTTGAGGGTGTGTAACTTTTCAATGTAACAGTATCAAAGTCCCTTCCCTTGATTTTTATGATTTGTAAGGATCTTTGTATTTCCATAACATATCATTCAAACTATGGATCAAAACCAATGAGATGAGATGAACTGGATTGGTCAATTTGTTGAACTCATTTGAAAATATAATTAAAACACAAATACTAGCCTCCCTCGTAGCAACACTAGTTCTAATGAATGTTTGGCATGGTTCCATCTGTAAAACAATTTTTAAACCCAAATAAATGCAGTTATAGTGGTCTTATATTGTCTCTTAGAGAGGAAAATATTATGAGTGTGTTTTTATATAATTTTTTAAGTTCAATGTGTAAAAATGATTATGGAATAAAAATAGATTTTAATTTAACTAATAAATTTTTTGGTAAAAATGGTGTTTTTTCATAAATTTATATTTTTAGATAGTTTCCTAACCACACATATTCCCCTTACCACGACAATAAAATCAAAATTTTAATTTATGTCTCTCCTATTATCTTTCTAATCGTGTGAAAATTCACATAGATTAAGTTATCATGGATTTATCTATGTGAGTATGGGGGTATAATGATCACTATAAACCCAACACTCACCTCACCTAAGGACATGATATCTCTAATCACCCTCCTATTCACCCATTACCCTCTATTGAATGTTATGGAGTGAGTCCTAGTGGACTTTGTGTGGACTCTAAAATTAGATAGAAGACAAATTTAAAATTCATTAGAGGAATGAAATCTTCTAAAACCTAAACACATTCAAATAAATGAAAAGTGCTCAAGAGAAGTGAAATTTTTTTAGAACATTGAATTCATTTATAGATATGTTGGGAGAATCTCCTCATCTCTTCTACTATTGGCATAGAGTTCCATCATTGGTGAATTTCCGATGAATAAAAATGAAATAAAATAATAAGTGAAGAAGAAGTGGTAGAAACTCTAGTTTGATGATTACGGAAGCTACCTTAGTCTTAAAGTGAATGGTTGGTCGTCTATAGAGAAATTCTCTAATGTGTTCCATCTTCCATCTCTAACTGTGTGATTATAGAGAGGTTCTATTTTAAATAAACTAGAAATTCTGAATCATTCCTCAATTTATCATCCTAATTCCTTCTCTCCAGATTTTTTTCATGTGTACTACTTGATGGTTAATATTTCTCCAATTTATCATACATTGAATCTTTTCTATAAATACAATTCCACCTCGATCAAACTATATAATCCTTCATGATGGATTGAATAGAAATGATTTTATACTATATATATTTACTGGATGTCAAAGTTTTCATGGAGAAATGATAATATGTATATACTAGCAGCTGATTTTCATTTTTAGTGGAATTGGAATGGTCCTGTATACTGGTCTTATGTGTTGTCTATATTGAGACTAGGATTTCACTTTAGGTGGGCCTTAAAATATCAGAAGTGGGATTAGATTATCTTGGATATCAATTGTGGTTTATTTCCACTTAGTGGGTTTATCTGCATTTTAGATTGGATTCTCCTCAAGTTTGAATATGCTCAGATGTGACACATTATATTCTTCCAAATCTAAGATATTTGATTGATATTTGATCTTCTTCATCTATCTTTTTTATCAACTTTACATTTTCCTTATTCCACTTGAATACATGGTTACTTATCATTTTGGTTGGGTTTTTGGGAAAAAATATGGTCCCCATATCTTCTTTGAACAAACAACCATAGCACTGAGTACTGGAATACCGTTCTTTGATCGGGGTGACTACCAATTGGCATAGTGATGCCGGATTCATAAAAATAATATGGATCATATTTTGGTTTGTGAGGCTGGCTATGGTGCGATCTACAAGGCATGGAACTGTTACTACACTAGTCATGTGGGGAGGACAATGAAGACTATATACTGGCTGGTGAAATTCTAGTGCCCCACGGTTTCTACAAGTGACATGTAGATGACAATGTTATGGTTCATAGAGGAATTATATCAAGCATTTTGAGTGAATTGTTCTTTATTATCATAACGACAATTTTGGGGAATAATGAGGTGTCATCATCTTCAAATGCTTTTAAAAAAACACAATATCTTGGAAAATTAAATCATAAATAGCATGAATGAATGATCCATTAGGGTTTGAAATTATCATTCATCGGTCGATCAGTCCACCATATGAGCTACCATCGATCGAGACTAGTTCGTCATCAAGCTCAACATACTCTTGATTTTTATCGAACATGATGTATCATCATTCATCTCGATGGTGTCAAGCACCCACCCCCATTTATTTTACCTTATCTAGTTCAGAGGAACTCAATTTGTTAACTTTTAATATCATTCATCCTCCATTCCGGTGGCATTAAGATCCAGGGTCTATTTCTTCAGTCTGATCTGACATTGATTAACTAATCATGGTTCTTCAGTATCTTCATCATCATATTCATAATTTTCCATCTAAATGATCATGGGTTTATCTTTTTGTATGCTTATATTGACACCCTGATTTGGTGTTTTTATGATCTTGGGGATCATCTTCACCAGTCAGAATAGGACAGCATGGATATCATTAGATTTGAAATCATTAGCACTTTATTACATATCTATGGTTCAATTTCTTTGGAAATCCTTCACCAAAAAAAATACTACCATGGCCTCATTTTATTTTTGAAAACTCAATTGAATCTAATCTTCTTTTAATTTTAGTTGATCGAGTTCTTATCAATTAGTGTTGAGCACATTGTTGAACCCACACATGGAATGCTAAAATATAATTGGTAGCCATATTCAATTGAAAGAGAGATCGAGGTTGAAAGCCTTTGGAAATTTTTTTCTATATGTAGTACGTATGGTTGATTTCATAAGGTAAGGGAACGATTGATACAATCATTTTCCAATTTGAAGTGTGATGTTATGGTCGATTAAAAATAGAAATAGGATAAATTTCTAAAGGGTTTGATTGATCCATGCATTTGTAAGACTATTTTATTTTTTGTGGTAGCCAGATTCACGGTCCACGATTGTGACAACTTGGCCCCACGGACTACAAAGACACCCAGCCTTAATATGGCCGTCGAATCTTGTCCAGGTACCAATAGTTTCCCCATAGGTACATGGTCCCCACCCTAGGGCCCACCCACGTGCCGAAACTGGTCATCAGAATAATGATCTTCCCCACAGGCTAACACATTTTCTTTTCTAGTGTGACTTTTCCTCACTCGCACACACCTTGGGAAACTCCCCATAAGGTCACCCGTCTTGATCACCACTCTAGGCCAAGAATGCATAACTATGGAGTTCTAATTAGGTAGGCTCACAAAATGAAAGGTGAACCATGTTCATGGTCCACTGTTGTGACAACTGGGCCCCACTGACAGCACAGACACCCTGCCTTAACATGGTTGGCAGGTCCTAGATTTCTAGGTACCACAGGATTCCCTAGAGACGTGTGGTCTCCACCATGGGGCCCGCCCATGTTCCCAAACAGGTCATCTGACTAATGATAGTCCCCATAGGCCTATACATGTCCTTTTCAGTGTAATTTTTCCCCACTCACACACACAGTAGGAAATATCCCAAAAGGTCACCCATCTTGATAATTACTCTAGGCCAAGCATGCTTAACTGTGGAGTTCTAATCATCTAGGCTCCCGGAAAAGAAGGTGATCCTTGATCATGGTCCACTGGTTTGACAACTGGGCCCGCTGACAGCACATACACCCCACACACACCCTAAGAAACATTCTATAAGTTCAACCTTATTGATCACTAATCTAGGTCAAATATGCATAAAATTGGAGTTCTAATTAAGTAGGCTCTCGAAAATAAAGGTGCACCATGTTCACGGTCCACTACTGTGATAACTACGCCCCAGTGGCAGCAAAAACACTCTGCCTTAATATGGTCATCGGGTCCTGGCCCTCTAAGTACCACTTATTGCCCTACAGAAAAGTGGTATCCACCATGGGACCCACCCACATTCCCAAAAAAGTCATCTAACTAATGATAGTCCCCATAGGACAACACATGTCCTTTATAGTGTGCTTTGTCCTCACTCGCACACACCATGAAAATCTTCCCAAAAGGTCACCCATCCTGGTCACTACTTTAGGCCAAGCATGTTTAACTGTGGAGTTCTAATCATATATACTACTGAAAAAAGGCACACCTTGTGGACATGAGTCATATCATTTATACATTTAACATTGTAACATTATGGGGTGTCACATTCACCCCCCATTAGAGCACAATGCCCTGTTGTGGGCCCTACATCTCAACCCAGACAGTGCACCACACATAAGGTTGCGTTCCTCCTCGGATACCAAATGTGACAAATGGGACCTGTTGATAGTACAAACACCCTTCCTTAATATTGATTTTGGTTCCTGGCTCGCCAGGTACCACCAGTTGCCCCGCAGACACGTAGTCCCCACCCTAGGGCCCACCCACGTGCCTGAATGAGTCATCTGACAAATGATAGTCTCCACATTCCAACACATGTCCTTTTTAGTGTGCACTTTCCTCATTCTCACACATCTTGGAAAACTTCCCATATGGTCACCCATCCTGATCACTACTCCAGGCCAATTATGCTTAACTATGGAGTTCTAATCAGGTAGGCTGTAGAAAAAAGGTGCACCATGTTGGAATGAGTCATATCATTTAGTCATTTAACCCTTTAACATTATGGGGTGTTACACATTCACCCACCCCCCCCCCTCTTTAAAGCACAATGTCCCCATTGTTGGCCCTGCATCTCAAACTAGGCAGTGCACCACACTTAAGGTTGGGTTCCTCCTTTGATACAAAATGTGACAAGTGGGCCCCAGTGGTAGCTTAGACATCATGCCTTAATATGGTTGTTCGGTCCTGGATCGCCAGGTACCACCAATTACCCCACAGACATGTGGTCCCCACCCTGGGACCACCCACGTGCCTGAACAGGTCATCTGATTAATGATAGTTCCCACATGCCGACACATGTCTTTTCCATTGTGCTTTGTTCTCACTTAAACACACCCTCAGAAACTTCCCAAAAGGTCACCCATCATGATCATTACATTAGGCCAGTAACACTCAACTGTGGAGTTCGAATTAGGTAGGCTCTCAAAAATAAGGATGAACCTTGTTGACCTGAGTCATATCATTTAGTCATTTAACACTTTAACATTCAAGGGTGTTACAACTATGAATGATTTCATTTAATTAAAAAATGAATAAAATAGTCAGGATTCAGAAATTTTCAATTAACATCACAAATAAAAACACAAAGTAATCTGGATTTCACAATATTTAATTTAAAATTACAATAATTAAAATTTTCATTTACTTTAAAAATGGATTCCAAAGAATAAATAATTTCAAAATTAAATCCACATAAAAATTAATTGCATATTAGAAATTAAAAATTAGTAACATCATCTCAAATTTCTAAAAAAAGGAAATTTATGGATATCCATTAATTCAAAATTGATAAATTATTCAAAAATCCATATTCAATCCATTTAACAATTTAATTTCAAAATTAATTTCAAAATTTAATAAAATGATCATATTTTAAAAATAAAAAAAATGAGTTTTTCCCAGTTGATTCAAAATCGATCAAATCTATTTTTAAAAAAATTGATATCTTTTAAAAATTAAATTTCATGCATAAAAAAATCAATGTATTGATTTTGAAAAAATAAAAAATGAATAAAAAATTAAAAATATATATTTAATATAGTTTTTAATGAAGTCCTAGATCTCAAAAAGTCACAGAATCATACAAATTTGCTAGTTTTTAAATTAATAATGGTTTCATATTCAATGTAATATTGAATTTTTTTTGAACTTTCCAGCTCGCATCACTCCCACAAACATGAACTATTACACTCTAAGACAATTCAATTTTTTTATTTATTCAAATAGAATATTTTCCTACCTAGACCTAAATATACAAGATAAATAAAAATAAAATGACAAGCTTCACTATTGTTTGAATTATCACACCTATTCAATTATTTCAATTCATTTTCTTATTTCAATTTTAACCAAATATCCATTTCTATCCAAATTATATTTAAGTAGAAGGGGTAGCTACTTGAGGGAGCTTTGAGACATTCAATAATGTTATAGAAGAATGTAATGAAATTACTAAAAGGGGAAACTTCCTAATGTTGAATGGAAGTTCGAGAGTATTCGGGTGAACATTGTACAAAAGTTTCTATAATGAGAAGACACTAAATATGGAACACTGGATGCATTACAGAAAGAGATGTGGTGAAATATCATCAGTGGGAATATTAGAAGGTGACATGCATAGTCAACCAGAAGTTGGCAGTTGAGGCATTGATTATTATAGGTAATTAGAAGTCACCAATGTCAATATTTGGAGGCTACCACATTTTGAATGGTGATAATTTCTAGGTGAATGGTCAAGGTCCTCTATAATATGGTGATTGATCCACCTATACAGTGTACAATAGAGTGGCACTCACAATGGCTAAAAAATGCTGAGGTGGCTTCCCTTTTAAGGAATCCACCCTGGCCAAACAGAAGTCCATGAGGTGCAGTATCAAGGGTAAAGCTTGAGGTCTGTATGGATGGAGACCATAAGGAGTGGAAGTATAAGAAGCATCATTTTAGAAGAAGGCATTAGTGATATGTCTTGAGTTTGTCTAATATGATGTATTTTTTCTTGTAATTAGGTGTTTCTCTTTGATGAATGAAAATAAGTGATGTTTTTTTGCTCATGGATATAAGACGCAAGTCCAAACCATGTAAATACCTTCTTTTAATTATTCTTGTATTTTATATTTCATTTTTTCTTGGTTGGTGTGTGCTTCTTCGATTTTTAGAAGGAGTTATAGAGGATGAAAACGTGTTGGAATCATTGGTGGGTGCATCATTCCATTATAGCAGTATCGTGCATGGATAAAATGGAAGTAACCCACCAGTTGAATCCAATATCATGTGCGGTAAATGATATAAACCATAAATATTATCATAAAACCCCCTAATGAATGACCTTCCAACCCCTAATATCAGTTATTTAAGCTAACACATAAAACAAAATTTAAATTAAAAGAACTGGTTGACCAAGCATTAAATATTGATAAAGATAAATAAGATGATGAGAAGGAAAATTCGTAGAGAACAATTTGAGAAGGAAAGGGCTAGGAATGCGTATAAATAACCCTGAGATAAGAGATCTCACATAGGATTAAAAATATTTCATGTCTGATCAACTAAGCCATGTCAAATTAAATCAACACTCATGTTGGATTATTTCTATTAGGAAGCGGTCAATGTTATATTAGAACCTCGCTTGTGTTAGATTAAATCTACACTCTTCTGTGAATAAATATCATTATATTAACATATGTTCTATTCAATATATATATTCACATAAGATTAACCCATTGTGAACCCTGTCAGATTAAACATACACTTTTGAGAGATTAAATCACCATAATATTTTTTATCTCAAATGACTGTCATGCAACTAAAATCTTTGTTCTTGAATCTATGAGCTTCTTCGGGCATAGAAAGATGACTGGGTATCATGAAACAATTCATCGATGTTAAAATACAATTTTTTAGTGATACAATATGATAAAGAATGGTGAAAACACTATTCCATGAAAGAAATTATGAGTGATTATTAGGACATGATCTAGGTATATTTGTGTCATGAATGGATTGATGAAGATTACCCAAGAATCACAGAAAATAATCACTACATCAATGTGGTTATCCTTTTAGAGAAAAAAAATGATGGAATTCCTATAAATATATATTTCATGAGGGTTAAGTATAAGATTTTTGAATTTCTTGTAGAACCTAAATAACAAGTAGGGAATGGGTGCACAACCCTTATCTTCTCATGTCATGAGATATTATCAATTACAAAATAATTTGTCATAAAATACCACCTTCATGATTTTTCTATAAAATATAGTTCATGATCTTCTTATCTCAGGCTACACCATGTTCCTTATATTTTTAAATATTATAAAATCTTTTTAATTTGAATTTTCATTATATGTCATTGTCTTTATCCAAACTCTAAAAATGTCCATATAATATTTTATATGATCATATTTTTTTGACTAATTTCCCTAGTTGTGTATGTATTGGGTAACATATATATTTTTGATTAAAATAATATTTATTTTATTTTTTAAAATCTTTCATATATTTCTATCATTTTTGAAAACAATAGCAAATAAAACATCATTTACGTATAAGAATTTAAAATTAAAATATTTTCTTCATTAATTTTATTGGTTAATGTTTATATTCTCATAATTTTATTGGTAAATTTTTATATTCACAAAATTTTATTGATGCTTTGTGATTTGGTTTAGGGGTGTGACGAGGTGTTGGGATTCACCACATACCCTAGATTTTGAGATAATCAATTCATCCGAGAAGTCGATGAATATCGAGAGGGGTGGTGGTGAGAACGGTAGCGTGAAAGAAGATCAAAGAGAGTGGCTGCATGAAAGATATTTATTGAAATTCTATAATTATTTAAATATATAATCATATAATTATTATTATAAATAAATAAATTTACAGATATTTCTATATAATAATAAAAATATATTTATATAATTATACATCATGGTTTACACCGTGTTGGACTATTTATATAATTATTTAATTTTTTATAAAATATATAAATATATGTAATTATAAATAAAATAAATATATATTTTATTTAAATATATTAATTATAAATTTATAATCATATAGGACCTAGAAAGGGTATATATTCCTTGGAATTTATGATCATTGTTAAGCTTATTAACTTATATAGGTATCTACAACTCTTAAATTATCCTCAACCAATAACATCCAAATATTTAAAGTTATCTAAACTCTACATTAATATCAATTATAAAATCCCAAAATCAAACACCATATAATTACTTGTTTTTCTTAAATAATACAACATTTAAATACACAATACCATTCAGGTTTGGAGTTATAGAGAACATAAAAAATCTTTTACATGAAAAAACACATAACAGATGGTTATTGAAAACTTTTTGGTTCATGGAAGAGTCTTGAGGAACATGTAAAATATATCCAAAAAATACCATTAAATAACTAATAGAACTAGTATGAGTGCCACCCATTTGGGAAGTTGATTGTTCCTCTGTGTGAAACTTGAACTGTACTTGTAATCACTACAATTCAGAAAAAAGGTCCAAAAAGGTATGATTTAGGGTGTTCTCCTTCATCCCTCATCATTTTTCACAATTTATTTTAATAAAAGTAATTTACCAAAAAAAATTATTTTTCATAATTACCCATAATTAAAACAATTAGAATTTATATTAATTTCTATAGTAGTGAAATGTAGAAAAATATTCAACTTCTCCTTAAAAAAATGATGCACATGAATGAGAGGGGGGATGTGTGAAAGAAATTGTTGGACTCGGTGGTTTTTTCACTGGGAAATTTTATTAGTGCATCAGAAAGATGATTAGTAGATGATGCGTGGAAATAGTGGAAGCAAGAAACCAGCTGAAACCCCCAATGAAAAATTAATTTAATATCGAGGGACCCATTTTTCCACGTATCAAATATTAAACTAATAAGAACAGATACTACAAATGATTTAATCCCTACTCTACTCATTCTTCGAAGTTGATACCACTAGTTCCTCACACATATCATTGGTGTTAGGCTTTCATATTCCCTTATCACTTTCAAAACCCCCCATCCCTATCAGACTAGTCCATAATGTTACCAAATGTGGCATTGAGGTATCCATTAATAATATGGTAAATGGTTTATCATAAAAATCATATCTTGTGGGTTTGAACATTTCTATTATTTGACCAAATTATTGTGAAAACATCTAGATCATAGAATAAATAATATCGACCAAAATATAAAACTATTTAATTTTTTAGTGTTTTTTAAATCATCTTTGCATATATATATATACAGGGGGTGGGAGGGAGGATGAAGACAAAGGGATTGAAACTATATTAAAATATGTTTCTTTATCAGTCATTGAAAATCGAAATCTAGGTTCTTGCACAGAGAATCAAAGGCTATTTAGACTTAAACGTGACTGTGTAAGCATTGTTTCTTTGACCCAGGAAGGTGTTCTTGGATTTGGGTACTCAGAAGCTCTCTTTCTCTCTATGAAATTTAAGAGATAAGATATGCTCTCTCAAAATCATGGGGGAATAGTTCCCCAAATTAGAGTTTAGTTTTTTACTTTTATAAGTAGTTTTAACATATGAAAATTTCACTCTGGACCTTCATTAAGTCAACCATTCCAAATTAAATTATGTTTAATAAAAAATCATATAATGTTTATTTGAAAGTGTCTATTTTTTTACCAAATTATCATGAAATTAGCAAGATCATGGCCCAAAATATTATTCATCAAAATAGTCAAAATATCAGTCAAACTCTTGATAAAATCCATTTATAGTTTCCAAAAATTATCATGTTCTTAAAAAAAACTAGACCATCACTTTAGAAGGTTGATCATAAAATTATTCATTCAACATGAGTGGGTACAATAATCAAATAATCCATTATCTGAAAATTACCATTTTTTCAATTCAATTATATCACAGTCTAAATATTTGAAATATAATAATCAATATAAGCCTTTCAAAGATTCTATTATTTTGAATCTAAGACATTTTATATAAAGTGACATTGAATATTGATGTGCATCAATATACCATGAAAAATAAGATTTTTACATTGGAATAAAATTTTTATTTCTATTAATCAAAGCAATCTTTTTCTAATTAAAATAATATCCACCTATAATGTTTTTTACCAAAACAAACTTTTTACAGGGTACAATTTCTTTAATAACTTTAGCATAAATTTTAATCGATGAAATATTTATCTAAAATGTAAAAGGTGATGTCATAACTCCATATTTAAAGGTAAATACATAGTTAGAAGTTTACTTTCCATAAAAAACATATTCAATCATGTTAAAATTACTATGACAAAAAAATTTGATTCTCACTATTATAAAAAAGTATCAGATCATATGAGTCATATTAATATCTAAAATTTTAGTTCACATCTATAAATTTCATTTTAAATGGATTCTAGATAAAATGGATTTTGAATCAAAATGCCCGAGTTACATTAAACCTAATGAAAACTAAAAATCTATGGTTTCTCCTCCACACGTGTTCAAGAGAAAATTACAAACAATCATCCGAAAGAATTTTTAAGATTATGAGGTTGGATATCATTTTAAATGAATTCTAAATGAATTGAATTTTTATTAGATTTTAAAGTCAACATTATATATATATTTTCAAAATGCTACTCAGTAATCTAGTTTCACTATAGAAAAATCAATATATAGTTACTTTTTTAAATGTTTAGTGGTTTTTTAAACCACCATTAAACCATTTAGTGATGGTAAACTAAAATCGCTACATGTTACTATTGGAAACGTATTTTTAGTGATTTAATCCTATTTAGAAGTAGTTTATAGAAAAGAAATTTCCCCATTTGGATATAGTTTTAATTGAAATGAAACTCTGCCTAATTTTTTTTGTGGTTGTTTTGATTAACAATGGAAGGCATAAACTTTTTCAAAACTAAAAAAAATAAAAATAAAAAACATAATTAATAAAATTTAATTTAATTTAACGTAATTAAATTTAAAAACACAGTGTATTTAAGAAAAATATACAAAAATAACATATATGACACAAATATATATATATATAATTATATTTATATCAAAATTATTCTGAAACTATCCATTACACATTTAGTTATCATTAATATACAAATATTGTCGTATGTCCAACATGCATCAGCCCTCAACCCACCAACTCCAACACTCCACCACTTCAATCACTATCCAACCTCCACCATCTCTATCCCTGGTATAAACCTACATGGAATGAATAAAATCACCATCAATGTAACTAAAACAAGAAACAAGAAAGAAATCAAAACAAATAAAAGCAATAAGAATCATTTATAGTTTAATATAAGAGAATGTCTTCAAAATATATCAAAAATAAACTATAATTCATCCTGACTAGACTTTGATGAGTGTCATGGATCATAAGTCTTACCCCCCACAAACATCTATCATTAATTTCCTATAATACAGCCGAAACATTTAATAAAAGGAACAAAAAACACAAGATGTGCACTGAATATAAAAATAACAAAATAAACAAAAAATATGGACATCAAATTCAATTTTATTTTTTAAAATTATGTAATGTCATTAAATGTTAATAACATATTGATAAGTTTAAATACCTGAAAATTACACCATATCATGTTAGAGTCATACAAATTCATTTTTTTAATAAAACAAATATATATTTCAATAAAATCATGAATTTCTATTCCATATTAAGAATAGAAAATTATTAATCTGACTCATTCTATGATATCCCATGAAACCTCCTCTTTTAATTAACATACTAGATATGTATAACCAATTAACCAAGGAATTTCATCTTTCTTTTCAACATACTAAATTCATAATATAAAATTTATCTATTATATCTTATCAATCTTTTAAAAAAATCAAATGAAAAATAAATATTCACTTGTTAAAACAATAAAATGTGACATCATATCAAAAATCAACAAAAAAACATGTCATTTATTCTACAGAGAATAATAAACCAATTTCATGAAAACAAACCAACTAATAAATAAAAAAATAATATAACACTTTTTTATATATTAATAAAATAGACTGACTGAAAATTAAAAATAGTAAATAATATCTCACAGTGTAGAAAAGTGGAGAAAAAAACAAATAAAGAAAAATTAGTTAATAATTGTGAAACAAATCCATATAAATAGTCAATAAACCTTAGTAAAGTATTGACGTTGATCCAAAAATTAGATAAAAATATTTTTATGTAGTAGATAAATTCATATAATACATTTGGTACTTTCATTTCATACATAATCATTATGAATTAAGCTCTTAATTTATTTATTCCGGATGAGATATCAAACTAGAAATACCCTTAGGAAAAATTTATATCATCCCATAGAATGTCTAAACTATGACATTCATTATTAGAAACCATCCATGATCCTATATTTTCTTATAAGATTCATATTATTTGACCATTTCTTTTAACCTAAAAATTTCATTTTATGCTTCCCAGTTAATGAAACTACTTGAGCCCCCAACATATGTTGTAATGGTAAATGATGACAGTAAACTACAAATTATATTATGTTGTTAGTCTTGAAATTTTCCTCTCTACGTGACTCATATGATCCATCCATAAAATTAGTTTAACTGAATCGTTTTTGGAAATTGATGATGATTGTGTGGGTTTTTCATACCAAGATTCTTGAATATTATACTCTAAAAACTAAGGGTATAAAAAACATAGTATGAAGATAAAATTAAGAGGAATTTAAAAATTTACCGTTGGATCAATGTCATGACATTAACTCTTGTGAATAACCACCTAGTTATCATTTTCAGGATCTCGTGTGAATTAAATAAGCATGATAAATAAAAATCAAAACCATACCTAGTTTGATTTTGATTGAATGTGTGTTTGCCTCACTGGAAAATATTGTTTCTTTACGGAACTGAATCCATAACATTCTATATCATCTAAATATTCTTTAACATATTTATCAATCTTTGAACATTGAAATCAGGGTGCTAGTTTGGAAAATAAGAGGCACTTTTGAATTCAAATTGATTGTGTAAGTGCATTTTTCGGGAGTTGGGAAGGAATTCATGGATCAGGGTACTCAGAACCTCTATTTCTCCTTATGGAACTTAGGGTATGTGAGAAATTTTCATGGCCCCCTCTCCACAAGGTGTACCCCTCCTGGGTGGGCAATGTGAGAAGGGAGATAATGACCCCTGAGTCTGGCCTCCAGTAGGCCCCATGTTGGCGACTAGAACTGAGGGTATAGTAAACAAACAAATTAAAGGAATTAAACTCTAAGAGAACACATGAGAAAAAGAGAGATAAGATAGGCACCAACCAAATCCAACTCAAATAGAAAAATAAATGAAATCCCAAGTACACATATGTAATGTCATGAAAAACTACTACAACTAAAAGGGAAAAACTACAAGTACCAAAAGAAAGTAAAAACAGTAGCAACCATGAAGCCCAAACAGCTCCTGCAACCCCAAGCTAGTAGAAATCAGCCTGATCTCCAACCTGCTCCAAGTGACCGGAAAATAGGTTTATATAGACATAGGGTGAGTATAACAGTATACTCATTAGGATCCTCATTGAAGCCTCTATTGAAAAAGTAATGAAAACATGCTAAAGTATAGTGAATAACAAGTGAAACTAACTCATCACCTAAATAGGTATACTAAGTTCCCAACCTCACCATGGATACTCTCACCATGTAACGCATACAAGAGTATATAATATAATAATGATTATCAAAAGTTCCCCGCTTCTACTTCCCCACTGGTTTTCCTCTTTTCCCCAACATCACATGCCATAAGCATCTCTCTCCAAAAATTATTTCCCACGGACACCTTGGAGAGGCACCACAACATGAAACTCATGTTAGAAATCGTTCAAGTGAACATAAGAAAGTAACCGTGTA
Organism: Viscum album; assembly: GCA_963277665.1. NCBI lineage: Eukaryota > Viridiplantae > Streptophyta > Magnoliopsida > Santalales > Viscaceae > Viscum > Viscum album. Next base: position 584,189,798 of record OY728164.1, on the reverse strand, counting down.
GTTTTTGGGAGCCACCACAGCTCACCTAACATGTATCATACGTTGGGCATTATACCTCAATCCATTATAGCACACAAACTAAGTAAGAATCCTAATTTTCTCATTGCCTTACATGTTATGACAATAGTAGTCCATAAGATACTATATTCAGAATATATGTGTGTGAATAAACACAAGCCATTACAGCCCTCTACACACATATATGGGGAAAACAAACTGTTGTGCCTACCAGAACAAGTAACCACCAAGAGAAGGGAGCGGGGCCAAAGGGGGTAGTCAGCCATCCATCATCCCACCAAAATGTTAGGGAAAACACCCCCCATTCCTCAAAATCATTGGGGTGTCAGTTTCCCTAACTAACGGGGTGGATTAGCATATAGAAACACAAAAATTACAGAATATACTATACCTCGCAACCACACCATGGCATAACCGAGTCTTAGACCCAACTGCAACTAACGTCTCTCGGACTCCGGACAACCACTTCTAAGACTTTGTATCTTATAAGCACAGAACAATTTAAAGATCTTTATTACATTACTTCATTACTTTTTTATCAGTTCCAGTTTACGTTAATTAATTATTTAAACATTAATTAACCATTAACAATTTCTCATTAAATTTCATAATCATCACACCCCATGTCCATTGTCCTTTTAAAATCGTAACCTCGGTATTGCGTCCCAGCAAGCTCCAACCACAGGGGTTAACATAATTTATTAAATGATTTATTTACATCATTACTTTCCCATATTCACAAGCATTATAGAAAACATTCTACGCTACTAAAAACAAGTGGTATCAACACGATGAGTATATGAACTACTCATCGAGTCTTTTCACCTATAAAAAGAGCGTAGACTCATCCTCCATAGAGAAGCTAAACACAGAAATAATGTGGAGTACCCCGTGTGTCTTCGCCCCTTTATGAAGAAGGGTAAGCAAGACCAGCTTCCTTCAGAAGTGGGGAAAGTAAAGTAGATAAACAACCAATAAGAATTAGAAAAAATCCAAACATTCACATCCAACCAATTTCATCATCCTTGGTGTCCTCCTCGATTCCCACATGAATAAACTGATGCATCTCACCTCTCTAGGCATTAACTGCTGCCACAACCAGTAGGCCTCCCTACCCACACATATCACAACAGCCATCCTGGCTCACATCACAACACAAGCGGTAGAAAAAAAACATCATATAAATTGAGATATTGGACCTTAAAGAAGAAATAGGGTAACTTAGAACCCTACAAGGAATTATCTTTTATGAAACAACGAGTTCTTTAATCTATCTTGGATTACCCGATTTTTAATTCGTAGGTTCCAAATTTGGGAAACCTAACTAGTAAGATATCACAAATAATTAAACATGCTTACTGCATCAATTTGATTGATATCAAATTACAACAACAACCATCAGATTCATTCATACGACTCTTTATATTTAGCTAATCAATTGTCAATTAATTACGGCTTTATGTTCTTTACCAATTTTCATCAAGAATGAAAAGATAAATAAAGAAAGCATATATGTCACACTATCTAGAAAAATAAGAGGAAATAACATACGATGGATATAAATTTATTTATCCAATACAAATACTGAATATTTCAATTCCATTGTTATCCAGTGGGATAAAACATGCTAACTATACAGTTATTCGTAAAAGAAAAGAGAAGCAACGAATCCCCTGCCTCAAATGGTTCTTGATTTTCTTTATATGAGAACGAGCCACATTATGGTTTAAAATCTCATCCCCCTTGACAATTTTAGCCATCTAAGGATGCAGAGAGACCACCACACCAGTAAACACCGATGAAAATTCAAATAGAAACTTGGAGAGAGAATTCTCTAAAATGGAAAGGAGAAACTGAAGGATATGAACCCAAAAGAATGCTGATATAATATACCCTATATCGGAGATCGATTGATACTTCTTGGTTGCACCAAAAATAGAGGGAAACCAATCCAAGGAGGAATGTTTGATTGCACAACTCCTACAGGATGGAATGAATGGTTCGAGCATCTCACACCTGAGAACATGGAGTAGTAATTAGGGAGGAAGATATCTCGTCCCTTTAGAAGATTTAAAAGAGGAGAGGTTTAAGATACACTGAATTTTCCATTACAAGTGAATCACATTAAACCACATAGTCTGACCAAGTAAAAGCATCCCAAGCCCTAGGATTAATTAATATAGGAGTTATGGATTTTGAATCATCCTTAGAGTCCTTAAAATGAGGCTTTAAATGAATTTTATGTTAAAGTAAATGTCAAAGGAGTGAAATGTTAGAAGCTGAAAACATAGTTCATTAACAAGAAATTCGGAATAGGAAATAGAAGTTGTAGTTGGAACCTCACCATTCTTGAAACACTATACATAAACATCAGTGTTCGGGACACACTGTTCAAAAACCTCTCCATTCTGGGAACACTGTTCATAAACCTCACCATTTTGGAAACACTGTTCATAAACATCATCATTCTAGAAACATTGTTCATAAAGCTCACCATTTTTGAAACAATGTTCATGAACTCAAAATTTGGAAAAGAAAATATAGGCTACCATTGTAACCTAATATGTTCTGGAAACACAGTTCATGAACTCAAAATTTGGAAGAGGAATTATAGGATACCGTTGGAACCTCACCATTCTGGAAACTCTATTCACGAACTCAAAATTTTGCAATGGAAATATAAGATATCGTTGGAACCTCACCATTGCACTTTTCATCTAAGGTTACCATTATATTGTTCACTTGAGGCAACAGATTACATTGTTCAGCTAAGGGTACTGATGCATTGTTCATCTAAGGCTACCAATGCACTGTTCACTTAATGCTACCAATGACACTATTCACCGAAGGCTATTAATAACATTGTTCACCTAAGGCTACAGTTGCACTGTTCACCTAAGGTTACGGATGACACTGTTCACCTAAGGATACTGATGCACTATTCACCTAAGGCTACCGATGACATTGTTCACCTAGGGCTACCTATGTCACCGTTCTCCTAAGGCTACCGATCCACTATTCACTTAAGGCTACCAATGACATTGTTCATCTAAGGCTACCGATGCACTGTTCAACTAAGGCTACAGATTAAACTATTCATCTAAGGCTACCAATGCACTGTTCACATAAGGCTACTGATGCACTGTTCACCTAAGGCTACCGATGACACTGTTCACCTAAGGCTACCGATGCACTGTTCACCTAAGGCTATCGATGTCACTGTTAACCTAAGGCTAACGATGCACTGTTCAATAAACTAGAAATTTAGAAAAGTGTTGGTAATAAGTCACCATGACCTCCCGGAACACCTCAGACACCAGATTTTCACAAAGGAATGGACCAGAGAGATCTGAGCCATTACATTAGATACCACCCAAAACATTCTCATCCTAGAGAATTCAAAACTAGCCTAAAAGGGAATAGAAAAAAAGTCTAAAGAACCACCCATTAAGATACCTCTCAAAATATAGTAATCCATAAGAGGTAACCAAATAAATCCATCTCATAAACATGAAATGTTTATAACCAAAAAGGGGAAATTGTTACATGAAAATAGTTAAACATCAAACAACTCTGGGTACTGAGCACGTATTTGTGACTCACATTCCTAGGTACTCTCTTCCATTTCACTGTGTTGCCACAAGACACGAAGCAAGGTAATAGAGCACCCAAAAAACACCTTCTCTATGTATTCTTGGATCTCCACAGGTCGCTCCTCAAAGGTTGCATCATCATCAATATCGATCTATCCCCAATCGATGACATGAGAGTCATCAGCAAGATAACAATGGAGCTATGATTCATGGAAAACATCATGTATCCAGCTCATCTGTATGGGAAGTGCTAATCGATACGCCAATTCTCCAACATGAGCTAACACCCTGAAAGGCCCAACAAAATTGGGAGAAATCTTACTCCTATTACCAAACCTTCGCTACCCATGACAGGGAGTCACCTCCAAAAACACATGATCCCCAACATCAAATTATAAGGGTATCCTCCTTTAATAGACATATGATTTATGATGATATTGCGATGTCTTCATCCTCTCACAAATCAATTGAACCATCTCTGTTGTATTCTACACTAGTTCTGATACAACCCCTGTCCAGCACAATGGAGAATGGAAAGGTCAGTTATACAAGGCTTCAAATGGAAACATACCGATGGTGGAGTAAAAACTATTATCATAAGATAACTCCATCAAGGGTAAGTGCCTCATCCAAAAACCTCAAAAATCCAGGACACAAGGGCGTATCATGTCTCCAAGAGTCTGGATGGTTCACTCTGTCTGATCGTCCATTTGAGGATGAAAAGCAGTGATAAGGAATAGCTGATAACCGAAAGCATACTGAAGACCTCTCCACACCCTAGAGCTAAAATGAGGATCTCGATCAGAAATGAGTTTCCTTGGGGCTCCATGAAGTCTCACCACCTCCTCCAGATACTTCCTCGACAAAACATCCACTGCTCTTGACTCCTGGATTTCTATAAAGTGTGATTATTTTGTTAAACGGTCCACTACCACCCCAAATAGAATCATGTCCTCCCTAAGATCTAGGTAAACCAGTAACAAAGTCCATTGAGATATCTCCCCAATTCTATTGAGGAAAATCTAATGGTTGGAGTAGACCACTAAGAACATGGTGTTCAGCCTTAACCTTCTAGTAGACAAAACATCAAGACACAAACTCTGCAACCATACGCATCAGCCCATGCCACCAAAACTGGCTCCTCAAGGCTCTGTACATCTTCTTCATGCTAGGATGCACCGTTAATAGAGAACTATATGACTCCCTTATAACATTATCATGCATCTTCAATAGAACAAATATCCTTCCATGATACAACACTCGGTTTTTTTAAACCTCAGAAAAACCATCAGGGGACTCTCTACAAAAAACTCAGTCTCTCTAGACCTCCACCTCTAGATCCCCCAATAGGGACTCTTCCACCTGCTACACTAGATATGACTGCACCATCATCTAAAAAACAAAAAGCGCTCACCAATGAGGTAATTTCTCCAAAACATTAGAGAAAACACCACGGTTACCAACTCAAGAACATGGTTGGCATAGTTATGTTCATGGAGATGTAACTACCGAGACCCATAATAAAAAAATAATCTTTACTGCATTAGAACACAACCTAACCTCATATGGGAAGCATCGTAGAAAACATAAAACTGAACTCACTCAGCTAGAAGACAGAGAACTAGGGGACTTACAAAATTCTCCTTTAGATACCCAAAAGATGTCTGACACTGATCAGTCCATATTAATGCCTAATCCTTCCTGGTCAAAGCTGTTAGAGGAGCTACAACTTGAGAGAAATCAGCAACGAACCTCCTTTAGTAGCCTACGAGACGAAAGAAACTTTGCACCTCTAAAACAGAATTTGGGCTGCCCAAGAAACAAATGATTCTATCGTTGATGGATCCAAAAATACTCCCTACTAGGAAACAACATGCACCAAGAAATGGACTTCTCTATCACAAAACTCACACTTCGATATCCTTCCAAACAGCTGATATTGACGAAGAACACCCAAAATGGCATGTAGATGCTCTGCATTCTCCTCATAAAACATGGAGTAAAAAAGAATGTCATCAATGAAAACCACCATGAACATGTCTAGGAACCCATGGAACACTTTTTTCATCAATCCCATGAACACAAATAGAGCATGTGTCACACCAAATGGCATTACAATGAACTCATAATGCCCATAATGACTACAGAAAGTAGTCTTCAAGATATCCTCATTCTTCACACGCATCTAATGATATCCTAACTGTAAGTCGATCTTTGAGAACCAAATTTCACCCTTTAGTTGATCAAATAAATCATTAATCAGTGGAATAAGATTTCGATTCTTTATGGTCACTTTGTTTAAGCGATGACAATCTACACACAACTGCAAATTGTCACGAGCCTTCTTCACAAACAAAACTACTGCACCCACAGTGACACACCCAACTGAAAAAAACCACACTGTAACATATCATCAACCTATATACGTAGATCTCATAACATTGAAGAGGTCATCCAATATAGAGACCTAGAGATAGGAGATTCTCCTGGTTGTAACTCGATCCCAAACTCAATATCTCGTCGAGGGGTTAATGCTACAACCTATTCTAGAAAGACATCATGGTACTCTTCTACAACCCAAGAAAATTCTAACTATTGAACCTCTAAAGAACTCAGCATCAGCTCATCCATCCTGGATGACAAGGACGTAACATGCCTCTGACCCATCCAAGGGTCTCGCTCACCAACAAACACCACTGGCTCTCTATCCGCATCGAAGAACACAACCGACCTCTTGAAGCAATCCATGATAGCCAACACCAAATACAACCAATCCATTCCAAGGATGAAATCATATGGTTGTATTCTTAAACATAAGAAATATCCCTAAGAGAGATGCTACCCCAATACTAGCTCATTGTCTCTACATACTTCAAAAAAGTTAGCTCGACCTCCAATTGGCATAGTCAACACCAAGGGCAATGGAAGCCTCTCTAAATAAGTCCCAATGCATGGTCAAGGGTAGGTGATATGAAGAAGTGTGTTGATCCTGAATCAATCAAGGCATACACCAAGGTAGAAAACAAGCAAGGGTACCTCGAACGACGTCTGTCTCACCTGGAGCTGGCAATGCTAAAGAATAAAGCTGACTACAACCACCTCCATGACCTCTCTAACCCTTATGATGACAACCACCACGGTCGTCCTATGCTCTCAAAGTAAGGGGAGTGTCACGAGTCTGTGCTCTTCCTACCCCATCTACCCTCTACTGATCTAAAGCAGGTGAAACTTGCTGCTACTACCTCGGCTAGAACTACATCAACGGAGGAACCTAGAGCGGAAAACCTGGTGCACGATGACTGCAATGAATGGTCAGGCACTTTCTCTACTGATAACCTCAACCACGATAAGAAAATAAAGTGCCAGAACCATTGGTATAGGCCTAAGAGATGCTACCCCTGGAGAAATGAGATGTTGAGGGCTGAGACCTACCCCCGTCCATACACAAACTCTTTTCCTCTGAGAAATGGGAACCCCAGACCACTATTCTGCTTCATGAGGAATCATGGAGACTCCCCTCTCATGATGATCTTGTTCTAGCCAATTTCCTATCAATGACCACTACCCTAGCTATTACATCAAGATATGTATTCTTCATAAATGGGGTGACCTGACGTTTGATCTCTTGATGAAATGCCTCCTCGAGATGCCTTGCCCTAGACTCTTCATTTGGAAATAGTTCCAAAGCATATTGTAAAAAGGTTCCTAAAATGGATTCGAAACTCTTGCACACTGGTGATCCCTTGTTGAACGGTAAAAACTCTGGGAAACTAGATGCCTTTGTAGTTGAAGAGAGAAACTCAACTCTAAAGTTATCTCAGAACTCCTCCCATGAGATCGATGACTCTCATGATCCCTGAGGAACAAGAACCACTACTACCTCACTGCTCCACGCAGCATTGTCACAACCATGGAAACCCAGTGCTCCTTCTGAGAATAGATCGAACTAAAGCCCATATTGACCTCCTTTGACCAGTCTTTTGTGACGGCATCTGAAACGGAGCCCTCATACTTCTACAGACTCTGGCACTAAAACTCTCGGAGTGTCCTTCTCCAAGTTTCATCGTCATCAACCTCTACCCTATGATGATCTGCTGGCACATCCTACTGGAAATCATCTATGTGATCCTGAAAAGAACGTCAACATGGAGCCATACCTACAAAATAAAAAATAATTATAGTTCCTAAACCTGGAATATGGAAGAATCGACATTAATTAATTAATTGTTTTTATTCATTTTAGGTTAACCTATCCCAAGGTATACCCATTCTAACACAAGAACAAATAAGAATGATGCATGATCCTTTCCAAGGCCTCTACCCTGAAACTAGTATCACCTTATTTAGTATTCATTCTAAACTTAATGGTCTATACATCAGATCATATGGGGGCCTAAACACCTATATCTCATCTGGTCTCTAGTGTTTACATCACTTGATAAACTTGAATGACACTATTTCCCTACTAACCCATGCAAACTCACCTGGTCCAAACTCCAAAATACATCCTATCTCTTAACCTCTCTCTGATACCACTCTGTTATGACCCCCTCCTCACAAGGTGTACCAAACCTAGACTGGAAATGTGAGAAGGGAGACAATGATCCCCAAGTCCCGCCTTAAGAAGGCCCTGGGTTGGCGACTAGCACCGAGGGTATAGTAAACACACAAATGGGAGGAATTAACCTCTAAGAGAACACATGCGAAAGAGAGAGATAAGATATACACTGACCAACTCCAACTCAGATAGAAAAATAAAAAAAATCTAATGTACAAATATGTAATGTCATGAAAAACTACTACACCTAAATTGGATAAATTGTAAGTGCCAAAAGAATATAAAAACTACAGCAACCACGAATCCCAAACAGCTCCTACAACCCCAAGATAGTAAAAACAAGACTAATATCCAAGCTTCTCCAAGTGACCTGAAAAATAATTTACATAGACAGAGGTTGAGTATAACAGTATACTCAGTAGGATTCTCCCCGAACCCTCCTGTGAAAATGTAAATAAATAATGCTAAAGCACAGTGAACAACAACTGAAACTAACTCGTCACCTAAACATGTATACTATGTTCCCAACCTCACCATGGCTACTCTCACCAAGTAACACATACAAGAGAATATAATATAATAAATAATATCAAGGGCAACCTACTACTAATTCCCCACTGGTTTGACACTTTTCCTCAATGTTGCACCTCCTAAGCATCTCTCTCAAAAAAGGCATTCCCGCAGACACCTAGGTGAAGCACCAAAACATAAACCTCATGCAAAAAAACCACCACGTCCACACAAGAATGTAACCAAGTAGTTTTTGAGATCCACCACAGCTCGCATAACGTGTATCATACATCAATAATTATACCTCAATCCATTACATCCCACAAACCGTGTAATAATCCCCAAGCCATCATAGCCTATACACGTTACGCCTATAGTATTCTATAGGATACTATATCTATAATATATGTGTTAGAATAACCACAAGCTATTAAAGCCCTCTACACACATATATTGAGAAAAATAACCCTTCTACCTACTAGCACAAGTAACTATCAAGAGAAGAGAGCGGGGCCAAAGGGGGTAGTCAGCCATCCATCATCCCACTAGAATGTTGGGGAAAACACCCCCAAGGCTCAGAATTCCTGGGGTGTTAGTTGACCTAACTGACATGGTGGAGTAGCATATAGAAACAAAAAAATTACAGAATATATTATAGCTCACAAAAACACTATGGAATAACCTATTCTTAGAACCAACTACAGCTAACGTCTCTCGGAATCCTGGCTGCCACGTCTAAGAATAGGTGTCCTTTAATAACACAACCATTTAAAGAGTTTTATTATATTACTTCATTCACTTTTTATCATATCCACTTTACGTTAATTAATTATTTAAACATTAATTAACCATTAAAAATGCCACATTAAATTTCATTAGTATCACACCCAAAGTCCAATGTCCCTTTAAAATTGCAACCTTAGCATTGTGTCCCAGCAAGCTTTGACCCCATGGGTTAATATCATTTATTCAATTATTTATTTACAGCATTACTTTCCCATATTCCCATGCATTCTAGAAAACATTCTATGCTACTAAACAAAAGGGGGCTCAACATGGTTAGTAGATGAACTACCCGTCGAGTCTTTTCCGCCTATAGAAAAAGAGTAGACCCATCCTCCCTTGAGAAGCTAAACACGGAAGGCACATGGAATTCCCTACACGTCTTTCCCCTTTCAAAAGAATGGTAAGCAAGACCAGCTTCCTTGAGCAGCGGGGAATGTAAAGTAGATAAACAACCAATAAAAATCAGTAATAATCCAAACATTCACATCCAACCCATTTCATCATCCCTGGTGTCCTCCCAGACTACCACATGCATAAACTGATGCATCTCGCCACTCTAGGCATCAACTGCTACCACAACCAGAAGGCCTCCATACCTCCACATATCACAATAGCTATCCAGGCTCACATCACAACGCAAGAAGTAGGAAAACAAACATCATATCAATTGGGCTCTTGGCCCTTAAACAAGCAAGAGGGTAACTCAAAACCCTACAAGGAATTATTTTTATCAAACAACCAGTTCATTAATCCATCTTGGATTAACTCATTTATTATTTGTAGGTTCCAAATTCGGGAAACCAAACCAGTAATCTATTAAAAAAAATTAAACAAGCTTGCTGCATTAATTTGATTAACATAAAATTATAACAAAAACCATCAAATTCATTCATTTGACTCCTTATCTCTAGCCAAGAAATTTTTAATTAATTCCATCTTTACGTTCTTTACCAATTTACATAAAGAAAGAAAAGATAAATAAAGAATGTATAGATATCACACTATCTAGAAAAACAAGATGCAATAACATAAGATGGATATACATTTAATTATCCAGTACGAATATTTAATATTTCAATTCCATTATGATCCAATGGGATAAAACATGCTAACTATACAGTTGCATGTAATAGAAAAGAGAAGTAAAAAATCCCCTACCTCAAACGGTTCTTGACGTTCTTTATATGAGAATGATCCACACAACGAGTTACGATGTCCTCCCCCCTTGAGAATTATATCCACCCGAGGATGAAGAGACACCACCACACCAGTCAAAACCCAAGAAAAGTCAATTAGGAACATGGAGATAGAATTCCATAAAAGAGAAAGGAGAAACAGAAGGAGATGAATGCAAAAGAATGACGATAGAACAAACCTTATATCAGAGATCGGTCAATATTGCTTGGTTTCACAAAAAACAGAGGGGAATTAATCTAGGGAGGAAAGTTTGATTTAAAAACTCTTATGGGATGGAATGAAAGGTTTGAGCTTTTCACACCCATGGAAAAGGAGTAAGAATCAGGGAGGAAGATATCTCATCCCTTTAAAATATTTACGGGAGGATCGGTTTAATCTATGCTAAATTTTTCATTAAAAGAATATCACATTAAACGACACGGTTTGACCAAGTAAAAGAGTATAGATCCTTAAGAATAATTAATATAGGATTTATGGCTTTTGAATCGGCCTTAGAGTTCTTAAAATGGGGATTTAAATGCATTTTATGTCAAAGGAAAAGTCAAAGGGGATAATATGTAGAATGTTGTAAACACTATTCATGAACAAGAAATTTGGAAAAGGAAATAGAGGTTGTAGTTGGAACCTCACCGTTCTGGAAACACTATAAATAAACCTCACCATTCTCGAAACACTATTCATAAACCTCAACATTATTGAAACAATGTTCATAAACCTCACCATTATAGAAACACTATTCATAAACCTCACCATTCTAGAAACACTGTTCATAAACCTCACCGTTCTGGGAACACTGTTCATGAACTCGGGATTTGGAAAAGGAAATATAGGCTACCATTGGAACCTCACCATTCTAGGAATGTTGTTAATGAACTCAAAATTTGGAAAAGGAAATATAGGCTACCGTTGGAACCTCACCATTCTAGAAACACTGTTCATTAACTCAAAAATTGGCAAAAAAAATATAGGCTACCGTTGGAACCTCACTGTTCTAGAAACACTGTTCATAAACTCAAAATTTGGTAAAGAAAATATAGGCTACCATTGGATCCTCACCATTGCATTGTTCACCTAAGGTTACCGTTGCACTATTCACCTAAGGCTACCGATGACACTATTCACCTAAGGCTACCGATGACACTATTCAAATAAGGCTACCGATGCACTGTTAACCTAAGGCTACCGATGAAACTATTCACCTAAGGCTATCGATTCACTGTTCACCTAAGGCTATCGATGAAACTATTCACCTAAGGCTACTAATGCATTGTTCACCTAAGACTTCCGATGACACTATTCACCTAAGGCTACCAATGAAATTGTTCACTTAAGGCTACCGATTCACTGTTCACCTAAGGCTACCGATGACACTTTCCCCTAAGGCTACTGATGCAATGTTCACCTAAGGCTACTGATGACACTGTTGACCTAAGGATATTGATGCATTGTTCACAGAATTAGAAATTTAGAAAAGTGTTTGGAATAAGTCACCTTGACCTACCGGAACACCTCAAGCACCATAATTTCTCAAAGGAATAGACCCAAGAGGTCTGGGTCATTACATAAATACTCTCCCAAAATCCTGGGAGGAATAGTTCCTCTAATTAGGATTTATTTTTTTACTTATATAAGAAGTTTTAACTTAGGAAGACTATAAATTAGACCTTCATTAAGTCAACCCTACCAAATTAAACTATATTCAACACTTATGACCATTTGAACAAATAAAAAACACCATAAATATTTTATCACATATTTGTAACATTAAAATATTTAAAGTGACAAAATTAAAGTAATTAACTCAACCATTCTTTCCCACATAATATTAAACAAACCTTAAATAAATATTCATTCATAATATTTATTTATTTTTTATTCACATAAAACTTATGAAAACCTAGATTAAATTAATTTAAAACTTTTTATTCTAATCTTGAAGAATAATGAATTTTATTTTTTTTCTCATGATCATTCAAACATGGATATAGCTCATCCCCCACTATGGGTCCGAAATTTCTTAAAATACAATTTCATAGAATTTCACAAGCTTTTGAATATGCTTTATATGTGATCCTATATCCCCCTATCATTATAGAAATGATTAATACTCATAGAAGAAGGGTGGAATCTAGTAACACATTATTTCCCCTAAGGATATAATATTTTTTTCAAAGTAATGAAAACCACCTACAAGTATTCTATTTATAATATAATTTTTTTGTCTCACGAAATCTCATAATGAAGGATGAATCATTTGTGCCACCATCCATACCTACATTATTTATTCTTTTAATAACCCTTATAGATGGAGTTGCATTTTTCTATGATGAATATTGATTTAATATATGTATTGATATCCTTATTAACTAGGATCTAGATATATCTTCTTCTACTCATAAACAAAAACTTCTATCTTGTTCATTCAATCTATTCCCTAACACCAATGATGCACCTAATGCAGGCTTCCGCTCCAAAAACATAAATATCATGGTTTTTATTTCACATCAATGTACATGATCAACTGTTGTGTAGTGATAATGACTTCTACTTTTGATTCCAATACACATTTTCATTGATATAAACATCCAATGACACCCAAAACATGTAGTTTTCATATTCGAAGGTCATTCCTCATGATATAATATACTCAAGATCACTATGTAAGAAATTAATGAGAAGAAGTATTAATGATTATTTCTCCCATTACATGATAGTCAAACATCATTTTTACCCCATCAATATGGTGTATCTAGGCCATAGGATATATTTTTAAGATTACTATCATATGAATTGCCCCTTAGGATTGGTGTAGACACCAGAGAGGTAGGGAAAACTAGGTTTTTCCTATTTTTTACTAATGTACAATTATTTCAGTAAAATTCAACCAAAATGGATATGAACTAAATTGGAATTATTCCAACTTAGACTATGCTCATTCTGCTCCACCTCTCCTTGTGAATGGTGTAGGTGGCATTGTCATGTTGTTTCTTCCCCTCCTCGGTCCTTTCCAGCCAGGGGGGGTTCTCCTTCACCTCCTTCATCCCCTCATTCTCCTCATATTAATCCATTCACTGACCTATATCTAGTCCTTGACATTCCCTCAGTTTATGTTTTCTGTAATGTTTAATCATTCATGGATGGAGTTCTTTCAATTTCGATTTCTACCCTAGAGTTTATGCGTTCTTATGTGATTTTGGATCACTCACTGGTGGAACACTTTGGTAAGAGGTGAACCTGTGTGGATGACTTCAATAGAATTATCTTTGCTTCAGGGAAATTGCAAGATTGGGAGATAGTAGAGATTTTGGATCTGAGGAATTTCTTGATATGATTCCCGAAAGAAGATCCAATATCCTCTTGGTTGAGTGTTCTATATGTTATTTTAGGTTCTCATTTTCTCAATTTTGGTGGTCATTTTATTTTCTTTTTAAGTGTATTTCCACTATTATGATGACATGAATTTACCTTCTTGGTCTAATCCAACCCTTTTATAACCCTATTATCCTTTATGTTATTGGTAACATGATGGGCCTTTTTCCTTACTCTGATTAGTGAACACGTGTTGTTTTCAACCCAATTTCTATGAGGCATTGTGTGTATATTGACATATCCATGTTATTGATAGAGTTTATTGAAATTATGTTTGAATGTGATCTATGTTGGAAGAAAAAGGTGTTCTATGAATCATGGGTTCCTTTTTGTTAAAACTATAGATGTTTGGGTAGAGAATCTTGCAAATGACAGAAGACATCATCTGATAATTCTCGGGTAGATCCCCTCGGTGTTGATCATCCCATGTAGGCCATATAGAACACTGGGTTGATCATCCATGATGCTAATATAGAATGAAAATACCTCATAAAGTAATATATGGGTACTAGATATATGGGACACTCTTCAACCACCCAGAAATAGGCGAGAATCAATTATACAAAGCCAAAAATAGTAACCATATATGATCATTTGAGGTGTGCCTTGAGTGCTAGAAATTATTCAAAGAATGTCCATGATAGTTCAAGGAGATTTTGGGGGGTACATGCGGCCCATAATAATGTCACAGTGAATCATTCCTCTTATGATGATGTTGTGAGATCATTTTGTGCTTCTCCTCAAGAGGCAACGGTTCACGCAGGAGGTGAGGATGGTCCATCCAACAACACCTTGGAGTCTAATTTTTAGGGTGAAATAGTGGAACTAGTGGTTGAATGAGTGTCTCCGCTATAATATCCTCCTAAAAAGTGAGGCTCACCTGGATCTACCAGGCTACAGAACCATTTTCAGGCCTTGGATGAACTGATAGCTGCTGATTGTAATTAGGGAGGATGGAAAATTGTGATCCCTAATGGAATATGAATATTAATGGATTCAATAACCGGGATTAAGAAGTGGAGGGTATCCAAGAAATATATTATTTACCACTCTCAGATAGTGAGTAGGATAGTCACAATACCAATGATTTCACAACACCATCCCCAAAATGTGTACCCCTCCTGGGGCGACAATGGGATAATATAGATAATGATACACGAGTACCTCCTCTATTAGGCCCCAAGATGGCGATTAGCATTGTGGGTATGATAAACATGCATATGGGTGGCTTATTAGTCACTTGAAGTGGCTAATATTCATTTGAATATATTTATATTCATTTTTATAAAGTCCATAAACATTTTTTTAGTGCATTACAAAAATAGAACTTCATTTCTCATCTTAAATGCAATTAATGTTTAAAATGAAAATTTGGGCACAATCATTCTTCTGTTTGTGGACAGCATTATATTCATTTTTTGAATTTTATATGTTTGGATATGATTTATCACTTTGTTTGCAACATTTTTTCTTTTGGTATTTTTGGATGAATCTGAATGGAAGATGGAGATTTTTGGGGATGAATGCAGAACATTTCTGGAGAATGCATAATGGGACTAAGGCACATCAAACAAATGTGGGGGACACAATCCAATCCCAATGAAGCTCAACATTTTATATTAGAAAGATAAAAATTTGAGGATCATTTTATTCAACTGTGGATGGAGCTAATTATGAAGTTTTTATGATGATAAAGGTATTTGAAGATGAGATTTAAATGGTGGGCCCGATATGAATGCACATAAAGGCGTCCCACCATTTTGACCATAACTTCCAAATGGCTTCGCCAAAGTTCCGGAAATATATATAGCTCATAGAGGACAGATGGAAAAGAATATTTCTCTTCTACGACCCCTCTGTATTTGGCCTTCTTAAATTAAAAAATCACACTTAAAACGGTGGATGAATCTGGATGAATTTCCGGGTCAACTTTGAAACGTCAAATTCCCTTTATTTTCTCACCATCCTTTTAACACTCCCAATTAATGGAGATGTAATTTATTGTTGGGGGTGTATCTAAGTCTCCAAAATATGCCTATATAAGGAGCTGATGGTGAATGGAATAATCATATAATATTTATGTTTCGAATTGGTGTTTTTATTTTCTTTCAATTGTA
Source organism: Viscum album (assembly GCA_963277665.1). Classification (NCBI taxonomy): domain Eukaryota; kingdom Viridiplantae; phylum Streptophyta; class Magnoliopsida; order Santalales; family Viscaceae; genus Viscum; species Viscum album. Next base: position 584,173,650 of record OY728164.1, on the reverse strand, counting down.
TTGTCATTCTTTCATTTTTAATCACATTGTAAATTTATCCCATGTAAGTTTTTCATTCACCTTCATTTCATTAATAAAATATCATCATCATCTTCTTCTTCTTAATTTCTTTTTTCTTTTTTCATATCATGTTGATACCATTGCCTTAGGTAGTGAGGTTATTCACATTATCTTTTGTGAAACTCTTCACACAACGGTGGAGTGATTGTTATTTCTTTTTCTTCTTATCCAATTCTACCATCGCAAGTCTACTACCCACTTTCATTGATATAATAGCATTAATGGAGGGCTAATACTATAATGGTATGATCCAAGGGAGTAGAAAGGGGTGAATTGAATTTTATTTCTTAATTAAATAATTCTTAATCTATTCTATTTTTGAGATTTTAATTCAATGATTTGTGTTATCCTTTAAACTCACCAATTATAAGGATACACATCCTGAGAGCTAAAACGATCCTCTACCTTGGATTGCTCATCAATATGATCATCCATGTGTATAGGTGATTAGCCTTAGGATAGTGAAAACTAAAAATTGGTGAGTGATCTAGGATGGTTGTATTTCGTTAAAGGAAACACTTGAATTTAAGACATAGAAATAATTTAAAAAGAAATTCATCCAATACACACCATGTGATAACCAAGGACCAACTCATGCTTTTAAATTGAATTAACTTTAGTCATTAAAATATCAAATAATCCAATAAATTCAAACCAAATTTGGCCACTTAATATCCAAATCAACACCATCAAATCACCTTCTTAAAATGCATGTTTCTTAGGTTTCTTCTTAGGTTTCTGAGGATTGATAACCCAAGTTGTACTACAAGGACCGTTCTACCTTCAACTCCTGGGTAATTTTGAGTGTGAATCAAATTTTGGTGCTGCTTCTGGGGACCAAGTAAGTCACCTTAGAACATCTTTCTATTCTATACCATTTCTCTTATCTCATCCCATTTCTCTTATCTTTTCCCCTTTCTGTTTTTTCTTATCTTTTCTCGTCTCATGTCCGCCTACACCCATGAAAATTCAAATCATCTAGTTAGTGTGAATAGTCCTTTGGATGGGGAGCCAAGAAATCATAGAGGTCACTTTTCATTAGATCCAAATATTCTCAATACTATAGATTCAAACGATGAGTTTTATTCAATAGAGAATCTACCACAAAACCAAATCATAAACCAGGGAGGGAACCGAAATAATGAGCAAGACCCTAACTTGGGAATTGTTGCGGACCTGACCATGAATGACTGCCTCACACCAACCTGGAAAAATGCACCCTCATGCATTAGGCATGATAACATAGGATATTCCCAATATGTTTTCGAACCCCATGTTCTGAACCACCTTCTAAACTTTCATGGGATGGAGTCTGATATTCCTTACCTTCGTGTTAATGAATTTAATGACATTGTTGAAACCATGTGCCTTCCAAATCAAATTGAATCTGCTAAATTGAGACTTTTTCCTTTTTCTCTGAAGTACCGAGCGAATAATTAGTTAAAAAATTTGATACCAGCATCCATTTACACTTGGGACCAACTTCAATGAGAATTTTATAAAAAATACTTCCCCCATCACAAAACAATTTCACTTAAAAAGATCATTAAAAAAAATTTTGAAAAAGAGGGAGAAGAATTATATGAAACATGGGAAATATTCAAGGACACGTTAAACTTTTTATTGCACGATGGTTTCTTAATCCCAGAACAAGAGAGAATTTTCTACGAAGGGTTAGGTCCCAGAAACAAACAATTCATTGATATGATGTGTAATGGAACCTTCAAAAAGAAATCCCCAAATGATGCTTACAAGTATCTAGAAAATCTTGCTGAACAGAACCAAACATGGGGAACATCACCATACTATGAGAATCCACCCAAATATGGTGGAATGGAAAATCTTGGAGAAGAAGAAAACCTTAGAGAAAAACTTACTGCACTCACGAGGAAATTTGAGGAGATAGATCTTAGGAAGGTCCAAAAAACCCAAACTGTTGAGCTTGTTTTTACAATTTGTGAAAAACATGGCCACAAGACTGATAATTTCCCAAACATTCATTCTATCAAGGAAGTTCTTTTAGGAGGACCACTAGAATAAGTTAATGCAATGCACTTTCAAAATCCATAATTCCAAAACACCTTCAGTCCAAGGTATAATGACCATCCAGGATTTCATTGGAAAGATAATCAACAACCAACCCAACAACAATGTATCAACCCATACCCTCAACAAAACCTTCAATCTCATAATTAGTTCCAACCACAACTTGTCCAATTCCAAAATCCTCATGTCAAATATCAGAAACCTATCCAACAACCCATTCAACATCCAATCCAACATCCAAATAATCCTCTTGGGATAAACAAACAACCTCATGCACCAACCCAAATTGTTACACAAAGCCTACTAGAACAATTGTGCAAACAAATGGACAAAATGAACTCAGAATTATCATCCCTTAAAAAATAACTTAAAGCCATCAAAAATGGAAAGACACTCATGCACACATAAGACATTACACAACAAACATAAAGGGGAGAGACAATTTTCACTCAAACAACTCATGAACAACTAAAGTCTGTGATAGTTTTCAGAAGTGGGAAATCAATTGAGAATACTAAAAAAAATTAGAAACCATGTGAATCTTCAAACTCTAATGAAAATTCAAATGAACCACATTATCAAACTGAGTAAACTGATGAAAATGTGAAAGAAACCACTCTTCAAAAAACAATCCCACAACCTGAACCATTTCCTCAATGCATGAGGGGGGAAACCAAGCCTTAATTAAGTGAAATATTGAGGGAAATATTCTCACAAGTCAAGATGAACATTCCTCTCCTCGATGCTATTCAAACCATTCCTACATACTCAAAATAACTAAAGGACCTTTTCACATTTAAAAGGAAATTATCACATAAGAACCAATTCCTTCTGGTAGAAAATGATATCACAACAATCCAAGGGACCCATCCACCAAAGATGAAAGACCCAGGATTCCCTTACATCAATGTTGAACTAGGAGAGAACAATGTTGTCAAATCCTTGTGTGACCTAGGTGCTAGTGTCAATATCATTATTTATGATGTGTACTACTAGTTAGGCATGGAAGAGATCAAACCCACATATGTCACACATCAACTTGATGATCATAGCATTTGGATTCCAAAGGTAATACTAAAAGATGTTAAGGTAAAAGTAGAAAATTTCATCTACCCTATTGACTTCATTGTCCTTAGCAACAATCCAACTATAGGAAATAAGGATCAAACCCCAGTCATCCTTGGTCATCCCTTCCTTGCAACAATCTACTCTGTTATCTGAGTCCAAAATGAGAACATGACCATCACCTTTGGAAACATGAGTCTAGACTTGAAAATATATAATGCAAGATCACAAATAGGGGATGATGAGGATATTCATGAAGTAAACATGATAAGATGCGTTGATAAAGAATCCATAGAACATCAAAGAATATTCGAGGAATATTTAAGTGAGGAAGAGATTAATTTTCTTTGTTCACATGAAGGAAGTTTATATCCATGGCCAGAATCACTTTCATATTGCTCCAATGATGAAATCTTAAGACCAACAATCTGTGAAATATTTCAAGAAACGATATTCATGGATGCCACTCCAACTCCTTTCCCTAACACTAATCAAAACAATCTAGAAGCTGAAACTTCTATACATGGGGAATTATTATTATCTGAAAGTATAATAAAATAAATTTATCTTGATCCAATGTCCCAATATTCTACTAAAATTTTAAACCAACCTAATCTTGAATTGAAAGAACTTTCTACTGCACTGAATTATGCCTTCCTAGGAAGAAATGGAACAAAACCTATTGTGATTTATTCTTCTCTTCAAGATGATCATGAGAGGATGCTTCTATATGTCCTTAAGAGAAACAAAAAATCCATTGGATGGACCCTATCTGATATTCTTGGGATTAGCCCATTTATCGGGAGTGATAAGATTGTTATAGAATCTGATTCAAAGCTGTGTTGTCAACCTCAGTGGTGACTGAATCCTAATCTCATGGAAGTAGGGAGAAAATAAATTCTGAAATTTTTAAAAGCTGGTGTCATCTATCCCATAGCTGATAGTGAGTGGGTCAGCCCGATCCACATGGTTACAAAAAAGGCTAGAATCATAGTGATAACCAGTAAGGATGGAGAGATTCTTCCAACTAGGGAGAGTAGTGGATGGAGAGTCTACATTGACTGTATGAAGATAAACTCATTTACCAAGAAGGAACATTTCCCCTTACCATTCATTGACCAAATCCTTGAGAGAGTTGCAGGTCATGTATTCTACTGTTTCTTATATGGGTACTCAGGGTATAATCAGATTGAGGCCTCCCTAGAGGATCAAGGGAAGACTATATTAACCTGTCCATTCGGCACATTTGCCTTCAAAATCATGCCCTTCAGGTTATGAAATTCCCCTGGAACCTTCATGCGGTGCATGATGGGAATCTTCTTAGACCTGGTAGAGGATTTTCTAGAGGTCTTTATGGGTGACTTCTCTGTGTTTGGGGATACATTTTAGGGATGTCTGAGGAATGTGGAAAGAGTTTTGTCAATATGTGAAGAAAATAATATAGTCTTAAACTGGAAAAAATGCTATTTCATGGTTAAAGAGGGACTAGTCCTTGTCCATCTAGTCTCGGGTAGGGGGATTGAAGTCAATAAAGCCAAGGTTGACCTCATTCGTCACCTTCCATAACCCAAAACTGTCAAGGAAGTGAGGTCTTTCTTAGGGAATGTTGGTTTCTATAGAAGATTCATTAAGAACTTTAGTTCAATCACTCGTCCCCTTTATGGTATTCTAGTAATGGATGCTCCATTTGTTTGGATAGAAAGCTGTGAGGGTTCATTATCATCCCTCAAATCATCTCTCACCGCTCCTCCCATCATGAAATCCCCAAATTAGAACCTTCCTTTTTAACTCATGTGTGATGCAAATGAGTTTTCATTAGGAGTTGTGTGAGGCCAATGTTGTGATAAAACTCCTTATGTAATTTCTTATGAAAGAAAATCCTTAAATGATGCCCAAATCAACTACACCACCACTAAGAAGGAGTTATTTTTGTTGTGTTTTCCGTAGAAATGTTTAGGTTCTAACTCTTAGGATCCCTCATCACTGTGTACACTGACCATTCTACATTGAAATACCTCTTCCAGTAGAAAGATGTTAAGGCTAGACTAATTAGGTGGGTCCTTCTATTACAAGAATTTGACATAACAATCAAGGAAAAAAAGGTGTTGAAAATTTTGTAGTTGATCATCTCTCTAGGATATAATTTAATGAAAAATAATCCCACCATTATGTTATAGATTCATTCCCTGATGAACACCTATAATATATGAGTGAATGCCCTTGGTATGCCGACATAGCCAACTTATTTGTTACAAGAGTCATTCCAAAATTCTTTGGGACTCAAGATAGAAGGAAATTTCTTTTCTGATGTCAGGAAATATGTTTTTGATGATCCATACCTCTATAATTTCTGCCCTGACTAAGTCATTAGGAGGTGTGTCCCAGAATCTGAACAAGAATCCATCCTTAAATTCTGTCATAGTGAGGCATGTGGAGGTCACTTTTCCTTTAGGAAACATCTGCTAAGGTTCATTAGAGTGGTCTCTTCTGGCCCACCCTCTCAAAGGATTCTTACACATTTTTTGTCAAATTCCCTAGGTGTCAACAATTAGGGTCCATCATAAAAAGGAATCAAATTCCACTCACTCCCATCATAGTGATTGAAATCTTTGACTATTGGGGAATCGATTTCAGAGGTCCCTTCCCAATCTCTAGGGGATATTTGTACATTATTTTAGCTATCAATTATGTTTCAAAATAGTTTGAGGAAATTTATACAAAATCCAATGATCATCAAACAGTAATTATCTTTCTCAAGGAAAACATCCTCTCTAGATTTGGGATTCCTAGGGCTATCATTAGTGATCGTGGATCCCATTTTCGCAATCGTCCATTCTCAACACTCATGGAAAAATATGGAATTTCTCAAAAATTGTCCACTGCTTACCACCCACAGGACAATGGTCAAGCTAGGTTATCCAATTGATAAATAAAACAAATTCTTGAGAAAACAATTAATCCATCTTCGAGAGATTGGTCGGGCAAGCTCTTAGATTCTCTTTGGGCCTATCGAACTGCATATAAAACCATTTTAGGAATGTCCCCATATAGGTTGGTTTATGGTAAATCATGTCATTTTCCAGTGAATATTGAACATAAAGACTCTTGGGAAATTAAGAAAATGAATTATGACCTCTCTTTGGCCGAAACAAAAAAGTAAACTAGATCTTAATGTACTTGAGGAACTTAGGATGGAGGCTTATGAAAATTCAAGGATCAATAAAGCTAAAGTACAAGCCTACCAATCGCAAAATCATAAATCCAAACATATTGTACTAGGTAAACCTATTATTTTTTATAGTTCTAAACTTTATTTACACCCAAGAAAGTTGAGATCCAGATTTTCAGGTCCATACACAGTGCATAAGGTATACCCCCATGGGGCTGTAGAAATTCCTGATCGCACTAATGGTCAAACATTTAAAGTTAATGGTCATAGAGTTAAACCATTTATTGAACCATTCCAAAAACAAAAAGTTAAGGAATAATTATGTGAACCTTCCTTCGATGAGGAAAAAACATAAGTAATGATGTTTCAAAGTCGAGATAATGATGTTAAACAAAAGCACTGCATGGAAGGCGACCCATGGTTTTCATAGTTCCAATCATTGTGATTCATTTTTTTTATCATTTAAGAAATTATCATAGGCTACTGACATGTTCTTCTTTTATGATTAAGGATGGGTATGAAAGGGGAGCACCAAATTCATCTGTGTCACGTGGCGTGATCCCTAAGTAATACCTTACACATAAATTTAAAAGGAAGATAATTTATCATCAGTGTATTTAATTTTTTGCTTGTAGGTTTAAAAAAATCTGAATATGATAGTACCTTAGACTGTTGACATGTTCTTCTATTATGAGTATGGATTGGTATGAAAGGGGAGCGCCATATTCATCTGTGTCATGTGGTGTGATCTATGAGTAATACCATACCTAGAAATTTAAAAAGAAGACAATGTATCATCGGTTTATTTTGTTTTATTTTATAGGTTAATAAAATATAAAGGACTTGTCATAGGTTGTGGGGAAAAGCCCATCATAGCCACCCATTCCGCTGAGACTCGAATCCAGGATTTAAGGGAGACTGTGGCACATACTTTCATCATAAACCACCAAGTGAATTCATTCCATTATTATCATTCTAAAATCCCCCCTTGGACTACTCTCCCATACCCCCTTCTAAGTTTTCTTAAAACACCGGGGACACTGTTATTCTATGTTGGGGGGAGATGAAATAAAAAATGATTTTTTAATAAGAACATGCATGGAAAGAAAAATTTCATTAACCTTGAACATGATAACACACATTGAAAACTCTGAAATTGGATATCAAATAATTTTTCAAGCCTTGATTCTGATTTTAATACAAGTATAAGTTCATGAGCATAGTTTTTGGAAAGTGGTGTTGTCAGATGTGATTCTTCAAAGTTTACATTTTTATCCTCTTAATATAAATTCCACAATGCACGTCTACTAGATCGTGGTTGTAAATTTGAGTTCTTAAATCCCTTTCATTATAGCATAGGGTTCGGGGGTCACTTTTAGTTTAATTTGAGTATCAAAAAAACAAAAAAAATTGACCACATAGAGCAATATTTTTTCCAATTGCGTGGCATCCAGCACTTGGGGATCATGACTCCATAGTTTTCTTACGCATAGTTAGGCTTTATATCACTATTTTAGAGTATGGAATTGACAATATGTGTGGCGTCCGACACATGGGGATCTTGACTCCACAGTTGTCTTGCCCAGAGTTAGTCTTTTCATATCTATTGTGGTTAAAAAAATTGTATACTCATGTTACGGTTTAATGTGATTACCACCTAGCACTTCCACTTTTTCCCCTTTAACAATAAAATGGGCCCCATATCTTTTGTGATGCACAAAACTTTATCATGCTTAATTGAAATTGGATGAAATGTGGCGATGAATTTGAACAAAGGAATGGGCATGGGATTGGGATATGATTATGGACCTTGCTTTTTTTAAATTATTTTGATGGGTTTCATAATTTTTTGGTATGAGGTCTTTGGGTGAGCAATGTGTATAAATTTTTTTTTGGAAAAGTGGATTCAAATTTCTTGTTTGTAATATATTTTTCTCAGGACTAGAAAAAATCATGTTGGGGGGTGTGATTAGTCACTACAAGTGGATAATATTCATTTAAATATATTTATATTCATTGTTTTAAAGTCTATAAACATTGTTTTTAGTGAATTATATAAATAGAACTTTATTTCTCATCTTAAATGCAATTAATGTTTAAAATGAAAATTTGGACCCAATCATTCATCTATTTGTGGATAGCATTATATTCATTTTCTGAATTTCATATTTTTGGATATGATTTATCACTTTTTTGGAACATTTTTTCTTTTAGGATCGATGGATGAATCCCAATGGAAGATGGATATTTTTGGGGATGAATTCATAACTTTTCTGTAGAATGCATAATAGGCCTAAGCACATCAAACAAATGTGGGAAACACAAAACAAGCCCAATGAAACTCAGATTTTTCCAAAAGAAAGATAAAAATATGAGGATCATTTTATTCAACTATGGACGGTGCTAATTACGATTTTTTCATGATGATAAAGGGATATAAATTTGAGATTAAAATGGTTGGCCCGATATGAATGCACATAAAGTCATCCCACCATTTCTACCATAACCTTCAAATGGCTTCACCAAAGTTTATGAAATTTCTATAGCTCATAGATGACAGATGGAATAAAAGTTTCTCCCCACAACACATCTTGATTCAGCCTTCTTCAATTAAAAATTCACACTTAAAAACAGTGGATGAATCTGGATGAATTTCCGAGTCAACTTCGAAACGTCAAATTCCCATGATTTTCTCACCCTCCTAATAACTCTATAAATTAATGGAGATGTAATTTATTGTTGGGGTGTATCTAAGTCTCCAAATATGCCTATATAAAGAGATTATGGTGATGGGAATAATCATCTAATAATTTTTTTGGAATGGAAGTTTTTTTTTCTTTCAATTGTTTCGTCATGCGTTCATCTTGTAATCGCTTTGTCAATTTCTCCCAATTAAGTTTTTTGTTCAGCTTTATTTAATTAATAAAATATCATCATCATCTTCTTCTTATTAATTTAATTTTTTTCCATACCATGATGATACTATTTCCTTAGGGAGTGAGGTTATTCACATTATCTTTTTTGAAACTCTTCCCACAATGGTGGAGTGATTGTTTTTTTCTTCTTCTCCAATTCTACCATCATAAGTCTAATACTTGCTTTCGCTGATAGAATAGAATCAATGGAGGGATAATACTATAATGGTTTGATCCAAGGGAGTTTAAAGGGGCGAATTTAATGTAATTTCTTAATTTAATAATTATTAATCAATTCTATTTTTGAGATTTTAATTCAATGATTTACGTTATCCTTTAAACTCACTAATTTTAAGGATGCACATCCTGAGTGCTAAAATGATCCTATACCTTGGAGTTCTCATCAATATTATCCTCCATGTGTATAGGTGATTAGACTTATGATAGTGAAAACACAAAATTGGTGAGTGATTTGGGATGGTTGTATTTCGTTAAAGAAAACACTCGAATTTAATAAATTGAAATAATTTAAAAAGAAATTCATCCAATACACCCCATGCAATAACCATTGATCAACTCATGATTTTAAATTGAATTCACTCAAGTCTTTAAAATATCAAATAATCCAACCATTAAAACCAAATTTGGCCACTTCATAGCCAAATTAACATAATCAAATCACCTTCTTAGAATGCATGTTTCTTAGGTTTCTTCTTAGGTCTCTGAGGATTGATAACCCAAGCCGTACTACAAGGACCATTCTACCTTCATCTCTTGGGTAAATTTGAGCATGAATCAGGGGCATTACCCTCTATGGGGAAACATGATAAAGAGAGAGGTAATATAGACACCAACCAAATCATGCTTGGACACAAATATAGAAGAAAACCAAAGTGAACATATGTAATTTCATGAAAAATATAATATAGATGAAAGGACAACTGTAAGTTCCAAAAGAAAAGGAAAAGATGGCAGCGACCATGAATCCCAAACAGATCCTAGAAACCACAGGATATTAGCAATGATTCTGATGTCCAGCCTGATTTAACTGACCTAAAAAATTATATATATACATTGGGTGAGTATAATTGTATACTCAGTATGATCCTCCCCGAAGCCCCTCATGAAAAAATGTAAATAAATCATGCTAAAGCATAGTGAACAACTAGTGAAACTAACTCATATCCTAATTTTTTTTTACTAATTTCCCAGCCTCACTTTGGCTACACATATCAAGTATCTCATATAAGAGAATATTATATAAAAAATAATGTCATGGGTACCCCACTACTGCTTCCCTATTGGTTTTCTGCTCTTCCCCAACATTTCACCTCTTGATCATATCTCCAAAAAGGATATCCTTCATATACCTAGGACAAGCACCACAACATGCACCTCATGGAACAAACCACCACGTCCAAATAACTAAAATTAACCAGTTAGATTCTAGGAGCCACAACAACTCATATAAAAAGTATCATGCATCAGGTATTATACCCTAAGCCTTCAAAACACATAAACCAAGTAAGGACCCTCAATCCATCACAACCCGCACATGTTATTACTATTATAGTCCTTAAGAATCTTTATCAAGAATACATGTGTTTGAAATAACCAGAGTCTATTACAACCCTCTACACACATATATGTAAAAGAAATAATCATTGTGCATACGAGCACAATTAACTACCATGAGAAGAGAGCGGGGATAAAGGGGTGTAGTCAACCATCCATCCTCCCATCAGAATATTGGGGAAAATACCCCAAGGGTTCAGAAAACCTGGGGTGTCAGTATTCCTAACCAACATGGTGGATTAGAATATAAAAACAAAAAAAAAATTACATGTTATATTATAGCTCACAAACACACTATAGAAGCAACCAAGTCTCATACTCAATTGAAGCTAACATCTCTCAGACTCCTATCTGCCACTTCTATGACCAGATATCCTATAATCACAAAATCATTTAAAGAGATACATTAAATTATTTTTTTCCTTTTCATCATTGTCACTTTACATTAATTAATTCTTTATCTGTTAACAAACTAGTTAAATTTTCCACATTACATTACATTAGAATTACAACAAAGTTCAATGTCCTCCAAGATTAAGAAACTAAGACCACATATTCTCAGAATTACAACCTCAGCATTACATCCCAGCAAGTTCCAACCCCATGGGTTAAAATCTATTCATTTATTAGCATAATTTTTCTCTATATTAATAGGTATTCTAGGAAAAAATTATAAGCTACCAAACACATAGGGCACAACAGGGAGAGTTGATGATCTACCCATCATGTCTTCCCCACCTATAGTATGATTGTAGACTCATCCAACCATAATAAGCTAAACATAGAAAGCATGTGTCATTCCTTATGCGTCTCTACCTCTATTAGAAGGAGAGTAACCAAAGTTGTCTACCTAAAGAATTGGTGAAATGAAATAATATAAACAAAATTATTGTTGTTGGCCATGAAACTAGTTCAAAAATCATCCATACTTCATAAAAATGGGTGATCCCAGCTTCTACCCATTACATCATCTTCAGTGTCCTCGCTAAAACCACATGCTTATCTCGGTGCATCCCTCCAATCCATGGGTCAAATGCTGCCTTAATAACCATGACTCCTTACCCCTCATACCCAAAATTCTCTTCAAGATTAGCCATACCAGGATCAAAACACATCCAGGCCTCCTCGAAACACATACCACAACAATCCTCAAATATCAGCCATCCTAGGACCACAACATATCATAAGCAGCGGGAGAAAAACATTGTTATTTTGCTTTTAACCATAAATAAATACATCCAGTATTCATATACAATGAGATCTCATGACTCCAAAGCATAAGGAATAAGTACATTACAAGTGAACATGAAACTCATTCCCTACAAAGGAATTGTTTTTTATCAAAAAACCTGTTCTTATTCCATCTTGAATTAATCGATTCACTATCACATGCTCTAACTATAAGAAACTGAAGAAACAAGATATCACAGTAATCAAATATTAATTCAACAATTAATTTAACTTGCATTTAATTATTTTTATCCACATGTATTAACATGATTCATGTTCTATAAAAAATCAATTAAATGTGGATACTTTCATCAATTTTATTATAATAAAATTAAAAAAACCACAACCAAGTTCATTAAACATGCCTCTTTAATCTTTTAGACAATTAATTATGTTAATTAATTCTTTCTTTACATTCTTTAAAAATTCCACATGCTAAACCATGCATGGAATAAATATCACACTATCTAGCAAACCAAGAGGCAAATTGTTATCACAGTACAAAGCAGTAACCTCACTATGTTATCTATACCAATTATTTAATCATGTTCAAACAATTATAAGGTTAATTTCATTGAGATAAAAGGGGATAAAACATTATAAATCTATGATTGTACTTAAAAAATAGAACCATCGAATCCCCTACCTCAAAAGGTCATTGATGTTCTTCACACGAGAAGAGATCATACAATGGATATCTGATCACCCCCTCCCCACAAGAAATGCATCTGCATGAGGATTCCTCGACACAAATACACCAAACAAATCCAAGAGAAACCCAATTAAGGTCATGGGATATCATCCACTATCGCATGACAAGAATAACAACATGAAAAAAGAGATCAAACCAGAAGAAACCACTGTAAATTGAAGGAAAACACACCTTGGATCAACCCGAGTTACCACATATCGAAGGTGGAAGCCCAATGATCAATTATAGTCAAAGAAAATATCCCAGAAATTGAATGGGGGGTTTATGAGTCTCCTATAATAAGATATAGTGGAGCTTCTACCATAAAGTTTGACAACCCGAGAGGATGGAAAAGTCATAAACAACACTGTAGTGGGGAATTACATGATGTGTAATCCCCTTTCACATTATGTAATCCTTAGGGTTTGATTTCTACAAGAAAAAATGTCGCCAATTAATTTTATTTATTTTTAAAACTCAGATCGATTATACATCATGAAAACCTACTTTTGAACCATGTAAATGTTTTACAATGCGTGAAGTCTCCCTGATTTCAGCATCAAGAAAATGAACTACTATAGACTACCACTGAACCTCCTCCGAGCACCTCGGTCTTCAGAAACATGCAAACGGTCGATCCCCATGTATCTCATCCCTTACATTAGATATATCTCAAAACATTCTAATCCTCGAGAATCCAAAACCAACCTAGAGAGGAAACATATAAGTGGTCGTTCGAACAACCATCCCATGAGATACCTCTCAAAATCTATTACCATCACAGGAGCTCAACCACTTCTCCCATGTACAAGTGGATCTACATGATGAGTAGATGATCTAATCATCGAGTATTTTCCACCTATATAAGGAGAGTAGACCCATCTAACATTATGAAGCTAAACATGAAAAGTTCATGTCATTCCCCATGCATATTCACCTCCCATGGAAAGAGAGAAAGCCTTAAAATGTAACAAGGGGGCGAGAGAGAGACATCCCATAAAATAGAAACTTTTTGATAACCACTAATGAAAAATCATTATGAGAGAAGAGCTAGACACTAAAAAACATGGGGTACTAAGAAAAAATATGTGACTCACCTTCCTAGATACTCTCCTCTAGGCCACCATGTCACCACATGATCTGAACCATGAGGATAACACATCCACACAACACTATTTCCTGGAGGTCCTAGATATCTAAAGGCCACTCCTTGAAAGTCATATCATCATCAACATCAATATCACCAAAATATATCAAGTGAGACGCATCAGGAATATAATGATGAAGCTAATACACATGAAAAAAATCATGTATCGAGATCATCTATAGGGGAAGTGCTATCTGATATTCCATGACTCCAACACGAGATAACACCTCAAAAGGAAAAATAAACCGGGGATAAAGCTTACTCCCATAAACAAAACTTCAATTCCCTTAATGGGGGGGCACCTTCATAAACACATGATCCACAAAATTAAACTCTATAGGTCTCCTCCTATGATCAACATAGGATTTCTGACGATCATGTGTTGTCTTCATCTTTTCGAAAATCACCTGAACCATCTTTATCTTATTCTACACTAGTTATGACCTGAGAATTTCTTACTCTCCAACCATAGTAAAACATGATTGAGAACATAAAGGTAAAACATACAATGCTTCAAATGGAACAATACCAATGATGGAGTTGAAACTATTGTTGTAAGAGAACTCTACCAAGGGAAGGTGACTTATTGACAAACCTCCAAAATACAGGACACGAGAGCGTAACATGTATTTAAGAGTCTGAATAGTACTCTATATCAAACCATTTGTATGTGGATGAAAATCAGGGCTAATTCATAGCTAGGAATGAAAAATCATACTGGAGTCCTCTCCACATCTTGGAGGTAAAATAAGGATCTGGATCGGAAATTATCATCCTTTGAACTTTGTGGAGTCCAACCACCACCTCCAAAAACTGAATCGACAAAACCTTCACCGAGCTCGACTCCTTGATTGGTATAAAGTGGGATGATTTCCTCAATAAATCCACTACCACCCATATACCATAATAGACTCCCGGATCATGAGTTAAACTAGTAATAAAGTCCATTAAGATGTCCTCCAACTTCCACTGAGGAATATCTAACAACTAGAGAAAACCACCAGGAACACGGTACTCAGCCTTCACCTTCTGGAAGACCAAACACCAAAACACAACTCTACAACAACATGCTTTAACATAGGATACTAAAAAAAGCCTATCAAATCTCATTAAATCATTTTCATGTTAGGATGTACTACCATATGCGGACTATGGAACTCTGAAAACTATATCACGCATCCCCAACAGAATGAAAAACCATCCCTGAAACAACACATGTTGGTGTTCATCCTTGAACCAACCATCAAGGGCCTCTCCACAAACAACGTGATCTCTATAAACCTCCACCTCAAGATCCCCCAATTGGGAATCCTCCACATATAGAACTTGAGATGACTGCACAGTCATCTGAAAATGACTACCTCTTCTTCTAAATTCTCCCACATCTAGATGAAACACTGAATGTTATTCCATCACTCTCTATGAATCACCTAATTCTCACACTACATCACTTTGAAACTTCCTACTATATGCATCATCTTTGCCATTCCAATTTACAAGTGTATACAAAATATCAAAGTCATTGTATTGGTAGAACTCCATCCACCAATGTTGGTATACGTTCAATTCATGTTGGTAGAAAACATACCTCATTCTCTTATGATTAGTAAAGATTATAAAATGATCTCCTATGAGGTAATGTCTCCAAAAATTCAGGGAAAACACTACTGCTACAAACTTGAGATCATGGGGGCATAATTGACAATACCCATAAGAAATGACTGATCCCTACTACTTCAGAATAAAACCCAACCAAAGATGCAAAGCATCATAAAAACCATCAAATTGAACTCCTTATGCTAGAAAAAAATAAACTAAAGCACCGAAAAATATCTCCTTTAGATACCTGAAATCTCTCTAACACTGATCAATCCAAATTAAATCTTTATCATTTCTGGTCATTGCTATCAGAGGAGTCACAAACCAAGATAGATAGGATAAAAATATAATATAATAGCCTACAAGACCTAAGAAACATTGCACCTATACCACCATCTTGGGGGCTTCCGATGACACAACTACTACAACATTTTATTGATCCAAAGATACTCCCTTATGGGATACAAAATGACCAATGAAATGGAATTCTCGAACCCAAAACTCACAATATGGAAACATCCCAACCAACTTCTCATGATGAAGGACTCCCAAAAAGGCACACAATTGATCTGAATGCTACTCCTCAGACACAAAGTACACAAGGATATCACTAATTAAAACTTGTAAGAACTTATCTAGTAACTCATGGAAAAAACATTAATTTACACCATGAAAACATCTGGAGAATTAATTACATCGAACGACATCACAAAAAAACATTTAATTCTCATGAAAATAACCGAAAACATCGTTCAAGGTATCCTCATCCTTTACACATATATGATGATATCCTAATCAAAAATAAATCATTGAGAACCAACTCAAACCAATTAGTTGATTGAATAATTCATCAATCTATGAAAGAGGATAGTGGTTATTGATTGTCACTTGGTTAAATCAACGATAATGAATACACAATCAAAAACTACCATCAACCTTCTTCACAAACAAAACCAGAGCACCCCAAAGTAACAGACATGGATGAACAAAATTACACTACAAATAAAAATTGATCTATATATGAAGCTCCCATAAAATATATGGAACCATCCTATATAATGAAATTGAGATAGTATACATTCCTTGTTGTAGTTCGATCCTGAACTCGATCTCTCATAAATGGGGTAATGATACAACCTCTTCGGGAAGGACCTCAAGGTACTCTTCTATGACCCCAGGAAACGTGGACTAATAAACTTAGGATGAACTAAACATAAGCCCAGCCATCAATGATGACAAGTAAAAAAACATGCCTCTGACTAATTCAAGGGTATCACTCGACAAAAAACACTACTGAATCTACATCAACATCAAAGAACGCATCTTGCCTCATGACATAATCCATGATATCCTGCACTAAATACAACCAATCCATTCCAAGGATGATTTTATATGGTTGTATATATAAATATAGGAAATCTCTCCATGATTGGTGATACCCCATCACATGCTCACAATCACTGCATATATCAAAAGAGTCATCTCAATCTCTAACTGGCGTAGAAAACATGAAGGGAACTATAAGTCTATCTTCCTCAAGTCACAAAGAATGGAAAAGGGATAGTGATATGAGGTAGTGCATCTCAATTACATAAAATAAGGCATACACCCAAGTATAAAACATGCCAAGGTTACCTCAAATGATGTTTGGCTCACCCGGGGCTGGCAATGCTAAAGCATGAAGGTATCTACAACCTACTCCACAACCACTTTGAAAATACCAATGACTACCTCCACAGACATGCTCTACTCCATGAGGACAGGGAGAATCCCAAGGGAATCAAATGAATTCCCCATATAATCTATACTAATCCGAAACCAGAGATACATGTTGATGCTACCTCGCCTGGAACTGCCTTAGTAGAGCAACCTGAGGTAGAATAACTTGTTCATGATAAATGCTCAGAAATGTCAAGAACTCTCACCACTGATGACCTCAGCCTACCTAAGAAAAACTCATGTATCATCCCTTTTCATAGGCATGAGAGATGTTGTACCTAGAGAAATGAGATATTGAGGGTTGGGACCTACCCTCAACTGATCAAAATCTAAAAACCATGACAAATGGGGTCCCCAAACCACATCTCTACTTCATAAGGAATCCTAATGACTCCCTTATCATGATGATCTGGTTCTGTATAACATTATCTCAATGACCTATACTTTATCTATATCCTCAAGATACGACATTAGCCTAAATGGGGTGACCATGTGTTGAGATTTAAAGGAAAAGCTTCCCCAAAATTCCTTACCCTAGGCTCCACATCTGGAAACATGTCTTTAGAATATCATAGGCGGTTTCTTAAATAGATCTTGAACTCTTGCACAGTGGAGCTCCCCTATCAAAAAGTAAGCATCTCCTGTCGACTGGGCTCCTTTTCAATTGAAGAAATAAAAAGATCTCTAAACTAGTCTAAGAACTTCTTCCACAATATTGCCAACTCCGCGTGATCCCCAAGGAACAATAACCACCACAAACTTGCTACCCCACACAACATCATCATAATCAACACTACCTAGTGCTCCTTCCAAGCATGGATTGAACTGAATTCTATCTCAACATCCTCAAACTAGTCTTCTATGAATGCATTTAAAATGGATCCCTCATATCTCTATAGACTATGGTACTAAAATTCTCATAGTTTCCTCCTCTAATTTTCAGCGTCATCAACCTGAACTCTATGATGATATGATGAAGCAACCATCTAACCATATTTATCACAAAACTAATGACGACATTGACCTAGAGAGAGGCCTAAAAAAGAACAAACAATTATATCTCAATAACCTACAATATAGAATACCTTAACACTAATTAATTTCCATATTTTATTTATTTTAGGTTAACCTATGCCATGGTATACCCATTCAAATATTGGCACAAAGAAGAATGATGTGTGATCCTTTCCTAGATCTCTATCCTCCAACCAGTGTCACCTTGTTTAGTATCCACTGTAATCTCAAAGGACTGTGCATCAGATCAGAGGGATCCCTAAATACCTATGTCCATGCCTTTCTACCATGTTGACAATGATTTCTAAACATAGATGACACTGTTTCCCTACCAACCCATGAAACCTCACCCATGCCTAACTCCAAACTCTATATTATCCCTCAACCAGACCACTGAAAACACTTTTTCATGACCCCTCCCTAGAAAGTGTACCCCTCTTGGGCCAACAGTGGGAGAAGAGAGATAGTGACACCCTAGTCCCACCTCTAGTAGGCCCTAAGTTGGTGACTAGAATCAAGGGTATGATAAACACCTATATAAGAGGAATTACCCTCTAACAGAACGCATGCAGAAGGGAGGGGATACGATAGAAACCAACCAACCCCATATTATACTCTAATATATAAGGAAACCATTGTTCACATGTGTAATTTCATGTAAAAACTACTACAAAATAACATAAAAATAAATGTACCAACGAAAATGTAAAGACAACAACGACCATGAAGCCCAAACAACTTCTACAAACATCAAGCTAGTAGCAACTAGCCTGATCTCCAAACTAATACAACTAACCTAAAAAATAGTTTATATATGCGTAGCGTGAGTATAGAATTATACTCAGTATGATCCTCCCTGAATCCTCTCATGAAAAAAGGTAAATAATGAATCCTAAAGCACAATAAAAATTATTGAAACTATCTCATCACCCAAACATGTATACTATGTTCTGATCCTCACCATGTCTACTCTCACAAAGTATCTAATACATGAGAATATTATATAATAATGAATATCAAGAGTACCCTGCCACTGCATTTCCACTTGTTTTTCTCTTTGTCCCAATGTTTCATGTCCATAACATCTCTCTTCAAATGTCTAGCCCACATACAACGGGGTGAAGCACCACAACATGTACCCCATACAACAAACCACAATTTCCACGTAACAAAAAGTAATTAGTTAGTTTCTAGGATCCACCACAACCCATATAACTTGTATCTTGCATCTTTATTATAACTCAATCCATTACATTCAATACACTAAGTAAGGATCCTCAATACATCACAATCTATACACATTATACCTAAAGTAGTCATTTGGACACTATATCCAGAATACACATATATGAAATAACCAAAGGCCATTAAATACATCTACAAAAATATATGTGGAAAACTAATTGTCGTGTATACGAGTACATGTAACTACCAATAGAAGAGAGTGAGGTCCAAAGGGGTAGTCATTCATCCATCCTCCCATTAGATGGTTGTGAAAAAACACCCCCTGTGCTCAGAATCCCAAAGTTGTCAGTCTCCCGAACCAATATGGTGGATTAACATATAGAAACCCAAAAAGTACATGATTTAATATTACTCACAACCACACTAAGGGAATAACCTATTCTTGGACTCAATAGTAACTAACATCTCTCATAAGCACAGCTATCTCTGATAAGTCTAGATATCCTATAAGCACATATCCATTTAAAGAGCTACATTAAATTACATTATTTATTTTCATTAGTTTCACATTACATTAATTAATTATTTAACCATTTTCATTTACCATATTACATCACATTATCATTACAACAAAATTTATATGCCCTCCAATTATAAGAAAGCGATTCTATGACTTCTCAAAATTAAAACCTCATCACTGCATCCTAGTGTGCTCTATCCTCGTGGGTTAAATATTTATTCATTTACCAAAAACATTAATTTCTACAATACTAGATATTCTAGGAAAATAATCTTGATACCAAATACATGGGGCTCAACATAGTGAATATATGAACTACTTGTTGCGTCTTCTCCACCTATAACAGGAGGGCAGACTCATCCAACCATGAATATATAAACACAAAAATCATGTGACATACCCTACGCATCTTTGCTTCTCTTGGAAGGAGAGTAACCAAAACCATCTACCTCAAGCAGTGTGGAACAGAATGTAGATAAAAAACAATATGTCTGTCGGCCATGAAACTGATTCAAACTAGAATCAAGATTTCATAACAACAGTTAATCCTAGATTCAACATATTATGACATCTCTTGTGTCCTTCTTGACACCAACATTCATTTCCTAAGGCATTCATCCACTCCAGGCGTTAACTTCTACCTCAACCATAGGGACTCCCTACACCTCATACCACAATAACTCTCTAGGCTTAGTTATCCTAGTCTCACAACGCATCCAGGCCTCCCTGACCCACATAACATATTATCCCTCTAGGATCATCCATCCTAGACTCACAAAACATCAAAATCAGTAGAAAAAAATTATAGAAATTAGGCTACTATACCTAAAGTAGGCTATCTAGCCTTCAAACACAACGATCTCTCGTATATTAAATTACAAGGCATGTGGCCTTTTCAAGAAAATTGGAAACTCATGCCCTATAGAGGAATTATATTTTATAAACACAACCCATTATTATTCTATCTTGAATTAACTGATTCATTGTCACATGTTTCAACTATGGGAAAACATTGAAACAAGCTATCAAAACAATCCAAAATTAATTAAAAAATTAATTTAACATTCCTTCAATTATTTTATCAATAAGAATTAACATGATTGAAGTTCATTAACCAATTCAATTAAACATGTATACATTCATCAATTTTATTACAATTAAATTACAATAACTAGATTCATTAAACAGGTCTCTTTAATATTTTAGCCAATTAATTATATTAATTAATTCCATCTTTACATTATTTACCAATTTTACATTCTAAACCAAGAAAGGAATAGATATCAAACTATCTAAAAAATGAATAGGAAAAAAGCGTTATCATGGTACAAATCAATAACATCGCCATCTAATCGATACCAATTCTTTAATCAAGTTGAAATAATTATTAAGTTAATCTTATTGTGATATAAGGATATATAACATTCTAACTATATTATTTTAGATTAATATAAAAGAAGAATAAAATTCCCTACCTCAAAAGGTTGTCGACATTGTTTTCATGAGAATGAATGACGCAACAGATCTCTGATCACCCCTATCGTAAGAACTGCATCCACCTGAGGATGCTGTGACACAACCGCATAAACAAAAATTAAGAGAAACGCCATTAGAATAATGGGAGATCATATTCCATTACTAGAAATAATAATGAGATGAAAGAAACATTAATTTGGAAGAAACCACATTAAAATGAAGGAAAACACAACATAGATCAACATGGGTTACAACATATTGAAAATTCAAGCCCGATGATCGATTCCCATTGAAATAAGGGATCTGAAAAATTCCAAAGAGGGGGTTTCCAGGTCTGCTAGAATCATAGATATGTGTGCTTCAACTATAGGGTTTATGAACTCATGTATTTGAAAAGGTTATAAACAAAAATGTAGTGGGTAATTACATGATGTGTAATCCCCTTTCATGTTGTGTTATCCTCGGGGTTCATTTTCCATCAGAAAATGAATCCCCTATTAATTTTAATTATTTTTTTAACCACAATATATTACATTCCGTGAAACCTACTTCCAAATAATTTAAATGTTTTACATGATGTGAAATATCCTTGCTTCCAGTTTCTAGAAATTGATCTTCTCCATGATTCCTCGACACCTCCTCTGAGCACCTTTGTCTTCAGAAACATAAATTTTTTTGATCCACACAGATATGGCCCCCTATAAGATATGAAATTGTTAGTTACATTTCATTGGATAGTGTTGAGAGTATTCATCGTAGAGGTCTTTATAGACCAAAGAGGAAGATGGGGTAGAAAGGAACCTGGGATTTAGAGACTCACATGGTTCTTAAGTGAAGAAAATCCTAATGGTGTACAAACTATTCCTACATGGAAAAAACCATTTAGACAAGGTATAATAAAATGGATTATGAAAACAAGGATCCTAAATATAATTTCAATATATAGAATCAACCTCATGAGTAGAACATTAATTTCCAAGAGTAAAATTATTTTTTAAAGGGTAAGATTTCTAAGGAACAATTATAGATGGATGTTTCTAATATCTTATGGTCAAAAAAAGTAGTTCATATTAAAGAATTAAGAGAAAGTCTAAAATAGTGGAAGTAGAAAAATAATAATGCATGGATCTCATTCTCCCCTCAAATGAAGAAATTCCCAAAGGATCCTTCCAAATAAATTCTATAAAGTAGGAGACTAATGAAATATATGAAATGATTATCAAAGTTAAAATTAATGAACATCAAAGCATGTGGATCAACAAACAAGATCAGATTTTTGAAAAATTATTCAATGGGAAGTAGATCAATATAGAGGAATACATTCAGACATGGGATAATTTGGACCATCATTTTAAAGAAATCATCAAGGAATACAAAAAAACTAAGGTAACTACATTACAATGGGGATTATATAGAGTTTAGTTATAATAATATCATCGTTTTTTTAATTATTTTATTATTTCTTTCTATGTTAAATGATACACTATCATTTCCTTGTGAGGTATCCCACTTTTCCACAAAAGTGAATTTAAAATAGAAATTTAATTTTTGATCAGTGGTTATGAACCTCTGTTGTTAGTTAATACAATTGGATATATTTTAAACAAACCCAATAAATCATTCCAAATCTAATTAATGTAATGAAAATAAAGATCTCTAGTAGTATTTACAAGGTTAGGTATTAATAACTACTCTTATACATGATAGGTTTTTCACCTCAATAAAATATTTTCCACTATAATCATATATTGACTATAATGATTTGTTCTTTACACACCTTCATAACATCTCACTATGAATACACTTGCCTGATTCTCACAAGACTTCCAAAATTAGTTTCTAATAGCATTCACAGAGTCACACTGTGATCTCCATGTATATGTTGAGTTAAATAAGTAATGTGTATTTTCATGATGAATATGAGAGCGTTCCCTTTATCTTATTCTTGAATTAAATCTATGAAATGCACATTGATTTCCATGTATCCAAAAAATGATATATTTCCAACTCAGCAGCTATGAATATGAATGCCAATATTTCTTCAATAAAAATATAAACAACTCGGACTCAACCCACAACTTATATTAAAAAAAAATCTTTCTTGAATATTTTCACTCTCTATACTCACTCAAATTTCAAGGTCTTCAACCACTTGAAGTTAACTACTAAAAATACAAGCATATTGGCCTTATCATTCTCTTATTCTTCATTTTCATTACTTACCTCTAGTTATTCAACACAAGTGTTGATACAAATGCTTATTCTTCTCAACATCCAAAATAGTGGCTGTCACAAGATCCTATTATATCTTAACCGTTGATGCCAAATATATATTCCTTTCAGATTAGTATTAAATCCTCCTTGGTGTTATTCATTAAAAGATCTCTAGTTTTTCTTAGCTCACTGCTCTCGGAGTTTATTACTTGAAGAGTAAACTAATTTCTCTCCCTTTATTTTTCATTTCATATGTAGGTCACCAACATTTTATTTTATTATATTTTAAAACACAAAAAATAAAATTTCAAATATTTGGTTCTTTGATCTCATTCACTTTTTCTCTTATATTTTTGTACATGGGAGCCCCCCATAATCCTCAAATTATTTTTGTTTATTAAACCATGGACTCTTGTAGAATAATATTAGTGTTATTTATTTTATTTCTCTATCCCATTTATCTCTCAGAAAATATATATTATGAAATATTCAATTATTAGTCTTTATTGTATCCTTTGTTTCAACTTGAAACACATATAAGATATTGAAAATAACTATGTAACCCAAATCATTAGTCATTTAAGAACACTACTTTATTTTATTTGACTCAATCGCCTCATATTAAATCATATTGAATTATAATATAAATTTTTTTATAGTTTTTAATGAAAATTTATTAATAAATGTTCAATTTATGATGATTATTTCTCAATAATTGTTTTCATAATGCTTTCTTTTTCTCGTAATATACTCGTGAAAATAATTGGTCAAATACACTTAATTATTATGATATAGATTAATTAAGGAAATATTATCAAATAATAATGTTATGTTATTAAAAAATTAGAAATCTTGATGAGGAGAATGATTCTACAATTTAGTTCAAACTCTAAGGGAGTGTTTGGTTTGATGTAATCATTTTGACAGAATTTGAATATAAATGGAAATGGAAATGAATGGTTAAAAAAAATAAAAAAATATTTTAAAAACATGTTTAGCATGATGAAAATTGTTAATGGAATTTTTATATTATATTAATACAAAAAAATAAAAAATTTAAGGAAGAGTTTATAAAATTCATTTTCTTCCTCACATAGCTCGTTGGTGTTGTGTATCTATATTTACTTTTCACGTCAAAACTTCTCATCACTATCAAAAGAGTTAAAATGGTACCAAATGTGGCTTTTAGGTCTCCATGATTTTTTTAAAATGAATATGAAAAATTGATATTAAACATTTAGACAACATACTTGGTTCAACCATGCCTATTTTATTGTTATTATCATTGTGATCAGGAGAAAGTTTTTAAAATTGATCAACAAGTATATCTTTTTTTATGCCACATTTGGAGGGGATGTTCAAAACATGTGTAATAATTATATCATAATTTTCATGTGTAGTTTTTAAATTGGTAATTACAACATAGAGACTCTAGAGACATAAAATATATCCAAATAATATTCTCATTACAAATAAAGTGAAATCAAATAACAATATCCATTGAAAATATTTCTTCTGTGTTTTTTATAGAAATTCGAAAAATGAAGTTTCATGAAAAATGTATCATGTAGGTTTGAACATTATTATTTTCTGGCCAAATTATTATTAAATCATTAAGATCATAAAACAAATATTATTGATCAAAATTTTCAAAATATTAGTTAAACTCTTGATGTTTTTGGTGTCTTTTTAACCATCATTTCATATATATATATATATATATAGAAAGAGATAGAGAGATGAAGCAATTTAAACAATATAAATATCAAAATATAATTTCTAAAAAATAATATGTCCATAAAAAAACTCTACATCTACTCTATGTGGTTGAATATCAAACTCTCCATTCAACTTGAGTGGGTTCAAAAATAAAATTAGCAATTATACAAAAAATTAAATATTTATAAATCAATTAAATAATAGTCTAAATATTTGAAATATAACCATCAATAGAAATCATTAAAATATTCTATTATTATGAATTTTAGACATCTCATATAATGTGAAATTTAATATTGTTGTGCATCAATCTACCATAAAAATAATGTTCTTACAAAGAGTACTGAAATTATAATTATCGTAGATCAAAACATTCTTTTCCTAATGAAAATAAGGTCCATGTTTTAATTTTTTCATCAAAATAATCTTTTTACATGGTATACTTGTGTTACTAAATTTAACATCTACTATAATCAAAGAAAAATTTATTTAACACCATAGATACCAGATTTATCAGTTCTAGAAATTTTCATCATTAGTGATAAAAAACAACTGATGTTGTAAGTGTCTTTAAAAGATAATTACTTTTATTAACACTGAAAAGAGAACTGATAAAATCCCCTTTAATCAACACTAAAATAAATACTAAAAAGTGGCCCCTTTTTCAAAAATTTTTATCACTGATAAAGGGGTCCTTTTATCAGTGATTTTTTAGTGAGGATCCTCATAACTTTTATCCGTGCTCAAAATAACACTGATAAAAGCTAAGTTTTACAAGCGTACTGCTAGAATTTATAGAGCACCACAACAAAAAATATAAAATTTATTTTGAATTAAATTTTCATAAAAACATAATAAAAAATGTATAAATATTAGTAAACTATCGATGATGTAACAAAAATTAGATAAAAGGATATGCATGATGCAAAAAAATTGTAACACATTTTATACTTTCATTTCACTCAAAATTATCATGAATTTAGCTCTGGATTTATGTATGCAATATGTGATATCAAACTGGAAACTCCCTCAGGAACAATTTCTATCATCTTAAAGAATGTAGTAATGAATAAATTCATCATTACCAACCACCACCGATCTTATATTTTCTTATTGGGGTCCTCTTCTATAACCTTTTCTTTCAACCTTAAAAAATTCTTTTTATTCTTCTTATTAAATGAAACTACATGATCTTTCAACATGTTGTGTAATTGTAAAGGTTGAAAATTATATACCAAAAACATTTGATGGGGTTGGTTCATAACTCATCTTATACACATACCTATGATCTTCCTTCCCTAAAACTAGTGCAATTTAATCATTTGGGAGACTAATTATTATAATACAGGGTTTTCATCCCATGATTCTTGAATTATGGCCTTTAAATATTTGGTTGTATCAGGTGTGTGACATAATAGTAAAAGAAGGAGAAATTAAAATATTTACCACTCGATCGACATTGTAACATTGACTTCAGAGAAGCACCACTAGATTATCAACACGTGAATCTTGTCTGAATTAAATAATTAGGATAAATCAAAATTTAAATTATATCTAGATTTATTTTGATCCAACATGTGTTTTTCTCACTATTGGATATCATCACTTAATGAAACCAAATTTATATTCCTTTAAATCATCCACACATGCTTCAGATACTTTTCTGATCATTGAACTTAAAAATAAGGGTGATGGATGGAAAAATCAAGAGGCTTTCTCCATTATCTTTATCATGTGAGCATTGTTTCCTTGATCTGGGAATGGTTTCTGGAATCGGGGTCCTTAAAACCTCACATTCTTTCACTAAAACATAATATAGATGAGATAGTTTCTCCCAAAATCATGTGAGAAATAGTTACATGAATTAGGGTTTAATTTTAAATTATATAGGTTGGTTTCACTTATGAAAATTGTAATTTGAACCTTATTTAAATTATCCCTTCCAGATTAAACCATATTCGTCATTTATGACCATGTGAACATTTCTCATGAATCATATATCTTTTATCTTGTATGTGTATCATTAAAATAGATTACACAATAAAATAAATTCCACTAACTTGTCCCATCTCTCCTTTAAAATATTAAATTAACCTTTAATATATATTTGTTAATTTTTTTTCTTTTGTATTCACCTAAAACATTTGAATACCTAGAGTAAATTAATTCAAAACTTATTATTCAAATGTTGAATAATATATAAATTATTTATTTCTTATGATTGTTCAAACTCAAACATTACCTGCCCCCCACTGTGTAACCCACCATTTCAAAATCTTCTATTCTTTTGAATTTCACAAGAATATGAATACACTTTTTTCTGTGACCCTCTAGGCCCCTATCTTGATAGAATTGATTCATAAACATAGTCTAAGAGTAATATCTATCAACACATCATCACTATTAAGTATATAAGGTTCATTCAATTCAATAACATCCTTTTATGAGTATTCTCTATGTAATAGAATCTCTTAGTCTTAGAATATCCCATAAAGTAAGGTATATATCTAGTATCACCATCCTTACGCGTATTATTTATTATTTTAATGAATATTTAGGACATACATACATTCTAATACTATGTTCATGGATATAATAAAGGTACTAACATCCTGATCAAATGGGCTTGAGATATATCTCCCTCTATTCAGAAGTGACAAGTCATGTCTTGATCATTCAATCAATATCGTACCACCAATGACACTCCCAAAATCAGCAACATCACCAAAAATATAAGTGTTATAGTCTCAATTTTGCATAAAATTATTTGATAAAATGGAACACATTTATACTGACCTAAATTTGTGAGACTAATACACATGTTAGTAGATAGGATCATCCAATGTCACCTGAAACATGTGGTGTTCTTATTTGAGAGTCACTCTTCATGATATTACTCTACTCGATATCACAATTCAATAATTTTATGAGTAGAAGTATCAATTATTATGATCCACCAACAACATATAGTTAGACATAATTTGTGTCCCATCAATATGTTTTATCTTGACCATAGAACATATTTTTAGGATTAGTATTATATTATCTCTATGATATCATCGTAGTTGGGAACTACTATAAGATTTTGATAAAATAAGTAATCCATACAAATTTACATCTAAAAAAGCATAATACAAAGTAAAGATATTATTTTAATAATATAACATCAGGTATAACTAATTTTATACTTGATAAGGTATCCAAAAAGTATTCCCCATGTTGGGTCAAGGGAACACACTTTTAAACCACTCTCACTTACACTAGAGACACATTGATATCTATCGACTTGTTAGCTCTCACATGGTAATATCTTGCTTCTACCATATAATGGATTTAATCATTAGTCTTACCATGCTTTCTTACATAGAAGCTCTGTTATCTGTGACCTCACCTCCTTGAGTAAAACTCTTGAAAGTGATTATATCCCCAAGTATATTCCTTTTCCCCTATCATAACATTGAATGATTAGATAATACCAAATTCATGAGGTTATCATAATTTATAGTATGATAATACTTTACTTTGTGGTTACAATTCCACGAATTATAAAAAATAACAGTGCATTTTATAACACATCATTTGTTGCAAAAAAAACCATAACATATTTAGTTTTTTTAGATATGGATAACAATGGATCCAATGATATTATCCTTCTCATTTACTTATCCTAAATTTGATACAGGATCTAATTGGTCTATACGAAGATTATTTTGGGTCCCGTTGATAACTAGTGTTCCTTCCTCTCAAATTACCATGTATATATCCCTTACAATTTTTAAGAACTATTGGATACCTCTTACTATTTGGCGTTTTGTTCTCCTAAATTTATTTGATATTTTATTATCATAATGTTCATGTTGGTTGTATTATATATAAAACCTATAATTACATATGTGACAAATCCATCATTGAAGAATGCATAGTTGTATTCACTGTATGAAAATCCTATTAAGTATTATAAATGTCTTCTTAGAGAGATTTGTTCCATGTGAAATTGAAAACATTTATCTTTCATATTGCTCTAACTTATATTTCTCAATACCTTGTCAATATATATACTTTAACATGGTCTAATTAACCCAAAGATCTACCTGAGTATATCTTGTTCCCTAGAACATGGGTTATAACTTTAATTCATTCTATAGAGCGATACTTTCATCATTTTCTTAATAGATTATAATACTAATAATTGTTTTCTATATGTTATCAAACATATATATCAGGGGAAAATATTTTCATCCCACTAAAAACTTATAGAAACAAGGAAAGCTTTCATTAAAAATTAATATTTCATGGCCATGAGACTTGAATTAATCCATAAATTAATCTCTACAACTTTCATAATCACAAACTAGGATGGTTCATCATCTAAATCGGCACCCAACCCTATCTATGGAAAGGGCCAAGGGGAATTCTCTATACCCCCCCCCCCGAGAAGGCAACTAGGGCCGGAAATTAAAATAAAGTATTTTGGAATGATTTAGCTTAAAAAAGATAGACAAATAAAAGACGGTGAACTTAATAAACTGGCAGTGAAATTAAAAATAAACTAAGAAGCGAAACATACCTCAAGTGAACTCATGGTTAACCCTTGAATATAAAATCCACACTATTTCCAAGAGAAGACCAAACTAGAGGAACCTAAAAATGAAAAATAGAGTAGGCGTGAGCACAAAGATGATCAGTAGGAATGCCAAATAGAAACGACGCCAAATGAACTTTCCTTTAAAAAGAAACCAAATCAGGCTAGTTTCTAAAGAAGACATATTAAAATAATGTTTTCATTCCTTTCAAAATCAAGTCACAAGTTTACATTTTTAAGGAAATCATTTCTATTCAACTTTATTTTCAAAATAGTTCCAAGCAATCATCAACATTCCAAAATGAAAGGAAAACATCTTAAATTAAGTACAAAGATTTTTCAAAGGTGGAAACAAGATTGAAGCAAATAAAATGAAAACAATTTCACAAATTCCATTTCATAAATGATAATTATGGAAAATCTCTATAGGTAACTAGCACAAGTGGGACCCTAGGAACCTCTTACCTTAATGAAATGTGGTATGGAAACCATGACAACCGGTGTTCTCATTCAAGATCCACTAGTAAGGGACATCCCTATAACCCCAGTGGTCTCCAATCATAATCCAAATATTTAGTTAGTATAGTAGTCGTCAATCCTAGTAGATGAAACTATGATGAAGCACTTCTATATTATCTAGCATAATAGTCTAGACTGCCCACCTAAGTACTTAGAGTTACCCACATGTACTATGCCAATTGGTGGTGAGTTTTTATCAAGAAAACATATATGAACATACCACTTTCTTTATCCAAAAACAAATTCAACAATCCACCCCTGATCTCCCTCCTTAATCATATTATCATTTTTATGCCACACAACAATGCACATGCCTTACACAATGAACATATCATAAATCACCCCTTAAAACATTCATTAAATTTCTAAAATTATGGGAATGCCTCAAGAGGGGTTTTCCACTTTCATAAATAATTTTCAAAGATTCAAATGGGCCTCATTGCTTTACTTAGAATTTTATCATTTTGGAAAACATTGTTTCTCAACACCTTTAAGTTCCAAAAATCATTTAAAAGAACACTTGCACAACCAAGGCACCACACTTTTAAAAGAAAGAAATAAAACATGTATAAATATAGGGAAACCAATGAATATAATCATTACACACTAAAACAACTAAGGAAACCACTTTTAAAGATTTAACATTAAATATCAATTGAGAATTATAAATACACCACAATTTCCAGCAAAGTCAAAAACATGTTTCAATAATAAAAAACATGCATTGGATCATAGATAAATTATGTAAAAAAAATAAATAACTATTTCTTACAATCACACTATGATGACCTAGAAAGAAAATACTATATAAATATAAAACATATTTTTAAAATAGTCAAACAATCATAGATTTCAAATTAATAGGCTAGGTGTAAGGATCCTACCTCAAACATGCTGCTCCTTGATGACGACCACCCAAACCGACCCCTCGCACTTACACCCACATGCATTTATACATACATACATACATACATACATACATACATACACACATACATATATACACCCCTAGCTACATTGCACATACTCTCCGCACCATGATGGAATATTTATAGTGAGGGAATATACATATACATATGACTTACCTATGCATGTACATATAACTATTATTGATACTAGAAGCCTGAGACCACATCAATGGGACCCAACACACTCTTGAAAAATTTACCAATAACTCAAAACACCATATAAATGAGCCAAACAAAATCCAAATCTATTTTCAAAACATTTCTTCCATATTTTAAAACAATTTAAAAGTTAATAAAAATTGAACAAAAAAGACATGATCTTCAAATAAATCACCCTTTTTCTATAAAACAAACCATCCATAATTTTACTCACACAACAAACCCATTTTGAAATTTATTATCAACGCTTTCATGATTCAAAAAATTCCTTTTGTCCAACATAAGAAAACGTATACAATAACTCACATAATTCCATGGACAAGCCGCTTTTTGAAATCCACACATAAAAAATAACGAATTCTAAAAAAAAATCATTTCATCATTTAAACCATTTATAGTTTACATGTATACATTCACGACCAACTAAACATTACAAATTATGCATTTCCATTTGAAAACATACACCCAAACCCATAAGCACAACAAGTGCCCTTGGTATCATGATTCATACCCTTCAAATAACCCATAAGATTCTTTTTATGAAAAATTACCTTTCCCCAAACAAAAAACATGGACTTATCTTTCATTAGAAATCAATTTCTAACACACAAACATTCCAAACATTTCAAAAACACAATTTTCACCACTCAAACAAAGCATAGAACATATTCAAATAAATTTAACTGAAAAATAAATCTTCAGTAAATGATAATGCATGGAATAACCTACCGAGATGTAAAAATCACCAAAATTAGTGTGAATTCTTTGATCACCCACCAATCGCACCACAGGAAAAGTGAATTAAACTTTAATACATGATATTGAAAAAAAATACCCAAGATTAAGACCCTAATTTGACACCCTAAAATCTGGAAATATGGAAACCCTAAAGCACAAAGACCAAATCCCTAGAAAATGGGGGAAATGGTCTACCGGAGGGAGAGGGTACAACAATGCTAATGGGGCTTGGCTAGGGGGGTCCGTTCACTGGAGAAGGGAAGTTGGCATTCGTGGTTCAAGAGGAGGGAGGCCAGCAGGTTGTGGCTCTGGAGGAGTGTCGACCAGGAGGTGAGGCGGTGGCTGGCCAGTAGGGAGAGGGTGGCATAGATGGCCTGTGAGATCTATGGTCACCGGATAGTGATAAAGGGTTCCATACATGAGGTAAGGGGTGGGGAAGGCATTACATGAGTGAGACAGCAAGGGGGAAAGGGGGGTGTGATGCCAAAAGGGGAGGAGGACCGAAAACCTACGAAAAAAATATAGTAAATAAAATAAAATATTATTAATAATAATGTAAATAGTACTAATATTAATAATAATTATAATAATAATATGATAATAATAAAAAATAGATAATAATAAACTTAATAAAGTTGATACCGATATACTTTATAATAATAACTTAATAATAATAATAATAATATTCATAATAATAATACTACCCTTATTATTATTTTTAAATCATTAAATTATTTTATTTTATCCTCATTTTAATTTATTTATTTATTTATTTTCAACATTGGGTTGGTCGTACGATAACCTAGGTGAATCCGTGTGGTTTCCCAGACCATGCTATGCCCGTGCGCCTGATGCTTTCATTCACAAAACATGCATTTTTTAATAAAAACATAAAAATTTATACCTCGTTACAACCCAAACTACCTAATTCAACAAAAATTAATAAAATTAATAATTTAAAAAGGTCAGGTCTAACAATTCTCCCCTCCATATTTCTTTATGCCGCCATAAAGCCAAAATAAGGCCTAACCCTAATGTAGAAGCTGATACCCATTCACAACCTAAGGATATTCCCCATAATCAACAAAAAAGAAAATGAAATAACACTATCAATAATGGTAGAAAAATAAAAAAATAAACTTGGGTGACCCAAAATGTCCTCCCTAACGCCCACCCCCAAAATTCTAGACCCCTCTAGTTGATAATAGAAATATAGAAACGCTCACAATATGCCATTCAATATCCTATGACAAAATGCATTAATTATTCCAAAAGAGGATCACACATTTTACATATGAACTTAAACAAGGTTACCATATCCATTCTTCACAACACCACCAGATGTGCATTGATCCCAACATTTTACTCAAGATAGGGGCTTGGGTATAGATAGCTCCGAATGAGATTTCTTATCGGCAAGACAACTCGACGAATATACTAAATTACTAACATGGGGAGGCCCGAATGGAATATCCACCATAAGAACAAATAAAAACCCAAGAAGGGGCTGGAGGACCAGTGCAGGGACGCCTTAACGGGCTCCCAATCCTAAGGAGTAGGCTAAAAAAATTCATTTTAGTGGAATTCGAGTGAGACACATAGTGGTTCTCCCTGTTAGAAATACTAACTAGCTTAACTGAATGGCATGGACCAACATGGAAAGCCTGACAAGAGATAACCTAGGAGCTCTTCACACAACCTAATACCCCACCAAGAAACAGGGTCCTCACGATCCCTCCATCTAATGAGACCGTTCGGAATGGAATGGCTACACAAAAAGATTAAGATGTCTGTATTTCCAAAACTGAATACAGACAATGGTCTGAGGTCCCTCACAACCCCAATGGTTTCTTGACCATGTGCTAACATCAGTCTGAGACCTATAGCTGAAGATTTTATGATTTAAGAGTCTCCTACCACATAGTCAAGCACTAAAAACCCTCAATGAAAACTTCTTCTTCTGGTCACACAAGCAACCATACCATTATCTAACAACACCAACAAAACACAACACACCCTATAACCTAACATTACTTAACAAGTAACTTCATTACAATAGGGAGTTTCATGGTTCCCATGCATCATCAATTTCGACATCGAATGAGAAAATTCAAAAGGAATAGAATATAAAAAAGTGATTTAACCAAAAATAGAAAATTTTGTAATTCCCTAAATGGAATGAACTTTTTTAGTAAAATGGGGGATCTTTGAAGGTACCACAACATCTGCCTTCTCGTTTGGGAAAGAACATGACACTACAGGATACCAAGGAACATGACCGTTGTGACATAAAAGGCCTTATAAGGAAAAGAAATTGAAACTGAGTTCTGAATAACACACGACTCCTGCCAAAATCCATAACGACCTCTTATGACAGTATTCACCACACATGTGGCCTAACATTATCACTTTCTTAGAAGGAATCCAAATAAAGGTTGAAATAACTTTTTAAGATAGAATCCAACACAAAAAACCCACATCGCTTCCCACATTCCCCACTAAAAATTCCCTTCACAAATTCTAAGCAAGTCATTCAAGCTAATCGGTGTCAAACAACATCTTTGATAACCCAAATGACTCAAAAAAGATAATACATCCTTCAACTCCTCCCTCATACTCTTCCCTACTATGAGAGGATTCGCTTATCCAATGAATAATATGGGTAGGCTTAACCCTAACCTGAATAGGGATGTTCTCACTTTGATCAACTAGAGGATCTTCCTATGGAGAATTACCAGTGGTCGCACTTCAGTCAAGAAATAACTATTTATGGGGGAGTACACTAGCCAATGAAAAAAAGCCCAAAGACCTAATCAAACTGGTCCATTGTCCAAAAAATACTATAGAAAACCCAAACCTATTAGGGGAGCCACCAAAAATGCTTCATGGAACAATTATTGAAATAGGACACAAACCATTATTTCAAACCAACTTATCGGTGAAACTCAACTTCAAATATCTCACAAACTAGAAGGTTTTTTGAACTCAAAACACCCCACAACAATATTCCCAAAAGTATGAAAGACACATCGCACAATTTAAAGTTATCAAAACACCTAATTTTCCCTCAAAATAATTTTTAAAAAATAAAATAGGGTTGGTGGGTTTCACTCCCACCTATGGAATCTCATATAGTTCCACACATTAATGTTCTCGGCCAACCAGGATCCACTCCACTTCCCCCACATATCCTATGAATGTGGTCACTTATGAGAGTACCAAATGTAAAAACAAAACCTTTTCAAAATTCCACAACAATAATTTGACCCTCATCCATAACTTTCACCAAATAACTAGTCATAAAATCATTTTATAAAAGTTCAACATTTCAAACCTCCCTCAAAACCATTCTAAAAACTTGTTTTTTATACTTCGAAAATTAGACCATTTCTATTTTAAATTTCAATTCCCACAATTTTCTAACAAGGGGTTTCAAAAAAATCAGAACCGAAGGAGTCACAAGATGATTCATGTTGAAACTAGTTTTGATGGTCGACTCAGAAATATGGTTGGAAAGCCATACGTTGGTCACACTGCCATCATGGAGAATGTTATAGGACAATGTATCCAACTTCACTTTCTTACAAGACCCTACGAGCTCATTGAGACCATTGACTAAACATTATTTTCTTTTCCCAAACATCAAATAACTAAAAGTACCAATAGAATCACTTTAAACCAACTTCCCCTTGAAACCTAAGCCCCACTACGAGATGCGTTGGTCAGACACCTTACTCTTAACTTGACCATCGAGTTCCGACAAACCTAGATCCACTCTACACAAATTCTTTCCCATGAAATAAAAGCCAAAATATAAAACCTTCTCTGATACCATTTTCTCACAAACCAGGCCTTGTCTTCATCCAAACTGGTTCCCAACCTAGTCTATGGAAAGGCTTGAGGGGTGTTCCCAACCCCCCCCCCCCCCCCCCACCCACCCGATTGAAAACTAGTTTCGGGAATTAAAATAAAGCAGTTGGGAATGATTTATCCCAGAAAATAAATACAAATAAAAGATGATAAAATGAATAAAATGGCAGTGGGATAAAAAATAAACTAATAAGAAAAACATACCTCCAGTAACCTCATGGATCACTATGGAACATAGAAACCACACTCACTATAAGAGCGATCCAAACTATGGGAACCTGAAATTGGAAAATAGAGTAGGCGTGAGCACTGAGGTGCTTAGTACGAATTCCAAATAGCAACGACGCCCTACACCATAGCCTTTAAAATGAAACTCAATCATTCTAGCTTAAAAATAGAAGCTATTAAAATAACGTTTTCATTCTATTCAAAATCATGTCAGAATTTTAAATTTTTCCGTAAAGAATTTCTATTCCATTATATTTTCAAAATAGTTCTAAGAATTCATAAATAATACAAAATTAATGGAAAATAGTTTAAAATTAATCATGTTCATTTTTCAAAGGAGGAAACAATCTTGAAGAAACTAAAATGAAAATCATTTCAAAAACATCATGTCATAAATGATCGTCATGCTCAATACCTATAGGTGACTAGAACTAGTGGGACCCTAGGAGCCTATTACCTCGGTGAAATGTGGTATAGAAACCATGACAACTCGTTTTCTCATGCATGAGCCACTGGTAGGAGACATATGTGTAACCCTAGTGGTCTCCAATCATAATCCAAATATTTATTTAGTGTTTTAGTCATAAATATTTCTAGAAAAAATAGGGATGAACCACTTCTGTATCATCTAGCATACTAGTCCTAGTTTACCCACCTTGGTACCTAAGGTTACCCATGTTAAATATTCCAATTGGTGGTGATATTTTATCTAGAAAATATATTTGAACATACAACATTATTTTTCCAAAAAAAAAAATTAAAAAATCCACCATCGATCTCACTCCTTAATCGTATTATCCTTTTTACATCACAAAACAATTCACATGCCTTACACTAAGATCATATCACAAAACACAAATTAACACTTGCACCACATTTCTCAAATTAAGTGGGATTCTTCAAGAGGAGTTTTTCACTTTTTAAAATCATTCTAAAAGTGTCAAACAAGCCTAATTTTATTACAAATAATTTTAAAATTTTAGAAATAAATGTTTCTCAACACCTTTAAGTTCCAAAAGACATTTAAAATATCACTTGAAAAACCAAGGAACCACACATTTAAAATGATGATAAAGAACATGTTTAAACCTAGGAAACCCATTGAAAATACTCATTACACACTAAAATAATAAGGATACATCTTTTAAATACCTAACATTAAAGATCAATTGAGAATTATAAATACACCAATATTTCCAACAAAGTCAAAAACATGTTTCAATATGAAAAACATGTGTTGGAGTATAGATTAATTATGTAAAACAATTAAATAAATGTTTTAACAATTTCACCCATACCACATAGCATGAAAATACTATATGAATATAAAAAATATTTTTAAAACAATCAAGAAATCATAGATTTAAAATTAAATGGTTAGCCATAGGTATCATACCTCAAACATGCCCCTCCTTGATGACGATCGCCCGAACAGACCCCTCACACTTACATGCACATGCATTTATACACACACACACACACATATATATATATATATACCCCAAGATTCATTGCACATATTCTTTATTCGATGATGGAATATGCACAAAGAGGGCATGTGTATATATATATATGACATAAATATGCATGTACATATAAGTGTTCTTGATACCCGCAGCCCGAAACAACATCCACAGGACCCAAAGCACTTTGGAAAAATTTACCATAAAGTCAAAACACCGAAGAAATGACCCACGCATAACCCAAGACTGTTTTCAAAACAATTCATCCATATTTGTAAAAAAAATACAAGTAAATAAAATTTCAAAAATATAGTCAATAACTTCAATGAAACCAAACTTTTCCCAAAAAACAAACCACCCAACTTTTTACGCACACAAAAATCCCTTTTCAAAATTTTATATCAACTATTGCATGATTGACAAAATAATATTTTTCAAGAATAAGAAAAATTATACAATTACCCACCCAATTCCACAGTAAATCCCCTATTTTAAATCCACACATAAACAAAAACCAATTCTAAAAACATACATTTCATCATTTAAACCATTCACAATTTACATTCCGAAATTCACAACAAACCAAACATGAAAAATTATGAATTTCCCATTGAAAACCTACACAAAAACCCATTGTCACCATAAGTTCCCTTGAAAATGTGGTCCACGCCCTTAAAACAGCCCATAAGACATTTTTTAAGATACATTACCTTACCACACAAACACAAAAAAGCCTTATATTTCATTAAAAATTCATTTACAATATACAATCTTGCCAAACATTTCAAAAACACTATTCTCAGCACTAAAACAAAGCATAGAACACATTCAAATAAATTGAACTAGAAAATTAAATCATTAATAAATGATAAGGCATGGAATCACCCACCTAAATTTTAAAATACCTAAAATTGGGGTGAATTCTTTGATCTCCTACCAATCGTACCATAGGAAAACTAAATTAAACCCTAATACATGAGATTTAAAAAAAATACCCAATATTAAGACCCCAATTTGACACCCTAACTTATTGAAATAAAGAAACCCCAAAGAACAGGGACCAAAACCCTAGAAAAGAGGATAAATTTTCTATTGGAGGGAGAGGGTGCGGCGACGCTACATGGGCTCGGCCAAGGGGGGTCCAGTCGTTGGAGAAGGGAGGTCGGAGATCATGGTTCTAGGGGAGGGAGGTTAGTGGGTTGCAACTTTAGAGGAGGTTCAGCCAGAAGGTGAGGTGTTGGCTAGCTAGGAGGGCGAGGGAAATGCGAATTGGAATCCATCATGAAGTTCATAGGTAGGAGATGAAGGGAATCGTCCCAGAGCAAAGGGGTGGGGAATGTGATGCTCGAGCGATACAACAAAGGGTGGAAAGCGGGGTGAGATGCTAAAAGGGGGAGGAGGACCAAAACCCTATAAAAATTAAAGTAAAAAATAAACTAATGTTAATAATAATATTAATATTAATAATATTAAATAATAATTATAATAATAATATCATAATAATTATAATAAGATAATAATAAAATTAGTAAACATGATACTAATAAACTTTATAATAATAATATTATTCATAATATTATTATTATTCCTATCATTTTTTTATAATCCTTAAATTGTTTTATTTTATCCAAGTTTTCATTTCATTTACTTATTTATTTTGAACATCGGGCAAGACACATGATAACCTGGGTGAAGCCATGCGATTTCCCAAACTGTTCTCTTCCTGTTCACCCGATGCTTTTATGCCCAAAACATACGTTTTTTGATAAAAACTCAAAATAATTAATCCAGATTTCAACCCAAACTACATGATGCCATGATAATTAAAAAATAAATAATTTTAAATGGTTGGGTGTGACATTAATTCATTATTTTAATTATATGGTGTCACCAACCCTTTTTAGTTTCAATGTACAAACACCTTTTTAAGAAGGTGGTACGAACATCTCATGCCCAATATAATGATCAGAAAAAGTTTCTATGAAAAGTATAATTCTATAAGATTTAAGTATGATGACACGGTATAACCAATTTAGCCTCATTAATATCATCCTTGTACCACCCATGTATATTTTATCTTTAATACCCACAACTATATTTACATTAATTAGAGAAACTACCAAAATTTAAAACTAGATTTTGGTATATAGAATCTATCTTTGAATTTTTGTAAACATTTCAATCATTTTCATTTACTACATTCATGTAGGATAAATAATTATTTTTCATAATGAATTATATATCACTTAACTCATTGATCATAAAACCTCTTCTCTTGGTTCTATAATTTCCTGTATATTATGTGTCTTTAGAACACGTTTTTCCATGAGCTCTTATATAACTTATTCCCATGCCAAGTACTTATAAATCTTAATCCTTGAAATTTTCCAAGTATACCTTTCTCCCACTATCAAAAATGGAGATTTGTGTCCTTTTATATAAATATAGTCTTTCACTTGAATATAATAATTAAATCATATGGATTTATGAAATATCATTAAAAAAATTTGGATATACAACTATGATGTGCTTTGTGTTATTCTTGATGCAAGTTTGTTTATCTACTATGTCTTGATAGTCTCATTTCATCTAAACACATTATTTTTTATGTAAAGGGTTTTCTTCATATTATAACATTCATGATACCATTTTTTAATTATAGTTGGTATATAGTTATGGGTTACTTCCTCTATTTGTGAAGCATGT
The DNA here is from genome assembly GCA_963277665.1 of Viscum album. Classification (NCBI taxonomy): domain Eukaryota; kingdom Viridiplantae; phylum Streptophyta; class Magnoliopsida; order Santalales; family Viscaceae; genus Viscum; species Viscum album. The sequence continues at coordinate 584,133,073 of OY728164.1, read as the reverse complement.
CTCCAAATAAAATTTAAAGACATTTCAAAACTTATAGTACTCATCATTGATCCGACTTTTACCAACATCATGTATTTTATGTGTATAAGGAATTGTGATTTTAGGAATTACTTCCCTCTATACATTAGTGATAAATTAATTCAGGTAGGAATCATCGTTGATACTCCATGTACTATCATCATGGATCTGATGGGTATAATGAAATGTGACCGTATGGATTAATCTAAACCACAATATCATGATAAATGAATACTCAGTTAATATTATATTCAACTCAATAGCCCAAAACACCTCATATATTAAAAAAATCATATTCCATCCATCACTTTTACATTCCATAAATTTTTTAATGTAATCCCATAAAGTATATTAATTTACATTAAGATTTTCATTACAATAGTGTACACAGTCAAAAGGATATAACTCTATAATATTTTTGTCTCACCTTTATTTCAATATGTTATTGTTCTGATAATTAATAATTAATGTTTTCAATAATACTTAAGGTCTCTAGTTAAAACGAGTCAAGAATCCCTAGTGTCTATATTCCTAACAACTAATTTTTTTTACTTGATAAATAATTATCTTACAACAACTGTTTATAAGTATTATATTATATACTCAACATTTATTATAGATAATTAAACTATTACTAAACTATTAGTTCAGTAAGAAACAACAGAAACAACATTCATTCCAAAATAAAATAATCAATCATCATATTTACTATAAATATGAGATACATGTTTGTGTAATACTCAAAACAAAATAACAGTTCAAATTGATTAAATCAACCAGGGAAAACAGAGGCCCTGTTCTTCTCACTACTGTAATAGGAATCTCCGTTTATTTAGTTCATTACAACTTTTCTTCCCAGGACATTTTCTTGCCACATGAAAAGAGAATAGATTTATGTTCAATGTATTCCCTCTTTATCTTTAGTTTCTTAGAATGATTCTATGATGGTTACTTTGGCATCACACTTTCCAATGGACTTTTAACATTTTCTTTCTAATTGTTCACCAAAATAGCTAAATTTTTAGGTTTCTCTATGTTCTCATCAACTTGGTGAACCTTAACCAAAATATATTAATGTGTTTCTATATATTCGCAATGAAGCTATAGTAACTTGGTGATAGGGTTGATAGAATGATTTTATTGATTTTTTAAGATTCAACTTCAATCCTAATTATTTTATTTGATCAATTTACCATATCTTACAGTGTATACAAGGAACAATGTGAGTATAATATTTCAATCTACATGTGACAAGTGTAACTATAATATCCTTAATTTTTTACATCAATTTATCATCATAAACTCCCATGGATGGGAAAATATGGTATAACCATACATTTCCTCATGCTTCTTTCTCAAATCATCAAAAATTAATGATAACATAAAATGCATCATCCATGAGTCTCGAGTTAGATTCCAATTTACCCATACATACTTCTTGAGGGGGTCATCAAGTGGCGGGGACTCGATCACATATTATTTCTTTTCATATATTTGTATTATACGTAAGTTCCCAAACCTCTCTTTAGATTTTTTTTTCAGATAGGCTATATTTTTTTCCAATATTGATCATAGTGTTTCTTGATGGGGTTAACCTATTTATTGAAGTGATAAAAATAAATTAATAGGGATATTTTCTAAACATTAATAGAATAATTTTTCGGAAAAATTAATGGAGAGTTTTTGAAAAAATAATGGTGTTAATAGAAGGAATGTTGGCCACTTTAATTTGATGTATGGGATTGGGGTCTATATAAAATGATTTCGCGAATTCTTTTTATGGTGGAGTTCCTCAAGATATACTCCCTTGAGAGAATTTAGGGGTTTTTTATTTTTGGTTTCATTTTTCACACATTTATGATGTTGAAAAAATCATTGATGATGGATCATAAATTTGGTGGGATTTCATATTTGTAGTAATAAGGGATACATATTGACAAGAAGTAAAAACAAGTGAAATGGTCATTGATGTGGGTGTGTTACAGAAAAAATGTAATAAGGTTCAAGAAGTTCCATCCAATGGTGAGAAACCGTTAGATATAGGCTCCATGTAGATGTAAGGTAATTAGTATGAGGTTTGGGTTCATTGATTGACAGATAATAGAGAATACATCAAAGACACATCACGACAACATGTTAGTGACAATGCATGTTTTGATGAAGATCTTAGAAGATGTGTATTTTTTTCATATAAGGGTGATGTTTTTCAAAGATGGATCTCTGAGGGTAATTTTTTATCATATAAGGGTGGGATTTAAATTAGTATGATTTCATAGAGGTGATAGAAGTGTTTTAGGGAGTGGTTTTTACACAAGTTACTCTACACTATTTTAGCAATTCAGGTTTATGAATTTACTTAAATTTTGTACACTCTGATTATTATTTAATTTTTCAAACTAACCCCATGTTTTTTAATCCTATTAATTTTAGGTATTTTACTCATTTAAAATATCTATATACTTTTATACTATTTTTCACTTTTATCATTTCATTGAGTTTCTCATAATTCCATCACAAGATATTTTTTACTTGGGATCAAGATTCTCCACCAAAGTATAATGATTGAAATTTTTTACAAAAATATAGAAAAGGTCTATATTTTATACATATGTTAATATGGATTCATCTTAAATTTTGAATTCCTAAATTGATTCAAATTCCATTGTTTGAGATGGAGATGGTTTGGAAGTCGAAGTAGGATAAAAGAGGTGTTTCATGTCCTTTACCAAATTCTTTTTCTTCAAATAATGCCTCTAGTGAAGAAAGAATTAAAAATTGAAGGTCAATATAATACTATACGAGGGATAAATATGAGCAGTTATTTTATTATGGGTTCTCTAGATTTTGGGTAAATTGGTATAGGGGGTAGATGTCATTGGTTCCGGTCTTGTTTGAGAGGATGGGACAAATAAAAGCATAACAAACACTTTGGTGTTTGAATTTCTTTTATAGGGGATGATGTCAGTTTTTTTATAGTTGAAAAATATTGCTTTTATATTATCTATAGAGGGTTATGGTTGGAAAGATACCAATTGGTTTTAGGTACAAATAATTATTTTTGGAATTTATCTTTTTCTTTAAAGGGATTAAGGGGGAGCTTGATAGGGTTTATCTAGTTTATTAAAGATAAAAAACATAATTAATGGATATATTTTGTCAACATTAATAGAGGAAAATTTGAAACATTATTGGAGAGTTTTTCTCAAAATTAATGAAGATAAAAAGGGAATGTTGACCATATTATTTGGATATAAGGAATTAGTTTCTACAAAAAATGATTCAGTGGTATATATTTTGTTTAGCGGAGGTCCTCAATATGTATTCTATTAAGAGGATAAAAGTGTATATAATGTTTACAGTTGAATGTGAAGCACAACAAAGATGGGTAATGAATTATTGGTGGTGGATATCCAATGTGGAGGGTTGTCAAGTTTGTAGTAACATGGGTGACATGTCGACAAGGAGCAACAACATTTAAAATTGTCATTGATGTTGGTGTTTTTCCGAAGAAATGTTATTAGGTATGAGTTATTACATATCCAATGGAGAGTAACCATGAGATATATAATTAAAGAAGATACTAGTCCATTGGTGTGAGGTTAGGGTGCCTTGCTTAATAGATCAAGAGAAGTTACCAAAGAGGCATCATAATAGTAGGTCAAAGATGCTTCATGTTTAGATCAAGATATTAAAGGTAGTGGTGTATTGTAATATAACAGTTATGTTTTTCATATATGTATATTTGAGGGTGAAATTTTTTCACTAAGGGTTGTTTTTTCTTCATCAAGAGTATTTTCAAAGAGGTCATCAAAGCATATTGGGGTGTGGTTTTCACATAAGTTCTTCAACATTGTTTTCAAAATTAGAGTTCGATCATTTATGTAAATTTTGTATAATATGAATATTAGTTTATTTTATAGAGTTTCCCCAATGGTTTTTGTCCTCTGCATTGGAAGGGTTTTCCACATTGAAAAAAAACTTCATTATTTTTTTCACTTCCATTATTTAATGAAGTTTCTCATAATTCCATCACAAGTGATTTTCATCCATGGAATGGGAATATACCCCATCATTTCTGTGGTATTAATTTTTATTTTTCTACAAAATGAAATTGTAACATATTTTTCCTTTTATCTTGATGAATGATTATTAGACATTTTAGATTTTTTATTCTTAAGTGTCTCCCATGATTTTATTAAATCTGAGTATCCCTCAAATACTAAATTCAAAATACATAGTATACTGACTATTATAATGCAAATAATCCTTTATTCCACTCCTCGTAGTACAAGATACAGTTTCACCACTTCTCAAAGAGTTTCAATGTGGGATATTGGCTAGTCAACCACATTAACTAGAGGATCTTTGATTTTTTGAGTGAAGTACAAACTTATATAAATAGTTACCTTTTATTACAAGATGCTTGACTATAAAATTTCAATAGTCTAGTTATGGATATTTCTTTTTTTCCAATTTTAATTAACTCAACCCGCCACTCTTTTTAGAACTCCCTAATAGGTGGAGGAACCGTCAATTATAGTTGACAAGAAAATTGTACGATAGTTATCATTCAAACTTATGTGATGGAAGGATTTTTATACATAATATTTACATTGAGTATTATTAAATTATTCTTGGTGAATGAAATAATTTTTCAATTTAACATTCCTATTCTATGTGGTTTCATGCACAACCTAACCATTCTTTAAAAATAAAACATCCACCATGCATTAATCAGATTTTACCTATGCATTCTTGTTTATAATTTTTCATGATTTATTATATTATACAAAATGAAAATACAATAAACCATGTATAAATAAATAAATAAATGATATTATCATGATAATTTTTAATGGTTTATCCAATGAGTGGAATATGGATCAACCTAGACCCTAGGGGTAGCTCCTTGATTCACATCTATCTTTAGTGGTGGAATATACCTCATCCAATGTATCTAGATCCAATTTGGTACTTCACCTCATTACAATGTGAATTTAATATCCTTTTATCCTCTCTATTATATAAATATAATCACACGTAGGTGAAGGGACCTCAGGATTATGATACATACATAAATAAATCTATTATGGACATGTAGACCCATATACATATAATGGGGTATATGAACGATAAAATAGCCATCACTTATTAATTACTTATTAAAAACATCAATCATTTAAATATATATACATATCAGACATACATTGGTCGGTCTATTCTTATGATCAATTGATACACATTAAACTTGAAAAATTAAATTAAATTGGTAATTTATTTTTCATCAGGGAATTAATTGAGAATTAAAATAAACTAAACAAATTTTAAATTATAACTTGTCAATCACACGGTCTTGTAATTAATTTCAAAAAATTATGAATACTTTTTAAAATAAGTATATATATATTTTTAATTGTTCGGCTTCCTGGGTATGTAAAAATATTCCAATGGGTTTCGATCCTAGCTGGGTAAAATTGGAAATGGGGGATCCAACATGGTTTTGCTGGGTCACCAAGACCTATATGGTTGGCTAGATCATAGGAGTAGTGTTCCTCACAGGGTACATGGTATGGATTGGCTGATCTAGGATCCACCTCTCTTAAAATAATTTTTACATGAAATGTCTTCCATGTTGTAAGGGGATTAAAATTATCTACCACCCAAATTCGTGTGAAAAAAATGAGGAAATGTGGGTGGTTTTATAACCTTTTTAACACATTTTATATTATTTTCAATTATGGGTACTCATTTATTTTAAAAAAATTTCTTTTTAAAAATATCCCTTAGTCTCTACATAGCTAAACCCCCCCCCCCCCACAAACAACCTTTTCTTTTTTGTTAATGTTATTCTCAACATTGACATAGAGTCTCCCTTTTATTGTACTAGTCATCGATGATCGGGCGGACAATGGAGATGCACCTACCAATCAAAAAAACATCATCCAAACAACCACACACCCACATGTCTATGTGTGTGTGTGTGTGTAAATGCACATGTTTGTCTTATACAGTTGGTTTATAATTTTAGCCCAAAAATTAAAATTCCAATCCTTTAATGGCCATTTCTCGGTCATCCAACAATAGATCAAAGAACCATCAAATGAATTGTTGTTGGAATACAAATTTTGTACCAATATATCCCATGTACTTTAGGTTTTCTTCATCTTAAATACCCTTTCATATATGATCGATTATTTTTTTAAGATTGTTCATCATATTTTATCTTATTTCGAGCATTTCTTATGTTAAATTGATCAAATATGAAATTTTGGACACTTTGGATGAGATTTTCCAATGTCAAAAAAATCATCCATGAGAGGAATCTTAATTTGTGTATAAATGGATATGTGAGCATTCAAATTCATAAATTTCCTACATGAAGGATTCACTTATGTAAATTCACAACAAAATAAAATCTCCTATGTGAAAATAACCTACATTGATAAGTCACAAATTTGAGAAATTGATTGTGTAGATAAAATGGCTATGTAAATTAGTTATGTGGAGTAATCAACAAAATTATTCAGATACACGGTGAAATAAGCTACATGGTTCCAATCGATTATGTCAGTTTTGGATATGTGAGTAAAAATCCTATGTGAATGAATTCGGCCCTGTGAAGAAAATTCATCAACATGGAAAAATTGGTTATGTGAGAAAAATAGGCTATGTTAATAAGGACAATGTGAATTATTCTATGTACATAATTCAACTACACAGACCAAATCAGCTATGCAGTCTAATTCGACTATGTGAATTCAAATGTGTAGAATTCAGGTGCGTGATGATATTCAATTCTGAATGAGGATTTCCAACCCTGCATTTATCACTATGGAATCAATTCAGTGAGATTTTAATGTTTCCATACAATATTTAAATGTTTTATTACTTATTTCTGGTAAAAATTATTTATAATAAGAGATAAGTACTGATAAAGGAAACAAGTTCACGGATAATTTATTGATATTTACTATTTCATAGATATTTCTAGAAAAATATTTTTTTAATTAATAGTCATCGATTTTATGGTGGGAGGTTTATGATTAAAATTGAAAAAATTTATGCATTTTAAAAATTGATATGATGCGTAAATAAATATATTTCGAAGAACATAAGTTCTTTCTCTATTAAAAGAATAAATATCTCTTTCTAGAAGCTCTTGTGTGCTTCTCTAGTTCATACAAGAAGAAGAAATAGCTTCAAAATAATTAGTTGAGCTATATCGATTATATATGTAGTCATTTAAGAAGAATATACCTATGTTGAATTAACTTTTTTATCATTTATCCTAGATATTTATTCCTCCTATCAACTTTATTTTAAAAATTTTGAGCAACATCTATAAAAACTTTATATATATATATATATATATATTATTTTAATGGTTCTTGGTAAAATAACCTAATGGTTGTTTTTTTAAAGCCCTTATAGATCCAAGTTGAAAGCTACTTTTATTTTGTAGCAGGTATTTTTTTATTTCACTCTATCATATAGTCCCTCGAAAAAGGGATGGATGTCCTCAAAAAAGTTATTGGTCTAGTGAAAATCACAAAACTCATGGAGAAGAGTGTTGTTTGAGTGGAAAAGGGGATTTTTGTACCCTGAACCACTATAATTTAATTTTGATTAATATTTTTATTTTGTACTTTTATTTTGAATACTTATTAATTTAAAGAAAATTTTATATGTTATTCATCTCTAAAAGGGGGTTGTTTTTTAAAGTGAATAAATTTTCAAGAACTCAATTAACCCCCATTCTGAGACTTTGTGATATACTATTGGGATAGCAATTGGTGTCATTGTTTGTGACTCTTGAGTTCTCAATTTTTAAAGGGTGAATTATAGAGAAATTAATCCAAATGGATTTATTGACTAGTAATAGAGAATGTGTGGGATTAATGCTCAAATTTACCCAAGAGATGAAGGTAGAATGGTCCTTGTAGTTTAGCTTGGGTTTTCAAATCCGGAGAGACCTAAGAAGAAATCTATAGACACGTACATTCTATAAAATATTTTTGGCTATGAAGTTTCCAACTTGGGATGATTGTATATGGGTTTAAGATAACTCTAATACACTGATGTTAATTCAATTATAAAGTATGATTTGATCCTAGGTTATCACTTGGGGTGGATTGGATGCATTCCCTTTTCAACTATATCAATTTCCTATATTTGAGATGAGTTCATTTATGAAGATCAAACAAAATCATCACTCATTGGTTTAATGCCTACACACCCTAATAATAATCACCTATACACATGAAGGATCAATGATTTGATCACTCTAAGGTAAATGTTTGTATTAGCACTTGAAGTGTGTGTCCTTAAAATTCAATAAGGATGAAGGAGTTTAAAAATAATCAAATAAAAATCTCTTTTTAAAGAAGTGATAAGAGATTAAGGTAGTTATAAATAACATCCAATCCATCCCCTTGATACTCACTTGGATCAACTCATAAGTAGGTTATCCCTCCATTTATTCTATGGATTCAATGAAAGTGGAAAGTAGACTCATGAGAGAGGAATTAGAGAAGTAAAAAAACAACGAAATAACAATCAATCCACCATTTTGTGATAATCTACCAAGGTTTGGTTTGAACAAGTTCACACCTTGAGTAAGCAGTATCAAAGTTATAATAAGAATGACCTAAAAAAAGAATATTATGAACTATTTGGGCCACCTTAATTGCCATCGTGTAGGTCGAATTAGCACTGTCTCTTATAGAATGATTTGTTCCTATATATTTCTTCTAGAATCCCATGAAATTTGGGCTTCATTGGGCATGTATGTTGGGCCCCACATTCTCATCAGTGGGCTGATGTCCAATCTTCCATCTCCATAATTGTTTGCATGAAATAGCTTTTTCGTGGTCTTCCAATGTGAATATTACAACACTCCACAAGTATTAATTTTTCCCAATATAATTATAAACCTGAAAATTAAATATTAAAATAAAATCAAGATCATTGGGTACTTTAAATGATGTTAAAAAATGGACCACATAATAGTTAATTTTAAGAAGGAATTACAAATTATATTGTGAAATGATGTTCAAAGTGTATAATGTACTAAAATGTTGGTTATGAATAATAAATAACATGAATATTATATATATTAACAATGAATATTGGCCTCATTTAGTGGCTAATCACACCCCCCAACTTGAGGTTTTCTAGTCCCGAGCAAAATATATCTCAATAATATGAAATTGGAATTCCCTTTTCCAAAAACATTTTAATACAAAGTGATCACCAAAAATCCTTATACCAGAAAATCATGAAAAAAATAAAAATATTGTAATAGCTGATAGTTTCATAAGAAAATCACAATCCCAAGCCCATTCATTTGATCAAATTCATCTCTATATTTTGTCCAATATCAATTAAGAGTGATGATGTGTTGTGCATCAGGTTAGACATGGGGGTTCATCTTTATTCAAGAGGGAAATTATAGAAGTTCTAGGTGGAATCACATTTCAATATTAAAATGAGTAAAAAAATTATTGTAATTTTTTCGTTTTTTTTGTTTTTGCAATTTTTCCTTGGTAATTGAAATTGCACTCAAAAGAGTCAACCCCTATAGTGAGACTCTGACGATGAATCCTAGGTTCAAAGACCTTAGGGCACCAAGTGAATCCCACATATTCAGGCATCTTCTCGAGTTAACTCAATCAAAAAAAATCAAATTACCAAAAATAGAGATAAAATTACTAACTCTGGGCCAGAAAACTATAGATTCACAATCCCCAAGTGATGAAATCCATGTTTTTGGTAATTTCATATCTATATGCGCAAATTTATTGTTTTTTTTATTTTTTTATTGAATACTCATATTAAAACTAAAATGATCACCAAACCTATGCTATTTATTTGGGGGACCCCATGAACTCAAACTAATACCCCACTATCCAAAGGACATGCGTTGTGATTTTTTTTATTTGGATGAAAATATAAACCATGAAATATCACATTAGACAGCCACACTTTACAATATCTATTCTCATGAAATTATACATGGATTAAAATAAAAAATCAGGGCATGCTAAATCATTTGATATTCAGTTTCAAATTGTAAAATTTCTATTAGCATTTTTAAGGTTAAATAATTTTTTCCTTCCATTAAGGCACACTTTTTTTCAAATCATTCATTTTTTTTACACAAAAGAAAATTTATTTTTTCTCCCCCCCAACATAAAATAATATTGTTTCCAGTTTTTAAGGAAAATAAAATCTAGAAGGGGGTAGATTCAGAGAATGAGAGTTCAAAAAGTAAATTGAAAATTAGGATCACGGAATGAAGTCACCTAGTAGTTGAAGTTGAAATTCTTGTTTCTCCCTTTTAATCCCTTGATCTCGATGTCACTCTGAGAATTCCATAGTGGAAAAAAACAAACAAAACAAAATATATATATATATATATATACATATATATTTATATAATAAAGAAAGTAAAATATAAGTATATATATAAAAATTATAGAATAAGGAAGCACAATAAGTCATAGGTCAATGGTAAGCATAGGCCCATGTCTCCCTTCGGTCTTGGGTTCGTTTCCCCGTGGCTTCACCGGTTATGACGGGGTTTGACCAATGACCTACGATGTGTCCCCTTTATTATTATTATTATATTATTATTTATTTTTATTTATTTTTATTTATTTTTATTTATTTTTATTTTAACCTACAAACACATAAATATAAAATAAAATAAACTGATGATCCATTATCTTCTTTTTAAATTTCTGGGTAAGGTATTACTCAATGATCATACCATGTGACACAGATGAATATGGTGCTCCGCTTTCGTACCCATCCTTACTAATAATATAAGAACTGGTCAACAATTTATTTTTTAAAATATCAAAACGATTCATTAATCCTATTTAAAAAAAAGATGATTCGCGAAGATGAAAACCACTGGTTTCCAGCCGTGAAACGCTTTGTTTTAATGTATCTAGCTCAAGTTAGACCCTTAATTATTTAAGTATTTTCCTCATCTAAGGTTGGTTCACACAAGTTTTCATCAAATTCATTTTTTAAAATGTTTCAATGAATGGTTTGACTCTATTACCATTAACTTTACAGGTTTGACCATTGGTGGGATCTTGAATTTCTACAGACCCTTGGGGGTACACCTTATGCACTTTGTATGAACCTGACCATCTAGACCTCAACTTTCCTGGGTGTAAATGAAGTTTAGAACTATACAAAAGAATATGTTTACCCGGTACAATGTTTTTGGTTTTAATATTTCAGGATAAGTAGTCTTGTAATTTAGCTTTATTGATCCATGAATTTTCATAAGCCTTCATCCTAAGTTCCTCAAGTTCATTGAGATCTAATTTCCTTTTTGTTTCATCCAAGGAGAGGTCATAATTCATTTTTTAATGACCAAAATTCCTTATGTTCAATCTCCACTTGGAAATAGAATGATTTACCATAAACCAACCTATATTGGGACATTCCTAAAAAAATTTTATATGCGGTTTGATAGGCCCAAAGAGCATCCAAGAGTTACTCGGACCAATATTTCCTTGAAGGATTGACCGTTTTTTCAAGCATATTCTTAATCTCCCTATTTTCTAACACATATTGACCATTGGTTTTAGGATGGTATGTATTGGAAACATTATGAGAAATCCCATACTTATACATGAGTGAAGAGAATGGATAGTTACAGAAATGGGTTCCTTGATCACTGATTATAGCCCTAGGAATTCCAAATCAAGAAAATATGTGCTCTTTCAGAAATCAGATCACAACATGATGGTCATTAAACTTGATGGGAATGTCTTCAACCCATTTTGATACATAATCAACAGCTAAGAGGATGTATAGGTATCCCCTAGAGATTGGGAAGGTACTGATGAAATCGATTCCCCAATAGTTAAAGATTTCAATCACTAATATGGGAGTAAGTGGCATATGATTCCTTTTTGTGATTGACCCTACTTTTTGACACTTAGGACAACGTTTTCAAAATGTGTAGGAGTCCCTTGAGAGAGTGGGCTAGAAGATACCACACTGAATAATCTTGGTAGATGTTTTCTTAGAGGAAAAATGACCTCCACATGCCTCACTATGACAGAATTTAAGGATGGACTCTTGTTCAGATTTTGGGACACACCTTCTAATGACATGGTCAGGGCAGAACTTATAGAGGTATGGATCATCAAACACATAGTTCCTAACATCATAAAAAAAAATTAGGGCATGAGTTCCTAATAATTTTAGAATTACTCCTGTAACTACGAAATTGGCTATGTCAGCATATCAAGGGAATTCACTCACAGAGTATAGGTGTTCATCAGGAAATGAATCAAACACAGAAAGGTGATTTGAGTTATCTTTGAATTCCATCCTAGAGAGGTGATCAGCTACAACATTTTCAACACCCTTTTAATCATTGTTTGTGAGGTCAAATTCTTGTAAGAAAAGGACCCACCAAATGAATCTAACCTTAGAATATTGTTTTTGGAAGAGGTATTTTAGTGCAGAATGGTCAGTGAATATAGTGATGGGGGATCCTAAGAGGTATGACCTAAACTTATCTAAGGAAAACACAATATCAAGTAACTCATTTTTAGTATTGGTGTAGTTGATTTGGGCATCATTTAAGGATTTTCTTGTATAAGAAATGACATAAAGAGTTTTATCATAATGTTGTCCTAACACAGCTCCTATTGAAAAGTCATTGACATCACAAATAAGTTTGAAAGGTAGGTTCCAATTTGGAGATTTCATAATGGGAGGAGTGGTGAGAGATGATTTGAGGGTTGAGAATGAACCCTCACAGCTTTCTGTCCAATCAAATGGAGCATCCTTTACAAGGAGAGGACAAAAGGGACAGAAGATTGAACTAATGTCCTTGATGAATCTTCTATAGAAGGATCCTCTCTTGATTGGATTCAAGAGAAGAAGAAATTACAATAAGATGTGTTTTATTGTCACCTAGGAAGTCATACTTGAGTGTAGGAGGAAGTTCCTTCAATTCAATATCAGGTTGGGTAAGAATTTCAATAGAAGATTGGGACATTGGATCATGATCAATTTTATTTCCTAGAGTTTAAGATAGGATTGATTCCCAACATATAGGATTTTCAGCTACTAGATTGGATTTATTAGATTTAGGGAAGGAAGTTGGAGTGGTCTCCATGAAAGTGGTTTCCGGAAAGGTTTAATTGATTTTTTGACCTAATACTTCATCATAAGAGCAATTTAAAAATGATTCAAGCCAAAGAGATAGAATTCCTTCATGTGAACAAAGGAAATCAATCTCATCATGACTTAAACACAAATTAAATATTCCTTAATGTTCTATGGATTCATTATCAATGCTTCCTATAATTTTTACTTCATGAATGTCCTCGTCATCCCCTATTTGTGAGCTTTCATTATAGATGTTCAAGTCTAGACTCATGTTTCCAAATGTGGTGTTCATGTTCCCTTTTTGAACTCGGATAACAGAGTTCATTGTTACATGGAAAGGACAACCAAGTATTATTGGTTTTTGTTCCTTATTTCCTATGTTTGGATGGTTGTCAAGGACAATGAATTCAGCAGGGTAGATAATGTTTTCAACCTTTACTAGAATGTTCTTTAAAATCCCCTTTGGAACCCTAATGCTATGATCAGCAAGTTAAAGTGTGACAGATGTGGTTTGGAGCTCTTCTAAGCCTAACTAGTAGTACACAGCATACAAGATGAGATTAACACTAGATCCTAGGTCACACAAGGCCATCACAACTTTGCTCTCTCCAAGTTCAACATTGATATAAGGGAAACCCGGGTCTTTCAACTTAGGAGGAATGGTCCCTTGAATGGTGGTACTCACATTAGCAGCCAAAAGGACTTGGTTTTTATGTGACAATTTTATTTTTGAAGATCACGAGTCCTTAAGGTACTTTGAGTAGGAAGGTATGTTTTGGATGGCATCGAGAAGGGGAATGTTCAACTTTACTTGTGAGAATATTTCCCTCAATGTTTCACTCAATCCAGGCTTGGTTTTCCCCCTCATGAGTTGAGGAAATGGTGCAGGTTGTGGGGTTATTTTTTGAAGATTTGTTTCTTTCACATTGTTATCAGTTTCCTCAGTTTGATCTTGTTGTTCATTTTAATTTTCATTATATTTTAAAGCATCACATGGTTTCTAACTTTTTTGTTCAAGTTTCTCAATTTATTTCCCACTTCTTAAAATAGTTACATCCTTTAGTTTTTCATGAGTTTTTTGAGTACAAATTTACTCTCCCCTTTAATTTGAGGATGGTACCACTGGAGTAGGCATTGGTTCCTTTCCAGTTTTGATGGTTTGAAGTTCTTATTTTAAAGAACAGACTTCTGAGTTCATCCTTTCCATTTGTTTTCATAGTTGTTCTAGTAGGATTTGTGGAATAGTTTGGTTTGGTGCTTGAGAAGATTGGTTTATCCCAAGAGGATATTTTGGAGTTGGGATGGTCTGCTGAAAATGGACCGGTGGATATTGGTATTGGATAGGTTGGGTTTGGAACTGGTTATGGATTTGGTAGTTCTGATGGGGGTCAGGATTTTGTCATTGTGGTTGTCTAGGTTGCTGGTTATCTTTCCAGCAGAAGCCTAGGTGGTCAATATACGTTGGGTTGAAGTTGTTTTGGTATTGAGGATTTTGAAAGTTCAAAGCATTTACTTCTTCTAGGGGACCTCCTAAAAGAACATATTTGATGAATGGAATGGTTGGGTAGTTTTCTGTCTTATGGTCTTGTCTGTCACAAATTGTGCAAATAGGGTCAATAGTTTGGATTTCAGGGACATTCCTAAGGTCTATCTCTTCAACCTTCTTAGAGATTGTTGTGAGTTTATCCCTATGTATTTTCTATTTGTATAAGTGTATTAATTCCATTAGTTCTTTTTGGATTTTCAGAATAAGGTGACGTTCCACTTGTTTGGATTTGTTCATCAAGGCTTTCTAGATACTCATAAGAAACATTTGGGGCTTTGTTTTTAAAGGATTCATTACACATCATGTCAATGAATTGTCTGTTCCCCATGCCCAACCCTTCATAGAAAATTCTCACTTATTTAGGAATAGAAAAACCATAGTGTGGAGCCATTTTTAGAGTGTCTTTAAACCTCTCCCATGTTTCATATAGTGACTCTCCCTCTTTTTCAAAAAAAAAACTGGATACTCTTTTTAAGTGCAATTGTTTTGTGGTGGGGAAAGTATTTTTTGTAGAATTATCTTTGTAGTTGGTCCCAAGAGTTTATGGATGATGGTCTCAAATTTTTTCACCAATTTTTAGCTCGATCCTTTAAATAAAAAGGAAATAGCATCGTCTTACCTGATTCTAGTTGATGTGGGAGACACATGGTTTCTATAATGTCATTGAACTCTTTAACGTGAAGGTAGGGCATCTCAGACTCCATTCCATGGAATGTGGGAAGGTGGTTTAAGAAATGGGGTTTAAAGATGTAGTTGGAATCTCCTAGATAATTTTATCTAATGTATGAGGGGGAATTGGTCCAGGCAGGTGTGAGGTAGTCATTCATGGTTTGATAGACCGCATTCCCTAAGTTAGGGGCTGCCTCATTTGGATTTCCATTTTGGTTTTCACCCGGGTTTATGAGTTGGTTTCTATGAAGACCTTCCACTAAAATGAGTTCAATTTTGGACTCTAGAATATCAATAGGATTATGATCTAATGAAACAAATCCCCTAGGTTCACTTGACTCCCCAACCCTATGTATTTCCACCCTAACTAGATGGTTTGATTGATCATGGGTGTAGGCGGACATGTGCCATAAGAAACAAAAACCCAAAGGGACAAGATAAGAGATATTGTGTGAGAAAAGAAGAAATGTGGGATAATAGAATGGTTGTTGATATGACTTACTTGGGTCCCTGACAACGGTGCAAAATTTTGATTCATGCTCAAATTTACCCAAGTGATGAAGGTAGAATGGTCCTTGTAGTTTAGCTTGGTTTGTCTAATCCTCAGAGACCTAAGAATAAACCTATAGACTTGTACATTCAATGGACTGTTTTTGGATATGAAGTGGCCAAATTGGGTTGATTTTATATAGGTTTAAGTTAAATCTAATACATTGAAGTTAATTCAATTTTAAATTAGGATTTGATCCTAGGTTATCACTTGGGGTGGATTGGATGCATTCCCTTTTCAACTATTTCAATTTCATATATTTGAGATGAGTTCATTTAATAAGATCAAAAAAATAATCACTCATTTCTTTAACTCCTACACACCCTAATACTAATCACCTATACACTTTATGGATCAAATATTTTAACACTCTAAGGTAAAGGTTCGTATTAGCACTTGAAGTGTGTGGCCTTAAAATTCAATAAGGATGAAAAAGTTTTAAAATCATCAAATAAATATCTCATTTTAAAGAAGTGATTGTAGATTAAGGTAGTGATAAATAAAATCTAATCCAGCCCCTTTATACTCCCTTAGATCAACCCATAAATAGGTTATCCCTCCACTGATCCAGTGGTTTCAATAGAAGTGGAATGCAGACTCATGAGCGAGGAATTCGAGAAATAAAAAAACATTAAAATACCAATCACTCCACCATTATGTGATAATATCACAGGGTTTGGTATGAACAAGTTCACACCTTGAGGCAACCGTATCATATTTATTATAATAAGAATATAAAAAGTGAATATGAATAACTTTTATTAATAAGCTAAGGTAATTCAAGGAACTTACAATTGAGGGAATGTGATTACAACATCAAATTGGCAGCATAACATTAAAATTAAACCAAGCAAAAATATGATAAAATCCTCCACCACCACTACCTTAAATATGTATTTTGGAAGACTTGGGTAGAGCCTCAAATAGTAAAACGCATCCCACTTGATTATGGTAGGCCTTGGTTGGTGGAAATCTTATGGAGGATGGACTTTTTCACTATTGACTTGAGGTGGGAGCCATCTTGCAACCACAAAAAAGACGCGTCGAAAGGACCTTCTAGATGGCCGAATTAGAGTGGTCCATAGAAATAGAAAATTGATATACGGATGTCCCCTAACTTTATGTAAATGTTGGGCCCATTTGGAGTTTTTAATCGGGAGTTATGGCCAATTTAGTGGAATAATATTCTGGGCCGCAGATTATGGCCCAAATTTTGATATTCTATTTGGGCAGCCTTAATTGCAATCATGTAGGCCGAATTAGCACTGGCTCCTGAAATATGATTTGTTCCTATATATGTATTCTATAATCCCACGAAATTTGGGCTTCATTGGGATTTTATGTTGTGCCCCACATTATAATCAGTGGGATGGTGTCCAATCTACCTTCTCCAGAATTGTTTGCATGAAATCCCATTTTGGTGGTCTTACATTGTGAATCTTCCAACACACCACAAGTATGAATTGTCAACAATATAATAAAAAACCTGAAAAATAAATATTATAATAATGCCAAGATCATTGGGTACTTTTAATGTTGTTAAAAAATGTACCACATAATAGTTCATTTTAAGAAGGAATTACAAATTATAATGTGGAATGATGTTCAAAGTGTAAAATGCACTAAAATGGTGTTTATGAATAACAAGGAACATGAATATTATATATATTAACAATGAATATTATCCTCATTTAGTGGATAATCAGTGTGTTGATGGAAAGATCTTCTATTTTAATAGTGATAATTATGGTTAATGGATGGCATATATGATCATATATCTTAAGAAGCTTGGTCATGTGGTTTTTCTAAAATTCTTGATGTTGTGTGAAATTATATCAAGACATATTAAAACATGGGATGCAGAAAGAGATATACACTATGATTTAAATTTCAAATAAATGAATGTGGTTATTTTTTTACTAGGTCTAGACGAGTTCAACAGAGTCTGTAAATGTCAAATAACCCATGCAATGTGAACTACTATAGCAGTTTCTTATAAAGTTATAGATAATGTGACATCACATTGATATAATACTACCAAAACAAAGTGTGATACATTCATAATGATGAAAGGAAACCATTATAAAATTGAACTGAATACTTACTAAATTTATAAACAATGTTACTTCTTTAGGACTACCTATTTATAAGCTTGACAAATCATTAAAAATTATCATAATTCTACCACTAAGATGGAGTGAGATCTCAACTACTATCAAAAAATCTTTGTATGTCAGGAATTTCAAATTAAAAGATATAATTGGAAATCTTATGATGTATGTGTATGATATAAAAGATAATGTAGTATATTATAGATTAATTAATAAGGATAATTTTTCTTTAAAAGATGAAACTTCAAAGGATAAAAAGAAATTCAATGAAATACAAGTGGTTGAGTATTCTGATGAAACATTTTAATATTTTTTCTTCAGATAGTGAGTTTAGTAACTTTTCTCAGAAGTTAAAAATTTTATGTTACCAGAGAATAGATATTAAGATGCCCTTAAATATTTATAATAATTATGATGGAAATTTTGAAAAACTAATATGTTATAAATGAAAATTATTTGGACAAATCAAACCAGATTGTCTACAGCTACAAGATAATAAAAAATTAGAGAAAAAGTAATTTAAGAAAGTTATATACAAAAATAAATCAAAAATATATATGAAATCCACATGGAGTGCTTAAAAGGATTCTAGTGATGTTACATATTCATAATCATAAATTGAAAATTCTAATCAAAAGGACAACATGTGATTTATGACACACACTAATGAGGTACATTCATATTATTTTTTTATGGATGATTCTGAGTATGAAAATTAGAATTGATCATATTAGGAATTGGGTAAATATTTTAATATTCTATAAACTAAGTATATATATTTTAAAACTACAAAATATATTTTAAAATTTTTAATAATGATATGGTAGTTGAAAAATAGGACTTAAATAAACAAATTTTGAATTTAAAAACCATGCTTTTAAATATTCTACATCATCTATTAAACATGTAAATAATATTTAAAATTTTTCAAATAAAAATTCCAGACTTCAAATATTCTTCATGTTTTTTATAATATTTAGAAACTATTTAAATGAAATCATAAAAAATTAAAAAAACTAATATAAATTGAATTGTAATAGGAAGTTGTGATGAGAAGTAAAATCTTTACAAACACTATTTTATTCCCATTTCTATGAACACAAACCTAGTCAAAAATAATTTTTTTCATTATGGAAATTTACATCATTATTCCAAAAATTCGATTTAAAAAAACATCAATTTTGTGTAGTTAAACATGATTTTTTTTCAAAATGTATTTCAGAACTTAGTGATTGATTTTCAGGATGGTGAAAACAAATATGGTTTCCAAAATATCTAGTTGCTAGCATTATAGGACTAAATAAAATATGTGTAACAAAAAAATTCTCATTTTATTTTTCATTATAGGGAAAATGTACCAAGTATACCAAGGAATAATGTTACATGGATAGTGGTTTTTAAAGGCATATGAGTGTAGATTTATCTTACTTTAACAATTTATCAAAATTAGATGTAGGATATGTCACTTTTGGTGAAAATGTGAAACGAAACATTATTGGAGCTGGATTAGTTGGTAATCCAAGATTATCCCTCATCAAAAAATTTATTTATATTTAAGGATTAAAGCATAATATGATATGTATTTCTCACCTTTTTAATGAAAGTTATTTATTTTATTTTTAAAATAATTCTTGTTCAATTTTTAAAGATAAAATTCTTTAATCTAAGTCACTTAGATCAAAGAATATCCATAATATAGATATTAATTATTTTATAAGACAAAAAGAGAAATGTTTAAATGATGAAACAAATGAATGTTTGATTTGGTATATAATATTAGGACATTGTAATATCTATTCTCAAATAAAGTTATCAAAACACAATTTAGTTTTAGATTTACCTCAAATTAAATTGAATATAAAGAAGCTATGATATTCATGAAAAATTTGAAAGAAACACATGTCATATTTTTATCCAATTAAATTGGTTTCTACATCTATATCCCTTTAACTCATTCATATATATTTATTTGGGACATCTATATTTACCATCCTAAGAGGTAAATATTTTGTTTACATATTAGTTGATGATTTATATGGATTAATTTTGGTTTTATTTTTGACTCTTAATAGTCAAGATTGTTATATTTTTATAAGTTTTTGAACTTGGTTCAAAAATATAAATATGAATAATTTATTACATTAATAAGTGACCAAGCAGAATAATTTGAAAACCAAGATTTCAATTCCTATTATTTAAAATATTGTATTAAATACACTTTTTCAGCCCCCAGTACACCTCAACGAAATAATGTTGTTGATAGATGGTATATGACATGACATGAAATTTCTAGAACAATTCTATATGAATATAACCTGCCTACTATTTTTTGTCTTGATGATATGAATAAAACCTGTTATTCCAAAAAAATAATTTTAATGTGGCGTGGTTTGAGGAAAACACCCTCTGACCTGTTGAATATTAGAAATAAAAAAGTGGGATAATTTAATGTGTTTGGATGTGAGGATTATATTCTAAACACCAAGGATAATCAGGGTAAATTTTATCCAAAGGTTTATGAAGGAATCATCCTTGGATATTCAACTACTTCCAAGGCATATAGATTTTTCAATAAAATTTCAATGATTATTGAAGAGTTAATTAATACAAATTTGATGAAAGTGATCTTGTTGATCCAAAAATGAGTCAAACTGATGTGATAAGTGATTATTTTTAAAACATGATACCTAAACTTCTCTTTTAAAGTAATAATGATGATGATTTTGAACTGGATTTTCCAGAACTACATCTTGAAAGGTTGGATACCCCTGAACCAGAAAGTGTGCTTCTTAGATAGCCTAGAACCCTTAAGAGACATAACTTATAAACAATTATTGGAAGAATAGATGAATGGATCAAGACTAGAAGGAGTATGAGAACCCTTGTTTATTTTTCTTTCTTTCTAACTCAATTAGAACCTATGACTATAGAACAAGCCTTGGTATATGAGAGTTGGGTTGTAGCAATGAGAGATGAATTAAACTATTTTAATAGGTAAAAGGTTTGGGAATCAGTTGATAGACCATATGAGTAACCTTCTATAAGAAAAAAATGGGTTTATAAGGAAAATAGAATAATAATTGTGTGATCACTAGGAACAATTCAACACCAGTTTCCAAACGTAATAATCAATATAAAGGTTTAGATTATGAAGAGTCCATTGCACAATAGCTAAACTAGAATCCATTACAATTCATCTAGCCTATTCATCACAAATTAATTTCAAATGATGTTTTATGGATGTAAAACATCTTCTCTAAATGTTTTTCAAATGGATGAAGTTTATGTTGAACCACCACCTTGTTTTGAAAATACTATTTTTCAAAATCTTGTTTTTAAACTAACAAAATCTCTTCATGAACACAAAAAATCACCTAGAGCATGGAATGATTGTTTATGTTATTTTATTTTATCAAAATGAGATTTAGTTGGGTATGGAAGATGATAATCATTTTAAGAAAATTTCATCTACAAATATTTTTTCTAGTTTAGATATATGTTTATGATGTGATTTTAGTTCTAAAAATAAAAGATTTTGTAGTGTATTTTCAAAACACTTTAAAAAAATTGAAATGAGCCTGATGATGAGATAAATTATTTTCTATGATTTTATATTTATGAAAAATACTTTATAAATGTGATAAATCAAATAAAATGCATACTTCAATTTCCATAATGGTTTCTACTTTAAAACAGTAAAGTGCATAAAAATCCTATGAGTATTAATGAAAAGTTTAACTTGGATGAAGCTGGGAAACCAGTTGAAAACAAGCTATACAAAGGAATAATTTAGAGTGAATTATATATGACATCTAGTAGACCAGATATTATATTTTTCGAATGTATTTGTGCTGTATTTCATGAAAATTCTAAATAATATCTTTTCAAATCTACCAAATTAATTTTAATGTATTTAAAAGTAATAATTTATTTTTTCTTACTTTTTCCAAAACATATAATTTTAGTATAACTTCATATTCTAATGTATAATTTTTTGATTGAAAACTAAATAAGAAGATTAGTTTAGGAACAATCTATTTTCTATGTAAATATTGGGTATCATGGTCTACTAAGAAACAACACTCTGTTGAATTATCTATTATTGAAGCATAATATATTATTGTTAGTATTGGTTGTTCACAACAATTGTGGATGAAACACACCTTAATAGGCTTTGGACTTAATTAAAATCAAGTATCAATAACATTTAATAACACTAGTTCAATAAATATTTCAAAATTTTCTAGGAAATAATTATATAATAAATCATATAGATCGAAGGTGTTATTCTAGAGTTATCAGGATAAAAATGTTGACGATACTCTTGAGTTTATCTCTACTAAAACTCATTTAGTAGATATTTTTACAAAACCCCTTTCATGTAATAATTTTTATTTTATTAAAAGAGAATTTATTTTATCCAAATTTAAATGAATTTAAATTATCTTACATCTTTGAGTTTTAATTCACGGTCTATTTATTAATTATTTTTTAACGCTTTACAAAAAGTATTTTAGCCTATTCTAAATCACTATTTAAATGTTGTGTTTTTTAGAGATATTTTATTTGTTTTATTTTTTATTTTATTTATTTAATTATTAGTTATAATTGAGTTAAAACCTTCCGGTTATTTAATCATTTTTGGATTCAGGTTTGTGACCTAAAATGTGATCGACTGATGACACTTTTTCCATTCACAAACGCATCATCTCCCAGAAAATTGTACCATCTTCTAAAACCTTTTCATTATATCTTGACATCAAATTGACCTGTCATACATGGGGAAGTCTAATCACATAGATGAAGGAAGCTCTATTTTTTCCAATAAAATTAGGAGGAAGTGCACTGTGTAGATTTCTCTCTAAGAAGGTAGATTACTGAAGATGGTTGAAGTTGATGAAAATTCATCTAAATACTATTTTTAAGTGTCAAGGTTTGGATTTAATTTTTTATTGGAAGACGTATGGTTTTAGGTTTAAGTAATAGGTTATAGGGTTTTTGAGGAATGCTTAGTTACCCTTCCCTAGAGAAGAGGATGAATTTTAATCTAGTGTAAATGGTAAGGCTATCCTTGTTTCATCAGTTTAAAAGGATGAGATATTTCATTGGGGCTAGGAGGGGGAGCATAATTTCAGTCAGACATTGGATAATGCTATTTATGCATGACCAACACATGCATTCAAATTTCTATTTGAAACCTCTACTTTTAAAATGAATACATCAAAATATTTAGCCCAATGTGGAAGGTTCTGTGCATGTTTTTTAGACTATAATTTCTCAAAGTTTTGGAGAGATAAGGAAGGTATTATTTTAGGATATGTATTTCATATATATCCAAATCAATAATATAAATAAAAATATACCAAGGTAAATGATTCCTTTTATGTATTATTTCTATAAGGGATAATAATAGCTAAATTATTATCCTCATGGTAGACTGATCTACCAAGTTTTGACGAAGAAAGATGTTGATTTGGACAAGGAAGAGGAACTAAAATGGAACAAAAGTAATACCTTGTATGTTGTTTTTTAAGAATATTAGTTCATTTTGGGTTGGTGTTTTAAGTTCCTTGATACCTATTGGTCAGAAGAGTATGGATTGAGGGAATCCATCGTAAACCTCACCACCTAGGGATGCAACACCAACTGAGATATTGTCTAATGGGGAAGTACATGAGACAATGGCTACAAGATCAGAACCTGAGTTACCAGTAATAATCTCTGAAGTGGATGAGGATTCTCAAAACCTAGTTGTCGATGCTTCTATAGTGGTTTATCATGATTGACCTGTTGTTGAGGCAACTATTCTAGTTCTTGAAGAGAGGCTCGTTTACATTTACCTAGTGGTTTATACTACTGAAGGAAGATCTAAGGTTGAGTTTGAAGCTCAGATGGTGGATCAAATTATTCCTAGATCACTTGTTGATGGATAAAGAGATAGTTATGTGGTAATGGGATATAATGATCATTCTCATACACCTCACATACCATCATCACCTCCTGTTTTTAATGATGGTATACCATGAGTCCAAAAAAGCTCTAAAATCTATGGTATGTAATATTTTTCTACTGTTATAATGTTTGTGTTTGATAATATTTGAGGTAATTATAATGAGATAAAATAGGATTTTAAGTCTTATAAGGATAATATTAGATAAATCATGGAGAGCTTTATTTCAAATGCAGATTGTGAAAAATCTTCTTGGGTTAATGGATACCCAAATAGAGATGATTAAGATTATCTAATCAGTCCCTCAGGTGCTATAAGTGGTTTCTGAAGTAAGTATCATAGATCTTGAATAGATGAAATATATTGCTAGAGATTTGAAGGATGTTTTCCCACCATGTATAAGTTTAATGATAATGGTATAATGGTTTCATCTAGATGATATATTTTTTAAAATCATCTGATGTTCTGATCATACTTGTCTCATGATGTCCTTGATGAGATTATGTATTTTGGGACCTAAATAAAGGAAAGCTTACACACTTTAAAATGTGCTATAATAAGAAAATTAAAATTAATCAAGATGTTTTAGAATTCAACAACTACCACCTCAAAGCATTCATTTATTCCATATTTTTAGTGTGTAGTTGATCAGTTACTCTTAGGATCAAATTCTCTATCCTCACAGATCCAATCCCTACAGTGTGACATGTTCACACAATCTATTATTAAAGAGTTAAAGAGGGATCTATGGGTGAGTTCCAAGACATAAAATGAGTATTTATGAATATTGGTGTATGAATATATGTTTATCTAAATGAATCTAGGGGATATATAGAGAAATTTCTTGGTGGGAAGTAGAATTATATACAAGATGTTTCTAATGATACTCAAGGAATAATTTTTAGGTCTCTTGATATAGTTTCTAGAAACTATAAGTGTCTATTTACCTTGATTCACAAGGTATATGATGAATTTCAAGGGATGTATTCCGAATATTTAGAAGAATAATCATGTACAGAATCTACAGAATCGTCAGTTGTTCCTGTTTCAGCTACAAGAAAGGATTTGCTTGTCTATAGACCTCAAAGGCCAATCCATACTATTATTGTTTGTCATGTTTTTTCTATGTAACCTATAACTGTTCCCATAAATATTTTAATATTATTTCTCTACTTTATCAGCCCTATTACAGTTATCCTTAGAAAGTAGTTAAATGTTTTATATAGAAAATGGAAATTAAGGATAAAAAAATTCAATATTTAATGAGAGAACAATAAATATGAAAAGTTTAGTGGACCATATTTTGAAGAAGCAATTAGTAGAAGTTAAATATGGTCTCTCTGATATTGAACTTTCTCCAATGGTCAATTCTTCTCCAAGTTTCTATTCTATTTTATTTGATTCCTTCAAATGGATCCTGATAAATAGTATATTCTCTGATGAAAAAATTCATAAATAGGAATCGATGATTATTCTTGAGATTTTCAATTCAGATATCCCTAATAACAACACCATGTGTGTAGATGCTCAGTATCATCTAAGACTTATAAGAACTCCGGGGTGTGATCCTCCAAATACCTATGGAGGTAGAATAAATAAAGTGGATTCTATTTATAATCTAGCTTGGATTTATCATATAGATAAATCTAAATAAGATGTTTCTCTATCTATTACGAGATATAGATAAGGATACTCATCTTCTGAACCTCTATGTAAATTGATGTTTCAGGCTACTGGAACCTATGATTTCATTATAGACTAAAGTAATATTGAAAGAGTTATCAACACTAGTGTTTAAAGACTGTAGATCAAATTAGCTATTGGTAGTGAAGAAGGAGATCATGTAGAACATGGAAATTTTTTACCACATTCTTCAATGCACCATCCAACTACAACTATAACCGAACCTACCTTCAAAAGACATCCACCTAATACACTTTCTCAATTTTACCCTATCCACAAACCTAGTAATTCTAACTGTGGTATTGTTTTTTTTGTGGGTGATGAATATATGTATCCTTGTACGTGTTTAAAATTAATGAAATTCATCTTTTTTTTATCTTGTTTAATTAGTGATTATTTTCTTATAATGTTTTTTTATTTTTTATTTATTTTTTTAACCAAATTTCATTCATTCCATTATTTCACATTCAGTTTCAACACTATAATTGAATAGTTCATTAATCTAAGTGATATATTAAAAGTGTTTTCCTTCTAATTACCATTTGTTTTTAATGACACATAATGGTGGAGAATCTATAAATATTTACCCTAGGGTTATTCAAAGGGGGTAATTTTATAATTAATACAAATAAGGGAAGTGTCTAACTAAGGTGGAGAAACACTAAATTTTAAAATCAGTATATATGTAACATGTTTTTTTGAAAAATTATATTGAAGATCATAAAATTTTGTGTTTGAAGTCTTATAGGTTTTATGCTCATCAAAAAGGGGAAGGTTGTTGGAATACTAATGTTTTTATAACATTTACCGTGTACATTACATTTTCATGATCTCAAATACCCTTCAATATATTTCTGATGATATTGTTTTTATGTTTTTCATTAGGTATTTTTTTATGTGTTTTTGCTATTAAATTCATTAAATATGAAATTTTAAACTCATTTGCTAGAATTATCCTATGTTTAGAAAAACCAAATATGTGAGGCTTGGATATAAGGAGAAACGACTATGTGAGAATTTGGATACATAAATCAGGTATGTGAAGGATTCACCCAAGTAAATTGGTTTTGGCATGCATTCACATATGTGAAAATCTCATATTTCAATAAGTCACCTGCATGAGAAATCAACTAAGTAGATCAAAAAATACATATATCAATTATATGGATCAATCATCTACATTATTCAGATAAATGTTGAAAATAACTATGTTGTTCGAATTTGATATGAAAGTTTTGGAAACATGAGTAAAATGACTATGTGATTCAATTTGGCTATGAGATGAAAATTTCTATATGTGAAAAAATTAATTATGAGAGGAAAATCATCAATTTGAAGAAGGACCATATGAATTTGACTATGAATATAATTCAGCTATATGCATTAAATCATCTACATAGATCAATTCAGCTATGTGAAGTCAAATGTGGAGAATTTGGTGACATGATGATTTGTAATCATCTACGTCAATCTTAAAACTAGAATTTATTACCATTGAAGAACTGGAGTGATATTTTAATGTATTAATTCAATAATTACGTTTTGGATTACCTATTTATGGTAAAAATAATAATTATAATAAGATATAAGTGTTGAGAAAGGAAATAAGCACAAGGATAATTTATTGGTGTTCACTATTGCCAAGGTATTTCATAGAAAAGGACATGAATTTCTAAATTAACATCTATGGATTTTATAGAGGAGATCCATGTGATTAAAATAGAAATTTTTCAGGCATTTTAAAAATATATATGATGTGAAAATGAAATTTATTGAGATGAATAGAATTAATAATACAATTCTAAAAAATAACACACACTCTCTCTCTCTGGAAGTTCTTATGTGTTACTCTGTTTTACACAATAAGAATAAGAAGATTTTAGAACTTTAGTTGTGATATAATGATCATCCCTGCTATCGGTTTAGAAGACTCTTCTCAAGATGTATTATCTCCATATCATCTCTCCTGGATATTTCATCCTTTTTCGATTGTATTTTACAACTATGAGATGAATCTTTAAACACTTTATTTATCATCTCTTTTGTTGTAAAGTTTCCTAGTAAAGGAACCCAAATATTATTTTTTGAAAAGACTTTCTGGATCCTATTTGGAAGCTCATGTGTTATGGTAACAAGTATCATGTACTTTCACTTCGTCATATAGTCTCTAGAAAAAAGACCGGTAGTCCCTAATAAAAGTACTAGTTTAGTGAAAATCATGAAACATATGGAGAAGAGAGTTTGTGGAGTGGACTAGGGGATTTATATCACCAAAAACACTATAAATATTTCTCACTGATCTATCTAATCTATGATTTAATTTACACTACATATTGTGTTAAAGAAAAGGTCGTAAGTTACTCACCTCTAAAAGAATATGGTTTTTCCAAGTGAAGGAATTTTATGAAAATAATTAACCCCTTATTAGGTCTTCATGAAATCCTCTTGGGAAAATTATTAGAACCATTATTATGCCTTCAACTCTAACTCATGAAAATTTAATTCAAATTTTACGGAATAAGTCATTAGATCCCTCTAATACCACTTGTTTGTATTGGTCACACATCAGGCGTATAATAACTAAGGACATTAAAATTTTTATCACCACATCGACAACGTAACAATAACTCTAATGAAACGTCACCCTATTATCATTTCAATGATCTCATGTGAATTAAATAAATATGATAAATTAAAATCAAAACCATGCCTTGTTTACTTTTTACTGAATACATGTTCTACTCACTATTGTAGATCATCACTTAATGAAATTAAATCCATAACAATTTAGATCATCCACACGTGCTTTGAAATAATTCTTAATCATAGACCTTTGAAATATGGGTGTTAGTATGGAGACTCAATGTTTCTTTTGATGTCAACTCTTTCTAATAAGAATCAATACTTCAATCCAAGAATGAATTCTTGGAATGGGGAACTCAAAACCTTACTATCTATCTATATAATATGAGAGAGATGGGAGATATTATCTCAAAACCATAGGAGGAATAATTCCATGAATTAAGATTCAATTTTTACTTATATAGGTAGTTTTTACATTGGAAAAATTCACTCTATCCCTTCATTAGGTTATCCCTTCCAAATTTAACCATATTCAACACTTATGACAATGTGAACTTGTCAAAAACATCATAAATATTTTATAATGTACTTGTAACATTAAAATATGTTTCATGATAAAAGTAGAATCATTAACTCTAACTATCTCTCCCATGACATATTTAATGAACCTCGAAAAAATATTCATTCAAAAAATATTTCTATTTTGTATTCAATTCATAATTGTGAATTCCTAGAGTAAATAAATTAAACCATTATTATTCTATAAAAAATAATAATGAATTTATTTATTTCTTATAATATTTAAATTGGGACATTACCCCTCCCATACCATTTGTTTGACCATGTATTATACTCTAATTTATTAGAAATGACCACGCTTCTGAACAAGCTTTGTGTGTAGACCTCCACGCCCCAATCTCAATACCAATGAGTCGTAATCACAAACCAAGAGTGGAATATAGAAAATTATTCTGAACCCTGAGGAGATAAGGTTTATTCATAGTAATTACAACATCCCCTAAAAATTATGTTTGAAATATAATCTCTTTGTCCCCTGATATCTCATATTGTAGGATGTATTACACTATTCACTATCCTTGATTGATTTATTGATACAGTTAATGACCATTATGGATGAACATATCTTCTTCTACCATGTCCATGGATTTAATAATGGTATTATCATCAAGATCAATTGGGTCCCAAATATAAAATTTTCTACTAGAATGTAAAAAATCTGGTATTGATCATTTAATAAATGACATTCCACTAATGATGTGCTTGATGCAACATGCCTCATCAAAAACAAAAATGCCATGGTTTTTTTCTTGTATAAAAGTATATGATCAAATGACATAAATTTATAATGACATTGATTAATGAGAAAAATACACTTTTTATATATAGGAACATCCATTGACACCAAAAACATGTGGGGTTCCTACCTATGGTATAATCCTCATTATCTCTTATACTCAAGATCACCATGTGAGAACTTAATAAGAAGAAGTCTCAAATATTATGATCCCCTGCATGTAATATTCAAACATCATTTTTTTACCTTCATTATACCGTATCTAAACCATTTGAAATAATTTTAATATTATTTTCATAGTATCCTTAGGTTTTCATTATAGCTAAGAACCATTGTAACTTATTAATAAGTTATGTAAAACAAGGACATTACCATGTAAAAATTTTATGCAAAAGTAACAAAAAATTTTGGTAAGATAACATCATAACTAACTCTCTATATACATGATATTGTAATAAAAAAATACTTCTCAACTTGGGTCTTGGTAACCCAATTTTAGACAAAATACCAAAATATTGGAAATATTTATAAATTATATAATGCAGCTAATTTTATATAATTAAATAATATTTAATTACTATTTGTTTATAGTAATGAAATAACATTAAATTATAATGAAAGACCTTTACTCAAATATATTTGGTAGGTTCATTCATGAATCTTCTATCAAACTTCCAATGAATATGAAACCACAAATCCACATATCCAACTAGATGACCTAATTCATAAACTTTTATAAAAAGTAGCACGTAGATATAAATTTAGAAAAAAACATTATGTAGGATAAGAGAATATAAATAATAATGAATTAAAGGAGACTAAGATAAAAAATTTCTTCAAATGATTTAGGAACCATCTATAAAAAAAATATTAATTTTCATGGATCACTGCATTTTTTTCCCATCTCATAGAAATAGATACATTAATAAAACCAATAATGTTTATGTGTTTATGTTATTAATTTACTATAAAAATTTTAACAACTTATAATATTCACTCTTGCTATTATTAATAAACAACTTCCACTACTCGTGTTTTACACCATCATACAATTTTTCATGCATCAATAAAATTCTTAAATGTGTATCATTGAACTCATTACATAATATACATTTAATCTATACCCATATCTTAACTAAATTCTACACGGTCTAAGTGAATTAAATTTAACTAGACACATCAAAATGAAAATATTCATAGAAATAAAATACATAAAATGATTATTTAAATTAATAATTCTACTCAAATATTTTAAATTAATCGTCAAGGACTAATAAATTAATATTAACATTATTTGGTTGTTAGAAACCAATTTATTTTAATATGGGGGAATATTCTTCTAATTAGTATAACTAATGAGAAGGATCACTATCTCACATCTAATATACACATGGATCTTTTTCTAAATTTCAGCAACATCACTACTGGGCTCCCCAAACTCATCAAATGGGATAACAATTTTAAATCCCCTCTAGTCTGTACTTCTGTTGTATTTATATTTGTATCTATTTTTCTATTATTTATATGTTTTGATAAATGAATGAAATAAATAATGAAAATACAAAGTTTCTTACAATGATATAACAAATTTAGGTAACCCTCGTGTCTCCCTAGATAGTGGAGTTACCAACTACTCACCCATTTGAGATGCATCATATAGTGGAAAAGAAACATCAGTTTGGGTACATTATGGCTTGATAATGAACAACAACTTAATTAAATCACATAAATCGACTGAATGTGATGGGAGTAAAGATTTTATCCATGATACATATCTCTTGGGGTCTTAATTTTTTTTATTCCCTTTTTTCTAATATTAAAAACTAGATGGAACATACTAAATGTATAAAATAAAAAAGAAAATTAAAAGAATTATTAGCTAAAAAAATAAAAAATATAATATTATGTGTATATAAATTATAACAAGCTATTTAATGATGAATTTTTCCATAAAATTTTGTATCCATGACATTAATACATTAAAAAACGTTATATGATATACATAATATTATAATTTAAACATTTATCCATAAAAAAATTTCATGATGGTGTAATAGTTTAATATAGTGACATTACTAATATATAAATATATATCCAATTATCTTAATATTGGTTGTCTATATTGTTATCGACCTCCATTTCAAGAATTAATTCTTTATTTTCAACCTCCCACTCGAGTTATAATTTAAACACCCTGACCCTATTAGTCTAAAAAACTCTAAACTAGAGAGTCATAAGAAATCATGAAGGTGTCCTTATACACCAAAGGCTTAAAATTAATCTTGATAGATTATCAATAATATAGGGATACTAATATTAATATAACTATAAATATCATTATGAAAAAAGATAAATCTTCATCCACAATGAACAACATAATATGTAAATTAGAGTTGTATTTAAACTGTATATAAGTAAAAATATCATTCTATATGAAAATATGATATACTGTAATGTCATGGAAGACATGAATCATGAGAAAGATCATAAAATGGGATGAAAATATATAAAAAATATCCAAAATATATAAGATAATAGAGAAAAAAATATAGGACCAAGGCCCCACATAGTTACATATCCCAGTCTTTCCATGCTTCAAAAGTATCTTATAAATAAGATGGTTCATTCCCTTACCTACATCTCAGACCATGAATTTGGTATATCCATTAAGATGAATGTGCACGGTGTAAAAAATATACTTAGAAGACCACCAATAATTGTTCTTATGAATATCTCCAGAAATTTATGGTTGCATGTAAAATATGATATAATTACAAAATAACCATAAACATATCAATTTTAGTATCATAGAGTACTAAACAACAACCCACATTAATGAGAAAACAATCCTTGGACAGTATTGAAATGTAAATGTATTTTTATAGTCTCATCTCAAAAGAGATAATTCATGGGTTAACAATATATAGCAATAATGTAATAGGTGA
Organism: Viscum album; assembly: GCA_963277665.1. NCBI lineage: Eukaryota > Viridiplantae > Streptophyta > Magnoliopsida > Santalales > Viscaceae > Viscum > Viscum album. The sequence continues at coordinate 584,100,554 of OY728164.1, read as the reverse complement.
ATGGGATATCACCATCAACATTGACTGTGGGAGAATGTATTATCACCACAATTATAATAAAAATAGGTTAATGGGTCATCAACATAATCCCCTCAATAAGGGTTAATAAGCTATCACTATATGAAATTTGGGTTTTTGTGATGGGTAACATGTTCAGCACAAATGTTTTCCATAAATCTAGTTTTTTATAATGAATAATTTACTCTTTCAAATATAATATTTTATAAAATATATTTTTATAATGGATTTGGATTTAATCGAAAAATTATTTTAGGAATGCGCATGTGGTGGTGTTTAATAAATATTTGTGCTAGATTCCTCATGTTTACCAAGAATAAATTTCATCTAATGAAAATTTGTGATGAAATATGTTTTCCATCGTAAATAATTATTAGAGACAGAATACTTATCTCCCCAAAAATAGTATTTGTGTAATATTTTTTATGACATACCGATTATTCCATTATAATTAGGTTATCAATACTATGTAAGAAAATTTGGTAGTTATATTTTTCAATGGATTGTAATATCTATCGCAAAAAAAATTTAGATGAGTAGAAAACGTTTTTATGGTGGGAAGTATTTATGATAGAATCCATCAAAAATAGAAAATTTGGGGGAAAATATAAATTATAAAAAGTTTTTCATAAATAATCAAACTTATGAATAGTTTCACGCATCTTATCCTCCACCTCATCCCCAAATCTGTTTCTTATTTCTTTTTTCAATCATTATAAATCAGAATTGATTTTAAAGGATTATGGTTTGTGATGTATTATCAGTTTTTATGACAATTTCAAAGTTTGGATTGAAAAATATTATCTATAAATTGAACTCTATTTTATTGGTTTCCATATTGAAAAAAAAATATTTTTTTTGAATTTTGTTTGTGGTTGAAGATTTCAATTATGATAAAAATGATAGTTTGAAGGACCATTATTAAACCTTTTTTAAAAAGTTGTTTGTTCCATTAATTTATTGGATTTTTATTATATTATTTATTAGTAAATTAAATCTATTAGATTTTAGTTACATATTCATATCATGTTATTAATTTTTTCTGAATTTATTATTATAGTAAAGTATTAAACTAATATTTTGGTTAATTAATATATATATTATATTAACATATAATAACTTACAAAAATTTAATTTTTTTATTGAAAAAATTAATCTAAGTGATTAGAAATAATTTTCAAAAAGGTAATTTAGTAATTAGAAAATAATATAAAATAAGAAATTTTAGTTACAATTAGGAAAAAACAGAAAATTATAATTGATTTAGTATAAATAAATATTAAATAAAAATGGATATAAATTATTATTATAAATTATTGTAAAGTATTAAAATAAATTTAAAATAGTACAGGTTTGGTATAATTATGAGTAAATAATAATAATAAAAATTATTTAATTTTAAAAATATTAATAGTTATTTATTATTATAAGATAATAATAAATTGATAAAATTAATTTGGAAAAATGAAAAATATAATATTTTAATACTAATTAGTGATTTAAAAAACATAAAACATGATTATTGATTATTATTAAGATAATTCAATAAATAAATTATACTTTTATTAAAAATTATGATAAAATAAGATATAAATAAATTATTAAAAATTGATATATATAAAACTATTACTTGATATTAAATTTATTATAAATTATAAAAAAAATTAACTATTTCCATTGGAAAATATATTATTATAAAACTATAAAACATTAGAAAATATATTATTTAATTAATTTAATCACTTATTTATTTCTCCTGTGACATCTTATCCATGGGGATACTAATGAGAATGATGGTTATTTCCTATCATATGGTAACACCCTTATTTCAGATGCAACCATGATCTAAACTTTTTTCCAATACCTTGTTTTAAAGAAAAAGTGCAATTCTTGAAATGTGTGTGTGCTAGCTAAAAATAATATATTATGCTTAATAAATTATCATTAAAACCAATTTTCTCCCTCATTTTCTTATTGTCTTGGCCCTTGGGTAGACATTGTACCCTAGAATCAGTGCAACCATTATTAAATTTTTCTCTTGTCATCTATTGGGGTAAATTTAACTTTGTATCCTCGAGGAGGTCCTGAGACTCTGAAACTCAAAATTTAGCAAAGAATCCCTTATACAAAAACTCTGTTCACTAAAAAATATTATGAAATAAGTATTATATATGATGAATTTATAAAACTTTTACATTTACTTATTATGATGTTTTTTTGCAAATAGTTTTGTGTGGAAAGTTTGATTTATGATGTAAAAGTTAAAAAAATAAGTAATAAATGTTAAGATATTAATAAAAATAATAATTGATATAAAAATTAATAATTTTATTAAATAATAACTAAAAAACTAGAATACCCAGTTTTTATAAATTTATAATTATAACTTAAATACTAATAAAAAATTACTACTTATAAAAATTAATTAATTTTTTGTATACTTGGAATACAATGTTTTATAATTTTTAACCCTTTATGTAATAAACCAATTGTTGTTATTTTCTAAAAATATATAGTCCTTGGAAATATATACCAGTTTTTATTTCGTGACCATGATTGAATAAATAACTATAGAAATCCAAATGGTTTTGGAACAAATTATTTCAACATTGGGGGAATTGAAATCTTTATAACATTTTATTCATCAATTTTTTCTCAAAAGGGTTAATTAAGCTTCCACATAATAAATGAAATCTAGGGAGATTTGAATATTTTGATAATTTTGGAGTTCATCTATTGTTTCTTAGTTTTCCAAATGATTTTTCCTTTTTGTATCAACATGGTAAATACAATTAAACAGAGGATACAAAATTTTGGATTTTAGATCCATCATCATTTCAAAATTTATTGAATTTGGTCGCTAGAAAACCCCATAATGAGAACTCAAATCAAAATTTAGAGATATATCAATTTTAAAATTTATTTAAATTTTATGGGGAAACCTTATATCCTAAATTCAATATGTTAAACAATTAATGTCTATTAAATATGATCTTATAATGTCATATAGTTGTTTCAAAAATAATCTTTTTTTAAAGCATTGTTTTCAAAGGGAAATTTGTTGCAAGTAAATTTCTTTGAAATCCAGAAGTTGGTTTATAATTTTGGTCATAATTATCAGAAGATCTATGTATTTCAAGAGGAATTAATATTATATTATGTTGAATATTATTCATTAGTTAACCATCTAATATGTGTTCAATTTAGGTACAATGTGGTACACCATGGAAGATCCATATTTTTTCCTATTAAAAAATTGACGTATTTTCTATATCATCTAGGATACAAAATCAATTTATGTCTTGCAACACAACCATGTTTATGACTAATCATAGATCCAAAATTTGTGATAATAAATTATCTAATCTTACATGTGATGGTGATTCATTAAAATGATATGATATGTTTTATCCATATTTTTCATTAGAACCTCATAACATGTGGTTAGCTCTTTATACAAATAGACTTTTCTTCATTTGGTTATTATAGTAGATAATAATCTTATTTTTCTATTTTTATAACTCTCTACACCTTACCTCCATGAATGTTAATGATGGAAACACATATTTATTTGGAGTTAATAATTTCAAATCATATAAATAATAATATCGATGTTTATTTGAATCCATTGATTAATGGGTTAATTTTATTATAGAGTGATGGTGTAATTATATATTATATAGTTACAGAACAAAAGTTCAGACTCAAAGTTGTATTATTATAGAAAATAAGTGACTTTACATGACAAGGTATGTTATCTGGATGGAGTACAAATGGTATAAAATCATTTGTGTACTACATGGGTGATAGAAAATATTTTATGCTTGTTAATGGAAGGAAACCATGTTTTTTTCTATCATAAATTATTTTTTCTTGAAGATCATCCTTTTTGAAGGGATTGAAATAGTTTTACAAAGGATATAATTAATGATATGGACCTTGACAAATGTTATTTGGGATTTAGGAAAAATATATAATCTATTAATTACCTCATATTACATTTTTATTAACAATAAATCAGTAAAAAAAGAGTCTTTGGGATAAATCACAGTGGGATAAATGAGAATATTTTTTGTACTTTAAATGTTGCTTTAATTTTTTGGTTTGTTACATGGTATATATAATGCACATTGTGAATAACTATTTGGATAATATATTTCATACCATGTTAGACACACCTAAAAAACCAAATATACTGTAAACTGTGTAATTCTTTTCCCAATTTTGAAAGAATCTTAAACTTGACTTAGTTGAAAATTCTAGATCACATACTTTAATGAATCCAAATTTAGAATATACGCTTTCTAAAAAATTTAATTTTTTATTCTATTAGTGGATTATAGATTTGAGTTTAACTAATGTTTATGTGTATCATTTGTCACTCTATCCCAGAAATAGTCATATTATCGAGTTAAAAAGTCAGGAATGTAATGTTATGATGGAAAGTTTATTCCCCTTGGTTATATTGGGTTTTTGAATTATTTTATCTTTCATGTGTCAAATAAAATATTAATGATGAGATCTTGTAGTCAAGGTTTGATGATTTTGATAATTTTAATGATGTAACCAAATAATTTGAATTAATGGGGCGTAATGAAATTAAATATCATATAGAAATTAATGATGCTAAGGAGGAAGATGAATACATTAACATTAATGAATAAGAATATAAATAAGAAAAATGATTTATTATATTAAACTTAAAGCCATAATTAGTATATATTATTTTTTTGATAAATATTTTTAGTTTTATTATATTTGATATATATTTAAACAATTCTTTATAGGTAATATTTTTTTATGTATTAGATGGATAGATAGGATTATGATGACATGTTTCATTCTCTTAATGATGATTTTATTCTCAATTATCACCTTAATAAATCACCATCTGACCTATAGGACGTGTTCATTACTCCATTGGCTAAGAGGGGTCATGACCTAGCATGATTGATGATTTCAGACCCTATTCCTGAGTAGTGTCCAACTCTTAACTTTGATCCATTCTTCTATAGGTATATTCAATTGTGTTATTTATTTTTTCCATTAATTTTTTATATATTAGTTTTCTCTTTATCTATTCTTATTTTCATTGGTTTTTACATATAGATTTCTTATAGGCTCATGTGATTCTACAAAATTATTTTTATCCTCTATGGTATTCATGGTATTAAGTTCCCATCGATGTTTGATATCAAATTTTTTACCACTATATTGTATGTTAATAAATATTTATTTTAAATTTATTGAGTTATGAAGATTCTATTGTTAATTATTTATATTTTTTATGGTCTCTTATCAATTCTAGCATGAGATCATCTATCTTATAGGCATGGGAGATTTTTATCATGACTGTTTTTTTTCAATTTTTATAAAACCTTTAAAAGAGAGTGATGGAGGAAGGAAGTCACACATATAGAAGGGATGCATACAATTAGTTTAATCCCCAAAATATGGTAAGTAGTATTGTTTAATAATTTATATTTATTTTTAATTAAAAATGTTTGTGTTATATTTATGTGGGTTTCGTTGATCCTGTTATTATAGAATTTGATTTTTATAAGAAGATGCACCTTGATCCTTCTATAGGAGAGGTTTATAGTGGAAAGAAGTATCAAATTATGGTTTGTTTTATTTGGTTTTTAAAATTAACTTAAATAAATTTTTAGCTGTTTTAATTTCTAATTAAATTTGAAAGAGGAATATGAGGTTGTGACTTATAACATGTGAGAGAGTTATATTGAGAATGAGGGAGATGCCTCATGTGATTCAGGTTTTGATTAGGTGACTTGGATATGAGCAACCGCACGTGGTATCATGAAATTCTGGGTATTCAATATTGGTTCATGATTAATTCCATCTAGTTATTGTGATACTACAATAATGTTTTCATCTAGATTTAATGGAGATAATGAAGAGTTTCCTCCATCTTTAGAGTATTAGAAGTGGTTTTGAGATCATGAAGATATTTCATAGAGAAATAAGAGAGAGTAGGAAGAGTAGTGTCAATATCACGAGAAACAACATTAACAACATGAGAAGTTTTGGAGCACATATGATGAATTTCACAAGGTTTATGGATGGATTTACCTCCACCTAACATGTAATGACCCAAACATTTATAAATGAAGTTACCTATTTAAATGAATAATTTCCTTATTTATGTAATGTAAATATATAAAATATATGCACTAATGTTGTTATATTGGACTGTTATAAGTCATATCCTATCATATTAAAAATATTGTTAAGAATCATAACCATTGATAATATAGTTATTGAACATTGATCATATGATTTGTATATATTAAGGATTATGATAAATTCCTATTGATATAGATGTTTTTGACGATTTATTAGGGGTACGAACACATCCTGAGTGCTACTACTATTTCCCCACATCCTTGCTTTCCAAATGTGGGTGAATTTAATTACTTTAATCAGTGATTCATTCTCATTGATCAAATTTGATGATGGGATATCGGTTCCTCTTTCCCTAGATTCCTCCATGGATCTTGTTTCCTAGTCTGAGTATCCCTCATAGATTAATTCATGTTCATGAAACTCATTCTCAGTTCCATATCTAGGTGGAAACGGGTTAATGACACTACTTCTATCTCATTAGGATAGGAAACTTTAGTCAAGGTGAGTAGTCATGTTGGGTATTTCTAGGCTTGTTTAGGCCATGGGTATATTGGGAACTTATAAAGTATTCTCCTTTAAGGAGGAATCTCATATGTAAAATCTTACACATGAATCCCAAGGCATCACATTTCTACCATGAGGTAGTTAATTCTAGGGGTGTAAGACTTCTAAAGCATTTTACATTAGGCCTCTCATGTTTAATGTATGGTATAGGGATTTTGAACTAGGGAACAATTTTAATGTCTTTTGGAGACGAGCATAAAGATTATGTCTTGTGGGGATAAGTTGTGAGATTTTTTAACATCTTGTTGGGATAATATGTGAATCAATTAAATATATTTTAAGGAAAATATGGGAGCCTGTTTAAAGTCTTAATGAGATAGGATGTGGGCATGTTTAACATTTTGTAGGGAAAGGATGGGTATATGTTTAATGTCATGCTGGGACAGGATGGGTGTAGTTCTATAGTCTTGTAGGGACAATATGGGCATAGGTTTATAGTCTTATGGGGACTGGATGGGTTTAGGTTTAAAATCTTGCTGGGATAAGATGGGATCGAGTTTAATGTATTTGAAGGACATGATTGGTGATCAGGACAACTCATAGAGGTATATCCGGTGACTGAGTGTGTCCCATAAGGGGAATATTTCACACTCTAATGATGTCTAGGGATCGGAAAACCTCGTGGATAAGAATTAGGTGATTGAGTATTTACCTTTGAGGGAAGATTTCATACTCAAATGATGTCGAGTGATCAGCAAACATTGTGAAGCTAGGAAGTTTTACTTCATGTTGCTCATACATAGATGAAGCTTGTATCCTTAGAAGACCATTTCAAGGTGAGAGGGTGATTCAACATTTTGACCCACAACTAATACAAGTTCACATTTTCCCTTAATGATGCCACCTATAGAGATTTTGTTACAAATATGTGTATTTCATGCATATATTTTATAGTGTTATATATATATATATATATATATATATATAGTTAAATGCATAATTTTTTTCAATTTTGGAATGATTTTATTGGTATTGTGTTTTTATGGAAGGAACAACATATTTTTAGAAAATGAATAAAAATTGGAGAAATTATGAGCTCAAAGACACTTTGTGCTGTGAACTTCGCTTGCGGAGGGATATAATATTTTTAAGGAATAATGAAGCTAGAAAAAACTGAATCAAAATGATTAAACGCCGTGTAATTATATTACATGTTGTAACTTTTACAATAATACGTAGCCACAAATTACAAGTCATGATGTGATTTCACACTTTGAAGAGAGGTTACATGTCATGAATCCTAGTTACAGGATAAGAAATGAGTCAAAGTTCGCTTCAGATTCGTATGTATTCGAAAATTGAGGAGAAAACATGGCTCATGATTACATGTCATGTAGCCTAGTTACACATCATTACTTTTTCGGTTAGTTGAAAAATTAATGTGACATGAGATGAGGGTTTGATGGGATTGGATATAAAATTATCCCCTCATCCACCCTTACCAGACACTTTGTGACCAACAAGAGAAAGTGTTACACTAATAGAGGCTACAGAGCATAGAGTGATGATTTGGGGGTCCTTCTTCACTATCGTTCTTCACCGCCATTCTAATTCAGGTACCCAAGCCACTAATTCTAATCATGCCTACCATGAGTGAGTTGTCTTATTATTGTTAGGTAATGTGATTATAGGGGTATGTGTTTCTAGTTTTTGAATTTATTTATCATTCGGGTTTTGTATTATTGAGAACACCATTTATCAATTCCAATTCATCTTATTTTTATATTGCATGACCATTATTGCGTTATGAGGGTTATTATTGGTTTGCATCAATTAATCACCTTAGTTTTCTTATGACCATTATAAAATCTAATTCATTTATGTTTAAATATGGTTTATGTAACATTGTTTTCTATTTTCAGAAAGTATATGACTATTCCAAAGGTTCAATCACATTATTCGAACAGGAAACCAATACCATAGATTCCTAATGACCCAATTCCAACACCAAAACTAAATGAATGAATTTTCAATTAAATCCCTAACATACAAACCTCAAAGTCACTAATATTAGTATGTATTATATCTTTATTCTAACCCAATCTTTAGTAATACTTTTTCTTTCTTTCAAAACAATCAAACTTTTTCAATTTTAGTTTCTTAATTAATTTAGAACATACAATCTATCCATGTGGGTTTGACACTCATACTTAAGAAGTACTGTATTTTTAGTTAGGTTGTTATTGTTCAATAAATAATTAAATTTTTGTAGACACGTAGGAATTAATGACGCCCTGTGGGATGTCAGTGACCACTTGTGATGCACATCTGGGTGGGATATAGCATTAGAACTTTCATAGAGGATTGGCCATCAGGATGTCGGATGCTAGGGTCCCTAAGATTAGAAACAATTTTAAATAGAAAACATATTCTTATAATAAATAGGAAGTATGGAGTCCCATTTCTCAAATAGATACATGTGTGTGGACACATGGGTGGGAGGTACCAGTCATGTAGGGAATTGTGGAGTAGCTGAACTGATCTTGGATTAGTATGGGGGCCCAAGGTACTTGATCAGTATGAAGTATGATCATCTAAAAGGAGGTACCTTAGAGAGACATAAAGGAGGTGATTCGTGAAGGTTGATGTTTCATGGAGGATGGTATCAGGAAGTCCTAGAGATTCATGAAGGACATGGGTCTCACAAATCAGTACGATTCGAGATACCCAACCCTAGGTAAAGTGTAACACCCTGAGATTTTGAAAATTATTTTTTTTCCAAATTAATTTAACTTTTAAATATTTCTCATTTCACACAACACTGGAAATAGTTATACATATATATATATTTAATAAAAAACTTCAAACATTCCTTTATAATTCAAAGAAAACTCAGCTTACACTAAGTGCAATAACAACATGTCTTGCACTAGAAGCAACACTGTCTTGGTGTACGATGCAGAAAACACTGAGTTTTATCAAAACATATCTTTTATCATTTTAATTATTTAAATAAGACAATTATAACCTATTGATTAAAATTATTAACAAATAATTTTTAAATATATTCGTTTTATATACATAAAACATATTTATAATGAAAGCGAATATTTTTTGTAAAGTCCTTTAATGTTAAATCTTTTTTTTTTCTGAATGAATCCTTATTAATAATAATAAAAATTAGACACATTTATAAATTTAATTTAAAAAAAAACTTCGTTTTTGAATTCATAACATCAAAATTTCATTAGGGTTATTTTTTTAGACTTTTCTACGAAACTTAATTTTTTTTTATGATATATAAAAAAGACTATTTTTTAGTAAAAACTGAATTTTTGCTAATTAATTTTTAATTCTATATGATATTATAAATATTTTTTAGGTTCAAATTATATTAATATTAAATATATTAATACAATTTAATTCATTATAATAAGTATCACTTTGAAATTAAATATAAAATCCCAACCAACTTTTGACCCTTCTCCAACATTAAAACCTCGTTATTTCATCTTATCTATGGGATGGGAACTAATCTTAATGTTTTCACTTATGTGAAGGTAATTTAAATAATATTACATACACCATTGTATCCATTATAATATTTAGATTATAACAAGACAAAGTTAATTTTTTGTAAAAAAATTATTGGTAAAAGTGATTAAAATTAATCATAGCGGTTAAATCCAAATTAAGCTTAATTAGCGACCGAACCTTAAAATAAAGGCCACAAATGATCTATAAACTTTTCCAAAACAAATTTTATATCCATAATTCGTCTATAAAACTTCCATAATAGAGTTTTTTTGGTTTTTTAAGACATTTTTTAGGTAATAACACGTGCACACCAAATTTGTTTCTAAAAATTCTATGTGAGTCCTTTTCCTTCCCTATAAAAGGCCACCACCAATAACCACTCTTCAGAACTATATAACAATTTAATTTCAGCCAAGACCTACCCATGTTTCTTCCAAAAACTCCTCCGTTTTTCCTTGAAGCCAAATTTTGGTCATAAACACTCTCAAGGAAGCAATTTGTCACAAGTCAAAAGGAGTTACCTGATTAAGAGGTAATTTCTTCTCTCAAGCTTATTTCCTTTATTTTACATATCCACCCCTCCACTCCGTTTATACCCTTATTGTGTGAAAAAACTAGTATCGTAGATATAATAAATTTTTTTATGAATGGTTTCTGACATACACATACACATACACACACCCCCATCTAATGGATGTTGAACACACTGTTTCGGTGTATGACGAACTACTACCTCACAAAATGATGATTATTCATTTCTCATTTACCACAAATAGTTATGGATATTATGATGGAGAATATATTTATATATCTAACATATTATATTTATTATTTCTTTAATCTTATTTATTTTTTTAAACACACATATTTTTACATTCCATTTGGTGTTTATACGACAATCTCGTTTGGGTAAGTGAGGACTACAACCCCTTTAAAGCGATGTGATTCGTTCACACACCACATAGAATGTATTATGGATAATTTAATAAAAATATAAGATATTTTAATTCTACATTAATAATTATATATATGTAAATACATATATATATATATATATATATACATTTTTTATTTACATAAGTTCTTTCAATACAAAAAGAATAACATAAAACAATGTTCATGCGTATGTATGGCTTACCGTCTCCATGAACGGTGTATTCCATTATGTACTTCATTATGATATAGATTATTATAATATAATTACACTATATATACATAATATTTATATTAGGGTCAACATTTTTGAATCATTATATAAGTTTAAGGACCAAAGATGTAACAAGTTAAGGCACATGCGAAGAACAAAGTGAATATTACCCGAAGTGAAACCTTAACATAATATCGTTAAAATGAGGGTAATATAAGGTTGTAATCAAACAATGTATGGTAAAATATATACGATTTTATTATTTAAAATATTTATAAAAAACTTATATTTATTATAAATAAATCTTGTACAAGTACAGAGAGAGTCAAGACACAAGGTAAGGGGATTTCATCTCACTTTTAATTTTTGTGTGATACATGTTATGTTCACCCCTCATTCCATTTTTGTGGAATTTGTACTGAACATGATTGTATTATATGTATCATTTACTTAATGATATGTTCATTAACATTCCCATTTCATAATCCTTCTTTAATGGGGTTTATGTTTCAAAAGTTACCAAATTGGTAAAAATGTTTTTTTCTCAATTTGCCTCCTTTGAGACTCCAATTTTGTTGTGCACCTAAACTCTTTTTCATTGAGCATATATTTCCATTTTATATGAAATATCATGAATCTATAAATTTTAATTATATTATATGCTTCAGGTAGTTACCTTTCCTTAAATGGAAATCATGATCCCATGATACCAAGTTATAAGAATTTATTGAGACAATCTCATTGCTTTTCAAGATCATTTATGTTTATGCTTCCTTTGAAAAAATATTATGATCTGTCTCTCAATAATATTCATGAGTTTCATTATCCTATATTTTTTCAGGATATAATCATGCATTGTTCCCATTTTCTACTATTTTGTTCATAAGTTATTTAAGAATGTGCTTTTAGGAAAACCCTACCCTACCCTCTCTTCGATCAAAAATCTAGGTTTTCTAAAAATGGATTCCAAGAATATTATATCATTACAATTTAATATCTAAAATAAATTTGTACCCTTTTTTCTTTTTCCAATATAGTCAATGAAATATTCTTTTCAAATTATTAATAATTAACTTTTCTATCCTTTTTAAAGTGAAAAGAGAATGTTCTTTTTACCACTTAATACATGTACAGATTTACCCATCATCATTTATTTAATGATCCCTTTGAATTGATAAAAACTTTAATATTTAAGAAAATGTTTATCAAATGTAATTTTCAAGGAAAATGGTTTTAAAATGGCTTAAAACTACTTTTATTTGTTTTCATGGAAAACTATTTTCCAATTTTTTCAATTCTTATTTACAAGTTTCAATGTGCTTCCAAAGAAATGGTTTTAAAAATGTTTTCAAGCTTATTTATAAGTTTTCATGAAAAATTATTTTCAAAATGTTTTCAAGATATCATTATATTTTTTCAAATTAGTTCCAAATAAATGGGTTTTAATACATTATCAATCTTTCTTTAAAAGTTTTCATGTTTTTCCAAAGAATAGGGATTTTTGAAATGTTTTCAAGTTTATTTTTAGTATTTTTAAGTAAAAAGGTTTTCCAAATGATTTCATTTATTTTTTATTACATTCATGGTATTTTATAAGAAAATTATTTTCAAATGGTTTTATGTATTAAAAATCTATTTTCCAAAAAGATAGGATATTTTCTTCAATAAATGTTTCTAGAGTGTATTTCAAAAAAATCCATCTAAGATGACATTTATTGATTTTACTCATACCTTTCTATGAAAGGATTTAAAGGTTCCATTTATATCCTTTCAATGAATGAGTAATGATTAATTCTATGGTATTTATGAAACCCATTTATCCTTCATAGAAAATATGATTATGATACTCATTTCTCTTTCTCAGGTTATATGATTTTGAGACCTGATTCATTTAACAAGTTATGTTTATGATGAAATGATTATGAAACCAGTATCTTTCCACAGGTTATGATACATTTACATGTTTATGATACCCATTTCATTTCATGGTTTCTAATATGATCATTTATGATCTTTTGGCACATGTATATATGATTTCATTATGTGTTGTGTGGGACCTATATCTCCTTCCAATACATTGGGTAAAGATTTATATCTCATGATATAGATATGGTTGGAATGATGGTTTACTCGATTCAGTAATACAGGGTTGGAACGAGGGATTACTCAGTTCAGTAAAGTAATTCTTTCACTAAGACGGTCTTGTAATTGAGGCCTTGGATACTATGTAAAATCAATATATGATAATTTTCTTCCACAATTCCATGTCATATTCATATGTTATGATTTCATGGATTATAATATTTATTTTCTTACGATTCTGGTCTTATAAATTGCCAATATTTATTACATGATTCATTTTTATGATCTTTGATATACAGGGTATGATATTCTATTTCATGATCACATTATCAAACCCTTATGATGATATTTATTCTTACATGTCTCCCTTCTTTACCCGTAATGAGCATTTGAGCTCTCCCCTTTTCTTATGTTTCCTTTATCCAGGTTATGAAGAAATGTTTTAAGTAGAAGATTTAAAGTTGGAGATCTTTAAGTGATAATTTGAAGATATTTCATTGGGATAGAAGAATTTATTTCAATGATTCCAAATACACTAAACTATTATGGTTCTCTGGCAAGTAGTTTTGTAATGTACTGAATATTAATCTAAAATGATGTAATATTCATGTATGTTAATCTTGGGTAACTATAGTTGGTACTATAGGAAAGGTTTAGTCAACCTTTGGAAACTATGATGAGAAAAATTAATGATATTCATAGGTTTATTTATAAAGATATTTCTAGGTATGTCTCTAGATATTAGTATAAGGATCAGTTAATGTTTAGAAAAATGTCCTGGAATTTTGGTAAAGGATAGAGTGAGTGATTTCCTAGAAATACATCCATGTATGGATACTACAAGTTGAAGTGGCTCTAGAACAGATGTACCTAGGGGTAAAAGTCTGAAAATATGTTCTGGTCTTGACTCAGGGTAATCTGGTACACAATAATGGGCCATGATGCACACGTGGTTTGACACTCTTGATGGATATTCTTTGAGAATTCACAAACACTTCATGAACCATCACAAAAGATTTAGATATAAGTTAACTATGAATACCCTATAAAAACCCATGGTTTCATATTTTAGGGAATTTTAAATGATTTATTCATCATATAACTAACTATTTTGATGATTGTGATATTCTTCTATGATAAGTAATGCTCAAACTATGCTTTTGGTTTTAGTCAATAGACAGAACTGAATTAATGATGAATTTGATGGAAGAAATTCTAATGGGTAGTTATGGGGGGTGATAACTAGAGTGAAAGATGTCGTGATAATTCTTAATCAATTTTCACAGAACATGATTATCAATTTTTACCTTTAACAACTATTAGACTCACCAAGGAATAGACAAAAGGAGTTCTCTGATTGTTTGGGAAATAGAGACCTTAGAGGGAAGAAGATTCGGTTTCCTTTGTGTCAAGAATGTGGAAAGAATCACCTGAGTGAATGTATTATATTAAAATTAAGTTGTTTTGACTATGGAAAATAAGAACACAAAGCAATTGACTATAAGTTAAAAATGAAGACTTCAGTTATCAAAATGGATGGTAATTTTGGCCTCCATAAGTCATCATCAAAGGTTATGTGTTTTAAGTGTGCAAAAAATGGTCATTCGGAAACTTAATGTCTCGAGTCAAAATTTCATTAAATAGAATCAACAGGGTGGTGTGAGTAATGGTTACATTTCTGATAATGATGAGACTATGGATAAAATGCGAAAAGAAAATGTATTATCATCAATGAATTAAAGTTGAAGTAATTGATGTATTTAGGTATTAATATTCTATAATTAAGAATGGTGAATTATGTATGGATTTTTTGGTTTATGTTTCGGATAAGGATTTACAAGAATATATTGAGTGGTCACGATAGACTAGAAAGGTTATCTCATGAAATTTGTCGTGTTGACTAAGGTAAGTTAACCCTTAACATATTCTTTATGTTAAGATAATGTTGTATGGACATAGATACATTGGATATGAATATGTAAATCAGACAGTAATGATTACCCTTGACCTAATTAATGACCAATTTATAGGTGGTTTATTCTACCACATATAAATTTTACATCATTTTCAAATTTTAGGAGTAAATCCAATATACTTTGGAATGAGGAATCATGCATGTTTTCAAAATGGATTTATGGTAATTCAATTTATAACCATGTTTCAATAGAATATATGATGAGGTTATTCACACGATTGGAACACGAAAAAAAAAAGATCTACTTTGTGATATATGGGAATCAATGTTAATCTGATTTCATGACTCTCTTTCTAAGGTTTTGTATTTTCATCTTTTGAAGGGTTATAAGAATATCTGTTAATGAAAAGATTAATTTAAACTTAGAAGGATGTATTTGTTCACTAATTGTGTGTTGACAACCTTGGTTAAAAGGATAATCAGTTATTAACATTATTCCATGTATTTCCATATTTTATATTTTTTGTGAAAAGAACGACATGTATGTCAAGTTTCAACCAATCATGTCGGGCAAGGCCATGGGTCATAAACCCATGATTGAATGATTATAATGTTTTCACACCTATCACTGGCCTACGCCATTTACTGGTTAATGTATATTTATATTTAGTGATTAAATAGTTATTATGATCTATTGGTGTTAATTTATATAAATTAATTCATGTTGTTTTTTATGATACAAATAATTATAATTTTTATTTTTTATGGGCCTTTGGATCCATCAAAAGTGTGTTTTAGTGCATTATTCATACAAGTTAATTTATATACATTCATTAAATGAGGTAATGGATGTATTAGAAATTTTTCAAAGAATAACCCAAGAATTAAATTTTGTTTATATAAATTTATCAAGAATTATTCAATGTTCTGAAAGTGATCAAAAAAAATTATTAGCCTAATGCCTTAAGTTTCATTGAGTTGATGGAATTTTAAATAATCAAAGATTTATGAATTTGACACCATTAAAATTCCTTTTATCATTAACTTTTTTGTGATTTATGACCTCAATCACTCCATATATAAATTTATTCTTTTCCTCCATGTTTAATCTTCACTCTAAACCTATGTTCTCCAATGTGGAAACCCTATTATATGTTACTTTGGGTAAATGTTATGGTTCCAAATTTCCCTTTTTAAGATATTTTTTTTGTATATATTTTTATGATGTGGGTTTATATGAATGAAACATTCAAGTATTTAAACTTTTATAAACCAGATGAATTTTGATGGAGAAATTTATTTTAAGGGGGTAGAATGTAACACCCTATGATTTTGAGGATTATTTTTTCGAATTAATATTAATTTTAAATATTTTTTATTTCACATGAAACATTAAATATTTCTTTATATATAAATATATATCAATACACTATGTTATAAATTCCTTTCATAGGTAATTCAAATTTGGCTTGTGATACACGCAATATCAACTTGGCTTTCCCTACAAGCAACACCAACTTGGTGTACGATGCATGAACCTCTTAGTTTCTAATAAACATCTATTTTTTATTATTTTAATTATTTAAATAATATAATTATAACCTATCCATTAAACTTAGTAATAAATAATTTTCAAATATTATTGTTTTATATAAATAAAACATATTTATAATAAAACGTAATATTTTTTATATAGTCCTTTAATATTAAAAAAATTGTTTTCTTCAATGAATATATTTAAATAATAAAAGTAATTTTAGACACATTTATAATTTTAATTTGATAAAATAAACTTCATTTTTGAATTCTGAACATCTAAATTATACAAGGGTAAATTTTGGTCTTTTTATGAGAAAATTCTTTTTTTATGAATACTGAAAAACACTGTTTTATAGTTTAAAACCTCCTTTTTGTCTAGTTAATTATAAATGATAAATGATATTAAAAACATGTTTTAAGGTAAAATTATAGTACTATTACATATATTAATAAAATTTAATTCATTATAAGAAAATTTACTTAGAAACTAAATATATAATCTTAATAAACTTTTGAACTTTTTCCAGTTGAAACCCTAATATTTAATCTCGTCTACGGGATTACCACTAATTTTAAATTTTCCTCTTCTGTGATTGAAATTTCAAAAATCCAACATAAAGCATTTTATTCAGTATAATATTTATATTCTAATAATAACATGTTAATTTTTTACCAAAATGATTAGTAAAATCGATTAAAATTGATCACCTTGGTTAAGGATAAGTTAAGCTTAATTAGGGACTAAATATTAAAATTAAGGGCCGGAATGAGCTATACACTTGTCCAACACCCATTTTATTTCAATAGTTATGACTTAAATCTTAATTATTTAATTTTGGTTTGTTTCTTAAGACTTTTTTTGGTAAGAACATGTGCGCACCTGATTAGTTTCTTAAAAATCCATGTGAGCCCTTTTCCTTCTCTATAAAGGCCAAGAAATATACCCCTTCCTCACACCCATCAAACATTTTATCTTCATCAAATAACTACCCAAATTTCCTCCGAACAGTCCTCCTTAAACCATGAATCCTCCCTTTTGGTAGAAACACTTTCAAAGAATCTTTTTGGCATAAATCAAAAGGAGTTGCCCGATTAAGAGGTAATGTTTTCTCTCTAGATGTTTTCCATTATTTTACTTATACACCCCATCCACTATTTTTATACCCTTATTATGTGAAAATACCAGTATCCTCTATATAATTTAATGTTTTTATGAAAATTATATGTCCTGCAATTACACAAAACTCCATCTAATTGATGTTGAACATATTGTTTCAGTGTACGGTGAACTATTGCCTCATGAAATAGTGATTGTTCAGTTGTCCTTTACCACCAATCATGGAGGCCATTATGATGGAAAATATACTTATATATGAAATATATTATATTTATTATGTATTTAATATTATTTATTCCTTTTACAACACACATCTGTTTACCTACCATTTTGGTATTAATACGATAATCTTGTTTGGGGAAGTGTGGACTACCGCCCCCTCAAAGTGACGTGATTCGTTCACCCACAACATAGAATGTATTAAGGATGGGTTTAATGAAAATATATGATATATATTATATATTAATTATAAATTAATAACTATAAAATATATATATATATATACATACATATATATATATACATGTATCATTTACATAGTTTCTTAAAATACAACAATAATAACGGAGAATAGCGTTCATGCGTACGTATGGCTTACCGTCTCCATGAACGATGTATTCCGATACGTGATTAATTATGATATAGATTATTATAATACACTTATATTGTAAATAACTGATATTTATACCATTTTATACATTCTGGAATCATTATATAAGTCTAAGGAACAAAGATGTAAGAAATTAAGACACATGCGAAGAAAAAAGTGAATATTACCCAAAGTGAAACCTTAGCATATGATTGGTAACAAGTGGGTAATATAAGGTTATAATAAAAAAATATATGTTAATATATATAATAATATTATTCTTTATAATATTTATAATAAATTTATATTTATTATACATAAATCTTGTATCAGTATGGAGAGATTCAAGACAAAAGGTACGGGGATTTTATCTCACTTTTAATTTATGTGACATAAAAGCTACATTCACCACTCTTTATTTTTGTGTATTGTATGTAATGACCATGATTTTATTCTTTGTACCATGTACTTAAATTTATGTTCATTCACATTCTCATTTTATGATCCTTATTTCATGGGGGTTATGTTTCAAAAGTTTCCAAATTAGTAAAAATGTTTTTTTCTCAATTTGACTTCTTTCAGAACCATGTATTATTATGAACCTAAAATGTTTTTTGCGGAGAATATACTTCCATTTTACATTACATATCATGAATATAAATCTTTTAATGATATAATATTCTTAATTTAATTACCTTTACTTACATTATGATCATGGTACCAAGATAACAAGTTATAAGAGTTTATTGAGACAATCTCATTGCTTTTTGAGATTATTTAAGTTTATGTTTCCTTTTATAAAATATTATGATTGATATCATAATAATATTCATTATTTTAACATAATATGTTGTTTCATGATATACTCATGTATTGTTACAATTTTCTACTCTTTGGTACATAAGTTATTTAAGAAATTGTTTTTAAGAAAACTCGACATTACCCTCTCTTCAGTTAGAAATCATTGTTTTCTAAAAATGGTTTCCAATAATATTATATAATTACCCTATAATATCTAAAATAATTTTTTACCTTTTTTTATTTTACAAATCTTTTAAAGGGAATCTTCATGACATTTCTTGAACAACGTACCTTTCAATTCCTTTTAATGTGTAAAATAAATGTTTTTTTGACCTCTTATGACATGTATGGATTTACCTACCATCATTTTTTCGAAGATCCCATTAAATATTTTAAAATTTTAACCATTAATAAAATGTTTTTAAAAGGTAATTTTCAAGGAAAATTGTTTTCAAAATGGTTTCAAACTTCTTTTATATGTTTTCATGGAAAAATGTTTTCAAAGTGTTTTCAAGTATTATTTACATTTTTTAAAAGTGATTCTAAAGAAATGGTTTTCAAAACATTTTCAATATTATTTATATGTTTCAAAGAAAAATTATTTTCAAAAGGCTTCCAATATTTCATTATATTTTTTCAATTTAATTTAAATTAAATGGTTTAAAAAAAATTAATCTATCATTGAATGTTTTCATGTGTTTTCAAATAGAAAGTTTTTTAAAATGTTTTGAAGATTATTTTTAATGTATTTAAGGAAAAAAGGATTCAAAATGATTTAATTATTATTAATAAGTTTTAAAGGTATTTTCTAAGAAAACTATTTTCAAATGGTTTTTTGTATTAAAAATAATTTTTCAAACAATAAAGGATATTTTACTCATGAAATGTTTCTAGAGTATATTTAAAAATTATTTTCCATCAAAGATGGCATCTATTGATGTTACTCATGCCTTTATAAGAAATTTTTGAAAGTTTCCATTCAAATATTTTCTATGAATGAGTTATGATTAATGCCATGGTCTTTATGAAACCCATTTATACTTCATTGGTAATATGTTTATGAAACATGTATCCTATTCGTAGGTTATATTATTTTGAAACCCACTTCATTTCACAGGTTAGGATTATGATGAAATGATTATTAAAATTATATTTTTCCACATGTTATGATATGTTTACATGTTTATGATACTGATTTAATTTCATGGGTTATGATATGTTCATTTATGATCTTGTGGCACATGTATGAACGATTTCATTATGTGATGGGTGTGACCTATATCTCTATAAAATTTGTTGGGTAAATATTTATATTTTAGGAGATAGATAGGGATTGAATGAGGGTCTACTCGGTTCATTATTATAGGGTAGGATTGAGGGTTTACTTGGTTTAGTAATATAGGGCTGGGATAAGGGTTTACTCAGTTCAGTAATTTAGGGCTAGAACGAGGGTTTAATCTGTTCAGTAATACATGGGTGGAATGAGGGTTTACTAGGATCAGTAATTCAGGGCTAGAATGAGGGTTCACTTGGTTCAGTAGAGGACGTTTTCTACTACCATGGTCATGGAATTGATGCCTTGGATACTATATAAATCAGTATATAATTATGTGTTTCCATAATTCCTTGACATATTCATATTTATTCCTTCATGGATTATCTTATTTATTTTCTTATGATTCATGTCATAAAAACTGCCAAGCTCTATTCCATGGTTCATATTTATGATATTTGATGTGCAGGGAATGATCTTATATTTTCATTATCGCATTCTCATACCCTTATGATCATGTTTTTTCTTACATGACTCCCTTTTTACCCTTACTGCTCATTTGAGATAACCCCTTTCTTATGTTTCCTTTATACAAGTTATGATGAAATGTTTTGGGTAGAAGTACTAAAGGTCGATATCATTATGGGAGATATTGAAGATCTTTCACCAGGATAAAAGATTTTTTTTCCAAGTTCCAAAAGAGACTAAACTATTACAGTACTCTGGTATGTATTTTTTCAATATACAGAATATTCATCTAAAATGTTGTAATATCCATATATGTTAATACTTGGTCTCTATATAAAGTCTTGATTCTCATGGGGATAACTTCATTAAGGATATATTCTTTGTGTATACCAAAATAAAAAAGTAATTTATTATTTGGAAAAGGTCATGGATCTTTGTGAAAGGAATATCCACTATAGGATGAGGTTCTCAAGAACCCATGGGAGGCTATTTCACGAAGGGTGGAAACCTTGGGAAATCCATCCCCTCTCATGCTCGGAGACCCCATAAGTATCATGAACTCAGAACATTTTGAGGAAGATGAAAGGTTAGTTTCATTTGAATGTAGGACATAAGGAGATATTTATAGAGCCTATGGATGTGGGGGTGTTGGTTTCGTAAATGTTAGAGCCACACATGAATCTTTATGAGCTTTTCCAGCGGATGGAGCTCGCGAAATAGAATGTCTCTATGTAGAAGTTATTTTCAACCCTCCATGTTATTGAAATAGATATGTGACTCGAGATTGAAATTGCATATAGGTTACCATCAACCCTCCACTTGTATGGGAAATTCACGATCTTTGACCATTTTTGAAGCTAGTGACCTTCATGAATCCAATCCCATAAGTTTATTTTTGGGCCTTTTGGCCTGGATTCAATTAAATTTTTGTGTGCCTTCCTCAATATCTATCGTGACACGTATTTCAGAGTCAAAAAATTTCCCCATTAAAATTGTATATGATGAGGGGAAGGAGGGTCAGATTATGAGGGAAGACTACCAAAAAATGGCATTTGGTTGCCCCTTTGAGAAGCTTCTTCATGGACCTTGAAATGGTTGTACACATATATACAGTGGTAGGGGCCTCTTAGGGGACCACAATCCATTCATGAATGATCATACCATTACTCTATTTCCAAAAATCTCTTGACCTTCCTGGTCATTTTGGGACTCAGATCCTTAATGCTCTCTAATCTCAAAAACCTCCGCAAACATACATTCGCGACTAGGCCTCTGTGAATCCGACCATCATAATCATATCCTTGTGAAACAATATTTTCAAAATAAAAAAACTTTTAATTCCTAGAAAAATGGCCAATGGGGGTGCTGATTATTTAGCTAATAGATGAAGGGAGGTCGGTCAGAACCTCATATTCTGACAGAGAGTCCATGGAATGTTTGACTGTGAAATTCTTAAGGAACAACTCACAGAAACATAGCTAGAATACCCGCTCTAAAAGACGATTACACTTTATATATTTGGGTTGAGGTCCAATGTATTTATATCTGGATCAGAAAGAGATGACCCTGATTATTGGTTCAAAATAATTCTCAGACAGTACTATTGGAATTGGGCTTCTATGGGAGACATCCTGAAGGACAACCCATCCCTCACTGCTCACACTCTGTGGAACCATGATAATAATGTTAACAGGGAGGTGCTGGAAAAAGAGTCATATAATCCTCAGTACAAGACAATACTAAAGGTGAGTTTGGGGGATCCTATCATGGGGTGGAAAGACTGTTAGGATTTGTCCCAGAGTGAAATCTTTAGAGACAAGTGGCCATAGGCATATTGTGTATGCTAGTAATGTCATGAGTTTGTGTTATAGATGAAGCGGGTATAGATCTATGAGGTATCATGGGCCTTACAATTCCATGTCTACAATCATCTAGACCACATTTTGAAGTTTCTAAGTAGGTGGATACTAAGGACCAAAACATTCCATCTGTACCATGGGGAGGTTGGTATCAGCTTGTGGACTCTTTACTATATTGCTAAGATCATAATCCAAGGAGTGATATATGATGAATTTGTTTCTATAGAGAACACAGGGGAGGACTAGGAGAAAATGATAATCCAAGATAGGTATCCAATATTCCTAGTATAGTGGAGGACAGAACACAATCCAAGGATGAAGGATACCCTTTAAATAAATTGTTCAACTACTTCTTGAATGAACTGGTAGAAAGGCTATCCGAGAGGCCGTGTATATTCCATGTTATGTTCCAAAAAGGCAAGGAGAACTCGTACTGAAAAATCATGGAGTAAATCTAGTGGAATATAAGGGGTTATAGTGCAAAGCTTGAAGCTCATGTGGTTGGAATGGAATGGTTCATCACTACATTTATATTTGGATGGATGTTCCTAAAGAAATATACATTCATGGGGTGTGGCTGAGAACCCTTATCATGGTGGCTATGATGGCGATGGGGAAACACATCAACCTGGCATCCCAACTTTGGAGAATCTGTATAAGGTGCTATGCCACATTAGCCAGGGGAAGACTACACTTTTTGTGTGAAGGCCCTTCCACATTCTATATGGTTGGGTTATTTTTCCCATGGGGGATATGAGTATCCAAACCCCATTTATTCTCCCAACACAAATTTCTGACCAGAAATTCTAAACATTGTCGAGTGTTACTCGCTCAGGTTGGGCTCGGTGGGTATACTATAAAGAATTGGGTCACCATATTACTTTATATTCCATCTATTCCTCCTTCCTATGGGGATGGTGACAAGCATTGGTATGGAGATCATTAATCAGTTGTTGTACCTCTTGGACTTCTGTAGTAGGGTACTAGTGCAGAAGGTAGACTTCCAGGTCATCTATGATCCCTACACCCCAAACTGCTTCCCATGGCATTTTTTGTTCCTATAACAGTTGACCCCGAAGGTATATATAGATGTGTTCTATGAGTGAAAATCTTCAGTATCAAGGTAGATCTGGAGATTTTTCACACACGGTAATGGAAAAGGGGAGAACAAGTTGTCATTTCTTATAAGATCATGCATAAATATATTATCAGTTGGAAAGAATATGTCTTGGGGAGATAATGAGGCACCAAACTACCTGAGGAAATGAAGGAGGGTCCCTAAATCGATAAATTCGAGGGTAGGAATCAGTTGGATCATGTCATGAAGGACGACTTGGCCCGATGGGTGGAGTTGTGGTAGCTACCAATATAATAACTCTATGCCCCAAATAAGAAGGAACCTCAGGGAGGGTATTAGAAACAAGATCGATTCTCCCAGGAAAGCGGTTGTAGGTAGAAGGTGGGTCTTTTGGGGTGATCACAAGGGTACATTTCTAAGTATTATGGATGCATGTACATCACCTAGATATTCTCAGTGATGACTTATTCCCAAATATTTGGAGCTTTTTCGATATCATAAGAAAATAACTTCTCTTTAAGGGCTGTAAAAGTATCTCATTCCCAATGGGATATACCTTATAAGGCTAGGTCATGAATGGGTAGAATTCCACATTCACCACACTGAGGAGATGCTATATATGGTGGATATGGAGGACATAGAATACTCATATGGCACCATTCATCCCTTCACGGACTAGGTAAAGGTGCTACTGGGCCTTTCATCTCCTCTAGATGTCTATGGTGGGTTGCATGATAGCCGATACATCTGAGGGTGAAGGATTTAAAAAATCCTAAGGATGTGATGCCTAATGGGACTAATCTAGATAATAACATCATTCCATTTATCATGTAAATCTTTTGAACTTTGTGCATCCTTTGGATATTACTCAACACTTAATCATTTTGTCTAAATGTTTATTCCACTTATGTAGGAGTGTGAAGGAATGTAAGTGGGGGAGGTCTATGAAGAGAATCTGGTAGAGTTTTAGGAAGATCCAATGATTTAAGGGGTGGTTTTGGGGTCCCTACTTAATATTGTGGCCATGGGTGGAAATCTATCGATTGAAGTGGTTCCCGTGTCTGAGGCGATAACCAATGGGGAAATGCCCTTTCTTGGGGGGATTACCATAAATATTTATGAGTTGTTGGTCGGACTATATTACTCTTATAAGTATTTTATCTTATTAAAATTTTCTTTTATAATTTTCCTTTTTGTGTTTGAACGAATCTTGTTTGAATGGCGGTTCAAACAGTGTTTAGGGATCAGTCAACAACACTGGGATCTGAGCCAATAGTTCCTGAACATGAGGTGGTGGCAGTGGGCACTAATATCCTGACAGAGATGGAAAGAGATACCATGGTGGTTGGACCAACCATAGAGGTTCCACTATAAGGGACTATCAAGACCATTCCCTTGATAGAGGGGGTTGAGATAGTTTTCAATATGGGGATAGTTGAAGGGGTCATGTTGGACGATCCTATCATAGAGTCACCAGTGAATGTGACTATCAAGACCATGACCTCTTTGAAGGGGGTGACATCGTGCCCTAAAAGAGGATGGTTGAGGGGGTGTGGTAGTCGAGCCTACCTCAAGATCATTGCAAGAGGCGGCTACTAATGATGAAGTCTCTGCTAGACTTAAAGCCTCAATGGGGGTGTAACACATTGTACTAGAAACTGAAATGATTGAAGAAGTTGTGGTGACCATGACCATCCTGGAGGATTTTTTAGTGGATTATTCTAGGGCAGAGGTCCCAATGAAGGTGTTTTTGATCTTTCTGTTGATGGAGGTGATCAAGGGGGATACAATGGTTGATCTTGCATCTAGGGTACCATAGGATGAAACTGCTACTTATGTTGTGGGTGAGGGGGATGTTGATGATCTCTTCCCTATGGAAATTTATTTTATCCTTCTTGAGGACATGCTTACAAATAATCCATCCACTAATGTGTTGGTGGTCCTTCCTCTCTTGGAATCTGCACCACCCAAGAACTTTGGGAATTTTGGCTCAGATGCCACCAAGGAGAATTGGATCGTTCATCACAAGGCATGGAGGTATGTGAAAAACTTCATCACCAACACATTGATGGATGACCTACCAAATAGATTGGGATGTCTCTACCACTAGAAATTTATCTTGGGGACTAGTGTGGTGGATTTCAGTGACCTCCACACAATTTCTCAAGAATTCCTCATTGAGTGAGTGCATGCTGAGTGGCATGCATATGATATTGCATGGAAGAATAACAAGGTTGAGTGATCTAAGGTTATTTAGGTAGCTAAAGGGTATATATCCTATTTAGAATGTATGGAGTCCGATCTTGCATACATAGACACTTCCTAGATTAAGATTATATGGACCCGGCCTTATTACATTACATAATCTTGAAATTTAGTCAAGAAATCACTTCCATTCATATTAAGGATCTTTTCAAGTTTATGGTCTTATATAATTGGGATATGATACAGATATAACAATCCACATACATAAATATAAGGTACCACATAAACAATATCCATTTCTTAAAAAATATAATAATTTTCAAATAAAACATAATTTCCTTGAAAAATATTCATAAAATTTAACTTGGATTACTTATTTTTTTACACAACCTTATAAACTATGAAAATTATTTAAAAACATCAAATGAGAACATAAATCTCTAGAAGGGTTATAAAATTTAGAAAAGAAAACATTAGTCCATGAATACTTGAAAATGCATGAAATCATTTAAAAAACATATGTGTCACCCGTATATACCTACTTTGTAAAAAACAGGATTCCCACATAACATAATGAACATAAATAGTACCATAAAGGTATCCTTGGGAATTACTTACATAATCTTGTAACCATCTCGGCTACATTATAATTTGTAACCCTCATAGCTACCTTATAATTTGTGTAACCATCACAGTTACACTTGGAGTAACCATAAGTCCAAACTCCAACATACACATATCCAATGAATTGGATGGAGATATAGGTCCCACCATTTATCATAAAAATTCCTAATAACCATAACACAATCATACAACATGAAAATTTTCCTAAAAACATTGCTTTTGAATTTTATAAAACAGAATTTCAAAAGAGGTTTTTAAAAGATAAGTCCCTTATAAAAATCATATAATTGTAGTGAGACTTAATAGAGTAGATGGAATATGTATACCCACTTTAAATAAACATAATTAAACATAATATAAATAAAATTCATCTCACAAAAATTTCAAATACTACATAAATAATGATGTATAATGTTAACCCAAAGAATGGAAATCGTGTTATGAATTCCCTTACCTCATGTTTTTCTTAATTTAAATTCATTCAATCCTCATTTATAATGGTTAAAATATTGTTATTTGTATCTTAAAGAAATATATTCATGTTTTTAACACCTTATATGATCATTTCATAACATCATTTCAACCTTTATTTATCATTATTTTATTCCTTCCATTATTTTGGGTGCGTTCTTTATATGATTTCCATGGCCGATTTTTATTTTATTTTATTGTCCTATGGAAATGAAATTATAGGAGTGAAAATAAATGGTATTTATATGATTCCATAATATATAATGATATCATAAATCATTTTTTATCCTATATGATGATGTATAAATAGATAAAACATTAATGATGTTTGTTTAGATCATTTTTTGTGATTCCTCGATAATCTTGAACTTGTTTCATTATATAATTTAATTAAATTCATATAAGTTCATTATTGAAAATAAAATAGGTTAAAATATTCAATTTAAATTTTTTTCAACCAATAAAATGTTTTTATAATCATATTTTAAGGATGTAATGGATATTGGAAACACATCATCCACGATTTTGGTAAATCGGCACATTGCGGACAGTGTTTTATTTTTTGAACAAGAGGGAGAGGAGATAAAGGAGGATGATGAATATTTTAAATGAAAATGGTAGCATAAATAAATAAATTATATTTTTGTGATTTCATACCTTCTAGATAAGTGGAAGGAAATTGATTATAATAAAAGAAAGGAAGTTAAAATAAAACACATGAAAAAGGAAAAGGATTCTTACCTCTTGATCTCTTCTCCTTGAGGTCCTCCTTAAGGACTTTGGTTTTAAACATTTGGTTATACCAATAGATCTATAAAGTGGTAAGAGCCTCTGAAAGGGTGTTTGGTAGAACATAGACAATGCTCAAGGCTTGAGAGATGTGAGAGGAAGAGAGGAATGTGGGTTGTATTTATAGTGGAGGAGAGGAGGGATTTTACATTATTTTAATATTTTTTGCTCAAGACAATGAATAGTATTGATTGATGTGACCCAAAAATAGAAAAAATTGCATGTGATTTCTAAACAATTGGGCTTACATTATACTTTCATCACTTATTATGAAATAAAAACAAGTATTTAGCATTTATCGTAATTTATCGTATTTTACCATTCATCAAAAAATCAAGAATTTTATAAAAATCCCAAAATATCACCCAAACCATTTATCAACATGTAGAATTCAAAAATGAAATCCATTTTTAAAAAATATTTTTAAAAAAAAATTAATTTAATTGTTAAATAAAATTATTATTTATTCAAAATAATAATAATTTTAAAGCAATAACTCATTTTTTACACCTTGAAAAAATAATCAAGTTGTCATTATCTTCAAGACATAAAAAATAAAATAATAATAAAATTTACTATTCATTAGGGTCATATTACTATTCATAAGGGTATGTTACTATTCACCAAAAATCATGTTGGTTTTATTAGACTCCAAAGAACTTACTGATCATAATTGTAGATGACCGTTTTTCAAAATTCAAAACATATAAGCAGAAAATTTAGGATTAAAGGATAGTTGTAAATAACTACATAAAAGTTTCATGCATTTCAATTTATTTTTAAAACCATGGGGTGTTACATTATCTCCACCTTCTAAAAATCGCACCCTCTCAATTTTATTACTTACTAAAAAAGTGAGGGTACCTTTCCCACATAGAATTTTCATATTCAAAGGTTTCTTCTTCAACCATGTTTTTTCTCCACATAACCATTACCTAGTAGATTACCATATTCCAAAATACTTGTTCCCTTTGATCATGAATCAAAACTTGTTTCTCTTAATAATAGAGTTTCTATTATAGTTGAACTACTTCTAGGCTCAATACTTGAGATAAATCTGTAACATACTTTCTCAATATCAAAAAATGAAAATCATTATGTACCTGAGATAAACTCGGAGGCAATGCTACATGGTAGGAAACTGTTCCAACCTTCTCCAAGATTTCATAAGGTCCAATGAACTGTGGAATTAGTTTTCCTTTCATACCAAAATGCATAACACTCCTCAATGGTGAGATTCTAATAAAAACATGATCACCTACCTCAAAATATTAGTCTTTCCTCCTGTTGTCTATATAACATTTATGTCTTCTTTGAGCTTTCATCAAGTGTTTCTATGTCATATTCACTTTCTCATCCACATCCTCTACTAATTATTGCCCCATCAACTTTATTTCCCTAACTTCATCCCAAAAAGCTGGAATTCGACACTACTTCCCATACAATGCCTTAAAAGGTGCAATATTTATACTGGAATGAAAACTATTAAATAAAATAAAAATTGTAGTTTTTAGAATCATTTTGAGTTGATTTAAAATAATTTTAATTTTTTTAAGTAGTTATCATAAAAAAATGAAATTAATTCTCTTTTTTTTTACTCTTACGTCTTTGTTATATTTATTATTATTAAAATAAACCATAACTGTGCATTCTTATTTCTAATAAATTGACTCCAAAATAGCATATACAAATCATAAAAAAACCCATGGAAGCCATAATTGCTGAATTTGCTAAATATTTAACTTCATTATTTTTTTTCATAGCAAACTCAACTAAAGAACGATGTTGATCCGAACTTCTCTGATAGTCCATTGAACAAACTCGTAGCATACCCTCCAATGTCTGAATCATTCATTCTGATTTCCCATCTGATTGTGGATGAGAATTTGTACTGAAATTTAATTCTATGACCAATAACTTCTAAAGGCCCTTCTAAAAGTTAGAAGTGAACTTGGTATCTTGGTCAGAGAAAATAGAAAGAGGAACACCACGTAACATAACAAATATCATTGAGGTACTATCGAGAAAGGTGATCCAAATAAATTATATCTTGAATAGAAGGAAAATGTGTATATTTTTTCAGTCGATCAACAAAAAACAAAATAAAATTTTTACCTTGAGAAGTCTTAAGAAGTCCCACCATAAAGTCCATGGATGCATTCTATAATTTACATTATGGCATTGGCAAAGGCTGAAGAATCCCCTTCAGTAACTTTCACTCTAATTTAACCTGTTGATATGTCAAATATTTCATAGTAAATTCTGCAATATCTCTTTTCATTCTATCCCTCTAATAACACTCCCAAAGGTCTTTGTACATCTTAGTACTGCCTGGATAAACTGAAAATGAAGAACTATGTGCTTCACATAATAAATATTTATTCAATAGGGAATCACAAGGCTCACACAACCATTTACCAAATCTTAAGATACAATATTTATAAAGGTTAAATTCTGTAAACTTACCCAATTTAACCAATTCTACCTTTTTATGTAGCTCCCAATCTTCCTTCTATACTTTCTTAATTCTGTCTAATAATGATGACTACACTAAAACCTGAAACAAAATAGAGGTATTTCGTGTACCAATAACTTCTAGGACAAAATTAATCAAATAATTAATCAAGGGGTCATGTTCTAAACATAACATGGTTAATGATGCATGATGTTTTCGACTCAAGGCATCTAACACTTTGTTTTCTTTTCTTGAAAGGTAATTGATCGTGAAATCATAATCCTTTATCAGGTCAAGCCATATTCTCTTCCTCATGCTTAATTCCTTATGAGTAAATATATACTTCAGACTTTTATGGTCAGAATATATTTGACAGTTGGATCCGTATTAATGATTCCTCAAAAAAAATTTAAGAAAAAACCTCAGCTACAAATTCCAAATCATGTGCAGGATAATATAACTTATGAGTTTTTAGTTGTCTTGAAGCACAAGAAATTACCTAATCATTCCTCATCAGAACAAAACCAAGTCCCATTAATGGAGCTTCACTATATATGAAAAACTCACCATTTCAGGTAGGCAAGGCATAAACAAGATCATTCACCAATCTCTTCTTGAGTTCATGAAATCAAACATCACATTCTTTTGTACAATTAAATTCAACCCCTTTTAGTGTTAAATTATATTGCGGGCTAGATAACCGTGAAATATTTTGAACAAACCATATATAATAACATTCTAATTCAATAAAACTATGAATCTCTATAACATTTTTAGGTCTTTTCCATTCATCAACAACGTTTTTTTGGTAGGATCAATTGTTATTCCATCCTTATTTACAATGTGCCCAAGAAAACAAATCGGTTGCAACCAAAAAATCACACTTGCTGAATTTTCCATATAGTTTCTTTTTCTTTAAGGTTTTCAAAACAACCCTTAGATGTTTTTCACTCTCCTATTTACTTTTAGAAAATATTGTAATGTCATCAATAATCACAACTACAAACATATCCTAGAAATCATGAAATATTTTATTCATAAGATCTAGGAATACATAAGGTGAATTATTTATCCCAAACGACATAACAACAAACTCTTAATTCCTTTATCTAGTTAAAAAAGAGGTTTTGGGATTTTATCCTCCTTTACCTTCAGTTGTTGGTATCTAGATCTCAAGTCTATCATGGAAAATTACCGATCTCCGTATAGATGATCAAACATATCATCGATATGAGGCAAATGATTATTTTTTTAACAATGATGTTATTAAAAGCTCTATAATCAATGAAAATTCTCATGGAACCATATTTATTTTTAACAAAAAAAAACATGATCACCCCATGGCGAAGTTCTAAGATGAATGAACCCTTTATCAAGAAAATCCTTCAACTGATTTTTCAATTCAAGAAGTTCCATTAGATCCATTCGATATGGGGGGTTTTAAATAGGCTTAGCATTAGGAACTAAGTCAATTGTGAATTCGACTTCCTAATCAGGTATGACACCAGGTAACTTGTTATGAAAAAACACCAAGGTATTTATTTACCATTGCCACATTATTAATTTAAACAGTTCCATTGTTTTCAAAAATATGATCAAGATAACATTAGTTTCCATCTTTCAACAATTTCTTATATTCTTGATATGTTATCAATTGTATGGATTCGTTCATGTATTCCAAAATGAAACCCTTTCTAAAAAACAACTTCCTTAGCTCTACATTCAGTCTTAACATGATAGACAAAAAGCTAATCCATTCCCAGAATGACATCAAACTATACTAAGGTAAAAACAACAAGGTTTACAGGTAAATTCATTCCACAGAACATAATAAAATGATTTTTATAATCCATATTTGTTATAATATTTCCCACTAGTGTTTTAACAATAACATTTGGTCTTATGGTTTGAGGTAATATTCCCAATTTACAAGAAAATTTCTTAGAAGTAAATTAATTTGTAGACCCCGTATCAAAAAAATGTTAGAAAAATCTGAGTAAACAAACATGGTACCAGATACAACTTCATTGGATGGCCCAACATCTACTTATGTACCCACAAAGGATCTCACTACACCATTCTTCTTATATTCTGGATTCTTTGTATCATTCTGATCTCTCTTTGGGCATGCATTTTTAAAATGACCCATCTCTACACATTTAAAAGACACTACAGTTTTATTATTAAGAATAGTATTAGGACCATTTTCATTATAATATCAAGCCATATGTCCAAACTTACCACACAAGAAAATACATCCCAATTTTTGTAATGCATTCCCTAGTGTTCTTTTTGCCACAATTTTCACAAACTGGAAACCAGAATTTCTTACCATCATATTTATTTGGTTGTTTCTTACCCATCACTTTTCATCTGGACCACTTTTCTCCTTGTTTTCAAAGTGCATGTGATCATCAAAAAAATCCATCTCAACCCTCTCAACACATTGTAAAAGTATCTCAAAACTTTTGAATTCAAAGGAGGCTAATTCCCTTTGATACATTGGCTTTAATCCTTATTAAAAGTAGTTGATTTTGCAATCAAGAACCAAAATAAAATTTAAAGCATACCTCGCTAGTTGGGTAATGTTTTCTTCATAAAAATCCACTGAATCTTCCTCCTTTCTCTTCAATTAAATGAATTTCTTCTCCATCCTATTCTGCACCACCTTGGGAAAATATTTTTCTAGGAAAATACTTTTAAATTAATCCCACTCTAAGGCGTCAATCTCTTCTATATCACTAATATTTTTGACCATTGACCACCACTGATCAACTTCACTCTGAAAATGATAAATGGAAATACTTGCCTTTTGATTATTTGAATATCCCATAACATATAATATCTTTTCAAGGGCCTCAATCCATTGTTCAACTGCTACTGGGTCAGAATATCCATTGAAAGTAAGAGGGTGTTGTCTCATATAATGGTCCATTATCATCATGTTCTATTGTGGTACCTCTGGTTGATATTTTCATGGATTCCACTACCATTTATTTCCTACATTAGTTTATCCATTACTACCACAAACTGATTAGTTCCAAACCCTACCATCTCGGGCTACAAATTCGAAAGGATATCATTCTTTCAGTGCCTCTCCTCTTCATATTACCTATTTATTCTACAAAAAACCATTATGAAAAACATATCTTAGACGAAGAAACATGGTGATTTTTAAAAGTTATATCATTTAAAATTAACCATAAAGTTAACATCATTTATGTTATTCTAGTACCATCATCCTATCCCCTAAAGTTATTTAAACTGTCCTTTGATGACAACTATAAGGACCCATCCTTATTACATTACATAATATTGAAATTTAGTCAAGAAATCAATTCCTTTAATATTGAGGATCTTTTGAAGTTTAGATTTTTAGGGAATTTTGATATAATACATACATAACATTCCACATTCATATAGAGAAGATACCACATAAACAATATCTATTTCTTCAAAAATATAATACTTTTCAAATAAAACTTGATTTCCTTGATAAATATACATAAAATTTAACTTGTATTGATTATTTTTCTTAAAAAACATTATATCATATGAAAATAAATAAAAATCATGGTGTAACCACAAAAATATCAGTAATAGATATAAAAACAAGAAATGAAACATTAGTCCAGGAATACTTGTAAATGCATGAAATCATTTAAAAACATAATTTTCACCCACATATATTTACTTTGTGAAACATGAGATTCTCAAAAAACATAATGAACATAAATATAACCATAAATT
This sequence comes from Viscum album, assembly GCA_963277665.1. Classification (NCBI taxonomy): domain Eukaryota; kingdom Viridiplantae; phylum Streptophyta; class Magnoliopsida; order Santalales; family Viscaceae; genus Viscum; species Viscum album. The sequence goes on along the minus strand of OY728164.1, from coordinate 584,066,189 downwards.
TATCTTGGGTAATTACATACATAATCTTGTAACCCTCTCGGTTACCTTAAAATTTGGAACCCTCATGGCTGCCTTACAATTTGTGTAACCATCGCAGTTACACTAGAAGTAACCATATGAGTGACTTTCAAATTATACATACCCAATGAATTTAAGGTAGATATAGGTTCCATAATTCATAAAATAAAATTACCAAGAACAAGAACACAGTCATACAACATGAATAATTTCATAAAAACATTTCTTTTGAATTTCGTAAAACAGGATTTTAGAAGAGTGTTTTAAACAAATCTCATTATAAAAAACATATAATTGAAGTGAGACTTAAAATAGTGGGTTGAATATGTATATAAACTATAAATAAAATTTATTAAACATAATATAAACAAAATTCATCTCAAAAAAATATTAATACGACATAAATAATGAAGTAGAGTTTTTACCCAAATAATGGAAATTGGGTTATGAATTCTCTTACATTGGGTTTGTCTTACTTCAACATAATTTAAACCTATTTTATAATGGTTAAGAAAGTTTAATTATTATCTTATAGAAATATATTAATTTTTATAACACCTTATATGATCATTTGATAATATCATTTCACCCTTTAATTATTTGTATTTTATTCCTTCCATTGTTTTGGGTGCATTCTTTACTTGATTTCCATGGCCGATTGGTATTTGATTTTCTTGTCGCAATGAAATGAAATTATAGAAGTGAAAAGATATAGTTTTAATATGTTTTAATTATATATAATGATACCATAAATTATTTTTTTATCATATATGATGATGGTTCATTAGATAAAACATTAATGATGTTTGTTTAGATCATTTTTTTGTGGTTCCTTGATAATCATGATCTTGTTTCATTATATAATTTAATTTCGTGCATAGAAGTTCATTACAAACCATAATATAGGTTACAAAAAAAAATACAATTTTTTTCTACCATTAAAATATTTTTGGGATCATCTTTGATGGGTGTATTTGATATTTCAAACAAATCGTCCACGATTTTGGTAAATCAGCCCATTGTGGACGGTGTTTTTATTTTTTAGAACAAGAAATAGAAAATAGAAATTAATATGATGAATCTTTTAAATTAAAATTTTAACATATATAATATATAATATTTTTTATATTTAATACCTCCTGGATAAGTGGAGGGAAATAAATTGTAAGAAAATAATGGAATTAGAAAGAAAACACATGAAAAAGGAAGATGATTCTTACCTCTTGATATTTTCTCCATGAGATCCTCCTTAAAGACTTTGGTTTTGGTCTTTTGGTGATACCAGAAGCTCTATGACATGCTTAATATCCTTGGGAAGGGGATTTGGTAAAAATTAAACAATTCAAAAGGCTTTAGCGGTGTGATAGGAAGAGGCGAATGAGGGTGGTTTTACAATGGAGGAGATGAGGGATTTTACATTATTTTAATCACTATTTTAATATTATTTTCTCAAGTCTATAAATATTCTTTATTAATGTGAACAAAAGTAGTAAAAATTGAATGGGATTTCGAAAAAAGTTGGCTTAAATAATCCTAGCATAACCTATGATGTAGTAAAACAAGTATTTAGCATTACTATAATTTATCGCATTTTACTATTCATAAAAAATTCTTGAATTTTAGAATAATCCCAAAAATTCACCCTAATTATTTTTTGATGTTTATAATTTAAAAATGAACTCCATTTTTTGAAAATAATTTTCTAAATATTATTAATTTATTTTATACATAAAATCACAATTTATTCAAAAATAACAATTTTAAATTTATAACTCATTTTTTTAACACCTTGAAAAGTCAATCAAGTTATAATTATCATAAATACTTAAGAAAATAAAATAATAGTAAAATTTACTATTTTTTAGGTCTATATTACTATTCATACGTTACTTTAATATTCACCAAAAATCACATTGGTTCCATTATACTCCAAATAATTTACTAATCATACTTGTGGATGACCTTTTTTGAAATTTAAAACATTGAAGCAGAAAATTTATGTTTAAAGGATAGTTATAAATATCTACTTAAAAAAGTTTTATAAATTTGAATTTATTTTTAAAAACTTGGGGTGTTATAAAATATCATCATCCATTTGAATACCCAGTTTGTGTCAACCAAGGAAAAGGTGGAAGATGTGGTATCGCTAGTGGCTTAGTGTTGTGTTTAATAGAATTGGATATAGATCAGGGCTGAAGAAGAATGTACCAAATACATGGATGTGGTGGACGGCCTAGAAGAGTGTTATTGGTCTCTGGAGGCTACTCATCATAGGATGGCTATGCTTGAGCACTCGATCGCTAAGGTAGAACTGAAGGAGAAATTTTTTATTGGGTTGATAGACAAGCTCCACGGTGTGGATGAACCTCACAAACTTAAGTTCATTTGTTTAAAACTTTTCATATTCTTGGACTTTTTTTCCTTTATCACATTATACTGTCACACTTCAATCATAGTAAAAAATATAAACAATGATCAATTTCTAATCCCATGTGGGTCACACATGGTGTGATAAACAATGGACAATCATATGACTGCTCATTTATATGATAGTGTCAAGCAATGACTGAACACTCGAGGTCTCAAATTGTTGGTTGACCACCTGAAGTGTTTTTGAAAATGGCGTCTATGGATGGAGATCATGGATCTCTTAATATCTTATTTTCTTCTCCAACATGAAGTAGTTCATGATTGGGTTAATGTCAGGGGCATTAAATTCTACGCAAACAAAGAGGAATGAAAAGCATGAATTGTGATGCCCAAGATTTGGAACATAGTGGGGGTGGCATAACTATTGAAGATAACTATTTATTATGTTAAAAACACAGAGTATATTACAATTTTGTTGAGTATGGGGATAAAAAAAAGAGGTTCAACCACTGACCATGTTCAAAACACATGACCTAACTCAAAATGTTGTCCAAATTATTCCAGGTCTTGTGTCCTGGATGATAGGTGAGCTAGTGTGGCATGAGACCATTCTGTCAAGGGGACCCATTCTGACATGGATGAGGGAGATGATCTAAATAAACGGAAATATGAAGCATGTATATGTGATGTAATTTTTGAATGGATGTCAACCCACATGAAATTATTCCACCATTGATTTTACCACATTGGTTAGGAAAATTAGTTTGAACAATGTTCGAAATCATATTTTAGAGAGAGCGTCATCTCAGATTCTGAGTGATTAAGAACATGAATGATGTGGTAGATGATTGGAACTGATGTAATGGTATTCTCGAGCATGTTCCTAATATGATATTTTGTTTTACATCATATAATGAGGATGATAGACACCTGATTTAACATCGTATGATGAGGACATTGGACACACAAGTTAATTTATATGCTATGGACGATGTATCACATAGTTTATAATCATGTGATTGGGATGCCAAACCAACATGAATAGTACCCACCCAGCCATTATGGGGGTAATAGGGTATCACAATGGGGTTACTCTCTAAAATTTACTTTATGTAAAAAGGACCTTCGAAGACCCTGTAACAAGAAAAATAATTTGGGGCGAGTCACACATTTTTTAAGGTCATTATTCTTAGACCAATGTGTTTTGTTTCTCAAAGGGAATATGTATGGAATAAGGGAGAGGTAGAATAATGTGAATGGGGGAGCCTAAGAGGCCTCACCACAGGTAATATCCTATAGTCATTTTTCACATATTTTATGGTCATGATTCTTTGACCATGACTCTTAGTTTAAGGTCATAGATCTTGGACTATATAGTCATCATCCAAAAAGCAATGTGTTGCATGGAGTGACAACCAAATGTGAATTGCGGGTCAATAAAGCTTGAAACTACAAAATAAATTCTTGGGGGGACTAACACGCAATTTAATGTCTTACTTCCTACACTTGGGATCTTAGTTTAATGTTACAGAGTTGGACCATGAGCTCTTAGTTTATGGTCATAGAGTACAGACCAAAGGATCATAGTTTAAGGCCATAGAGTTCAAACCATGTGAATGCTAAAGTGTTTAAAATGACATCAAAGATTAGTAATATAAGGTGAATGGAGGGATAAGGGAGGCCCAATCCACTCAAAACAAAAGGATAAGTTTTCGAAAACTTGATGGACGTGATTCTTGGACTTAGTCTTTGTGTCTTTATGGAATATTCATGGTATTGATGAAATATTACCTGATGTGAATGGAAGGGACTGGGAGCCCACTTAATGCCACATAGAACATTTCTAAATCCGATTTTACATAGTTTAATGATGTGATGCTTGGACCATGGGATAAGCATCTCAAACGAACATGTGTTGTGTGGTAGAGTGAAAACCCCCATGTTAAATTTGGTCCAAGGAGGCTCAAAACCACACAAAACATTCCTAGGATGACATACACATAGTTTAGATTCATGATTCTAAGAATATGGATCCTTGTTTATGGTCATAGAGTTCGGACCATGGAGTATCGCATGTCTCAACATTGCCTAGGAAGAACTTCCTATCAACCCCTAAGCCCATGTGATCTGTTCTCAGTGTGAGAAACAAAGATCGGTGTAGAGTTATTATTGGTTACTAGGAAGAATAGAATAAGGGGCCAAAGTGAATAAAAACCCACGATGTAGATTGAGACTTTCAAGACCTAGATATTGAAATGGGAACAACCAAAATAGGGGAACAACTATTTACCATGTTCAAAACTGAGGTTCTATACCTACATTGGTTTAGGATGGAGTGAATGAACACAAGATCAATTGTTGACAAAGCTCAAAACACGAGATACACTATTTGCTTCCAAATATTCTTTGATCCATAAGCTCATGACAATAAGTGAGCTACTGTGTCCAGGAACAATTCTGTTAGGGAACATGTTCAGATTGGGATAATGATGATTATCCAAATCGAAGAAATCATGAAGTGCAGAAGTGAAATTGCAGAATGTCCGAAGGGGAATCTTAAGTTCTATGGGTGTTATTCTTCCATGTGATAAAATGCTCGAGATGAACATGTGGGTAGGTGAGAATCAATTCTTGAATAGAGGGGGCTCAAAATTAATTGATTGTAGGAATAGGACCAAGACAAAATATTTGAATGTCATTATGTATCCCATGAGAATGGGAATCAAGCCAAAAGTATTTCTAGGAAGTGGTTTGGTAGAAGGCCAGTTCCAGTGTTGTGATTTCTTCTCAAATGAGGATATAAAACCATATCATGTTAGGAGGAATTCAGGTTTTGTACGAGCTATTTCCAGACATTCCATAGTTATTATACGAGGAGTCCTAATTTCAAATGGGGAATTTTTTTGATAATAATCCCTTACATATCGTATGAGACATCCTGCGTTCATTTCACAGGGTAAGGTTGTAGTTTGAAATCATGAACTGAGGACATTGGTCTTGGTAGTTCAAAGTAGTACAACTCAAACTAGGGATGATATTAGTTTAAAGTCATAGTGTTTAGACTATAAGTCATTTTTCTAGTTTAATGTCTTGTAGATTTGAACAAAGGGAGGAAAGTGTGTCTAAAAGGGGGCATTTATGGAACAAACGAGTGAAAAACCAATATAGAAGGAGGGAAAAATCTCCCCTTTTTCACATGAATCTCAAAAAACTATACCCATGAACAATATCATGCCTCTAGAAGAGAGGGGACCCTGTGATGAGTTGGTGAAGGGGGATCGGCCCAATATGAGATATTTCGGCATCACTATGTATCCCTTGGGGATGAGAATCATGCCACATGTAGTTACAAAAGGTGGTGTGTTAAGAGTCTGGTGTTAAAAGGGGATACCCTTTCAAATGAAGATATTAAATTTTCTCATATTAGGATATCAGAAATCTTACTTTCGTATAGTTTAAGTCTATAGTTTAACATTGTGTGCTAATAATGGTCATGTCTTTTCATCCCGTATTTTTCATATGGAGAATTGCATTTTTAAATGAAGTAATTCATCTAAAATTAAGAGCCATACATGTTTTATAAAGAGTAAGACTACAATTTAACATTTTGTAATGAGGATTTTGGTGAGGATTGCACATAGATATTTCCATTATTTTCTTCCTCATGTAAAGTTATAACTGAATATCAGCCTACTAATGGTTCAAGGAAAATGGATGGAGATTATACCTAAAAAGGAAACTCGCTTGAGCATTTTACGGTGATTGAACTGCCAATAAATAATGTTCTTGTGGTGAATACATGGATAATCTTAGAGATAGAAGGCCTATGAATCACTAGATGTACCATAATGATAGAAGAAACACATAGTTCTATAAAGAGGTGGAGGCATAGGTTTTTTGGAACATAAGGGATGAAGCCAACCATATAAGGGTCAAATGAACACGTTTTAGGGTCATAATTCTTAGACTAGGGATTCTAGTTCAATTTCATAGATCTCAAACTAGATGTGGGGGCTTCGAGGATTTCTGTGTGGTGAAAGAGTTAAATCCTGATGAAAGGAACCAAAGAGGTCATGCACCGCATGAAGTGATCTTGAAGGTGGTTGCACACATTTCAAGGTCATGTTTCCGGGCCAATGGTCAATAGTTTAAATTCATGATTCTTGGGATGTTGTAAAATAGTTTAAATTTGTGATGTTTGGACTAGGGGAAATGTTTTTTTGAAGAAATTGTTAGGGAACTAAAGAGGAAGAACCTGACATGAAAATAGGGCACACAGGCCCATGTACCAAACAAATACCTCGAAACAAATGACACTTAGTTTAAGGTCCTAATACTTAGAACATAGTTTGATGTAGAGAAAAATTTAAGGTCATGATTCTTGGACTGTGAAGATGTTTGTCTCAATCATATCTATGTGGAATGGAGGAGGTAAAACAAGATGTTAAAGGATCTAAGGGTGCTCGTGTACCACATTCTCACCTTGAGAAAAACTGACCACATATTAAGTTTGAAATTCTTACATCGTAAAGGGGATGATGGACCAAAGGGTTAATAAACATGCAACTTACCATAGATATGAGAGGTTTAGGCATCACAATATATCTCATAGGAATTAGTATCAAGCCACACATAGTTCTGGAATACGGCATGGTAGGAGACCATTTCTAGAAGTGGGGGAAATCCTCTCTAATGAAGTAATTGGGGCATCCCACGGTTGTCTAAGGAAATATAATTCTTATGAAAAGGGGTAAGGATGCATTTTATCATCATGTGATGAAGAAATTTGTTTTATTTCATCTCATATCATATGAGAAATCCTAAGATCAAGTGGGTTAAGGATTTTGATCATCTCAAACTTATCATATGAGGCATCCATGTTGTATATAGGATATCACTTTTTGGATCATGCCATACTTATTGTATGAGAAATACTAGTTTTATATGAGTTAAGACAAAATTTTAACATTGTGTGCTAAGGATGTAATGATATTTAGTATAAAGTCATACAACATGGACTATAGAGGTTGTCAATAATTTATTTTCATAATGATTGGACTGTAGATCTGCTATTATTTTAAGGTCATAAAGCTCAAACAAATTTACATAGTTTAATGTCTTACTGCATGGACCACTACTATTCTCATGAAAATCATTTCTTGATGAAATTGGTATCCATAGGAGGTCCGATATGATCTCCAACCATAGTGATCAATGAGTATGCTCCACTATAATATACCTTATGAATGATTTAAGGTCCTTGCCATTTGGGATTCAACTTTAGGGGCTTCTTACTAGGTATCATTGATGACCTGAGATCCAGTATCATGTCACCCTAGAGGAAGAAGGGAAGACAAAACTCCTTGTTGAATTCTCATTATAACATATTCTACTGCCTCTATAGATTTTTCAAGGCTTGGAGAATATTCTCTTGATGGGATTCCAACTCAGTAAGATGGACTTATACCATTGTTTCTTGCATCTGCAGGTCGTAAATAGCTATTCAGAGTGATGAAAACTAATCCTCGATAGGGAAGACTAGCTGTGTTCCATATACTAGGGAGTGTGGGGTCACCTGGGTGGAATTACATGTCATCATATTATAAACCTAGTGAGTGTTGTGAATATTTTTAGGAAAACTAATTTTATTATTGCCCACTTTCATTTCCAAGATATTATAGGGGGTTTTTTGAATTCCTTGATTTTCCCATTTGCACATTCATGGTAGAGAGAAGTATTGTTTGACCAGATGTTGTACTTAGCATAAAATTTATTCTTCTTAGAAGGCTGAAAGTAAGTGCCATTATCGGTGAGAATTATATGAGTAACTCTAAATAAATTGATGATGTGGGGGTTCACGGACTCGATCATAGACTGGGATTTCACTTCCTGGAGGGGAACCGCTTCTTCCCATTTAGTAAAGAATTCGGTTGTATTCATGACGAACCTTCACTATCGAGCTCTCATCATAGGGTACGGCTCCATGACATCAAGTCCCCAAAATACAAAGGTCCACATATACCTGGTTGTGTGGAGAAGCTCTAATGGTCGATTCATAAATTTTTCATGGATCTGAAATGCATGAAAACTCTTGGAAAAATCAATGTAGTCATTGAAAATGGTGTCCGGAAGTATCCCATCCTTCAAATCTAGTGGTATAGATTCAATCCTTTTTTATGGGAACCATATGATCCGACAAGGACATCTGCATAACCTAAGGGATCTCATTTCCGTGAATTAAATAGAGAATAATCTCATCAAACCCATATCTATAGAGGGTTTAATCTAGGTTAGGCCCAATCAAGTTGGTAAACTGTGATGCACAATGACAGATTCAATCAAGCTCGACACGGTCATATAGGGGAATTTTATTCTGGATATACTCAATAAAGGGAGTTGTCTAATTAAGAGTTTACTCTACTGAAAGGGGACATAAGTATCCTAAAATAAAATGTTGGTAGGTAGTGGGTTTACCTACTAGTTTCCATCATCTTAATTGGAAGGGAAAATTACCCTACAGTGTGCCATCTGAATGACTAGGTCATCCTTGTTATGCTCTGTAAGAGACACAAACAAGATTTATAAGGCATCATCTTGATGTTATTAAACTAAGGAACCTGAGTTACCTCTAGGAAAGTACGTAACTAGGCCACCAGCTGATGAGTACATTCCAATAGAGGTACATGCTCTTTCTCTTTGACGATGTAGTCACCTTTGATATTCTTAATGACTATGTCAGAGTCTCCCTTCAAATTAGTATTGGAGAAAACAATCTCAAATGATAACTTGAGACCAATAATGAGATCTTAATTCTATGAATCATTATTGGAAAAAAACTTCTTACATGGAAAGAAAACATGTGATGGGGTAATAAAGACTATCACCAAACCTACCATGTTAAAATAGAGGTTACTGATCCATTTATCAGGCAGTCTTTTGGAGGCACCATAAAAATTCATTTTCCTATACAGTACAATATGATCTAGTAATAGGATAGCCTCATACAGTAAATCAACATCTAGGGAAATTATTTTAGGCATCAGATGTGCATCCAAAAATTATTCTAATGCATAACCTTTGATAGATTACATCAGGACAAACCTGATGCCAAACTATTGAAGGATCACTTCCCAACATGACATTCAACCCATAGACATGGGTAGATTTATGATATAATATAGTGTTTCCACTTGGGTCACCATATGTATTTCATGATGATATAGATAATTCTATAACTTCTACACTACAAAAACTAGTCTGAGACAACTCTTCTTGATAGGGGAGTATCTAGTCTCCATATTGGGGAGCATGTGACTGAGATAGTATAAACTATTTTCCCTACCCTAATAGTCATTTTTGGATATAATTTTCCAATGGATCACTCTAGGGAATCCATGTAAAGTACCAAAGGATTCCTTGAAATGGGTATCATCATAACTGAAAGCTGTAGAAGGTATTATATGATATACTCAAACGCGATATAGTCTTCCTCATCCCACCAGTAGATAGTTCCTTTATTCATGAACCTCAATAAGTTCTTACACATTCTATACATATTTTGAATAAATCATTTTCTATAGGTTAAGTGTCCTTAGAGACCCCATGACTTCCCAAAGGTTTTTTAGGGGAGGCATCTGGATGATGGCCTTAATCATCTCTAGGTAAATCTCGATGCCTCCACATATTATGATGAAGAAAATAAATTTCATAGAGGTAACTCTAAATTTAAAATTCAAGGGGTTCATCTTCAAGTTTCAGGATTGGAATAAGTTGAACACTTTCTCAAGATCCATGATATGGTCCTAACACTGCCAGGATTTGACCACCAAATCATCCACATATCCTTCTACTAATGTTCTATGAATCTTCTGGAAGATGTGGTGCATGTACTGTTGATAAGTGGATCAGACATTTTTCAATTCAAAAAGTATCACCTAATAGCATAAATTCCATTTTATTACCATAAAGGTTGAAAAATACACATCCTCAAGGGAAATCTAGATCTGGTTGTACCTGGATTATTCATCCATGAAGAGAGGTAATGGAACCCTTTGTGGCATCAATCAACAACTCTATCATTGGAAAGGGAAAATAATACATCCTAAAAATGGTGATTGAGGTCTTAGAAATTGATATAGCTATGATCAACCCATTATTCTTCTTTACTAGGTTGATGTTGGCTATCCATATGGGTTATTGAACTTCCCTGGTGATTTTGGTTTTGATAAGCTTGTCAACTTCGACCTCGACCATAGCACCGTGGAAAAGGTTCATCTTTATAAAATGCTATTTGAACCTGTGATGGCATCTTAGAAGGCCAGGGTGGTGAAAATTGACCTAAGTTTATATTAATGGAATCTCATCATATCTCTATGTGAACACATCATGGTGTTGTTTTTGTAAGGGTACATAATTTTTCATCTCCTCTGGAGAAATGCCTGAACTGATCAACATCAGCCTCTGATCTTCCTTGGTACCAAGGTTTACCTGAGGTGATTCATCAATAGTGGTGGAGAAACCTTATTAAAATGAAAGATAGTCATATTTAAAATATTTTTCATCATTTGATATAAGATAAAGAGTGGGAGGATGCGGATCCTTCAGTCAAGTCATCTTAGGGGAAGCACGAGTGCCTTCTCTGGTGGACACAGATTCCTCACTGAGGGTTTTCTACTCTAAAAAAAATTTGGCAACTGAAGGTATTGAGATTATCCCATCCCAACCTCTACTAATTGTTCCATTCTTTATGTTAAAAAATGTTGGTTAGACAAATTATGTCAGGCCATCCTTTCTTTGTGGAACATGAAAGTGTGTCATGAACTGGTGGTCATAGGTAGAAATTGTTGGTACTTCATAGAATTATGGGCTTAAGGTATCAGTCAGTCCTATTCAATGTTGTATTATATTGTAATCTATTAATGGTACTTTTTTAGGGACATCAAAACCATTTTTACTGAAGACAATGAAGAATCCCCATAAATATGTAATTGTGACTTTTAACTAATGAATTTGGAGAATGAAGCAATCATTCATGCCTTCCCAAGGATTGAATCAAGTGGTTATCAAATCATTAGAGGAATTGATGCAATAAACCCCATTTTAAAGAAATTTATTTCCTTATCTCTTGTATTAGGTGACATCCAGATAGTAGGTTTTATAGAAATCAAAGGGAGACACATCACCTTGAAGTACCCCTACTCAACCATTGAGCGGGTACTTGAGGAACTGATGATATGAGGAGTGGACCATTGCATGAAAATAAATATAGGGTCTTCTTATTAGGGTTTTATATGCATTATCCTATGATACATACATGAATTCAATGTTTGATATTAGACCACCAAACTGTGTCTTCAACAAAACCTTTCCACACAGCTTCTGATCGGTCTTATCATAACCATGAATTGTAAGGCTAGAGGTTTTCAAATCCTTCTTTGTTAGTCTCGTGTTATAGAGCATTTAGGTTAGTATGAGATTGATCCTAGAATTATTATCCACAAGAATGTGGAATATCTATGTTTCATTTAACTGTCCTATGGCGTTTAGTGGGCATATGTTCCCCTAGATGGTGACACCCTCATACTACCATAAAACTAAAATTATGGGTTGACATTCTTCTTTCTAGGCCTCTTATATATAGTAAGACTCAATGGAAGCTACATAAAATTTTAATTTAACAGGTCTTTTAAAAGCTTCTATAAGGGACTCATGAATTTTATTTGACAAGAAAGGATCCACAAGGGTTGAAAGCCTCACGGTTATGCCGACATGGTGCTCAAACACATCATAATTCCATGAAAACTGAATTTTTTCCCATAGGGGTCACTCCCTGGAAGGGGGCACAATAGATGAAGTTGGGTAAACCACAAGGGTACGACTGGTATCAGTGAAATTATTATGCTATCGAGCTAACCTAATTTGAACAACTATTGACTGACTATTTGTTGGCGATGGTCGGGCTCTAGTTGGATATGGTTGATCATGGCGTTTGCATATATGATTTTCTCTGTCAACTAATATAGTTAGTTGTGGAGTCAAACTTTATGGCATTGAATGGGAGTAAAATTCCTAATGATCGGTTCACAAAACCTACTTCTTGGGATCAATAGTATGAAATATCTAGTTGAAAGTAATTTACCAAGTATTTTAGGGCCACACATGTCCTTTACCATTATTTAAATAGTGTCAACCGGAATCACCTGAGGGGTTTACATAGTATTAATCACTATTGAGTGTTTTAAGGTGGTCCATCAGTTCGATGGTGTTCACTGAGGCATGCTCCCTTTCATCAATCATAAAATAGTCCAGTGTTGGGTGGACCCTAGATGCATATCCTAAATCAAGTTACATGAATTCACCAAGTATGCGTGATGGATTTGGAATTGGTGGGGACACTTATTTCCCTTAAGTTATTGGAACCCATTCTTCTGAGACATGGAATTATATGAAATAGATGTGGAATTCAATGTTGAATGAGGAACAATGACCGTAAGAGGTTCTGGATTACACAAATGAGAACAGATGACACCGTGAGCGTAACCGACTACCTAGTGATCCAAAAATTCGTCATATTTTTTGCATCATGTGACTAGGAGCCTAAATCCATTAACCATATCCTTTACTATCACTATTAGCCTTGGCAGAGGCATGTTTCACATATTCCAGAATTCCTCCCAACACGACCAAACCATGATCCCTATAGTCTTGGAGCCAATCATTAAACATGAACCATTCCTTGATGGTGTGCCTGATAGTCATGTGGTACAATAAATGATAAGGGAAGCTAGTTAATCAAGAATCCTAGGTCTTCCTGGAATCTAGAAATTTCAAGATTCCCTTCTCCATGACATAGATGAAGTAGTCCACAACTTCTGAATCCCTGAAGTAAGAGGTCTTATTTCTTAGGTTTGTGAAGTTTATCCTCAGAGCCTATCCTTGATAGGGGTATAAAGACACATTCCCTCATCAAGGTGGATACACTTGGTGAGGTAGTTCCTGATGAGGCTATGTTGGGTGAGTTTACACCTCGTCGTGCTACTCTTGACAAGGCTCTTCTAACAAAGGGGCAGATAGGTGTATCAACTCAAGAAACATTGTGTGCACAGTGATAGTAGTCTTTGTAAGGAATCATCCAGATAGTGAGAATTTTTAAATTATTACCAAAATCCACTTGGGTAGTTCTGAGTGATGAGGGTAGGGACCATATCACTCTTAACATTCCCCACACACATTGTTAGTAGTTTTTCTTATGATATTGAAAGATAGAGTGAGTATGTGAATCCCTTCCCCTGGGCGACAAGGCTTGTGACTTTATCAGCATTCCTCTATTTTCACTTGAATATGTTAATAACACTTTTCTTGAATATAGTGAAGTTTAAAATATAGAGTAACTTATATAATAGATCCTCCCGAAAAACAATATAACTCATGGGTAGTTGGTTGTACCCAAAAAAACTAGGTCCATCTAGAAGCTGATTGATGCATCAGATCCTAGAGTCCTCCTTAAATTCTATAGTTACCAACAAAGGTCCAAACCTTGATGTAAATTGGGACATATTTTGTACTGGGTCATCCATTTTGTTAATCAGGGTGAAAATGGGGTTACAAATCTCCGGGGGTTCTTAGAAATTGTCCACCCAGATAGGTTACAACTTTCCACCAAGCATGATTTCCACCAATCACATCTACATGGCTTTGAGTTGAGTGGTGAGATTAGATATCATGTCATCTTGGAGAGGTTATATGGAAACTAAATCATTTAAATGCACATGGACTCAAGGATAAACACATCCTTGATCCCATAGTGGGTAATTGTGCTTCTTAGGTGGGGTTAGGGAGTCATACCATGGTCGATTTCCATATCCATTCCCTTTATATTTAACTAGAATTGAATGTATACCATTATAAAACTGGGGAATATAGATGGGTAGGATGGATTTACCATCAAAGGAGTGATGAGGTCACTTTTGGCATTTTGTGGTCTATGAACCACTCAAAAATGATATCAGCGATAAACCTTTTTTATTCCTCAAGTTGTTGGAGAAAATCAGCTATCATGAGTTCTATCTCTACTCATGGTGTGACCTTGGTTGGGTCAACATGTCCCTTTCTATTGTATAGATATTTATAGTTAGTCAGCAATGTCTAATTAGAGGGACTTCAAAATCTGAGTTCCCACCTCTACAGATGAGTAAGGACACCTACTAGAGGGTCTTTTTGATACTGCATTACCCCTAGAGGAATATTTTTATGAAATTCCCTATATCAGTGTCCCTATTCAAATAATACTTGGACATGTTAGTAATGGCCATATTAACCATTTCAGTTGTTCTAAGGGATGTATCAATATCGATGAATAGACTCGACTATATTAAGATAGTGATAAAATTTAGGGAATAATATTATCCCCAACCTCTGATATGCACATGCATAGACACTTCTCCCATAACCTGGAAAATAACTATGAGGCTCATGATTCATATTTATTAAAGGGTTTTCTGGAAGGAATATTACTCTGGGTGTTGAGACCTGAGAGAACTGGGATCTCAGCCTTTCTGCACTGATGGTTGACAACATTGTGGTGCTCCTGACTCTATAAGTAGGCCAACTGATCATAACAGAGGTGGTAAAATATATACCAGATGATTTGGTGAAAACACACCACTAGGTCCTCTATAAGGAACCCAGGGACGTCAATGCCTAAATCATCATGTGTCCAGAATACCACTGAAAATTGATCAATGGTCAAAAACTCCCAAATAACCTCTTTCTTAGGGGAAGTGTCATGTACTTTGTTAACACAATCCCCGATGGGATCGGGCTGAGATAGGGGCGGTGTAATTTATATTGACTATTTTTATTATGGGTTTATCCATAGAGGATTAAATATACGAGATAGATGTATAATGCATCCTAGAAGATCTCTCGGAGGAGGTTCTAACCTCATCATCACATCCCTATAGTATGGGGTGTTCACCACTTCCAAGTGAGTAAGGTAGGAAACATCCATTTATGGATCGGAGGAATTCTCACCATATGAGGGAATCAAAAAAACCCTGAAATCTATCCAACTTCTTGGGTGGATGTATAGAGGAGGGAAACTAGTGGTAAAAGAGAAAAATGCACTATGATCCCCTTGAAAGTAGCTAGATCATCATCCATCTGCAAGTATCTATGGAGGGATTTGGGGATCTTGTGGACCTCATATTTCATAATAATGAGCCTCAACATCAAGACTTCTTCACTAGAATTTGGAAAATAGTGTGAAGATTATTTTCTTGAGTCATATGTCACCTCAATATCTGAGTGTTCAAAGATGATGTGATGCTTCCTAAGATTCAACCTCTGATGGTGGGTGTTCAACCACCTACCTGAGGATGGTTCTTCAAGGAAGGGTATTTTTTTATCCTGGGTATTACCTAGGTTTTGTCCGTTAGTAGTGCGAGGATGACCTCTATATTGGTTATTGTTGGAGCCGGTAGGACCTCCGCTTTGACCATCCATTGAGTGGGGAGGACCTCTACTAGGGTTGATGATAGATTGAGGAGGACCTCTATGATGGTGGAAAACTATTTGGGGAGGACCAACGCACAAGTTGTTGATGGATTCAGGAGGACCTCTACTTTAATTTTTGGTGGCATAGATAGGACTTCTGTGATGACATGTGGTGGCACAGGGAGGACCTCTGCATCGATTCTCGTCATCATGTGATGGAATGTAATGACTGTTGTTGGTATCAGTGAATAAGAGAGTCAACATGGATAGCCTATGAAGTGACTAGGGTTTCAATCCCAAGTAGAAGAAATTGAATCCATGTTTTCCTATTGTAGGGATCTGGAAAGATATTTCGGTGGTTCCAGGGGCCATAAAAGCTTTATAATATTCCACTTGTCAAACATTGTCCTTGGTATTCCCCAGATGCCTAATATGGGTACTTTGAACTGGCGCTAGCATTTTAGGAATGAAGTAAACCCCTTCCTCATCTCGAGGGGCTATTCAGTACTAGCACTGGTGCGGCCTACTGGGATCCCTCCTAGGAAACTCCCAGGAAGTATTCACAGCCTGTGTGACTCAAATATCCCCTACCTCCTCAGTATAGGGTAGTGATTTGTGTGAATGGTCTCGGGTGAGTCTTATAATGTTTTTTTCCATTGGAATGGAGGGAGGTTTCCCACTGAACATCCCTCAGGATGGGTTTTTTAAATGATGCATAAATACATCTAGGTCTTGGAGAGCCATATCACTAGTGGTGATGACCCCTTCCTCTTTATATTGGAAAACAATCACCCTCCTGCGGATGATCTCAGAGGGTAATATGGTGGCATGGGAACCCATATGATAATGACGTGACATATGTTGTGGTGGGGGTGTACTCATTACGTATTTCCCATTAATGTTCCCTTGCCCCAGTGTCTATTGGCCCATGGTAGCTATATTTATTTATCTTGGGTCCTCTAAGTCATGTGGATTTAGTTATCTATACAATTACAAAGAAAGTGATGCATAATTCCCCCATGATCATCCAATATTCCTAAAATAGAGGGGGTATCCACACAAATAATGTCATTGAATGAGGATTCCCAATGCTAAATACCCCAATTCATATGTGAGTTTCATTATAGGCCCACCATTTTCTTGGTGAGACCTGGTGCCAAATCAGGATTCAGTGACATGAAAATCCATTGATACCCTATATGCTACTAGAATCCATGGATGAGGAGAAGAGTTTCATGTTATTTTTAACATTTTTTTATGATGATTTAACAAAGGTTCCAACACGTCGCAAGTGCTACTATTGTTTCCTTGCATTCCCACTTTTAAAATGTTGGAAGCTTTCATCACATTCATTGTTGATGTAATCTCCTTGATTGAAATGGGATGATGAAATTTTGGTTCCTACTTAATTGGATTCCTACTAGGATCTTGTTTTATAGTATGGGTATTCCCTATATATTAATTCATGTTCATTGAACTCTTTCCCTGCACCATCTCAAGGTGGACATCATCTAATTACACTTATTATGTCTCAACAATGTAGAAACTTTTTTTCTAGGGTGAGTTGTCATGCTGGGCGTTTCCATGAAACAATATAAATTGGGTATATTAGGCACCTATAATGTCTTACCCTTCAAAGAGGCATCCCATATGAGACATATTAGGTGCATAACCCAAAGAATCATGTGTCAACTATAAGGTAGTTCATTACAAGGGCATAAGTCTTCTGAATATTTTTACTTTAGGCATCCTGTGTTTAATGCATGTGGTAGGGATTTTAAATTAGGGAATTAGTATAACATCTTGTGGATATTTTAACTAGGTTAAGGTCTTGTGATTATATGTTTGGAATAGGTTTAACATCTTGTGGGGAAAGGATGGGTGAGGGTTTAACATCTTGTGGGGACACAAAGAGCGCATGTTTAAAGTCTTACAGGGACATGAGGGGAATAGGTTTAACGTATTGAGTGGACAAGATGGGTATAACTTTAACGTCGTGTGGGGGCATGATGTGGGAAGTTTAAAAAGTTTATGGGGAAAATATGGGTGTAGGTTTAATGTATTGTGGGGACAATATGGGCTAATGTTTTAAATATTGTGGGGATAGGATGGGTGTAGTTTTAACGCATTTATGTAATAATATGGTTGATCATGACTCCATGTGGAGTAAAATCAGTTGATTGAGTGCATACCTAGGATGTAAGATGTCACATTCAGATGATGTCAAGTGATTGGGACACCATGTGGAGGTGGGTCAGGTGATTGAGTGAATCCCTGTGAGGGAAGATGTCACACTCTAATGATTTCAGGCGATTAAGACACATCGTTGAGGCAGATTGGGTGATTGAGTATATCCTTAGGAGGGAATATGTCACACTCAGAAGATGTAGGGTGATTAGGATACCTCATAAAGGTGGATAAAGTGATTTATTGAATCCCAATGAGGGAAGATGTCACACTCGAATGATGTTAGGAATGAACATCAGGGAGGTGTACTATGTAACCAGTTTAAGAGATATGGATCAAAACCCATTTGCTTGATGCCACATTTTAAGGTTGTGTGAAATGACTGATCAATGCATTTTAACTTCATATATCAAGGAAGATCATGTTTTGAAGTATTGTTGATGAGGGATGGTGTGCGGATAATATGAGGAAGCTACCTAGAGGCAATTTTTCTAAGATTATTGATTATGTGAATGGGGTTTACATGTAGGATATTCCCTTTGGAGTGTGATCATCCCATTATGGGGGAGATGGTGGCATCCCATTATGATATTACATGGGTCGTCTTGTTTTTATCATATAGAGTATGATATGTGGGTTCATCTTATATGATTTATAGACAGGTCATTCTGTGTTTATCGCATAGGGTAGGGGTGCAGAGTCATCCCATGCTAACCATAAAAGGGGAAAACTATGTTTATCACATAGGGTTAGGATAAAAATTTTCATCATGTGCTGAGGAAGTTGTTGTTTAGTTTAACATCATATTTCTAGGATGTGTAGTTAGGTAGTTTTACATTATGGAACTCAGACATGGATGGAGATTAAATTCAAAGGAAGACTATGTTATGGTGAGAGAAAGATCCAACATAAGGATCATCACCCAATAGAGGTGGACGATTTTTTTCAAGGATACCACCTCTTGGTATTATGTGACCACCACTCATGTTCCTCTTGGTGTGACAAGGTATTCGAACTATCATGGAGGAGTGGCCATCAGGAGTCCCAATGTTAGGGTTCCTAGGATTAGAACCAACAAGAATTAAGGTACCTATTCTTAGAATATAAAGGTAGGATAGAGGCCCATGTCAGACTATAAGAAAATTTTGTGAATACAAGGGTGGTGGTACCAGTTTTGTAGGTATTTGAGGTGTGGATGAACTGATCCTGGATTTGTATAAGGGCCTTATGCACATGATCTTCATCATAAAAGATTAGTTGAAGGGAGGAACCATAGAGATGCCTAGAGGATGTTCTTTAGGAAGGTTGGTGCATTACAGAGGAGGGTATCCAGAAGCCTAGAATTTATGAGTAAAGGGGTCTCGTGAAGGAGTATGCTTCATGAAACATGATGAACCTACCTTGGGGTAATGTCTTGGTTCCCATGGGGTTGGATCCATGAAGGATAGATGCCTCACGAAGCCCTATGTTCCAAAAAGGTATTTATTCTTCCTCAAAGAACATGGACCTTCACAAAATGAATCTCTACTATAGGATGAGGTTATCACGAACCCATGGGATTTTTTTGGTGAAGGGTGGCTACCTTGTGAAATCCATCCTCTCTCCCACTCTTAGAGATCATGTCAAATCTATAATTTTATCTTGTGGTATTTTTCTACTGTATTTTTGACTTATATTTATTTTATGAATTTTCCAAGTATTTTTTGAGAAAAAAATGCATTTTTGTACTAAAAATAGGTGGTTTGTGGTTGGTGAATTATTATTAGAAACCATGTGCCATCCTAGGAGAGATTGTGTTCCCTGGACATTGGCACACTCTTGGGTGTGTGGAATATTAGATGTGCTAAAAAGTGTTCATGTCTGAGGAACACAGTATACCGCATGGCTTTGATCCCTCCCCTAGAAAACCATATAGCCTCAATCCTCATTGCATAGATAGGGATTCATGGTTGATTCTCGATTTTGGAAAACAACGATGCGTATCTAGATCAATAAAAATGTGTGAATTACCCTTTTACCTCTTCAAATATAAACCCAAATCCATCCTTTTTCTCCCCATTTTAGATTCGAGACCCCAAGAATTCCCCCATCCCTCATAAATATATTGGTCCCCAATTTCATGGTGGATTTGGATTTGTATCATCAGTGAACATTCAAGTAAGTCCTCCTCTCTTTATTTCATTCTTCTTCTCAGCTACTCCTTCTTCCTTGCTTGATTTTTTCATTATCTAACAGATGTGTTGACCTAGTTATGGTTCAATATTGGGCTTTTTGGTTGAATATTGATGTTTTTGGTATGATATTACAATTAGAGGCTCTCCTTATAGAGTAGTTATGGTTTTAACCTAGACTATGAATGTTTCCAAGATTGTGGTTAGTGATTTTAGGAGTTATCATTTTCTTTGGATTGTGTGGGTTGTGAGAATGGTGTTTTCAAAGTTTTTTAGTGTGAATTCTGGTTCAAAATGGGTTTTTTTATTTGGAAAATGGTGGTTTTCATGTGTTTCCTATGGTTGGGTGTGTGTGTATAGGTAGTGGTGGTTGAGATGACATGATACATGATCTTCAAATTAAAAATCGTATTTTTCATTAGTGTATCTATTTTTTAAGTGTGTTCATGTGAAAGAGGTTGTTTATGTGTGAGGGAAAGTCAAATTGGGCACACAAGGATTCCATGGTATCTTTGTGGTTGGACTAGGAATTCTATGATAGTCAGATCAGTGGGTCCAAGGGCCAGTTCCCTCCAGTTGGATTGAAAATACAACACTAACTATACATATAATGATGACCAGAGACCACTAGACCATAGGATTCATTCCCCTCCAGTGGCGCATGCATGAGGATGTTGTGGGTTAGGGTTTCTATACCATTTCACAATGATATTATGTTACAAGGGTACCAATAAAACATGTTCCTTTAGGATTAACCATGGCGCTCATATCATGTTATGTTATGCTTACTATCGGAATATGATGGACTTTACTTTTCACTTTAAATTAGAAAGCATTTTTTCCGTTAAATGTTTCACCAAAATGTTTACTTTACTTTTTATAAAACCTTTCATATTGATTATTCCTATTATTTTATATATTTGAATCATTTTGGGTGGTATCGTACTGAATATTGAATCACACCTTATATTCACCATTGATCATATGTAGACCTTGTTATGTTTTACCCAAGTAAAGGGAATAAATTCTATTTTATTGATTGTTGACTTAGTTTTTGGTGTTCCTAATATTGAAAGTGTGGTTGTAGTTGGATTGATGGTGATGAACCTATTATTTCATAGAGGATTTTTTGGATTGGTTTAGTTGGTTCCCATCCTTGTTTTGATGTTTTAGTTTTTATTTAAAGATGTAAAATATTTTAGTTGTTGTAGTTGTTCTTATTTTGGTTATGGATACTGATAATGTTGTTTTTTTATTCTTTTTGGATGTTTATAGTTGAAAATCATGGGTGAAATCATTCCCAAAATTATTTTTGATGCTCAGGCACTAGTTTCTAGCATGTGGGGATTGGGAATGCCCTTCAGGCCATGTCATGGGTCAGGTCCATTGTCGGTTTGGATGGAACTCAGTCATGGTTCCTAAAAAATGGCATGAGATCTAGTTTTTTACCATTCCATGTGTTGTGTTATTTAGGAGAATTTGGATAAATAAAAGTTAGGATTTTTAGGGCGTGATTTTATTGTTGGGAGTGGGGTGTCTAGCCAACACACATTATGATAAACCTTGGGTCAACATGGGATGTTGATAATTGGTTTGAATTCTCCTCCAGGTGAGACATATATGATATAGTTAGTGCATGGACACTAATTGAAGGTGAATTGGTTTGTCTTTTTATTAATCTTTTTATGGTTTTTTTATTTATAGAAGTTTTTGTGATTTGTGCTGATGCAGAAAATTTTCATAATGGTTTATTGATGGTTATTCGTTGTTTCTTAATTGGTGTCGTAAGATTCCTCTCTATAGAATTCATATGAAACCATGGAGAGATTCCATAGATATTTCTCCCTCACTAGTTAATCAGCTATTAGTGGATGTATTGGTTCATGTTGTCCAAAACTTGGGTCAGAGAGGAGGCCCTAGTCATGCTCAGGTTTGGGAAGATGAACCAATTTCAGGAAAGGATAATGCTAATGATTTTCTCAAGAACAATCCCCCATATATATGGGGTAGCACATATCCCCAAGAATTCAAGGATTGTATTCAGAAAATAGTGAGGTTTTTTTGGGATTTTTTACACTCCTGAGGCCAATATAGTGAAATGTGCTTCATTTTTTTGGAAGTTCATAGTCGAAGGTGGTAGGACTCAGTGGTTCAAGATAGAAATCATGAGAAGATGGGTTAGAAAGATTTCAAGGTCTTGTTTAAATATCAGTACATCCCAGAAAACATGGATTTTTCTAAGACCCTAAATTTTTCTGATCTCTATTAGGGGGATCAACCCATGTTGGAGTTTTCCAACCATTTCACTTAGATAGTTCAGTTTGCCCTCAGAGAGGTTTCCAATGAGAATGTGAAGGCCCAACGGTTTGTAATGGGGTTTCAACTAGACATTCAATCTCAGGTCTTCTTGTTCAAGTTGAATACATATTGTGAGGTGGTTGATCATGCTTTGATGGTGGTGATTGGACACTCAATAATTTTTGGGTATTCAAGGGTAACATTGGTTGTGGTATAAGGAAGTGATAGTTTGTATGAAAAGAAGAGGAATAAACATAAGAAGGATGAGAGGGGAAGTGGTAGTTTAGTTCAGGCATCCCAACCATTTTTTCTATGACATTAGATGATGGATTAGTCTTTTTCCATCAGTGTGGATGCATGGAATACACGTTTATCCTATTTAGCCTCACCTAGGACTTTCCATTGGTGCATATACAAGGGGAACTAGCAGTACATTTTCAAAGTGTAACATCCTAGTTAGGGTGGTACAGAATCTACAGTCTCTAAGGGAATATCAGCCCATTCAGAACCATCCAGGACCTCTTAGGTTCTTATTTTGGTGGTGTGGAAGTAGGGTTAGATCATCATTTGTGAAGATTCATCTTAAGGTAGATCCATATGTCAAGGGTCACTCTCATTTTTAGGCAGAGATGATGCATAATCATGTTATGGATCAAGCACACATGTGATTAGAAGTAGGACTTGTAACGTTTCAAAGTACAATTCTAATTTCATCTCCAATAGTTTCCATGTTTGATACAGGTGCATCCATTCCTTTTATTTTTTTCTGAGTTGTGGATTTGTAGATTTTGACCACTAATATCATATTGTATGTGATTTAGTTCGTGACTCCACTTATTAAGAAGTAAGAGTAGGGTTTCTGGTGTCCATCTTGTGCACTCATTATGTTAGGGGTCAATTTTGTGTGGGATTTCATGGTTCTAGAGATGGAACCTTTTGATTTAATCCTTGGTATGGATTTGATGGTCCTCTTCTAGGAACACATAGATTGTTATCGGTAGAGAGTGAGTTTCATGGAACCTGATGGAGGATCTCAAGTCTTCCAACATGAATGGGATCCTCGTTTGGGATGTGTTGGACCCACACTTCTAGGATAGAGAAGACTTATTTTCAGATCTCTTCACACATGTTTGAGTATGATGGTAGTATTCATGAGGGTAGATTACCTTCTATGGTAGATGAGTTTCCAGAGGTGCTTTCAGATGACTTCTCAAGTTTTCCACCAGAGTGGGATTTAGAGTTCACCATCGATTTGGCCTTGGGAACACAACCGATATCTATTTCATCATACCATATGTAACCCATTGAGTTGATAGAATTAAAGATATATGTGGATGATTTGGAATCCATAGGATTCATTCACCCGAGCATCTCAACTTGGGATGCGTCTATTTTGTTTGCAAAGAAGGCTGATGGATCTCTTTGATTATGTATCAATTGATGGAATATGAATAAGGTAACAATCAATAATAAATAACCCTGACCCTATATTGATGAACTCTTTGTTCATATCAAGGGGGAATTGTGGTTCTCCAAATTTTACTTGCGTTATGGGTATCATCAGGTCAAATTCAGTGAGGCCAATGTTTTGAAAATAGATTTTAGAAGTATGTACAACTACATTGAGTATTTGATCATAACATATGGGTTAATGAATACTCAATTAGTCATCATGGTTCTTATGAATATGGTTATTCATCATTACCTTGATCTCTTGCTTACGGTATTCATGGAAGACATCCTGGACTACTCTCAGACCGATAAATATCATGAGAGACACTAGATAATTGTGCTAGAAACTATTCAAGATCACTTTCACCATAATAACATCTCTAGAAGTACCATATAGATCAAGGTGGTAAATTTTTTGGGCAACATGATCTAATATCATTGGATTTTGGTGAACCCTGAGAATGTAATTGTCATGATTTCATGGTAATAACCAAATAATGTTTTTGAAATCAGTTTGAGAATGATAGGGTATTACATGTAGTTTTTTTTATTTATCTCAGATTTCTTCACCCATGATAGCTCTAACCCAAAAAGGGATAATGTTTTAATGGATCCCAAAGTGACATACATCCTTTTAGGATCTTTTTTGATGGTTTACCACGACCCCTATTTGGATATTTCCCAATTCTTGAAAGGGATATGTGGTCTACTGTGATGTCTCCGGTATGGTTATTGGGTGTGTGTTGATGTAGTACGAGCATGCAGTGGTGTATGTTTCTTTCTATCTCTAACCACATGAAAATAAGGACTTATCCCATTACCTGTAATTAGTGGAGGTGATGTATTTCTTGAATATATGTCTTCATTACCTCTTTAGGGAGAACTTTTTAATCTACTTAGATCATAAGATCTTGGATTACATTTTCTCCTAGAAGGATATGAATTTGAGGCAACATCATTGGTTCTAGTACTTTTTGGGGTTGAGATTATTATCATCTATAACTTGGTAAAAGGCAATTTTTATAAGATTCCTTGAACTAGAAAAATCTAGTGTAGGTAGTCAAAGAATCCAGTGATGATAGGACCTTGAGGGGTCTTTCTTCCCAGATGCACTTAGAGACCAATGACTATAGTGGATTTGTGTTCTTGGTCAGTGTTCAACTGACTCCATCCTTACAATATTTTATTTGGAAAGAGTTGTCTATTGATGATATCTACCAACGTTCTATGAAGTACTTTAATGGTGGGTAGGTTCCCATTGAGTGGTATTTGTCTTTAGGTGGAGTTATTTGCTTCAAAGGCCATGTTGTGGTTCCATTTTTAGTGTGTAAGGTGGTGATGTAGAATAACCACCAATATTAATGGTCCTTCCACTTTGTTACCCCTAAAATGTTCTATGATGTACATCCTCGGTTTTGGAGGCCGAGCATGTGGCAAGACAAAGATGACTTCATATCAAGGTGTTATGTTTGTTTTCAAGTTAAATTAGAGCAAAAAAGGACCTCCAGTTTTATTTAACCATTATCCATTACAAACTATAAGAGGGATGAGGTCTCCATGGATTTCATTATTGTATTTCCTTGTACACTCTGGGGAAGGAACACCATATGGGTGGTGTTTAACCATCATACCAAATTGGACCACTTCATTTTGATCAGAGATTCATGAAAAGTGGGAGAATTGGGATGGTTCTATGTCCAATGGATAGTGAGTCTTAATTGTGTTACAAGGGATATCATATAAAATAGATACACAAAAATTAATTCTATGTTTTGGTAATTTATTTAGAAGTCAATGGGGTCATAGGTCAAGTTGATCATGACATCCCATCCCCAAATAGATGGCTAGACAGATTAGGCGAATCAGATCTTAGAGGACATTATTTGGGAATGTGTGTTAGATTTCGGAGGCTCATTGAATATATATTTGTGGTTGGTGGAGTTTTCTTATAATAATAGTTACTAATTATCAACAAGAATGAGTCCCTTTGAGGCATTGTATGGTTGGCTGTTTTGGAGGCCTTTGTGCGTGATGAAGGTTGGTGAGACCTCATTGTTGGGATCGAGTGTCCTATAGGAGACATCTGAGAAGGTTTGTTCGATTATAAAATGGTTTCTAATAGTGAAGATCTATCATAAGTCAGATAACAATTAGTATCACCCATCCAAGGAATTTCTTTTTCAGGGATTGGGAGTTTCCTATGGTGTCCCCTTGTTTGGTTCATTGTCATCTTCGTAAGAAAGGGAAGCTAATTCCAAGGTACTTCAAACACTTTTCGTTTACCGAGAGAGTTGGTAAGGTGGCATACCAGTAATCCTTTCTATCTCAAATAATGTAAATCCATGACATGTTACATGTATTGCAGCTAAAAAACTATAATCTAGATTCATCTCATATGAAGAGTTTTTAAAATTTAGAATAGGAACATGATATTAAAATGTTTGAGCGGCTAATGCAGATTGTGGATTCCTAGGAGAAATTTCTTTGTGAGAAGTCCATACCATTGGTTTGAGTTCACTGGTAGCACAGGATTGAAATAAATGAGACATGGGAGTGGAAATCTTGGGTTGAGAATAATACCCATTTTTATTCTCTGATTAGACATTGAGTAGACTTTCTAATGATGGGAAGTTTTCATAGTGGGGAGAATTGTCACAATCGTAATTTCATTTTGAGGTATACTTCCCTTTTATTTTATTATTATCTTTATTAAATGTATTTTATAATGAGTATTTGATAAAAATTAGGTTTTTTTACTGAAAAAATTTGGCATATGATTGGTGCACGGTTTGTAGTAATAGTGTGCTAGCCTTGGGGAGATTGTGCACCCTAGACAGTGTCACTATCAGCGCAGCATGGCCTGCCTCATGGGAATGCGGTTAATTGTACGCCCAGACTAGTGGGACTATATAAGGTGCATTATAAACCACATGGGTGTGTTCTCTCCCCCATAAAACCACATAACCTCATTTCTCTATAGATAGATAGGGACGTGCGGTTGTCGCACGGTTTAACAAACTGTGCGGCCAAACCACACAGCCTATTCAGTTTCATAAAAATGAGGAATCTAGCCATTTAAATCCTAAAATTTATAACCAAATCCACCATTTCTCATCCCATTCAATATTCATATCCCTAGTTGTAACACACCTCCCTCTTTTATCCCTTAGATACCAATTTCTTGGTGGATTTTCTTTGGATCTTTATGCAATCATCATGTAAGTCATTCATGTCTTGATTTATTTCTTCATCTTGGTTCATCCTTATTCTTTCCTTTGTCTCTTACTTCACCATTTTTTGGGTATTACTAGTGAGGGTTCTATATTGGTTTTTGGGGGTTGAATATGGAGTTTTATGGAATGATCTTGCCTTTATAGGGTCTCTATAGGGCGCGGTTGTGGTTTCCCCCCAGATTTGGGAAGATTCCAAAATTGACATAACGGATTCCATGATATAACATTATTGAATTATTTTAGGATGCTTTACATACTTTATAAATGTGTAATTTTTATTTTGTGGGTGGTGTGAATGATTTTTTCAAATGTTTTCGTTTTGTGTTTGGTTTTGAAAGGGGTTTTGCCTATGGAAAATGGTGGTTTTCATGTATGTTCCATGATTGGGTGTGTGCGTATGTGTATTGATGGTTGAAATGACATGAGTCATGATTTTACAATTATAAATAGTGGTATTCGTGTGTGAGTGTGTGTGTGTGTGTATTATTGTATGTATGTGTATGTTAAATATAGGGTTTACGTGTGATGGAAATTGAAATTGATCATAATGGGAATCCATGGTAACTAGGTGGGTGAACTAGGAATAGTATGATAGTCAAATAAGAAGGGTGAGGCTGGGTTCCATCTAGAAGGATTGATACTACAACACTATCTAAATATATAAAGATGATTTGAGACCTCGAGATGTGTTCCCTTTTAGTGGCATGTGCACAAGGATGTTGTGGGAAATGGTTTCTATAACACGTCACCGAGAGATGAAATTCCTAGGGTTCCACTAATACAACCTCCTTAGAGATTACCCATAATTATTATTTTATGTGATGATATTCTTACCATCAATATAAAGTGGACATTAATTTTCACTTAAAATTTCAAATCATGTTTTCTATAGAATGTTTTCCTTGAAATGTTTCCATTTCTTTTTATAAAACCTTTCATATTGATTTGACCTATTTTTTTATACCATGTAATCTCATTAGGTGGTATCCTATTGGGAATTGGATCACACCCTATATACACCCTTGGGTTTCAGTATACCGTTTTATGTTTGACATGGGAAAAGGTGTGACATTTCATGTTGTTGATGGGGGAACCAGTTTCTAGTGTTCCTATTCACCTAGGTGTGTGTGGAGGTGTCATGATAATAATGACCCTATTGTTTCATGGAGGCTTTTTTTGGTTGTGGTATAGTTAGTTTCCTACACATTTTGATGTTTCAGTTTTTGTTTAAAGATTTTAAGTGTTTAACTTGTCAAATTTTTTCATATTTTGGTTATGGTTATTGATCCTTTTGTGTTGTTTTATTCTTATTGGATGTTTATATTTGAAAATAATGGGTGAAATATTTCCCAAAAAGAAATTTTTGATTCCAATGCACTAGTTTTAGAGTGTGGGGATCAGGAATGCCCTTAAGGCCATGTCATAGACTGGGTCAAGTGTGAGGTCAGAGGTCACTCTAGCCTGGTTTCTGACAACTTAAGAGTATAGCAAACTCATAGTGTTTGGCGAAAGATAAATGGTCACATCCCCTTAAATGTCATACATAAGGGGTATTTATAGGACCTATAGATACAGGGGAGTTGGTTTTATAATGTTTATAGTATCACATGAAGCTTTATGATCTTCATAAGTGGACATGGCTCTATGAACCTGAATGTTGTCATGTAGAGGTTAACTTTAGCCCTTTTTATGGTAATGAAAAGGGGATCCACAAATCAAGATTGATTCCATGGAAAGGTTACTGTCAAGAATCGATGTGGTCAGGACCTTCATGAGCTTCATCCATTCATGAAGTAGGTGATCTTCATGAATCTCATCCCTTAAGTGGATTTTTGGGCCATTTTTTTAGAAATTCACTCCTTATTATCCATGCCTTCATTAACCTCTCCCATGACACACATATTTCAGTGTCAAGATCATATAAAATAATAGATGGAATTAACCAGTAGGATCATACCATATGAATTGCGTTTATCTAATCTTTTAGTAGAGATAAAATATCTTGGATTTTCCCATAATCAGTCCCACATTTAGATCCAATAAAAAACAAGAGAAAAACCTTTTATGGGAAAAGTTAAAGATCATCGCGATCAGAACCAAAATGATATTCACATAACCTTCCCATGGGAATCACACAACCATGCACCTTACCCATATGGAGTTTGCTACTGTAATGTGGGGTTATATATCTTGGCCCTAAAAGTTTGAATATAGATAATTTCATTCCAATAAATTAATTATTATATTTATTCTCTATTTCTATTAATTTATAAATGACTAATAAATGAGTTTGAAAAAAATAGATTTTAATATGAAAAAACATGATTTGTATTTTTGTGTAATATTTTATTTAAATTAAGATTTTCTTTTTGATAAATTATTTAATTAAATTATATTTCAATAAAATATTATAATTAAATAGTATTTATTAATTATAAATGATAATATAATTTTAAGAAGTGAAAATGTAATTTTTATGAAGGTCAGAAAACTATTATTATTGAAAACAAGCATTTTTCAATAAACAAGGATTTAAATTTAAAACTTTAATTTATCATATTTATTGAATTATTTTAATAAAATAAAAATTATCTTCAAAATATTGACATCAAAATTACTCATCCTTAATTTTCCCTTTATTCTAGTCAATTTTTAGAAATAAGAGGAACTAATTCAACAATCAAGGTGAGGGGTAATGTGATGATTATCCAAATGATGATGGAAAGAAGAACCTACTTCTTTTGAAAAAAATGTTGAATGCCTAGAATGATTGGAGCACAAGTAAGGCATCTTGTGATTATTTCAAACCAGCTATCAAAAATAACAATTAAAAACTTGTTCATAGTTGAATATCCAAAGATATAAAATAATAGGGAGAAAGACTCTCAAGGAAGTTCATTTGATAACAGTGATAAAGGATGGAAAACTAGTGTTAAAAGAGACAGATGCACTATGATCCCCTCGAAAGTAGCTATAATATCATCCATCTGCAAGAATCTATCGAGGTATCTAAGGAACTTGTGGACATCATATTTCAAAATAATGAGCCTCAACTTACAAACTTATTCACTAGACTTTGGAAAATAGGGTGAAGATTATTTTGTTGAGTCATATGTCACCTCAATATCTGAGTGTTCAAAGATGATGTGATGCTTCAAAATATTCTACCTCTGATGGTGGGTGTTCAACCACCTACCTGAGGATGGTTCTTCAGGAAGGTTATTTCTTTAGCATGTGGATTACCTAGTTGTCGTTCAGTAGTACTGCCAAGAGGACCTCTATATTGGTTTTTTGATGGAGTGGGGTGGACCTATGCATTGACCATCCATTGAGTGGGGAGTACCTCCGCACAGGCTGATAAGAGATTGACGAGGACCTCTATGATGGTGTAAAGCTATGTGGGGAGGACCAATGCAATAGTTGTTGATGGATTCCGTAGGACCTCCACTTTAATTGTTGGTGGCATAGGGAGGACTTATGTGATGACATGTGGTGGCACAGGGAGGAACTATGCATCGATTCTTGTTATCATGTGATGGAATGTAATGACTGTTATTGATGTCAGTGAATAAGAGAGTCAACACGGATAGCCTATGAAGTGCCTAGGGTTTCGATCCCAATTAGTAAAAATGGATCCATGTTTTCCTATTGTAGGGATCTGAAAAGATATGTCGGTTGTTCTAGGGGCCATAGAATCTATATAATATTCCACTTGTCCAACATTTTCCTTGGTATTTCCCTGGTGCCTAATATGGGTGCTTTGAACTAGGGAAAGCATTATAGGAGAGGATTCAACCCCCTCCTTGTCTAGAGGGACTATTCAGTACCAGCACTAGTACTTCCTACAGGGATCCCTCCTAGGAAACTCCTAGGAAGTAGTCACAGCCTGTGTGACTCGAATATCCCCTACCTCCTCAGTATAGGATAGTGATTTGTGTCAATGGTCTAGGGTGAGTCGTATAAAGTTTTTTTCATTGGAATGGGGGGAGGTTTCCAACTGCACTTGCCTCAAGGGTGATTTTTTGGTGAGGCATCAATACATATTGGTCTTAGAGAGCCATGCCACTAGTGGTGATGACCCCTTCCTCTTCATATTGGTAAAAAATCACCCTCCTACGGACGCTATCATAGGGTAATATGGGTCATGGGAACCCATATGATAATGACGCGACATATGTTGTGGTGGGGGTGTATTCATTACGGATTTACCATTAATATGCCCTTTCCCTAGTGTCTATTGGCCCATTCTATCAAGATTTATTTATCCTGGGTCCTGTAAGTCATGTGGATTTAGTTATTCATACAGTTACAAATAAAGTGATGCATAATTCCCCATGATCATCCAATATTCCTAAAATAGAGGGGGGATCCACACTAATAATGGCACAGAATTGGGATTCCCAATGCTAATTACCCCAATTCATATGTGAGTTTCATTATAGGCCCACCGTTTTCTTGGTGAGACCTGGTGAAAAATTAGGATTTGGTGACATGAAAATCCATTGACACCCCATATTCTACTAGTATCTATGGATGAGGAGAAGAGTTTCATGTTGATTTTAACATTTTTGTATGATACTTTAACCAAGGTTCCAACACGTCGCAAGTGCCACTATTGTTTCCTTGCATTCCCACTTTTAAAATGTTGGATGCTTTCATCACATTCATCATTGATGTAATCTCCTTGATTGAGATAAGATGATGAAATTTTTATTCATACATAATTGTATTACTACTTGGGTATTGTTTTATAGTATGGGTATCCCCAATATATTAATTCATGTTCATGGAACTATTTCCCCGCACCATCTCAAGGTGGAAATAATCTAATTACACTTATTATGTCTCAACAATGTAGCAACTTTTTTTCTAGGATAAGCTGTCGTGCTGGGAATTTCCATGAAAGAATAGAAATTGGGTATACTAGGCACCTGTAAAGTCTTATACCTTAATGATTCATCCCATATGAGACATCTTAGGTGCAAAACCCAAGGCATCATGTGTCACCTATAAGGTAGTTGATTCCAAGGGAATAAGTCGTCTGAATATTTTTACCTTAGGCATCCCATGTTTAATTCATGAGGTAGGGATTTTGAATTAGGGAATGAGTTTATAATCTTGTGGATATTTTCACAAGGTTAAGGTCTTGTGGGTATATGTTGGGAATAAGTTTAACGTCTTCTGGGGAAAGGATCAGTGAGGGTTTAACGTCTTGTGGGGACACAAAGACCACATGTTTAAAGTCTTACAGGGACATGACGGGCAAAGGGTTAACGTATTGAGTGGAAAATATGGGTAAGAGTTTAACATTGTGTGGGGGAAGGATGTGAAAAGGTTAAACATTTTATGGGGAAAAGATGGGTTTAGGTTTAATGTATTGTGGGGACAAGATGGGATCATGTTTTAAATATTTTGGGGATAGGATGGGTGTAGTTTTAACACATTTATGTAATAATATGGTTGATCATGACTCTGTGTGGAGTAACATCAGGTGATTGAGTGCATCCCTAGGAGGTAAGATGTTACATTCGGATGATTTCGGGTGATTGGGACACCATGTGGAGGTGGGTCTGGTGATTGAGTGAATCCCTATGAGGGAAGATGTCACACTCTAATGATTTTAGGTTGTCAAGACACCTTGTGGAGGCAGATCAAATGACTAAGTGTATCCTTAAGAGGGAATATGTCACACTCAGATGATTTAGGGTGATCAGGATACCTCATGGAGGTGGATCAAGTGATTGAGTGAATCCCTAAGAGGGAAGATGTCACACTCGGATGATGTCAGGACTGAACATTAAGGAGGTGTTCTATGTAACCAGTTTAAGATATATGGATCAAACCCATTTGTTTGATGCCATATTTTAAGGTTATGTGAAATGACTGATCTATGCAATTTAACTTCATGTAGAAAGGAAGATCATGTTTTTAAAAGATTGTTGATGAAGGATGGTGTGAAGACAACATGTGGAAGCTACCTAGAGCCAATTTTTCTATGATTAATGATGATGTGAATGGGTTTTACATGTGGGGGATTATCTTTGGAGGATGATCATCCCATTATGGGGGATGTGGTGGCAACCCATTATGATAGTACATGGGTCATTCTATATTTTTCATATAGGGTAAGAGATGTGGGGTCATCCCATGTGATTCATACACTAGGCATTCTATGTTTACCACATAGGTTAGAGGTGCAGAGTCATCCCATGCTGACCATAAATGGGAGAAAATATGTTTATCACATAGGGTTAGGATACAGTTTTACATCTTGTGCTAAGGAAGTTGTTTTTTAGTTTATCATCATATGACTGGGATGTGTAGCTAGGTAGTTTTAAATCATGGAACTAAGACCTGGATGGGGATTAAATTACAAGGAAGACTATGTTAAGGTGAAAGGAAGATCCAGCATAAGGATCATCATGAAATATAGGTGTATAAATTCCTTCAAGGATACCACCTCTAGGTATTATGTGACCACTACTCATGTTCCTCTTGGTGGGACATGGTAGTCGAACTGTCATGGAAGAGTGGCCATCAGGAGGACCAATGTTAGGGTGACTAGGATTACATCCAACAAGAATTAAGGTACCTATTCTTATAATAAATAGTTAGGATAGAGGCCAATGTCAGACTAGGATAATTTTTTTTGAATACAACGGTAGTAGTACCAGTTCTATAGGTATTTGAGGTGTTGAGGAACCAATCCTGGATTTTTATAAGGGCATTATGAACATGATCTTCATAATATAATATTAGTTGGAAGGAGGAACCATAGAGAGGACTGGAGGTTGTTCTTTAAGAAGGTTGGTGCTTTGTAGAGGATGGTATCCAGAAGCATAGAATTTATGAGTAAAGGGGTCTCATGAAGTAGTATACTTCATGAAACATGATGAACCTACCTTGGGTAAAGTATTGGTTCCCATGGGGTTGGATCCATGAAGGATAGATGCCTCACAAATCCCCATGTTCCAAAAAGGTATTTCTTCTTCCTCAAAGGCCATGGACCTTGACAAAATGAATCTATACTATGGGATGATGTCATCAAGAACCCATGAGATTTTTTTTGGTTAAGCATGGATAACTTGTGAAATACATCCTCTCTCTCACTCTTGGAGATCATGTCACATATGTAATTTTATCTTGTGGTATTTTTTCATTTTATTTTTGACTTATATTTATTGTATGAATTTTCCATGTTATTTTTTAGAAAAAATTCATTTTTTTACTAACAACAGGTCGTACGCTGGTGGTGAATTATTAGTAGAAACCATGTGCCATCCCACGAGAGATTGTGTTCCATAGACAGTAGAATTCTCTTAGGCATGTGGAAAATCAGACGCTCTAAAAAAATTTCCTGTCTGAGGCACATTGTATACCGCACGGCTTTGATCCCACCCTTAGAAAACATGTAGCCTCAATCCTATTTGGATAGATAGGGATTCATGGTTGATTCCCGGTTGTTGAAAACCATGCTACCTGTCTAGATCAATAAAAATGTGGGAATTACACTTTTACCTCTTCAAATATAACCCCAAATCCATCCTTTTTCTCCCCATTTGAGATTCAAGACACCAAGAATTCCCCCATCCCTCAAAAATATGTTGGTCCCCAATTTCATGTTGGATTTGGCTTTGGTTCATCAGTGAACAATCAAGTAAGTCCTCCTCTCTTTATTTCATTCTTCCTCTCAGTTTCTCCTTCTTCCTTGCTTGGTTTTTTCTTTGTCGAGCAGATGTGTTGACCTAGTGATGGTTCAATGTTGGATTTTTTGGTTGAATATTGATGTTTTTGGTATGATATTACAATTATAGGACCTCATTATGGTGTAGTTATGGTTTTACCCTAGATTCTGAATGTTTCCAAGATTATCGTAAGTGATTTTAGTAGTTATCGTTTTATTGGGATTGTGTGGGTGGTGAGAATGGTGTTTTCAAAGTTTTTCAGTGTGAATTCATGTTCGAAGGGGGTTTTGTCTATGGAAAATTGTGGTTTTCATGTGTTTCCTTTGGTTTGGTGTGTGTGTATAGGTAGTGGTGGTATAAAAGACATGGTACGTGATCTTCAAATTAAAAATCATATTTTTCATGTGTGTATCTCTTGTTGGATGTGTGTTTTTGTGGGAGAGGTTGTTTATGTGTTATGGAAAGTCAAATTGAGCACAAAATGATTCCATGGTATCTTGGTGGGAAGACTAGGACATGTATAATAGTTAGATCAGTGGGGCCAAGGGCCATTTCCCTCTAGTAGGATTGAAACTACAACACTAACTAAGCATATGATGATGACTAGAGGCCACTAAACCTTAGGATGCATTCCCCTCCAGTGGTGCATTCATGGGGATGCTGTGGGTTGTGGTTTCTATACCATGTCACAAAGATTTGAGGTTCCAAGGGTACCAATAATACTAGTTCCTTTAGGATTACCCATGGTGCTCATATCATGTTATGTGTTGCTTACTATCGGAATATGATGGACTTTACTTTTCACTTTAAATTGAAAAGTATTTTTTCAAAATAATGTTTCATAGAAATTTTTACTTTACTTTTTATAAAAACATTCATATTGATTTGTCCTGTTATGTTATATATTGGAATCATTTTGGGTGGTATCATACTGATCATTGAATCACACCCTATATAAACCATTTGGTGTATGTAGACCTTGTTATGTTTTACCCAAGTAAAGCAAAGATATTCTATTTTATTGATGGTTGACTTAGTTTTTGTTGTTCCTCTTATTGCAAGTGTGGTTGGAGGTGGATTGAGGGTGATGAACCCATTATTGCATAGAGGATTTTTTGGATTGGTCTAGTTAGTTCCCATCCCTATTTTGATGTTTCAGTTTGTATTTAAAGATGTAAAATGTTTAACTTGTGATAGTTGTTATTATTTTTCTTATGTATAATGATCATGTTGTGATTTTTATTCTTTTTGGATGTTTATAGTTGAAACTAATGGGTGAAATCATTCCCAAAAACAATTTTTATGCTCAGGAACTAGTTTTTAGCGTGTGGGGATTAGGAATGCCCTTCAAGCCATGTCATGGGTCATGTTCGTTGTTGGTTTGGATGGAACACAGTCAGGATTCTTAAAAAAATGGCATCAGAGCTAGTTTTTTTTACCATTCCATGTGTTTTATTTTTTGAGAGAATTTGGATGAATAAGATATAGGATTTTCAGGGCGTGAGGTTATGGTTGGGAGTGGGGTGTCTAGCCAACACCCAATATGATAAACCTTGGGTCAACATGGGATGTTTGGAATTGGTTTGAATTCTCCTCCAGGCGAGACATATATGATATAGATAATGCATGGACACTAAGTAAGGTGAAGTGGTTTGTCTTTTTATTGTTCTTTTTATGGTATTTTTTTGATTTATATAATTTTTTGTGATTTGTGCTGATGCAGGAAATTTTCATAATGGTTTATTGATGGTTGTTCGTTATTTGTTAATTGGTGTAACAAGATGACTCTCTTGAGAAATCCTATGCATACATGAAGAGATTCCAAAGAAACTTCTCCCTCACTAGTTAATCAGCTGTTAGTGGATGTATTGGTTCACGTTTTCCAAACCTTGGGTCAGGGAGGAGGACCTGGTCATGGACAGGTTAGGGAAGATGAACCAATTCCAGGAAAGGATAAGGCTCATGATTTTCTCAAGAACAAGCCTCCATATTTATGGGGTAGCACATATTCCCAAGAAGAGAAGGATTGGATTGAGAAAATAGAGAGGTTTTTTGGGTTTATTTACACTCTAGAGAACAATATGAAGAAATGTGATTCATTTTTTTTTGGATGTTCATAGTCAGAGGTGGTGAAAATTAGTGGTTCAAGATGGAAAGCATGCGCAGATGGGTTGGAAAAATTTCAAGGTCTAATTTAAATATCAGTAAATCCCAAATACCATGGATATTTCTAAGACCTTAAATTTTGTAGATCTCCATTAGGGGCGTCAAACTATGTTGGAGTCTTCCAACCATTTCACTTAGTTAGTTCAGTTTTCACCCGAAGTGGTTTCTAATGAGAAAGTGAAGGCCCGATAGGTTGGAATATGGTTTCATCCAGACATCCAATCCCAGGTCATCCTGTTAAAGTTTAATACATATACTGAGTTGGTTGATCAGGAATTGATGGTGGTGATTGGACACTTTGGAATGTTTGGGTTTTCTAGGGTAACATTGGTTGTGGTCCAAGGAAGTGACAGTTTGTACGAAAAGAAGAGGAATCAATATAAGGAGGAGGAGAGGGGAAGTGGTAGTTCATGTCATCCTTCCCAACCAATTTTTCTTTGACATTAGATTATGGATCAGTTTTGTTCAATTACTGTGGAAAGGCATGGAATGCATGTTTATCATGTTTATACTCACCGAGGACTTTCCATTGGTGCAGATCCATGGGGAACTAGAAGTACATTTTCAAAGTGGTACATCCTAATTTGTGTGGTAAAGAATATGCAGCCTCCATGGGGAATATCTGCCCAGTCAGAACCATCCAAGAATTTACTCTCTTAGTTTGGTGGTTGGGGAATTAGGGATAGATCAACATTTGGGAAGATTCATCTTAAGGTAGATCCATATGTCAATGTTCATTCTTAGTTTTAGGCAGAGATGATGCATAATCATTTTATGGATCAAGCACCAATGTGATTAGAAGTAGGACTTGTAACTTTTCGAGGTACAATTATTATTTCATCTCCAATAGTTTCATTTTTTGATATAGGTGCATCCATTCCTTTTATTTTTGTATGACTTGTGGATTTGTTTATTTTGACCACTAATCTCATATTGTATATGATGTAGTTTGTAACTCCACTAATTAAGAAGTAAGAGTAAGGTTTATGTTGTCCATCTTGTGCAATCATCATTCCAGGGGTTTAGTTGGTATGTGATTTCATGGTTCTAGAGATGGAACCTTTTGATGCGATCATCAGTATGGATTGGATGGCCCCCCTCTAGGAACACATCGATTTTTATCGACAGTGAGTGAGTTTGATGGCACCCGATAGAGGATCTCAAGTCTTCCAACCTGAATGGGATCCTCAGTTAGGATGTGCTGGACCTCCACTTCTGGGATCAGGATGACTTATTTTCAGATCTCTTCACACATGTTTGAATATGATGGTAGTATTCATGGGGTTTGATTACCTACTATGGTAGAAGAGTTTCCAGAGGTGTTTTCAGATGACTTCTCAAGTTTACCACCAGAGTGGGATTTAGAGTTCACCATTGATTTGGCACTGGGAAAACAACTGATATCTATCTCATCATACCATATCTTACCCATCGAGTTGATATAATTAAAGATATAGATGGATGATTTTGAAGCCAAAGGATTCATTCACCCGAGCATCTCACCTTGGGATT
This sequence comes from Viscum album, assembly GCA_963277665.1. Taxonomy (NCBI): domain Eukaryota; kingdom Viridiplantae; phylum Streptophyta; class Magnoliopsida; order Santalales; family Viscaceae; genus Viscum; species Viscum album. The sequence goes on along the minus strand of OY728164.1, from coordinate 584,027,603 downwards.
CACCTATTTTGATTTCAAAGAAGGCGGATGGATCTCTCTGGTTATGTATCAATTAATGGAATCTGAATAATGTTATAATAAATAATAAATAACACATAACCTATATTGATGAACTCTTTGATCATCTCAAGGGGGCAGTGTGGTTCTCCAAATTCTACTTGCATTGTGGGTATCATCAGGTCAAATTTGGAGGGGTCGATGTTTTGAAAATAGACTTTCAAAGTATGTACAACTACTTTGAGTATTTGGTCATAACGTATGGTTTAAAGAATACTCCATCAGTCATCACGGTTCTCATGAATATGTTGCTTCATCATTACCTTGATCTCTTGCTTACGGTATTCCTAGAAGACATCTTGGACAACTCTCAGACCAATGAATAGCATGGGCGACACATGATAATTGTGTTATAAACTCTTCAAGATCACTTTCACCATACTAATCTCTATAGGAGTACCAGATAGATCAAGGTGGTGAATTTTTTGGGCCACATGATCTTATATAATGGGATTTTGGTGACCCCTGAGAACGTAATAGTTGTGATTTCATGGGAACAACCAAAGAATTTTTTTTGAAATCAGAATAATTTTGAGAATGATAGGGTATTACATGTAGTTTTTTTGGGATTTCTATCGAATTTCATCACCCATGACAGCTCTAACCCAAAAAGGGATAACGTTTGAATGGATCCCAAAGTGACAGACATACTTTTAGGATCTTATGCGATGGTTGACCATGACCCCTATTTGGATCTTTCCCAAATCTGGAATGGGATATGTGCTCTACTGTGATGACTCAGGAATGGTTATTGGGTGTGTGTTGATGTAGTACGAGCAGGCGGTGGGGTATGTTTCTTTCTATCTCTAACCATGTGAAAATAAAGACATAACCCATTACCTGGAATTAGTGGTGGTGATGTATTCCTAGAATATATGTCATCATTACCTCTTTAGGGAGAAGTTTGTAGTCTACTTATATTATAAGATCTTGGATTACATTTTCCCCCTGAAGGATATGAATTTGAGGCAACATCATTGGTTCTAGAACCTTTAGGGGTTGATTTTGATATCATCTATAACTTTGGAAAAGGTAATTTGTATAAGATGCTTTGAGCTATAAAATTCTAGTGTAGGTAGTCAAAGAATCCATTGATGATAGGTCCTTGAAGGGTCATTTTTCCCAGATGCATTTAGTGACCAGTGAGTATAGTGGAGTTGTGTTCTTAGTCAGTGTTCAACAGACTCCATCCTTACAAGATTTGATTTGGAAAGATCAGTCTAGTGACGAGATCTACCAAATGTCTATGCCTTACTTTAATGGTGGGTAAGTTCCCATTGAGTGGTCTTTGTCTTTAGGTGGAGTTCTTTGCTTCAAAGGCCATGTTGTGGTTCCATTTTAACTGTGTAACGTGGTGATGTAGAATAATCACCAGTCTTAATTGTCCTTCCACATTGGTACCACCAAAATTTTCTATGATGTACATCCTCAATTTTGGAGGCCGAGAATGTGGCAAGACAAAGATGGCTTCATATCCAGCTGTTATGTTTGTTTGCAGGTTAAATTAAAGCACAAAAGGACCTCCAGTTTTCATCAACCATTATCTATTACAACCTAAAAGTGGGATGAGATCTCCATGGATTTAATTATTGTATTTCCTTATACACTCCTGGGAAGGAACACCATATGGGTGGTGTTTGACCATCAGACCAAATTGGTCCACATCATTTGGATTATAGATTCAAAAATGTGGAAGAATTGGGATGGTTTTATGTTCAATGGATAGTGAGGATTAACTGTGTTACAAGGGATATCATATAAAATAGATACACAAAAATTAATTCTAGGTTTTGGTAATGTCTTTAGAAGTAAATGGGGTCATATGTCAAGTTGAGTAAGACATCCCATCCTCAAACAGATGTCTAGATGGATTAGGTGAATCAGATTTTAGAGGAAATTCTTTGGGAATGTGTGTTAGATTTCAGAGGCTCATTGAATATATATTTGGGTTTGGTGTAATTTTCTTATAGTAATAGTTAGTAATTATTAACAATAATGAGTCCATTTGAGGAATTTTATAGTTGGAAATTTATGAATCCTTTGTGCATGATAAAGGTTGGTGAGACATCATTGTTGGGATTGAGTCTCCTATAGGAGACATCTGAGAAGGTTCATTCAATTAAAAAAGGGTTTCTAATAGTGTAGAGCTATCATAAGTCGCATAAAAATTAGCATCACCAAACCATGGAATTGATTTTCGGTGATTGGTAGTTTCCTATGGTTTCCCCTTGTTTGGGTCACTGTCATCTTGGTAAGAAAGGGAAGATAATGCCAAGGTACTTCAAACACTTTTAGGTTACTGAGAGAGTTGGTAAGGTGGCATACCAGTTATCCTTTCTATCTCAGTTGATGTCAATCCATGACATGTTACATGTATTTCAGCTAAAAAAGTACAATCTAGATGCATCACATGCGATGAATTGGGAAAATTTAGAATTGGAACATGATATTTCAATGTTTGAGCGGATAATGATGATTGTGGATTCCTAGGTGAAATTTCATTGTGTGAATTCCAAACCATTGGTTTGGGTTCACTGGTAGCATGGGATTGAAATAAATTAGACATGGGAGTGGGAATCTTGGGTTGAGGATCAATACCAATTTTTATTCTCTGATTGGACTTTGAGATGACTTTCTGAGGATGGAATGTTTTCATAGTGGGGAGAATTGTCACAATAGTGATTTCATTTTAAGGTATAATTCACTTTTATTTTATTATTATCTTTATTCCATGTATTTTATAGAAAGTATTTGATAAAAATTGAGTTTTTTGTACTGAAAAAACCTGACATATGATTGGCACATGGTTTGTAGTAACAGTGTGATGGCCTTGTATAGATTGTACGCCCTAGACATTATCACTATCGGGGCAGCACGACCTGCCTCATGGTAATGTGGTTAATCGTACACCAAAACTAGTGGGACTATATAAGGTGAATTATAAACCACATGGGTGTGTTCCATCCCCCATAAAACCATGTCACCTAATTCCTCTATAGATAGATAAGGACATGCGGTTGATGCACGGATTAGAATGTTGTGCGGCCAAACAACATGGCCTATCCAGTTTATTAAGAATGATGAATTTACCCATTTCAATATTAAAATTTAAATCCAAATCCATCATTTCTCATCCCATTAAATCTTTATATCCCTAGGCATACCACCCCTCTCTCTTGGATCCCTTAAACCCCAATTTCTTGGTGGATTTTTCTTTGGACCTTCAAGAATTCATCATGTAAGTCATTCATGTCTTGATTTATTTATTCATCATGGTTCCTCCTTATTATTTCCTTGGGTTCTTACTTCACCATTTGATGGGTTTAACTAGTGAGGTTTCAATATTGGTTTTTCTGGGGTTGAATCTTGAGTTTTATGGAATGATCTTGCCTTTGTAGGGTCTCTATGGGGCACCATTGTGGTTTCCCCCCAGATTTGGGAAGATTCCAAGATTGAGGTAATGGATTCCATACTTTAACATTATTGAAATATTTTAGGATATTTTACTTACTTTCTAAATGTCTTATTTTGATTGTTTGGTTGGTGTGAATGATGTTTTCAAATGTTTTTGTTTTGTTTTTGGTTTTGAAAGGTGGTTTGCCTACGGAAAATGGTGTTTTTCATGTTTGTTCCATGGTTGGGTGTGTGCGTATGTGTATGGATGGTTGAAATGTCGTGATACATGATTTTACAATTAAAAATGGTGGTATTCATGGTTGTATATATTATTGGATGTATGTGTATGTTAAAGAGAGGGTTTACATGTGATGGAAATTGAAATTGATCATAAAGGGAATCCATGGTAACTAGGTGGGTAAACTAGGACTGGTATGTTAGTCATATCAGAAGGGTGAGGCTTGGTTCCATATAGAATGATTGATGCTACAACACTATCTAAATATATAAAGATGATTGGAGACCTCTAGACCTCAATATGTGTTCCCTTTTAGTGGCTTGTTCACAAGGATGATGTGGGAAATGGTTTATATTACACATCTCCGAGAGATGAGGTTCCCAGGGTTCCACTAATACTACTGCCTTAGAGATTACCGATAATTATTATATCATGTGATGATATTCTTACCATCAGTATATAGTGGACATTAATTTTCACTTAATATTTCAAGTCGTGTTTTCCATAGAATGTTTTCCCAGAAATGTTTCCATTTATTTTTATAAAAACATTCATGTTGATTTGTCCTATTTTGTAATACCATGGAATCTCATTAAGTGATATCTTATTTGGAATTGGATCACACCCTATATCCACCCTTGGGTGTAAGTATAACTTTTTATGTTTAACCTGGGTAAAGGTGTGATATTTCATGTTGGTGATGGGGGAACTAGTTTCTAGTGTTTCTATTCATATAGGTGTGGGTGGAGGTGTCTTGAGGGTGATTAACCTCTTGTTTCATGAAGTTTTTTTTTGGTTGTGGTCTAGTTAGTTCCCTCCCCATTTTGATGATTCAGTTTTTGTATAACGATTTGAAGTATTTAACTTTTGATAGTTGTAAATATTTTGGTTAGGGTTATTGATCATGTTGTGTTGTTTTATTCTTGTTGGATGTTTATATTTGAAAATCAAGGGTGAAATATTTCCCAAAAAGAAATTTTTGATTCCCATGAAATAGTTTTAGATGTGGGTATTGGGAATGCCCTTCATGCCATGTCATAGACTGGGTCATGTGTCAGGTCAGATGGCACTCTATCCTAGTTTCTGACAACTTAGAAGTATCACAAACTCATAGTGTTTGTCAAAAGATGAATGGTCACATACCCTTAAATATCATATATAAGGGGGTATTTAAAGGACCTATGGATTCAGGGGAGTGGATTTCATAAATTCCATAGTATCACAAGAAGCTGTATGATCTTCATGAGTGGACAAGGCCCTTTGAACCCGAATGTTGTCATGCAGAGGATACCTTTAACCCTTTTTATGGTATCGAAAAGGGGCTCCAAAAATGAAGATTGATGCCATGTAAAGGTAACCATCAAGCCTCCATGCAGTTGGTACATTCATGATCTTCATCCATTCATGAAGTTGGTGACCTTTATGAGTCCCATCCCTTAAGTGCATTTTTGGGCCGTTTTTTCCAAAATTCACTCATAATTAGCCATGCCTTCATTAACCTCTCTCGTGACACACATATTTCGGTGTAAAAATAGATAAAATAAGATATATCATTGACCAGTAGGATCATAACATATGAAGAGAATTTATCTAAGCTTCTAGTAGAGATAAAATATCTAGGATTTTCCTATAATCAATCCCATGTTTTGATCCAATAAAAAGCATGAGAAAAACATTTTATGGGAAAAGTTATGTATCATCAAGATCGAAACCAAAATTATATTCACAGAACCATCCCATTGGAATCTAACCATCACGCACCTTGCCTATAGGGAGTTCTCTGGTGTAATATGGGGTTATTTATCTTGGCCCTAAAAGTATGAATATAGATATTTTCATTCAAAGAAATTAATTATTATATTTAGTCCCTATTTTTTTAATTTATAAATTACTAAGAAATGAGTTTAAAAAAATAAATTTTAATATGAAAAAACCTGAATTATATTTTTGTATAATATTTTATTTAAATTAAGATATTATTTTTGATAAATTATTTAATTAAATTATATTTTAATAAAATAATAGTATTAAATAGTATTAATTAATTATAAATGATAATATAATTTTAAGAAGTGAAAATGTAATTTTTTAAGGGTCAGAAAACTGTTATTGTTGAAAAAATCATTTTTCAATAAACAATGATTTCAATTTAAAACTGTAATTTAACAAGTGATGAATTTTATAGAGTATTTTATTCATCCATTAAAGCTATGCAAAGTGATGAATGAAATGTTATAACAGGAATACAAATGTTGTATGACATACAATATCTTCATGAAATATAATATTTATGATACTTATATAAAGTTAGAGGAGAATGTTTCAAGCAACCCAGTTGATGTTTTCGTTTATTAGATCCAGCAGACAACATTGACTGAGGTGCAGAGGGTTCTAGAACTGTCAATAGAGAAACAGTTAATTATTAATAATATGTGTTATTGTGAAATATAGTGGGTAGTCTAATGGTTTATACATGTAAATTTACATGGAACTAGGCATTGTTAAATAGAGATGATAATGGAATACATGTGACTCCATTAAAGAATGTATTTGTTGGTAGAGGTTTATTTTTTGGGGTTTTAAACAATCTACCAGATGCCATAGAAGAATTAACAGTAGATGTTTCCACTGATATTGTGTCAATTTCAATTAATATATACAATAAAATAATGTAAAAAATCAACAATTTAAAGTGACAATATTAGAAAACTCCCCAACTTTATGTCGTTCCTTCATCAGTTTTCTATGTTGTACCCTTACATATGTACATTTTGATGGGAAATACAAGATTGTATTTGACCGAGCAGACAACTGTTGAGGAACTATAATAAAATTAATTTAGTATGAATGATTTTGGTATTTCTGAAATGCACTTTGAAAAATCAAAAAGTTGGTACTGGTTAATGGAAATGGTACTAAATATTGATATATAAAGATTATAATAACACACATGTGACTCCACGTGTGATGTTGCCTATTGATACTGGTTCACTTGATGGAGTACCAGACTGGTTGGTAGTTGACATTGAACAGTTTCCAGTAGTTGTCTGCACTGATCATGTGTCAAGTGTAATGAATGAAACTACTGAATAGAGGATAGTAAATAGAAAATTTACAAGGGTACATAATAGTGAACTCAAAAAAATCTTTTCGTTCCTTCATAAGTATCCTCCGTTTCAACCTTTCATCTCTAGTATTCGACGGACAAATAATTTTTGTTTATTTTTTCTATATACGTTATAGTCAAGTTGTGAAATGATACCATATAATGCACAGAGGACATAAAAGTAAAATAAATTTACATTAAAAAGGTAAAGACCTAATAGGGTCCAACAGACCATAGTATACAATTTTTTCATTCAGTAAATCTAATATCAGACAACCAAATATTCTTTTGGATATCCACATGAATAACCAAATTGAATTCTAAATAAATTTCAATGCAATTACAATAGTAGACCACAATAGTGGTTTATTTTTTCCAAACAAGTAATGTAATTTCATACAACTAAATCTACAGTTGGATTTGAAATGCTAAATTGAAATGATATTAGAATATGATTCAAGGAAATAGTATAAGAAACTATAGTAGAAGTTTATTTTATTCAATGTTTAAAAGAATATTTATAAAAAGGTAAATGAATCCAAACTGTTACAGAACTGAAATGATACCATAAATTTGGTTGAAAGGATTTAGGTTTTCTAGTACATAGTTATGTTTATACCTGAAGTGAGAATATGATACTGGAGGGAATACAAGAAGTGGTAAGAGTGTGGATAATAGAAGGTGACATTGTATGAAGTTGTAGAACAAAAAATCACTTCAATACCTTCTTGAAATTGAAAAATATAGGGGGGAGAAGGTAAGGACTATCAGTGGCTATAAAGAGATAGAATGGGATTTACTATGATTGGAATAAAGGGATGCAGGCTTGTGGAGGAACAACATGATGTAGCGCAGTCTAGTATAAAGGAAAATGAGAGCTAGGATAACTATGAATGAAAATCTAAGTGGGAGATTGAATAGGATGGAGGTGTATGTCGGAACTGGGAGATGGGGGAAGACAATGTGTGAGGATGATGGTCTATAAAAAAATGGGAGGAGGATGACAGCGGCATTCAGAGTCTATAGGAACCCTAGGTTGTGAATAGATTAATCTAAACCACAATAGGGAAATGAAAAAACTGGCAGACTATACTCAAAACCGGGAGATATCGGAGGTTGAAGACAGACGGGTGGTTTATCGGGAGATGGTGGAAAATATAAAAGAGTGTCTTATGGTTCTCTAGGTCAAGAACTGCGATAATATCCGTGGGAATGGTAGATAGAGGTGTAGAAAATTATAGGTTCTGTGGGTTGGGGTGACATGGTGATATGGAGGAGCGTCACTTATGGGAAAACTAACATAGATGAACTGTCTTTTGACACGTGGATACAGTAAATCCAAGATTAATATATATATTAGTTGTTCAATCCCTTCAGTATCACATGAAATCTGTACAAATTTAACAGAAAATATTAACAAACAACCAGAAATTAGACATAGAGTTTGAGTCCAGTAATAAATTTTTCTTTCATATATATCTATGGATGAAATTCATGAGGTTTGAGAAGTAGGTTAATCATATCCCTATATACATTTTCCTATTTGAGAAAATTGATCACATCAGAATGGTGGCCCATCAACTAGCACTCCCACCAAACTTATCTCAAGTACATGATGTGTTCCATGAATCCCTTTTGAAAAAGTACATACTATACCCGTTACATGTACTGAATCCAATGGTGGTACAATTGGAGAATGATCTTTCATGTGAGGAATAGCTGATGAAGATCTTAGATCATAGAGACAATGTTCTGTGAAACAAGACAACTCACCTTGTCAAAGTGTTTTAGCGGAACCACAAGTTTGAAGAACCGTAATGGGAACACCAAAAGAGTTGATGAGATATAAGTAACCTCATTTTTTAAGTGTATGATATGAAAAATGTAAGGGAAAACATTAATAATGGGGGAATAATATAACAACCAAAACTTTTATAAACAAAATAAAATTTTTAAATGAATAAATGCCTTAATTATGTAATGGAATTAAAAAAACACATGCACTAAATTTGTTATGTTGGAAAATTATAATTTATATCCTATTAGATTAAAACAATAATTAATCATCATAACCATTGATAATGCCGCTGTTGAACAGTGATCATATGATTAATATATATTAAGGGACATGAAAAAGTCGTATCTTCAAAAAAAACTGATGACCTCGACCAGTAGGATAATACCCTTATGAATGAAATTTATAAGAGCTTTCTAGGGAGATAAAATATCTAGGATTTTACTTTGATCAAGCCCATGTAAAGATCCAAAAACTAAAGAATGATCGAAACCATTTATGAGGGAGGTTTAAGCTCACCAAGATTATGGCTCAAACCATGTTCATTGAACCACCCCATAAGAATATCACCATCATGAACCTTACCATAAGGTAATTATTTCGTTTAATATGGGGCTTTGTATCATAACTCTAAGAGTATAAATATGTATGTTTTTTTCCAATAAAATAATTATTATATTTAATCCTTATTGTTTTTACATTATAAATGATTAAGTAATGAGTTTGATAAAAATTAGATTTTAATTCGACAAAACTCGAATTTTATTTTTGGGTCATATTTAATTTCAATTAATACATTCATTTTGTTAAATTTAGGAGTTAAATTACTTTCAAATAAAATACTATTATTAAATAGTATATGTTAAATATAAATTATAATATAGTTTTATGAAGTGAAAATGTAATTTTTATAAGGGTCATAAAATTATTATTGCAAAAAAGGGCCAATATTTTTCAAAAAATTATGATTTGAAATGAAAATTTTAATTTATAATATTTATATAATTATTTTGATAAAATAAATATTATTTTCAGAATAATCATGTCAAAATTATCCATTTGTAAATTTTTCATAATTTTCTCAGAAATTCGAATTTTTGGATAAAAAATAAATAGATTATAAATATACATTATGTATTATGACATTATAATGACCAAAAAGTGATTTAATATGTGCCACAAAATGAATCCACGAAAAAATATATATCTACCCTTTAAAATAATGTGTTTTTTAGTTTTTGATTTATTTTATAAGCCCATTATGAATCCTCCAAGATCTATATTATTTTTAAGGTTTCAAAATATGTTCTTTGTAAACATGAATCATTTCCACATCCCCAAGTGAATTATTTTAACATGATCAGATCAGGATATTTTAAAATAATTAGAAACACTTATCTTTGGTAGAAAAAATATAAAAACACATGGGAAGGTTAATGGGTTTGATTACTTTATTGTATAGAGTCCAAAATCTAGTTTTGAAAAAATAATAAATAACTCCCCTCTCTTTTACAATATAAACCAACACAAAATCCCATTTATCTTCACTCAAAACCATTGAATCACAACTATATTCTACCATATATTCTCTTGATCTAAACCAAGGTTCTCCCATGCTATCAAGAAGATCCTCCCAATCTGTTAGAAACACCATCTCATTGCAAGGGATCCTCTTGTCATGATCCAACCAGGGTCAACCATGAACCGATCGCCTGAGCCAATCTGTGGCAAGGCCTGAAGGGAATTATCGATCAACACATGATATAAAATAGTTATAGGAATAAAAATCTTAAACAAGGGAACAATTTCTATCAATTAATATAAATAAACAAACTAAACAATGAAGAGATAACCAAAGAAGCCGAATATATTTAAGAATATCCAAAATGAACATCTTTATACAAGAATCAAAAAAATACATCAAACCAAAAAATAATTCCCAAACTAAACCTAAAGACCACAACATATCCATGTGACCCCAAGGGTCACTCTCTGATACCAAAACAAAACATCACCCAGGATGATCTAAACTAAGCTGGAACATTCACCATAAACAAAAAAACAAGTGGAAACTATAGGGGTGAGTATTAAAACTCACTAGGCGTGCCCAAAAAATATATTCCCAATGCACTTATTTTAAAATAAAAATAAAAATCAACATAAAATATTAAATATAACATATAAAATTAAACCTTTTCCATACATTTTCCACTTTAAAACTTATCATGCTCCATTTCCCATTTTCATTTCCAAAACCAATTTCTTTTCCATTAAATAAACGTTAACATTTTTAAGGGGATAGTGATGCTTTCATTTCATAGCTGAAACAAGAGAGTATAAATAATTTCTAATAGAAGAAATTTTCCACAAACCATTAAAAAAACTCATCACTTTCCAAATAAGTATACCACACATGAGAGCACCACAATAATCACAATATAAGGGAAATTGAAATAATCACACAAGAGTAACCAACCAATCATGCATCTCAATCATCCAATGTAAGTAACTAAGTGAAAATAGACATGTAAGTAACCTAAGAGATCATGAATAATATATAACATAATAATACATGTCGACTCATTGAAGAAATCATGCCTCACTCGATGAAATCAATAACACCTAATTTGCTCGGCCACACCCCACATGGTACAAACTGAGGGGTACACTCCCATAGTAATAGAAATCAATATAGAATCATGTTATGTAACACTAGTTAGTGTGTAATTTAACTAGTTCAACAGTCATTATTAGAAAATTCAATATCTATTCCAGTTTCTCCATGTCAAAATGTATATAAGAGAGTGATCCAATTGATGCCAACTGTGCATCCAATCACATTCACATATATAATAATCAATACAACATGCATTACTTGAATCACCCTAAGGATAAATATCCAAACTTTCAACTATCTATTTTCAAGGGAGCCTCTTAGAATGGACCTACCAAAAAATCAACATAACCAAGTAATGAGAATCATCCAAGGATAGTTTTCATGTGAAAACCTTTCACTAATTTCCAAACAGGCCTCAAGCACCCTTTAAAAAACCATTATTTCTCAAATTACCAAACACATCTTTAAAATAGGTGTAAAACCCCATTTTCATTTCAAAATTATTTTACAAATATCTTTTAAACATTCAGATCTCACTTTCAATACAAATCTATTTTTATAAAAAATCTGAATGGGTCATTCATCAACATCACATTCCATTTCATTTTAAAGAAACCAAAACACATCATATTCAAGTCTAAACCTTTTATAATTAAATTTTATGAACCCAAAATTACCATCAAGATGTAATAAAAATAAAAAAAGGAAAAAATTAATTAAAAATCAATAAACCACATGTGAAATACAACCAGGCATTTTATCAAACACTTGGTGTGCACATTTATAACAAAACAAATATATTTATCACTAAACAAGGTATAAATTACAAATTTTCACACCAAAAAAATATTCCAAAGTTCATAAATAATTACTTATCATATAGAGAATGTGATAAAATCCTAAAACCAATGAGTATTATATTATTAAGGTATGTGCAAAGGGAAACCAGCCTGAAATCCATATCAGTTCAACAATGCACACCTGAAAACTCTTCACAAAGGTTACAAGACCCAAAGTCTACAAAGAACAGAATTAAACAAGAAAAATACACAACATAAATGAATGGAAACATGAAACCAAGGTCAATGAGACCATGGGAGAAAGATATCTCAAAAATAAAAAAGAGGAAGGAGGAAGCAGGATAAGAAGATAGGAGATTAACTTGAGACATATAACCCCAAACCATGAATAAATCATAGATTCACACCATGGGAGAGGGTTAAAGGATTGTAGAATAAGGGTAGATTCCCCTTAGGGTTTCCAAAACTATAGGGAGGATAGGGAAGGCTTTTTTGGTTAAAAATCCTAACGGTGTGGGGTTAGAATTTCAAAAAAAATTATGATCTTGCTAGCTTGCACAATTTGGACACACATTTTACCAAACCATGCACTAACCATGAACCCCTTACTAGACACGCATGGGAGCCTACATGGTTTTTCCACATGGTCTGCAAACTATGAACCAACCATACCAAACGCCACTATCTTGAGACAAAACCTCCCCACATGATTACTGGATGGTATGAAAAATGGTGTGAAATCCATGCACCATACATCCACCACCAAAACATAAGATGCACGATTATATAGAGAAGGAATAATGGTTTACCAATCCATGTTCCAACCATTCAAAAGCTACTCCAAAGCTCAAAAACACAACTTTCCATCTAAAAAATCATGGGAGACTAAGAAATGTCCATGGGGTCCAGAAAAAAAGCACCTCAAAAATTATAACCTGACACACCCAGAACTTGAGAGAAAACATAGATCCAAAAATGAACAATAGAAAAGGATGAAAATAAAAACCCAAGTGTGACAATTATCCCCAACATTAACACATTCGGCCCCCATAAATCGAAAACATATTCCGATTGATCAATCAACAACTATGGATTTTCTAACCATGTGACCCAACCTCTTAAACCATGAACATCTCAACCACTACCAAATAGAACATATGCCTCTTTCCTGAAATGAAACAACAAACCAAAAAAACTTCCCAAGAAACAATGGAAAATTAGATCCATAACATCTACATCCAATCCTAAATCCAAAATATTTTCTCAATATGGGAGGCTAGAAGTGATTCCCCACTATTATGAAACAACTAGAGCTAATTCAATCTAGGAGAAATCTCAATGAGACCCATGGTGGGTCTCCCCACCACTAAGAATAAACTATAAAATACCCCCACATGGGCTAAAAACCCTCAATTACTAGGGGATAAGTGGGAGAGAAATGAAATAGAAGAAACCCAAACAGATCAACTCACAAGGGTAAACAATTATATTTATAATATCTCACCCCAATGTTGGATACAAGTGATGAAGCAAAGTTCCTCGCATCCTTAGCAGTTTCCTAATTGTGTGAAATACTATACTCTGAGACCTATGTCTAGAGCTATGATGTATAAATAATTTGTTCTAACATTGTTAGTAGCTAATTATTCCAATTAGAACATAACACCTTAGATCATAACACACCATAAAGTCACTTTTCTTAAACAAGGAACACGTGGAACACACCACTTCCTAGAATAGAAGAATTTAGAATTTTTAAGGGAAAACATGTTTTCATTGAAATATTATTTCTCAAGAGATCTAAAACATCACCTTGTGTTAAAAAAATAAAACACCACCAATAAAAAACCACCACAATATAAGGAAACACTTTAATAAAAATAGACCTTAAACTGGACCCAAAAAACACTGTACTCATGTGAACTGGATCCACATCACATCATGGAAACACCTCAACAAAACCATTGAAGGTGGCTTAGTAACCCAGAAGAATGATAGGTTTTGGTGTTCTCATACATGAACAATTCTTATGACCTGGCTTCCCACACTAATGAAACATTTTAATTCTATTCTCTGAAGAAGTTGATGAAAGATCTCGAGGCCTTTTAATTCCATGACTAGTTCCCACATCTTTAAGCCGCTTTCCCACTTCCTTACTATAATTCACCTTATTACGTCTAAAATCTAAAGGAGGTAATAATTCATTAATAACTCTTTCTTTCATAACTTACAAATGAACATCTTACCTCACCATGTCAGTAGGAGAGGGAAAATTGAACTCTGACACATTCAACTACATATCAGGATGAATCCCAAACTCAAAATTTCAAAAATTCCTAGAATCGTCTTTAGTCAATTCCAAAAGATAAGGAAATAGGTCCAAAAAATAGAAAAATAACTCTAACACTGATTCATTATTTTTCTGAAAACTACACATCTCTATCTCCTTTCCACTTTTACCATCTCATAGAAATAATTCGGAATGAATGAAACCTTGAAGAACTCCCACGTAAGATCATCCTAAGTCTTTTTCTAAGACACTAACTTCCACCACTTCCACATCAAACCGTTAATAATAAATGTATAAAACATAACCTTTAATGGTTTTGGAAATTCAATGAGGCTAGATTTACTTTTTTATTTTTTGCTTCCACTCATCCTCTTTGAAGAGATCTACTTGACCGTAAAAGAGAGGTTGATTTAGCTTCCAAAACTCCGGAATGAAATCCTTAGGTTGATTAACTGGAGGGTTTTCTAATGACGAACCACCGATTTCCTTACATAGAATATCCATCAAATATATATGGGAGAGAATACTAAGAAACAAGAAGACCAAGATCTCTATCAAAACTATCTCAAGAATAAGAGGCTTGAAACTCAAACACCGCACAAACAACACTTCCAAATCATAAGAGAGGTTCTTCAAAACCATTATTTTTCTAAACATTAAAAATTATTCTTGAAAAAATTTATGAATGAAAAAAAAATTATGTGGGTTTCACACTCACCAATTGTACTACTTAGAGTCTCGCTCATATGAACATTCCCATGCCACCCCATGAACTAATAAACCCATCCCAACCTAGAAATTCAACCACATCTCTATAGATATCCATGCATGTGAGAATCCAATGAAATACCAAAGGTCAAAAAATACTCATCTAAATATCCATAAAAATTTTCAAAATCACACCAAACATAAAGTCAAAAATACATTTTCAAATTTCAAACTTCAATACATTTTTTCAAGATCAAAAATTAAAACCCATGGATTTTTATCCAAAAATTCAATTCATTTCACTCTAAACATTTTATAGTAGCTCAAAAAATCTCATTTAATTAAAATAATTTTTTTTAAAACCCATATATTCCTATTTAAAACACATTTCCAAATCACATTTTAAAAAATGTTGTGGTTTTCCATGTGAAAACTTTTAAAAATCCCAGATTTCAATTATAAAAGTACATTTTATAATGGATCCTTGAAAATGAATCTGAAAATTCATTTTACATTTTCTCAAAACCAAACCAGTTCCATTTTTAAATTCATTTTCACATTTCCAAAACATGATTTCTCAGGAAAATTTTATAATCTGAAAGAACTCAGAATGACTCAGAGGAGAACTAGCATCGATGGTTGACTTGGCCATATGGTTGGAATCCATATGACAATTACACCACCATCATAGAGAGTATCCCACGACAAAGCCCCTAATCTCCACATTGCTTTATAGGCCCTGTGATCTCACTGAGACCACTATCCCAACTTCCTTTTTGTATCCCCAACACCAAACAACCACAAAACCAATAAAACCAAACAAAACCTGACTTCCCATGGAATCTCAGGTTTTGGTCTAAAAAAATCAGTCTGACACTCCCCCATACAATCTCTCCAACATTTGAAAATCCATTTCCATTTACCTTGTAAACCCCATGTAATGAAGGGAACTCGGAAAATTAATGACCTATAAAGAGTCGACCTCTTCTAATACCTTGTTTTTATGATCTACCCTGGATCAACCCTAAACTATCCATTCAAAACGATCTGTGGCAAGGCCCAAAGGGTATTTCTAATCCCCACAAGCTAGAAACTAGTGTCATGAAATAATAGAGTAACAAAGGGAACAATTTTTCCCAATGAATACAAATAAAAAAACTAATTAGTGGAAAGATATCCAAAGTATTCCAATATATATAAAAATATACAAACTGAACAGGTTTATAAAAGAATCTAAAAAATACAACAAAACAAACGATAAAACCTAGACTAAACCTAAATAACACAAAATCTCCATGTGATCCCAAGGGTCCCTCGCTGATATAAAAACCAAACATCGCCCACGATGATATAAACCAAGCTGAAACCCACACCACAAAATAAAAATAAGAGGAAACTATAGGCATGGGTATTAAAAATCAGTATGCATGACCGAACAAACTATTAATAATTCACTTTAAAAAAATAGACATAATCTTCCAGTTTGAAATAAAATATATAAAAGTAATCCATTTCCACATAGTTTCCACTTGAAAAAAATCATGATCCATTTCCCTTTTACATTTCCAAAACCATGTTATTTTCCATTAAATAAACATTAACATTTTCATGAGGAAAGTGATGTTTTAATTTTATAATTAGAACAAGAGAGTAGAAATCATTTCTAATAAAAAACATTTTTCATAAAACTTTGAAAAAAAACTCATCACTTTCAAAATAAGTACACCACACAAAATAGCACCATAATACTTACAATATTAGTTCAATAGATATAAGCATATAATAGTAACCAACCAATCACACATCTCAACCATCCACCATAAGTAACCAAGTTCCAATGGACATGGGAGGAACCTAAGAGCTCATGAATAATCCATAACATAATAATACATGATGAATCATCCAGAAAATCATGCCCCACTCAATGAAAACAATAATTCCCAATAAACTCAGCCACTCCTCACATGGTACAAACCAAGGGGCACAATCCCATAAAAATAAAACTCAGTATGACTTTGTGATATGGGACACTAGCTAGTAAATAATCTAACTAGTGCATAAATAAATCTAAAAAAAATCAATATATATGCCAGGTTCTCTATGTCAAGATGTATTGAAGTTGGTGAGCCAACTGATACCAACCGAGCATCCAATCACATACACATATATAATAATCAACTTAAAAGGAATCACCTAAATCGCCTAAATGATTAATATCTCACCTTTAAACTATATGTTGACAAGGTATCCTCTTAGTGTTGACCTCCCACAATAATCAACATAACCGCAACCAATGAATTATCTCAAGATAGTTTTTTTTGTTAAACACTTTCACCATTTAAAAATTCAAAACTAGACTGAAAACCCCTTTACAAAACCATTATTTCTCATAGAACCAGATCTATCCTTAAAAATAGGTGTAAACACACAATTTTCCTTTCAAAATTATTATAAAAATCTTTTTTAAACATTCACATCAAACTTTCAAGCCAAATATAGTTTTATAAAAATTCAAAATGGGTCATTGATCAACATCACATGCTGTTTCATTTTAAAGAACAAAACACACACCATTTTCAAGTCTAAATCTTTTAAAATCTATTTTAGGAACCCAAAACTACTATAAAGATGTTATAACAACATTTCCAAAGGATAACCATGATTAAATATCCTCAAATGACATGAAAAATCCAACCGAGAATTTTATAAAACACTTGGTGTGAACATTTTTAACAAAACAATTCTATTTATCCCAATACATGGTATAAATCAACACTTTTAACAATAAAAAATATTTCAAAGTACATAAATCATTATTTAGAATATATGGAAGGTGAGAAAATTATGATAACAACAATTATTAAATTATAAAGTTTAGTGAAAAGGGAAACCTACCCCAAATCCATGACAATTCAACAACACACACCCAAAAACACTTCAAGAAGGTTACAAGACCCATGATCTACCAAGATGAACCTTATACAAGAAAAAAACTCAACAGAAATTAAGGAAACCATAAACCATAGTTCCAATATACCATGGGAGAAAGATATATCAAAATAAAATAGAGGAAAGAATAAGTGGGAGAAGAGGATAGGAAATTACCTTGAGATATCTATCCACAAACCTTTAATAAACCCTATATCCACAAGATGGGACAAGGGTGGAGGCTTGGAGAACAAGGGGAGAGGCCCCATAGGGTTGTACGAACTAGAGGGCGGATAGGGGAGGTGTTTTGGTATAAAAATCCTGAAGGGGTAGGGTTGGAATTTCACAATTTTTATGATCTAGGTAGCTTGCATAGTTTGGCCACATGGTTTACCAAACCATGCACCAACTATGTGAACTTTACTAGACATGGTAGGGAGCCTGAATAATTTGGATGGACGGTCTGTAAACTATGAACCAAATGTGCCAAATATCAATATCCTGAGACGGAACATCATTGAATGTTTATTTCATGGAATGAATAACCGTGTGTAATCCTTCAACCAGACCTCTATGACCAACACATAAGATACATGGTTACCTATAGAAGGACACATGGTTTACCAAACCATTCCTCAACCATGAATCGACTAATACAAATCTCAAAAACTAAAATTTCCTTCCAAAAAGTATTGGGAGACTGAGAAATAACCATGATATTAAAACCAAAAAAATAAACACATAAAAAATTAGAACCCATCAGACCTGGAACTCAAGAGAAAAACAAATATCCCACAATGAACCAGAACTAAGGAAGAAAATAAAAACCTAGGTGTGAAACTCTCCTTCACCTCTTTATTCAAAAACCATTTTATGTAATGGGTTTTTTATTTAAATTCCTAATTATAAGATATACCTTTGCAAATACCTACTAATAAACTTGTTATGTACAAGTGATTAGAGACCTCTTTCACACAAATTAATCCCTCCAATGATTCCTTTTGTAACCTCATTATGCTGGAGAAATTATCATGTGATTATTTCCATGCAAAATTTTATTGAATCAACCTTTTTGTCTTATGAATTTTAATTCTGAATTTTTGATGTTGTATTATATTATTACATAACCCACTTTATTACCTTATGATTTTCAAGGTATTATATAAACATTTCAATCTCATTAATCCCTCCCATGATTCATTATGTACCCCCATTATGATATGAAAATTATCATATGATATTTCCATACAAAACCTTTATATTGTGAATACTATTTCCATTTAAAATCAAGGTTGTTCACCTAGAAACACACATAATTACATTATTGAGGATATATATGTACGTATTTCAGCCTCCTTAGTCATGGGATTAAATGTGAAAAAATATGATCCTATGATGAATAATAAATGTGGAAAACTTATGAATGTACATGATATAAAAGAGATGGGTGTTCCCAGAATTATATAGCGCAAAAATTTATTGGGTAATGTTATATTCTAATGATACATCATGTATACGATCAAGGAGAAAACCTAATCCATTATGGTACTTTTTCCACCAGGTTATGATGTCTTGGTGGTTAGCCTTAACCTATGTTTGTGATGACATGTTTAATGTTGTTTCCACATTCCCATATTACCTTTATTATATCATGATGTGTCATTCCTCATTGTTAAATATTATTATTCTCACACCTTTTAGGTCCCATTGAAATTCTTATTGACTAAAATATAATAATTTTATCATGTTATTATTTGTTTATTTCATTACTATGCTTTATATCTCACCAATTTCTTATGTATGTCACTATATTATCCCATATATTTTTTAGAGAATTTTAACTTTAGATCATGTTAAGAAAGTTTTCAATAATGTTGTTGTATCCATGTATCAAGTTGATGTTATATGTACCTAATTTCTAAAATACAATAGGCGTCGTTATCTTCTGGGTTTTACTATGTTTGTTCTTATATAATAAATCCTGAAATATTGTTTATTAAATATATGGGTATTCACATAAACCATTACTTAACCCACCATAGTGGATTTATATTTGTTTTTTGTTTTAAAACATATAGTGTGCTAAATGGTTATTATTTTTAATATGATTTTTTTTTATTTTTTAGGTTTTTATTTTTTTATCACTTAATTGAATGTTACTCCAATCATATTAAAAAATGTTATGTGTTTTTCATGACAAAATATTAATACTATCACAAATACTATTTTTGATGAATTATTATTTCCATTATAAATACTTTATTTTTTCATGATGGAATTCCATTCTAGTACAAGATATTATTATCAAAAAATATATAATCGTGTTGCCATTATTTAGTGAATAATCAATGAAAATTTATTTAATTATGATACTATATTTTAAAATGGGTTATTTGTGAAAGAATCCCTGCATACATAATAATTTATGATGGGAATCCATCACAAATAAACCATCTAAAATGATAAAAAAATTGTAGTGTATCACTATAATAATACATAAGGTGAATGAGTTATCTACATAATTAAAAATAATGTGAATTTTTTAAAACCACTATCACCCAAGTATGGTTGAATGGTTTATTTACACCCTCACAAGAATAGGTGAACACCATAATCAAGAATAAGGTGAATGGTTTATCTCCATAATTAATCCTGATATAAATTAGTTACCAGTACTATTACATTAATATGGGTGAAATGGTCATCATCACTCTCATAGGAATGGGTAAATAGAATATCACCCAAATATTACATAAATTAAATGGTTCATCACCATAATGAAATATAAGGTTAACTAGTTATCACCACTATCACACAAGTATAGGTGAACGGGTTGTCACCATTCTCAAGAGAATAAGTGAAAGGGATTTCACTATAAAACATATGATTGTGGGTGAATGGGATATCACCACCCACACTCAACCAAGGTGAATAAGAAACCACCATAAAATTAACATATAGAAGAAAAAAACATCACCAACACCATAATCACAAATAGGATAAATGGGTTACAATTGATATTATAATACAGTGAGTATAGAAAAAATATAACCATAACATAATCAATAACCAAGTGAATGATTAATAACAATATAGGTAATCCATAAACATAGTTAATGGTTTATCACAATTTATATAATAAAAAAATCATAGTGAGAAGTTTATCAGTACATAATCATAGTATAATGCACACACATAAATATCATAAAAATTAGTAAAGTTGAAATATACATCGCTAATCAGTTATAACAAAATATTTTCAGAGGTGTGTTGTCACAAGTTCATTGGAACCAGGACCTTTAATCCACTAAAAGTACACACATCGAAGGTTATTCATAGTACAATCATTCCCTCTAAAACATCCTACCTCAAATAGGTATACCATAATTAGGAAGTAAATGCACCCTACCCCCATCACAAATTTGATCATTGCACACACATAAAATAAAGTTCACAGGAATATACATAGAATTTAAAATTAATATATATACAACAATAGAATAGAAATAAAGTAGGAAAGAAGACAAGAGAATTACATGATTTAGAAAATTTATCCTACGGGCATGAAATAAACTTAGTTTCCTTAATTATATTTATTATAGGTACAAGAATTTCATACAATTAACAAATTAGTTAGTAATAATACATCATAGATAATATGCTTCAGTAATAAACTAAACAAGATCATGTCTAATTTACTCTATAGAATCTTTTCCACTTTTTAAGTCTCTAATACACTATACTTGATCATTATAACCTATATAGAAGGTCCCCATTCCCTTTTATAGGAATTTATTTTCATCTAGAACTCACATGAATCTAACTTTTTGGACATTATTCCATTTAGTAAGTGACCAGTGACCTCTAGAAACTCTTTTGAACATGACCACTTTCTCAGGTGAGAAATTACATAGACTTTACTCTAGAGACTTTTATTTTGAAAAATATTTTGGACCTCCCTGACTCCTTTGGAAGAAATTCACTTCTGATCAATTCACATTCTCATAGAGAGATTCTACTTTCTTTGAATGTTTTTTGACCAGACCAAATTCCACAGAAAAATTTCAAATGAACTGAATTCAGCGAGAAGAATATATTAAATTGAATAAACATCATTGTTGAATCCCACAAAATGAGCATCAAAAAATTCATAAAGGAAGAAATACTTGAATATGGGTATTATATTTCATGTAATGAAAAAGAAGAAGAAGTTGGACAAAATCATGTGGATTGCATGAACCCCTAGAAGAAACACAATCACATGAACCTGGGGAGGTCATGCAGATAGTTGTGTGTAGTGCATAGCCTATGGAAGATCCTATAGAGACCTTTTATTGAAAAATTCATTATTCATTTGAGAATCCATCCCAGACACTCGTAGATCATGTGGTTGAAACCAAATAAGCACTTTTAGTCCATGTGAATTTTCAATCAACATAAACTAGAAAAATCATAAAAAATAATTGGAAAATATGAGGAAAATATCTAAAAGGAGGGAGCCTCTTGCGGTCGTAAATATCACATGATGAATCACCGATAGGTAGAGTTGTTGTCTTCAAAAAAACTCCTTCAACATTTTGAGATCCCCAAACATTATAAAATAAACAAAATGAATAACAAGGGGAAATAAAAGGGCCACATGAGGTCATAAAAATCATGCAACCCACCCTAGGTAGTTTCCAAGACACCACAAGAGCATGGTAGAATGTCTGCCTCACCGTGCGAGAGCCCCACTGGGGTATTTCCCTCATCACGTGAAAGGCCTCAAAAATCTCTAGGGGTTATTTCACTCCCCCTTTGTCTTTAAAGATAATTATAAGGGGTTTTCCATGATAAATTCTCACACATCACCATAATAACTTTTTGTTTTTCATGTGACGCATCACTGATTGGGAGATTTATTTTCCTCAACAACACTCAAGCAAACTCAAAAGACCCCATACCCTTGTGAAATAAACAAGGAAAATAAAGTTGAAAAAAGGATGGATCCTTTTTCTATCCTAAAACATATGAAACTCATGATCATGGTCTCACAAATATCCTTGAAAAGTTATCATTTTCTCTTGAAATTCCCAGGAAAAGACTCTTAAGATCATGTGAAGGCCTTTCGACAGGCATCTTGATCTCATGAAGGCCCTTAGACATGTTGGAATAACAATATAAAAATCCCTTAGCAAGTATGAATGATTAAAAAAGAACCCATGAATTTAATATAACAAAATAAATTGGGTATTGATGGAATGGTCTCACAATGGTTGATAATCATGTGACAGGCTAGATTAACCTATAATAGGACCTCATGAAAACTCATGGCCCCAAATTCCACCACTAATTCTAGACTAGATTTTCACAATATGCTCTGCAAAAAGTGGTGAATAACTAGGGTGTAAATGTCTATAAATCCCTCACCCATCATGAAAAAAATCATTAGATAGAAAATCCTTGGAACCTTGCACCGACAAACCTAGGGACTGAAATAGATATCTCGGAGTGGCTGATCTCACGAGTGGAAACTTTTCTATTAGGTTGGATATAGAGAACAACTCAAGAGATCATGCATCATGCTTATGTACTTCTCATGATCACTCATAGATCATGCAAAGGTATTTTGGTGGGTCACATGAAAAATTTCCCACATACTTGCTAAAACACATGATACATAAAACAAGATAAAATTGAATAAATCTAAATAATATTCAATAATAGGATGTAAAAAAGAATAAAATATAAGATAATTATATGAATAACATATATTTTAATCCTCATGGGCTTCGCATGAACCACTCGAGTCATGAGATAGTACCAGGACATGTTTCCCATTCCACACGATACTCCTTTGGTATACTATTTAGATCATGTGATGTCCCCTAAACATGTCATATAAAGTTCCATGGTACCCCCAAGAATGCCACCCATGTCTCGAGAAACCCTCTAATCTCTTAATACAGGCCTCTCAATGTCATCTAGACACGGATCCCATATCATATGGAAGCACTGGTACATATCATATGAGTCTCACGATAGCACCAGGGTCTGTTAGATGGTTCTTGTAACATCCCCTGAAAATGTAACCCATGCATATCAGCATGGGTCATGCATCACCCTCCAAACATGTCGCATTGAGTCTCATGATGCCCTCTAAGTGTTCCAGTAATCTTTCATGATGACACAAGGGAAAGTCAGTTAGATCTTGTGACACCCTATAAGCATGCCAGTCGGGATCATGTGATGGCTCCCAAGATAAACTAGTTGGGTCTCAAAATGACCCCCAGATAAGTCATCCATGATCATGATACAACCTTAAAAAATTCCATCTAGTTTACATGATGTCCCTAAGTCATGTCAACTAGATTATGATATTTTATTTAGAGTTGTCAGGAATACATACTCCACCATGTCAATAAGATAATCAAGGCATATCGAGCAGACAGTCAACACATTTTTGGAAGACAAGAAGACCATGAAAAATTGGAATTACTGGACTTGATAGCCTTCTCCGGTCTCCCTCAAGGGATTACTCAGTTTCTAATCCCTGATCAATATAAAAATTGGATATGTCCTACATATAATGGAAATTTTGGTGTATAAGCCTCGACCAATCGAACTATGATGACTTTTATTCCATTTATAACTAGGATAGGAAGGACACCTTCCTAAGGCCCATGATTATTATTAAAACATCTGGCAGGGTATTCCCCTCACAGAAGTTCCACATCCAAAAAATAGTGATACTAGTTATTTTCCATCCATTGTTTTCCACACTAAGCATATCTCATGTGTGATTATGAAATTTTATTAATCAAATTATTCATAATGGGAAACGTAAATGTGTAATACTCAATAAGTTAGACTTTGAGAACATTGATTCATGTAATAACCCGGATATATAGGATGCCTTTATAATATTTGAGCTCAAATACACATCCCATTGGTGTAAGTTCCATCATGTCTTTGAAATTTTAACCATCGGAAACCAATAATTCCCATGGGATGAGCATTTATCCTCATTCGTCGGTAGACTGAGAAACCAATTGAAATATAAGAACTCTGATTCTTGCAATAACTAGGATATGTAGGATGCCTTCCTAAGTCCCAATATCAAATAGGCCACCACTTCGGTGTATTCCCCCTCATGTATCCAATGTTTCAACCATCAGGCCACAGTCATTTCTATGGTTTGATCATTCTACCTCATCCATCAATAGATAGAGAAATCAGCTGAACTACAATAAATTTGATTCCTCCTATAACCAAGATATATAGGATGCGTTCTTAAGGCCAGAGCTCTATAATATACATCCTAAGGTTATACCAGTACATAAGTCTTAGATCTATATGTAATGATATTGATTACTTATTATCCCTTATTTCTCACATCAAGGATGGGTCATGTGGTATTAGGGAATTTCAATGGTCATATCATTCACATCACGAATCTCCACCATCAAGGGAATCCTCTGTGTGTAAGCCCAGATAAGTGGAATGATATTATTGCCTCTATATAATGGAATCTACATTGGGTCAATATCAAGCGTGTGAACAAACTATGATAACTATGATTCCTACCATAATTAGTATATGGAGGAATTCGCCTCAAGACTCAATCTTGAAAAATAAATGCCAAATTTCCCACACATATGTCCTCTCTACATGATGTTAAACTACACTCGATTTGATGAACTACATGGGTTTTGATTCCTACTATAAACATGATACGTAGGATTCCTCATAATGGCTCATTACCCTCCTCATAAAATTAATTCCATCCCTTCATGGAATAAAATTATGAAGTTCCTTTTTATGAAGCTTCAACATTTATGAAGAACCTCGTATACATATAG
Source organism: Viscum album (assembly GCA_963277665.1). Classification (NCBI taxonomy): domain Eukaryota; kingdom Viridiplantae; phylum Streptophyta; class Magnoliopsida; order Santalales; family Viscaceae; genus Viscum; species Viscum album. The sequence continues at coordinate 584,001,827 of OY728164.1, read as the reverse complement.
ATGGAATCAAAACTGTGATCCCTTTATTATTCAGATAAAAGGGGTTAATCTATGATCACTCAGTTAGGGTAACTGGTCTCATATTATGATTAGGAATATATTCACAAGCATATCATAAATATATAATAGGGTCCCTGAGTAGGAAACAATTCCTCACAAAAGGGTGTGCTGAGCTCGACCTCCCATCCTCTAAACCAATGAGAGTTCCTAAGAATCGTTGGGTATGAAACCTCAACTAACCACCTACCTTTGAAAAGAAGGTCTGTTCCCAGTTATGGATGTGGGATTTGTTGGGAGTTTCCATTAAGAACAATAAAGGTGACCCAATGTCAATTATTGTGAAAGAATCCTCCATAATCAACTGTAAGGCCAAATAAAGTTCTCCTCAGTCTTCATTGTTTCATTCAATGAAGAAATGGAGAAACCGATGTGAATTATGAAAAACCCTTCACAACAAAAAGGGATAGACGACCTAGTTTTTATCAAACTAGTTTTTTCACCCAATGAGGGTTCCCAATTTTTTATTTTCTATTCAAAAAAAATGGTGGACCTGATGTGAAACTATCAAGTAATCGAATGATCGATTAATCATGTGTCAAGCCACATTATTGGAATATCCATCAAAAACAAGGCTGATAAGACTAACATTAATCTTACAGTTGGTCCTCTATAGATGGGGTTACCATAAATTATGTCCATACTTTCTTTGACAATTCCACACGTGTAGAATGGATAGATTATGAATAAAAGAAAACTTTTGTTAACCATGAATATATGACTGATCACACATCATTCCTACTATATTTTACTATTTAGTGACCTTTTCCTTATTTTATGCATGAATGTGGATACTTCCATCATTAACAACATCCTAATCTGAGATAATTTCTTCATCCAACAATCGTTACAGAAAATAAATTATGGATGAAAACCCCATGGGTCACAGAAATATCTCACTTGTTCGATAGCTTCAACGTAAGGTGGAAAACACAATGGTCCGGGAATATGATTTGGAATGGTACAATCCTAACCCTTGAATCTACTTGTGATTTTCTCTAATTAATGAAATCGATGAGTCTGCATCATCTATGGAAATATGAGTTAAGATAGTGGGCCTCGTTGCAACTTCCAACTACTTTGGGATATATTTTTTTCCAGAGTTAGAAAATCACCACCTTCCATAACTGATGAAGGTGGACCAAGGAGTAAAATATAGCTACCTTCTAGTTCAGGGGCCACTGAGTAGGCCTCCTGTCAACCACCATTGCCATCACCATTCTACTAGTACACATCAGTCACCTTTTTAGGGTACCACCCTACACACTTCCACCTATGATACCCATGCATGGGAAACAAGGAATACACATTGGGTGGGGAAGGCTCTAGATAATTATGAGTGGGATCATATCCCCACTCTCACTGATGATGTCTTCCTGCATATTTCAAGATTAACTAGAGAGTAGGCACATATCCTTTCTCACTCAAAATAAGTATGCGGTCATATTCCTACAGTAAGCATGGGGGAGGAACATACACCTAGCCCTATGAATCATGCCCATCGGCATATTCCAGTGGAATAAGAGGGAAATCATGGGTATCATATTCCCACTTAAATAGAAGTTATCTTTCAGCTTATAATAGAGATATAGAATGTTCTTGATTATATCCACCCACACACATTACTAAAATGGAATCACATCATAGAAATAGCTGAAGAACTTTTTTGTAATATTATTGCATTGGTACATATACAAGGATATTCACATATTACTATATTTATAGCTAGGGTAGCTAAACACTCGGATCATTATGAACAAGTGGTTTCTTCAGAACAAGCACATATTTTTTCTCCCACCTAAGAGTATTATAGGAATATTTTGATAAAAGGAAGGGCATCAGACCATGATCATATTCCCATTCCAACTAGGTCTCACCAGGTGAGAGTGGAACATGCCCTGGGATAGGGCTACATGCCTATTGGAAATGTTTAGTGGCATATCCCAATGTCCCAATATTGGGATCATATTCTCGTTCTAACTAGGACTCACCAAGTGAGAGATGAACATGCCCTAAGACGTGATCATATTCCTGTCAAAGAAGAACAGTGACATACATTAAAGGGATATACTCTGGATCATATCCCAATGTAGACTAGGTATCACTTAGTGATAATGGTATAGGCCTCAAGACATGCTCATATTCCTATCAGTAAATTTTCATATCATATTCCACAAGATCATTAAACACAAGTACGTATTTTTACTTCTTTTGATGAATGACTACACCAACATGCGTTCATGGAAATACAGAGGGAGGTTCATATCCCTTCTCCCATTCCATAGTTCCTTGGAAATATTCAAGAGGGGATGTTAAATTTAGAATAGACTCATATTCCCATTACAACTTGGGTTCACCAAGTGACAACGGCAAATATCTTAGGGAAGGCTCATATCACTACTAAAAAAGACCATTGGCATATCCCAAAGGCTCAAAATCAAGCTCACACTCCCATTCAAATTGAGGCTCACCAAGTGATAATGAAACATGCCTTGGGAGAGGCTCATATTAATATCAATAATGAGGAAGATCATTGGAATATTCTAGTAGCTACTTAGTAGCAAGATCATACTCCCTCAACTCCATACCATTATAAAAAAGTTCCAACAACTATCATATATAAAGTTAATATCAATAAAAAATTCCAAAATGTAGGTTAGAATATTATGGCCATGATGTATAATGGGGCCAATATACCTAATCATCTCAATTCCAGTGTCCTTTAGTTCATTCAAGTCACATTATCAACACATCAAGGGTCTTTCTACTATTAAATTGAAGTAAAATATGATCATTGCCGTGATTTTACTCCTCGTGGTAGGGTGGAGATGGATCACAGGGACCATACTCCTAACATAAACTATAGTAATCCTCCCCATAGTGATATCTCCCACAAAAAAGGAAATCATCCCCTTTACGAGACACCTTCATATAAAGGGGTTTCCAATAATCAAATGCCTTCGCATAGAGATGTGATGAAAATGTCGGGGTAAACTACTTATAGTACCCCATAAATATCTAGCAGCACTCCACTATGGATAGTAGGTGACCCCATGAAGCATATTATGTGGTATGGCCATATAGAGGCATGTTTTTCTGTTGAAGAGGAATCCAACATTGACATATGCAATGTGTTAGCCAAAACAACCCCCTATCATGTTATGGCCCCTTTCAACATCAGACTATAAGATCCCAGATGTTCTATAAAATGAGTTCGTGACTTATCTAAACCAAAATACATGGGAAAATCATCAATGATTGAAGACTGGACACCTCCAATATCTAATATACAAGGGTATCCATTAGAACATCAAGATACTCTGTTGTCAGCTAGACCTAGTAGTTATCTCCATGGTCTGGGATATAACAACCATTATCTTTATTAAACATTAATACATGATTTAATAATATTATATTTTACTTAATAAAAACCAAAATATCAAGAATTATAGTGTCTTTTGGAATTAAGTACATTTAATTACATCTTTAATAATGAATTACAACATCTGTATTGAAAAATTCATCAACATATTTGAGAATTAAACTGCATTGGATAAACTAGAGAAATATATAATAAATGGTTGATCCATAAAGCCCGGTAAGGGAATAAACATGAAAAAAAAGAATATAATAATACATTTTAGGAAATGAAAATCCATGATTTATTGAGTAACATAAATAACAAGGCATTATATAGAAATATAATTACAAAATGGGAAACATGGAAAAAACTTAAAACACTGCATCATAGGTCATGGATAAACCACCATGAATTTATGGTTGAAAAAAGTACCATAAAGGAATCAGACACAACCCTATCCCAACATGACATATCATGATTCTAAACATTACCCAATGCATTAGAGAACTAAATAATTCTAGGTGCACATGTCACATTCATTTCATTATAATGCTTAAGTATACCACATGGATTATAAAAAATGGATTCTTTCACTATCATAATTTATTAAACTAACATGGGGTGTAGAATAAATAAAATTAATTCCCCAATAAAAAGGTATATCTGAATAAATTTGAACACTGTTGATAGGAAATTAGTATGATATTCACTACACAATTGGTTTTTCATGGAAAATTGCGGTCAAAATTCTACATCATAACAGTGTCACTTAAAAATTCAAAAAATGGGTTAATGAGAGATAAATGGGTATATTATCATTTTTAAATGAATTAGATAGTAATAGTGACTTTTATGTACATGTCCATAAATATGGAATTAGAAAAATAATGCATACTATAATAAATAAGCTTGAATAAAAAGATAAAGGAAATAATAATTATGAATTTTTGGTAGGGTAACAAGTGTACATGGGAGGGATTAATGAGAGAGAAAGGGGTATATCATCATTTATACAAAATAAGAGAAGTTTTTAGGAGGTTTAAGAACATATCCTATCAGAATTAATTGAATATAAGAGGGCATGACTTAGAATAGATTCTTGAATAAATGTGATAAAGAGAGGATCCCTTACTTGAATGTGTGGGACCAAAAGCTTGAAAAATGGATTATTGAGAGCTTGGGTCACCTTGGGAGGATTATAGAGAGGATAGGGAAGAGTAAGGAAGTTTTCCAAGGTTTTTTATTTAATAGAAGTTGGATATTGTGTGGGTTTATTTAGGGAATGAGTGGGGAATTCGTTAATATATCACAAACTTAGGTTTTAGACTCTATATAATAAACTATTCAAAAACAAAAACCTTATCAGGGTTTTTGACCATATTTTTTTTAAGAGTAGTTTTTTTAATTATTTTATTATGATATGGGCCTAACATATTAAAATAATTCCACTGTTTATGTGGAGGTGAGTCATAATTTTAAATAAATGAATTTAAAACTCTAGAATATATTATATAATTTGGGAAATTCATATCAGAATTATAAAATTAAAATCATATTTTTTTAAGTGGAAAAAATATATATGTCCAAAGATACCAATTATTGTATTTATGACATTATTTTTTGATCATTATGATGTCATAAAACACATCGTATATTTATACGGTATTTAATTTTTACCTGAAATTATAACTATATTAGAAAATTATGAAAAAGTATTCATTGGATAATTTCAATGAAATGATTCCAAAAATAATATTTATTTTATCTAAGTAATTTTATATATAAGTGAATTTTCTCTTTTAAAATAATATATTGAAATTAAATGAAAATGTTGGCTTTTTGAAAATAATAGTTTTTTGAACCCTTATAAAAATTATATTTCACTTCATAAAAATTAATTGAATATTTATAATTATTATATTATTTTTAAAAAAAAAATTAATTAAATACTATTTATTTCAAATATATATTAATTCAAAAAAATAAAACCATTATTTGAATTTGAATATTACATGAAAATAAAATTTATGTTTAATTGAATCAAAATAACAATCATTTATAAAGTAACAATGAAAATGAAAATATATTCATTATTCTATAATATATATATATATTCATATTATTAAGGATTTTATACATATCCCTTTATTACACCAGCATAATCCATAAGAGTAAGGTGAGAAACGGTGAGACTTTCATGGGGTTGTTCGGAAAAAATGGTTTGGGTTGTGATCTTGATGAGATTGATCTTCTCCCATAAACGGTTCTTCTAATGCTTATGTTTTTTGATCTCATCTTGGTATTTGTCAAGGCAGAAGTTCAGGGATTTTATATCCCTTAAAATCTTTAATAAATGGGTTTTCTAGGGTATAATTTTACTGGATGAGGCCATCACTTCCTTTTTCTGTGTCAATTGGATTTTTTAAAGCCAAGTTTTTATACTAGTCATATGATCACTAATTAATATCTATATTATCAACGAAAAATATTATTAATGTTCTTTTGAATCCAATTTGATATAATAAAACAAAACATGTGCATGTTTGTTCTATACCCATATTACATAATAAAAAATTAAATCATAAGAGAATATTATTTATAATAGTTTGGGTCATTACAATATCCCCCCCTTGAGAAATTTCCCCCTCAAAATTTTCATTTCACCCCCTTAAAATAGGTGAGGGTAATTATTTCCCATAACTTCCTCTCATTACCGTGTTGCTTCTTCAAACTATCAGTTTCTCTAAAACACTTTCACAAGTTGTATTGTCTTATTTCATATAACTTTGTCTCTGTGATTTAATACCTTCACTGGTTACTCCTCATAGGAACGATCATTCTCCAATGGTACCAGCTATGGAATGAGTACATGTGAGGGGTCAGGTATGTACTTCCTCAAGAGTGATACATGGAATAATTCTTGAACTTGAGATAGGTTAGGTGGGAGTGTAAGTCGATAGGTCACCACAAATATGTTATCAATGATCTCAAATGGGATGATGTTTCTTATACTAAGGTTTACCATATTCCCAAATCATATAATTCTCTTCCATGGATATTTATAGAGTAATACCATGTCTCTAAAAATCAATCTACAGGTCTCGTCGATGATTGACAGCATACCTCTTTTTTCATCTCTGAGTAGCCTTGATGTGTTGTCGAATAGTCTTAACATATTATCCTATTTACTTGAACAGTTTAGGACCTAGTAGTTTTAATTCCCCAACATCATGACAACATACATATTTATCACTCCTCTTCCCATAAAGGGCTTAATAGGGATCCATTTGGATGATCGAGTGGAAACTATTTTTGTAATAGAACTCAACCAGAGGAAGATTGTGATCCCTTCCTCATTTAGACTCCATTAAGCATGCTCTCAACATTTAATCAAGTCTTTGGATAGTCCTCTCAAATTAGACATCGTTTTGAGGGTGGTAGGTCATGCTAAAGGTCAACTATGTATTTAGAAAATTATAGGGACTCTTCTAGAAATTATAAGTGAATCTTGGATCTTGATCGGATATAAAAGATAGTGGTACTCCATGCAGCCTGACCACTTCCATAATCTATATCTGTGCAAGTAGATCTAGTGATAATTCATCTACTATCACAATAAAGTGTGTAGTATTTATATTATGATCCCCAACAACCCATATATCATTATTCCATCTTGATGTCTTTTTAATATTTTTGATAAAATCCATGGTGATGTTTTTCCACTTCCGTGTAGGCATGAGTAATGGTTTCATCATCCCCTTGGATTTTTTCCTTTATGCTTTCACTTAATTAAATACAATACATATTGATCTATATTATATGATCTCCTTCTTTATAATTTCGCACAAATAGTGTTCTAAAATATCATGGTATATCTTAATGATTCTTAGGAGGATGGATATGGTTAATCTATGTTCATCATCCAAAAAATCCTTCTTTGACTCAGGATTTTATGGTACACATATTCTTGAACCAAATCACACAACACCTTCATAATTATCATTGAAAACTAAGAATTTTCCTTTCCATATATGTTACACTTTCTTTTGAATTCCCACATCAACTCTTTGAGAATCTTTTAACCTCTTCATAAGGGACAGTCGAGAAATAATTTGTAAAAGGATTGTTGATGTTCTTTCCTTTATGATTCCGATGTCTGTCCTTTCAAAAGCTAAAAATATCAGATACCCCTCAATTCCCATCAATGATAGAATTTATAGATCCCTTCTGCTTATAACATATTCCAATTTATTTTCCTTCCCAAGAAAGTAGTGTATTGAGAATTCATAGTCTTTGATCAGCTCAAACCTTCTTCGTTGTCTCATATTCATCTCTTTCTGTGTGAATATATACATAAGACTTTTGTGATCCGTATATATTTTACAATTCTACCCAAAGATATAATGCCAAAAAAATTCGAAAACAAAAATCACTAAAACCAACTCTAGATCATGTGTTGGTTAGTTCTTTTCATGAAATTTTATCTTTCGTGAAACATAAGAAATGGATTTTTTATTTTTCATCAACACACATCCTAGAATATTCTTCGAAGAATCACTGAATACCACAAAAATATCTCCACTTGTGGTTAGTGTGAGCACATGTGTAGTGGTAAGCCCCATTTTCAACTCCTTAAATATCTTTTCACATTCATCATTCTAAGAAAACTTTACACCTTTCTGAGTTAGCTTGGTAAGAGGGTTTAATGATCGTGATAAATTTCTCACAAATCAGAAATAATACCCAGCTAACCCAAGGAAAATACAATTAAATGTCACATATTTTGGGCTCAACCATCCTTCAATTACTTCTATTTTGTAAGGGTCTACCAATATCCCATTTCTTGTGAATATATGCCCCAATAAAAAGACTTCCTTCAATTAGAACTCACATTTTATGTACATAGAACAGATCTTTTACTTTTTCAAGGTCTATATCACAGTACTCAATTTCTCCTCAAACTCCTCCTTACTTTTGGTGTATATTAAAATATCATCTATAACTAATACCACAAAATTTTCAAGGTAATATCTAAATAATTTATTCATCATGTTCATGAATATTTTTGGAGAATTAGTGAGTCCGAATGAAATTACTATGAATTCATAGTGCCTATTCCTTGTATGAAAAATAGCCTTGGGGGTACCCTACTTTTTCACTCTAACATGGTTATATCTTGACCGCAGATTCACCTTGGAAATGTATTGTGCTTCACATAGCTGATCAAACAATCCATCAATCCATGGAAGAGGATGCTTGTTCTTTATCATGATCCTGTTGAGCTCACGATAATCAAAGCAAAGGCACATTAACCCATCCTTCTTCATAATGAAGAGTACCAGGGTGACACATGGTAAAGTACATGGGAATATTAATCCATTATCCAGATTCTCCAGTAATTTTGTCTTCAACTACTCAAATTAGAAATCATATATTCTATATGGGGTATTGGATAATCGTAATTCCCCAGGTATATTCTCAATCGAAAATTCAAACTCTCTCATAGGAGGAAGATAATGAAATTCATTGGGAAACACATAATAAAATTCCCTCACAATGGGCATGTATTCATTGATGATTCTTTCATTAGACTTAATCATTTGAGTTGTATACACTTTCTCATAGGGAAATAATATCCATGCTTGAGATGTTTGTGCTATAGAAGATTCATCCTCCTCCTTGAAGTTTTACATAATGGGGGTCGATTTGCAATACAAAGAATGATTTTATTCTCATGAAAATTAATGATGGATCTATATAGGAAAATCCTATACATGCCTTGAATTACGTCAAATTCCAACAAAGAGAGAATGAAATGGATAACACAGAATTTAAACCCACAAATTGTGATAGGGGAGGAGTTCTAGGCTTGGGATGCAATAATGGCCCTATTTTCCATTTTCACCGATAACTCCACTTCCATGATTTTTAAGGTGTTTGAATATTTAAATAAAACATTCATGATACGAAGGAATTCATAGAACCAAAATCAAAATATGTGTTCACTATTATTGAATGAATAACTAGCATACATTCCAGCACCGCATTGTCGGGACTCACTTTGGTAATTGTTATGGAAAAAGATCTCCCTTAATGCCTTGGAGGTTGTTGGTTGTATCTAAAAACCCTCAATTAGGGCATTTGTTTAAAAACTCCATGGTTCCTTGAAGTTGTAGAAATTAACAATACATTGAGGGTTTACTAGAGCATTTCTTTCCTCTATCATAGTAGTGGGTTTTCCGTGCTGACAATCACTGACTAGGTTCTGTTGCTTACCACACCTATAACGTTTCATCATTACCTTAAGGGAAATTCTAGGGTACTATTTTCCACACATTGGGAAAGTGAGATGTAGAAATTTTTTGTCACCATTAGATATATCTGTAGAACCACTAGAATTTATCTCTAATTTCCTCTTATTATCCCCATGATACCCCTAAGATTCTCCATTCTCCATTCAACTTTGAGGGAAAATCAGAAAATTTACTCCTGGATATCAAAGTCACAGATCTCTAGGGATTTCCGTAGGATCGGTTTTAGTCCACCAAAGAAGTGGTCAACCTTGTACTCAAGGGTAAAAACAAATATGGTGTTCTATCATGAAATCATTATTATGTTTTCTTTTTATACATTGATAGATTCATCCATGTTTTTCATGAGGGTAAATAAATCCATTTTTATTTTAAGATGGAGTTTGAAAGGAAAATATTTATTGATTATTTTAGAAATAATTCAAAACCTTTTATTTGATCTTTTCCTTAGGATTTTTTTTATCAATTTCCACCACTAATCATCATCTCTTTCCATATGATAAATATCTAGTAGGACCATCTCTTGTTCGGAACATTGAAGGATGGAAAATATCTTTTCATTGGAGTTTATCAACTATTCCACGATTAAAGGATCATACGACCCATTGAAAGTAGGCAGCCTTTGACGCATGAAGATCTCAATTATATATTTTTCTATCGTAGGGTGGGTTTGGGCACTCCATATGATCTAGGATTCTATTCAGAACCAAAATCAGATGAGATCGTATCATTATGAAGTGTTTGATCCCTACTCTCATTGGTTTGGGAATCTCATTGGGACAGACATCACATTTCTCTTAACATGGATATGTTAATTGATTCCTCCTATTTTCATCAATTGAATATAATACAAGGAAAATTAAGGATTATTATATTTATATTTTAAACTCATAAATTAAAATTTAATGAAATTAAATGGATAACTTATAACATACATTTATTTCCTTAACTTATGGATTTCTAGGTTTCAGTCAATGTTATCAATGATCTATTTCCTAACACATACTCTTATGGGAATTTTTTTTACTCCCATTAAAATTGTTCATAATTATCTTATGAATTACCAAATAATATCCCTCATGAGTGTCAATATATGTGTTCAGTAAGGCTCGTTTTCATGTACCAGGTTACCCCGAGTCATGCCCGGAACACCTCATCGTAGTTATTACTCCTGGATAAATTTTTTCTAGAACCACATCCACTTGTAATATCCAGATAGGGATGTATTTTCTGGATAAACCACTTAATCTATACTAATCAAAATTTAGGGATGTTTTTATACATATTCTTATCCATAAGGTCATTTCTGGAGTTTTCTAATCCTAATCCCAAAAACAAATAAACATTTCCTATGATACCAACTATATCAACCCTTGTCTTTAATAAACATTAATACATGATTTAATAAAATAAAATTACAATTAAGACAACCCTAAATACCAAAAATTATTTTGTATTTTAGAATCATGTACGTTACATTAAAACTTTAAACATGAATTCCAAAATCTTTATTGAAAAATTTATTAACATGTCATAGATAAAAAATGTATTGGATAACCTGGGGTAATACATAGGAAATTAGAGATCCATATATCCTAGTATGGGAATAAAAATGGAATAAAATGAAGATAATAATACATGTTGGGAAATGAATATCAATGATGAATAAAAGAACATGAATAATAAGGCATGATATAGCATGATAATCATAACATGGGAAATTTGGGAAAAAATAAAACACTTCATCATAGGTCAAGGATAAACTACCAAGACTTCATGGTGGAAAAAGTAACATTTATTAATTAGATACACCACTTCCCCAACAAGAAATATCATGATAGTAAGCATTACCCAATTCATTTGAACGTAATATAATTTTGAGCACACTCTTCACTTTCATTTCATTCTCATGCTTATGTGTTCCACATTGATAATAAAACATGGATTCATTCATCATTATAATTTATTCCACAATAAAGAAGTGTCAAATACATACATGTAAGTCCCCAATAAAAATGTATATGTAAATCAAGTTGAACACCCTTGATAGTAAATTGGTATGATATTCACAAAAAAATTGGTTTGTCAAGGAAAACCGTGGTGAAAAATTTGAAGCCTAACGACGTCACATACAAATTAAAAAAATGGTTTGATGAGATTTGAATGGTTGTTTCATAAGTTTTAAATTATTTGTAAATTAATATGGAAATTTAAGTACATGTCCATATATATATAATTATAAAATGAAGGCATATGATAAAAATAATCTTCAATAAAAAGAGAAAGGAAAGGATGCATATGAAATTCCAGCATGGAAATAGGAGTACATGGGGGAGATTAATGAGAGAGAAAGGGTTACATCACCATTTATAAATAATAAGGGAAGTATAGAGGAGGTTCTAAAACATACCTTATCATTAGAAATTGAAAATGAAAGGTAATAACATAGAAGAGATTCTTTAATAAAAGTGAGAAAGAGAGGATCCATTACGTGAATGTGTGGCTCCAAAAGCTTGAAAAGACGATTCTAGATAGCTTAGGGTACTTTGGAATTATTCTGGAGAGGGTATGGAAGAGTAAGTACATGCTACAAAGATTTTTAGTGAATATAAGTGGGAACTTGGGTGGGTTTATATAGGGAATGAGTGGATAATTATTTAATATTTCATAAACATAGGTTTTGTACTCTATATAATAAATATTCAAAACCACAAACCTTCCGTGGTTTTTGGCCATGGTTTTTGAAAAAATGGGGTGTTTATTATTATTTTATTAGGATATGGGATGAAATTATAAAAAAAATCTTTTTCTTATGTGGAGGTGAGTCCCACTTTTAAATAAATGAATTTAAAACTCTGAAATATATTATATAATTAGGAGGTTTCATAAAAGAATTATTAAATTAATAAAATAAACATAAATCGCAATATTTGAAGGGTAAATAATATATTTGGATTATTATACACTTTATATTATTTATTTCATTATTTTTATAACATTATGATGTCATAAAACACACCGTATATTTATACGGTATTTAATTTTTACACGAAAATTCAAATGTCTCAGAAAATTATGAAAAATTAATCATTGGATAATATCAACATTAATATTCAAAAAATAATATTTATTTTATCTAATTAATTTTCAAAAAAATAATTTTTACTTTTAAAATAAGATGTGATATTAATTGAAAAATGTTAGGTTTTTTACAATTATAGTTTTTTGATCCCCAATAAAAAGTACATTTCACTTCATAAAAATTATATAACCCTTTGTAATTAATAAAAACTATTTAATAATAAAATTTTATTAAATTAATATTTATTTCAAAAATCCATTAATTCAATAAAATAAATCCCTTAATTGAATTTTAATATTACTCAAAAATTCTATTTTTCTTTAATTGAAACAAAATAAAAATCATTTATAAAATAACAATAAAAATGAAAACAAATTCATTATTCTATAAAATATATGCATTCATATTATTAAGGTCTTTATACATATCCATTTGTAACACTAGTGTATGCCCTATGAGTAACATGCATGATGGTGAGTCTTTTTTGTGGTTGTTCAACAAACATGATTTGTTCTATGATCTTCATTAGCATGAACATATCCTATAAATAGTTTTTCTCATGAAAAAGTTATTATATCTCACCTTGAGAATGTTTAGGGAAAATATTAGTGATTCTATCTCCCTTATAATCTTCAATAAATGGGATTCATTGGATGCAATCCTACTGGATGAGGCTATCACTTACTTTATTCGAGCCAATAATATTTTCTAAAGCCCTATATTTATCATTCTCATGTGATTAGTGTTTAAAGGGTATATTATAAAAATATAAGATTATTAAAATTTTTTTTAATCCAATTGGATATTATAAAACAAAACAAGTTCATGTGTTTTTTATAACCATATTCTATAAAAAAACTTTAAATCCTAAGGGAATTTTTTTATAACATTTCCAGTCATTACACGAGATCCAAAACTAGAAAAGAACCACAAAAATATGAAACATGATTGCCTCCATTACATCAAAAAACAGTAAAAATTGATATGAAAAGTCACATCATGAATCCATATTTGAGGATGGGGAATGTATGGAGCGTTACACTTCACCACACCCCTAGAAAAAAAACCTTCAAATATGGTGTCCTGTAATATCATAGCTTCTGGAGAAATCAGGGGGACCAGGTAACACTCAGACTAGTTGGTCACTACAATAGAATGAACCGGCTTTGACGATGCACAGACATCATGAATAGAGGGATAGAATATCCATAATATCTTTGAACTACGCCCCTCAAAGGAGTTAGTATGTATTTCAGACATGAAATCCAAAGTTTCTATCAACTTGATAGATTCATATTGAAACTGACTCACATCATGAGTTTCCATTAAACTCAACTCCTACATTATCATAGTTGTGTCGCGTCAAATGGGACTTATTAGAAACTTCCATAGTAGATGTCGAGGAGGGAATCCATCCCATCGGGTAGGGGAATATCTACGACAACCTCTACCCCATGGATCCATATTTCCTGGGAGGATATAGGAAATGTCATCAGCATGTAAAAATAAACCCCATTCCACTAGGATGGGGTATTTACATCTCAATCACCATCACTAGGTTCATCATCCCTTGAGAGGGTCCTTGAGAAATCAAAAATGATTCTATATTAACCCTATATCGGTTGGCTGGGGGAATTTATATGTCAATTTATATCTCAGGAGTCATCAAATAACTAACTTGAATCATTGGATCATCAAAAATAGGATCAATCAATTCTAATCGTTTCCCCAAATAACCCCAATACTAATTGGTTGGGAGCATTTTTACCATCATCATCGTTGTATGGAGAATTTGTCTTCTCCAGGATGGGAGGTAAATATCAATGTTCAGAATCCCATATGTTCCTACCACCACAAGATAAAAATATTCTATTCATGGAGCATTTTAAAATCTTGACAGGAAACTCCCTCAAGGTCACTACTCATAGGCCAAGAGAGGAGGAGCGTACAAATAAAGAAATCAGATCCCACTAGGGTGGCAAGAAAAAATGGACCAATATGGTCAGGGGTTTCAGAAACGACCCTAATATAAGCAGTGAAAAAACATCATGTAGATTTGAAAGTAATAGAACAACCACCATTTATTGATACTCCTCTAAAAAATTCTTTACTATCAATATGAAATGTATTGTGAATCCATATTCAAATTTAGAGGGTAGCAACACGAAAAACTGACCTCAAGTGGAGGGTGATCTAGATACACCAAATAAGGCTGCATGCATCTGGGACTAGAGGATGCTATGAAACATGGCACTTCTGAATATTAAGTTTCCACCTCTATAGTGGATCAATTCCAAATAAAAAGGTAAAAGTGTGGCTACATCGCAATCAACACCCTAAAGAATCAAATTTACTTCATTGGAGGATTAGTTTTCACAATATGAGAATAAGATACAAACTCTCAAAAAACTCAATGGGAAGATACTTAGGGTAAATATTTCCTTTGGGTGTTGTCTTTAGGCTGAGTTAACTATTCCTCATACCATACATTTATAAAGATCAGATCCACTAAAAAGAGTTGAATATGAGTGTCATATTGGCTTTGGATCCAAGATCTCGATCTACATAAATGTGGAAGTCGAAAATGATCATGACTTTCCCCCATTTTGGCGATATCCACTTCCTCACCAAGAAGATTATTCACTCTTAAAAGGAATAAAGAATTAGTGGGAGATAAATGAGAGGTCACCTCATCAACCAACACCCAATCCCTCTAGATTTGAGGAAGCTCATATAGTTTTACCCCTAGATATTCTTAACATCATGTAGTCCCTGGCTACTCAAATGGAAGCCATTTAAGGGGGACACACACTTTTGCAGCCAAACAAGAATCCATATCCCAAGTGGGTGGATGACACTTTTCCCCCACCCAAGTTTGGTAATCCTACCTTCTCTACCTTTAACGGTGTAGGAGACCCGAAAAATCATCTCACACACTTCGTATCACGATTTAGTCTAATGAAGGTCCCTAACGATCAACCCGAGGAAAAAATATGAGGTGTTTTGTACAAACTATGATAGGGATAGCCTTTGTTTATTATAGTAGTCTTCCAGATGGATCCATTACAGGATGGGAATAATTTCTTCATCAATTACTTTATTATTTCAACTAAACTCTAATAAAAACAAAAAAAACTATATCTAAAAAAATATAAGAAACAAGAAAATTAGAGGGTTTATGAATCCATTTCCATATGGAAATGATTAAACTATTCACTCAACATCTCTCTATTACAAGAGAATTTTCTAGAACTTTGTGTTTAAAATATTTAAGATGAGATGTAGATTCATCTGATCTCAGTGAATTATCTGGATAGGTTCTATGAGTTTCTAGAAATGGAAAAATGATTAGAAGATGCCATTTAGAAAGACAGATCCAAATCTTGACTCATTCCCTTAGCACTGGAAAAAATTCTAGGCAAAGAAGAAGCTCTAGATATCACTCTCAAAAAAGTAGCAGTGCCTATCCAAGCATCTAGGAAGGTCCCAAATAGCCTTTCACCTACTATAAGTTAGAAAAAACCATAAAATATCCCTCGGTCAAAAGAAAAATGAAATCAAGTTCTCCCAAGATTTGAGTAATTAACGAATAAAGAATACTCATACTGAAATGAACATGTCCCCAATTACATTCTCACAGCCTTGGAAAATATCCTGATCAAGATACCATATCCTAAGAAGAAAAATGAGGTTAACCTCACCAACTATCCTAACTAAGTTCTTTTCCATAGAAGTTTGTTTCATAATATCCATGACTTCTTCATCTTCAAATACATACTTCAAAGAATAGTCAATTTTTTATAGGTGGTGTTAGATAACTACTCATAGTACATAGAAAACATAACTATTTTCTATTTTATAATAAGAGAGTGATTGGAAGAATGTTCTGGTGAGGTATGGATGGAAGTCAACAACAGGATGACTCTGGGGACATTTGATCTATCTTATGCCACCCTAAGAGAACAAATTTGCAAACAAAAAATAGATCCACCACCCTAGAAGGTGACATCAGATATGTCTCCCAAAGGTGGATGTAACCATCAAAAGTAGGAGGAAACAAAATAGGAGGAGTCATATTATACTCTTATACGAGCTCTAACTATTACAGATTTTTCCCCTACAACATCTAAAGAATGGGAACCACCCCACCAAATAGAACATTCATCGAATGAAGAGCTCATATTTGGTTTCATTAAATTGATACAATTGGAATACCCATTCTATGATAATGAATATTCATCTATGTATGAGTTCCCCACACCAAACTAGGTAACAAGTGGCCTCATGCACATGAACTAGGGATACATGGGACAACATGGGCATGGTCAAATCCAATATTCTAATCACATCCCCATAGAATGCATATATGTAGCTAATACCCATGGAAAAGTTCTCCAATGATTACATAAAAGATGTAGAGGTTTCTTAGAACCCTACAGTGGACAATCATTCCCATTTTCCTTGCATGACCACATAGAGGGGGTGCATATAATCTCATTAGTCTAGGAAATGGGGAAGGCCTACAAAACCTTCCCCAGTAGAAGTAAATTCTCCCTCAGTCTTTGCACAAGCACCATTCCCATCCACCTAAAACACCTCATCTTCTAAGCCACATGTCCATAAGAAAACCCACCGCAGGAAGTGCCGAGCTTTGAAAAAAAATTATGAAATTTTGAAATAGGAAACGGTTGTCTCATCCAAGATATAAATCCTCATTACTCTCTTTATTTAAAAAGAACTCAGAGAGGAACTTGCTAAAGCCTTATAAATCTCACATGAATTCAATTCAAAAGTTGGTTCAACCAAATTTTATCAAATAGAGACCATGTCAGCAGAATTCTATGTCGTCATCTAGTTCACTGAACAAGATTAGGAAGAGGTCATCCAAGGACACATCAGACCCCTATATGTTTTAGGTAGACACGATAATGTTTATATCCAAATTAATCGAGTTGAAAATGATTCTAGGATCAATGTCATCCTGAGTTGAACCATATGAAATTTTGGATATTGAGAAGCAGATTTGTCTCCCACAAATATGACCATTCAAGTGTATGATAAGTGTGAGAAAATAATTGTTGGGAAGATCAACCTCAGGGCTCTATTTGGGAATCTCACGTACAATGCTCAGTTTATGGTAATTCAGAAAGACACTACATACAATGTCCTTCTCAAAAGGCCCTTGCACCAAATATACATGGAGCTACCTTAAAAACTCCACCAATGTGTGAAATACCCCATCGATGGAAAGGGTGACATACTACATGGTGATAGTCCCCCCCCATCAAGGCTTATGAATACACATATGTTGAAGCAAGTTTCTACAAATGGAGAGACAAAACACCAGTGGTGGAAGGTGATATAAATTTCTAATCCCCCAACGGATTTTGTAATGCCCCTACAAATCCCTGGAATATGCTCGATAGTGACTATTGCTCCCCATAAATCTAGTTGAGGTGAAAAGCCTTGTCCTAGAGGCCTTAGACCCTCCTGTACCTAGTAATAGTGTGAAATAAATTCTACTCATACATATATCTACAAAACCTATGGTAGTAAGAGATGATAATTTCTCTTATTATGGCCTCTATCACCCTGATAGTGGGATAGAATCCCCTAGATTTCCAACTTCATCTAAAAATGTCTCCACAGACTCAGAAGTGAAAGAAGAAGATAATGACCTTAAGAATGCCCCTCCCACATTCTAGAAAGTTGTCTCTACCACCATTGACAATATCTAAAAGGTAAATCTAGGTATATAAAAAGACTCATGGCCTACACTGATTAGTGTCTCCATGCCCCTTGAAGAGAAAGATATGTACATTTCATTTCTAAATCAACATTTATATGTGTTCACTTGAAACTATACAGAAATGCCCAATAAAGACATAATATAAAAAAGATCTAGTATAGCCTTTGTCTATGAACACTATTCTTAATCCATTATATCCCAATCATAAATACACATGTGTTTGATCCTGGCCTTTTATAGAGTCATCTCATGTGCGTTTTTCAGGTACTTTTTGTTTTTTTGAAGTACCTTTGCATTGGAATTGTAGTTTGAGGTGAATTTGGGTGAATTTTTAAGAAAAATATAAGGATAGAGGGTTGTGGATAGTTTGCGCACTGTTTGAAAAAAAATTTACCCAAAACCTAGGTAATTGTGTGAACTGTGCAAACATGGACAATGAGTTCCTCATGGTTTTCACACGTTTTCCTTAATCGTGCACCACTTCTAGGTGAAACCGTGCACGTGGAACAATTTTCTATGCAAAATAGTTTTTAAATCACCCAAACCTATGAAACCCTTTATATTTTAACCTAGGCTCAGTCTTGGCGAATTCTAGGTGATCCCAATTCTTATCTAAGGGATTTAAAACATGATTCCAACACCATACTTCAAGATCTAAGGACCAGATTGAAGATCCTCTCTCTTCCTGGTAAGTGTATTTCCATTCAATGCTTCTACTATTCATTCCTCTATATTATTTCGATCTTTTCATAGAAGATCTCCACTATTTCAATAGATCTAGTCCTATGATTTGAGATCTAGATCTAGGATTGTGGATCTAGATCTAGATTTTCAAGATCATGATTCCCTCACTCATAATTTTTTATTTCAGGATTTAGATCCATATATTGATTGACATCATTATGTCACTCTGATTTTGGGATTTAATTTGGAAAAAATCTATCAACAAACTAGGGTGGGTGGTCTAAATCTAAATTCCATAGTCATGGATTTGATATGTATATGTGAGATTATTGTTTTGATAGATTCCCTTTGTAACACCCTGAGATTTTATGAAAAATTTTCTTTTTAATTTCATTAATTTATTGTGTTGTACACTACACCAAAATGAGCTTACACAACACTCATCCTTGACTTGCCTTTCATTACACGTAATCGCGACCTTCCTTGATAGCGTGTGTAGTACGCAATACCGAGTTTCACTAAACAACGATATGCTATTAAAATATTATTAAAACTAGCCGTTATGAATAGTAATAACTACTTTTTGAAATTTTTAAAATTTTACCTTTCAAAATGGACCTCATTTTTGGATTCGGAATACCGAAATTAGCCTAGGGTAAAATTTTGGTATTTTTCTGAAAACTTTCAATTTTTGATGAATAGTGAAACCACTAAGTGGTAGGTTAAAAACTGAATTTTGCATAAAACTTAATTTCACCGATTCTGTGAATGGAATTTAGAAAATCCGACAAACACGGTTGATATCAGTAAGTAAAATGTGGTTCAATGAGATAAAAATAGTTTTTTTGGTGAATAGTAACTTTTTACTTTTTTTTACCGCGGTTCATAGTAAATAGGGTAACTAAGGGTAAATATGATATTACTATTACCCTAAAACATGTCATAATCCTATTGGACAAGTGTATCTCGATAAAAAACAAACTTAAGTGTAAAATATTATCATTTAGGCCCACTTGGATTAGATTAGGACATTTATTATTATTAAATTCAAAGAAGAGTTAAAAGAGTTAAAATCAAAGTTTATTTACTAAAAATTTTTTAATATAGGGTTATACATAATATAATTTCGACTATAAATATTCATTAGAGAGAAAAAAAGATTTCCTACATAATTATATTTTATTTATAATTTTTAGACATTAAATAAATTAATTTATTTATGACACAACGATGATGCAGTAATTACCCTTTTAAAGAAATGTTAACATAATTGATGTTATAAATGCACAAATAAATGTAATTTTAGACTTTTTATGAATTACACTAATTTTATAGGTTACTATGATATATTAGTGTTGATTTAATCAACTTTTTTCGAACATATAATTCTGTTATTACTTTCACAAAAATCATATATCAAATAGTGTCAAAATTGACACAAAATAGTTTTTAAATCAAATATTATATTATTAATTGTTATTTTATTCCTAAAAATATAGGGTTCGGCCAAATGACTTAGATAAGGATAGATATATTAATAATAAACAACTTTAGGTTCGTTTGTCTTGATATAGTAAGTTTATTAACCATATAGTGTAATAAAACAAAAAGACACGGTACAAGTTAAATTATTTAACTTAGTGTTAAATCTAATTGATAAGGTTAAAATAATAACATAAACTTGTCTAAATCCTATTGGATGAGAGGATTTCGACCCATCCCCACTTTATCTTCGAAATAAGACCATTTGGAACCATTATAAACCGAATTTGACCTTAATATAAAATAATATTTTGAGATTTTCCTAAGATGCCCCTCTCCTCCCTTATAAAAGGGAACCTCCTCCCCCTCCTCCTCACACCAATTTGAGCACTCAAGCTCGGCCAACCCCTGCCATTTTCTCCTCTCCACATCCCTAGAATAATCCTAGAGGTCCTGGTATTCTTCAAAGACCAATCTTAGTTCCCTAAGTGGAGGATTCAAGGAGGCCTTCCAAAGAAGAGGAGCTTCGTACACGTACAAAGCAAATCGGACCTAAGGTAAGGGAAATATCACAATCTCATTTTTATCTGAGATTGTTTATTCGTAAGTATTTACTGGGGTGTATTTTATCATCCACATCCATGTTTCATCAATATTTAATATTATTTCCATCCACCTACAATTGTTTAAATCCATTTTTACCCTTAGGTGAGTTTTTAGTAATATGTATGAAAGGAATCTTTTGTCGTTTTATGTACGAGGTACTTATTGAATTTTCCGACAAAAGTACGAAAAATGTTTTTTTAACTTATACGGAAAGAATGGATTTTTAAAACATTATTTCCAAGAAGCTTCCTTTACAAGTTTTCAAGTTTATATTTAATCAACTTCATTTAATTGTATGACATGTTAAGAAAGGAAAATAATTTTTGAAGTAGAAAGGATATTTTCCTCAAGAATGGAGTTCAAATGTTTTATCAAAATTATTTTCCATCTAAGATAATATAGGGTTCTGTTTTTATCCCTATTATTACATTTATTTGATTATGTTTTGAAGAAATTATTTTTATGAACTCATTTACCTTATATGATTTGTTTTATGATGTCATGATGTTTCAAGAATTCCATTTTTATTACATGGGTTATGCAATGATGTATGATTTATGATTTTGTGGAACACATAAGAAAGGATTCATTATAAGATGGATGGGACCTATATCTCCCTCCAATGCATTGGGTAATGATTTTATATCTCATGAGATAGACATGGATGGAACGGTAGGTTATACCGGTTCAGTGAAACAGGACTGAAACGAGGGTGACTCGGTTCAGAAAGGGACTTTGTCCACTAAGATAGTCTTGGAAATGAGTCTTGACTAAAAAGAAATTATTTTCTATGATTATGTGTGTACGCCACAAAGTTTCATGTTTTAAGTTATGATTATTGTGATTACATTTTACTGCCATGATTCATCCCATGTTATGAAATTATGATCTCTTTTACAGGTTAAGATTTCCAAAATGTTATGTTCTTTTGAATTTGATGTGATTGATATTTCTTTTGTTTACCCTTACTGAGAATTTGAGCTCACCCTTTTATGTTTTCTTTTCCCCAGGATATAAATAAAGGTTTTAGGTAAAAAAAGGGAAGATCTTTATGGGAGATGTTGAAGATCTTTCACCACGATTAGAAGATTTTATTCTAAGTTTCCAAAGACACTAAACTATTACGGTCCTTGTGTGTGTGTTTTTGTAATGTACTAAGTATTCTGCAAAAGTAATGTAATGTCCATGTACGATAAGCTTCGGGTCTCTACAGTTGGTATCAGAGGAAAGGTTTAGTCAACCTTTGGAAACTAGGATGCGAGAACTTTAGTGAGATTCCTAGAGATATTTCTAAGGTATTTCTAGGGATATCTCTAAGGTTAAGTATACGTATATGTTATAGTACTAGAATTACGCTAAAGATCATAGAATTAAACCTAAGATGTTAGATATTGAAGGTACTCCCCCTTTATTATGTTTTTTTCCCTTGCATGATTTTTGCCTCTCATACTATTCTTTTTGGATTTTAGACGATGGCTGGAACCCGAAGGAACCGTGTTGATAAATGCAATGGACAATGCAATGATTGTCCTCATGAACAAAAAAATGTTATGGGATATGGAGTGAAAAATCTTATTTCTATACTTACACAAGCTATGAATCATTCTGGACTTCCAAATGAGCAGAGAAGGGAACAATATTCTATTGAGTCCTTCATGAGGCAACGTCCACCTTCTTTCAGTGGGACGTCTGATCCACTTGTTGCTGAACAATGGATCAGTACCACTGAAAAGATATTTTCAGTTCTTCAATGTTCTGAACATGATAAAGTCATCTTAGCAGTATATCGTTTGGAAGGTGAAGCTGATCAATGGTGGAATCTTATCAAGAATACGAGTCCAAGAGATGAAATTGAGTCCATGGAATGGGACGAGTTCAAGAACTTGTTTTTCAGTAAGTAGTTCCCTCGTATTCTTCGAACAAAGATGGAAAAGGAGTTTCTTGAGCTAAAGCAAAAGGATGATGAATCTGTTGGTATATACGAAGAGAATTTTACAAGACTTGCAAGGTATGCATCTGGCATTATCATCCAACCTGAAATTAAAGTTGATCAATTTTTCAGTGGCTTAAAACCAAGTCTTCGAAGGTCATTATCTATAAGAGACTTCAGTTGCTATGAAGAAATTGTGCGTTGTGGTATCAAGGTAGAAATTGAAGTTGGTGTTACATATCCATCTCATGGTTTTGACAAGAAACGAAAGATGGAGTTCAAGGAGAAATCTCAGAATAATGGTGAAAAAAAGATGAATGTTTCCTTATGCACAAAGTGTGGAATTGAGCATGGTGGAGATTGTCTTAAAGTGACTAGAAAATGTTTTAAGTGTGGAAAAGAAGGTCATCGAGCAGCTGAGTGTCGAAGTAATGGAAAAAGGGTTTCTAATGATGTGAATAAAGCAAACACTACAGAGAACGCACCACCAACACTTCAATGTTTCAAGTGCAAGGAGATGGGACATTATGCCAATAAATTCCCTAATCCAAGGGTTAGTGATGATCGACATGAGCAACCTCTTAAGGCTAAAGACAAAGGAAAGTCACATGCAATTTCTATCAGCAATGTGGAGTATGGTAACGATGTGGTGGAATGATTAAGTGTTTATGTAATGGGATTCCAAAATAATGTTGTATCATGGAGTATTGGAATATTTATGTATTGGTCTAATGTGGTATTCAAAGTGATTGAGAAGTTTTTAATAAGATGATATGCGCATAATGAAGGGAAAATGAGAAAATGAAATGTTTAACAGTATTCATGAGCTCATGATTGATATAAGGACTAAGTGATATAATGGTTTGAGTATAAATAATTTTGAGGATTTTGGTTTGTGGAAAGTGTTAACTTTTAACTGCATTCATATTTTCACTAAGGCTCACTGGGTATTCATTATTCAAGAGAATACATGATTAAGGCCTTTGAATGTTTGGAATGTGACCAACAAGACATATCTTATGATATATGGGGATCAACGACAGTATTAAATCTCTGGTAATCGTTTTGACTGCAGTATTATGGATAAGCCTAAAGATTAGAATGGATTATGTTGGACATAAGTTAGTATTGTTTAAGAATAGAAGTTTTTTCGATATTATTGATGGGATGTTATAGTAATATAGTTTTAGAAAAAGGACAACCTGCAGGACGGGCGACAGCCCATCGCGTCGGACAAGGATGTGGGAATCGAACCCACAACCGAAGTGCGACTGGCCTTTATCGCCTACCACTAGCCTACCGGAAGTCCCTGTTTAGTAGAAACTAGTTTTATTATATTAAGTAGTATGATATATGAAGTATATGTCCATTTTAGGAACTATATATGATTAATCTCACTATAGAATGACTTATGTATATTTAATAACTTTTTCTAACCTTTTGTTTGAGACAGATGGAATGACCCGTCATTCTATCACATGATCTGCTAATACTTCACGAATAACAAATTCAACTTCATTTATTTAAGATATGAAGTGGAAATTTTTCAAGGCACGAACAATAGTGAGATTGTACCAAAATAAAGTAAGTATTTATTCTAATTCAAATTCTTCAACTTTAGGGAAACGATCTTGAACACCAAAAATGTTTTCCTAGTGCTCTTATATCTAATTAATCAAATGGTACCTTAGATCGTCACAAATTTATGGCTTTGTGATTGTTCGCTTTTCCATAGCCATGTTCTCTACCACTCTCCATCAGAACATGATGGTTAGATTTCTCTTCCATATCCATATTTTAACCTATGTGGAAACCCAGTGATTAGTTTATTTGGGTAACCGTTACGTTTCATACTTTTGTTTTTAAAGATTGGTTTTGGTATTCCTTTTTACGATGTGGGTTTCGATTAAAGAAACTTTCAAATAGTAAACCATTTATAACCCCGACGAATTTCGAGGGAGAAATTCATTTTAAGGGGGGTAGAATGTAACACCCCGAGATTTTATGAAAAATTTTCTATTTAATTTCATTAATGTATTGTGTTGTACACTACACCAAAAGGAGTTTGCACAACACTCATCCTTGACTTTCCTTTCATTACACGCAATCGCGACCTTCCTTGATAGCGTGTGTAGTACGCAATACCGAGTTTCACTAAACAACGATATGCTATTAAAATATTATTAAAACTAGCCGTTATGAATAGTAATAACCAATTTTTGAATTTTTTTAAATTTTATCTTTCAAAATGGACCTCATTTTTGGATTCGGAATACTGAAATTAGCCTTGGGTGAAATTTTGGTATTTTTCTGAAAACTTTCAATTTTTGATGAATAGTGAAACCACTAAGTGGTAGGTTAAAAACTGAAATTTGCATAAAACTTAATTTCACCGCTTCTGTGAATGGAATTTCGAAAATCCGATAGACACGGTTGATATCAGTAAGTAAAATGTGGTTCAATGAGATAAAAATAATTTTTTGGTGAATAGTAACTTTTTACTTTTTTTTACCGCGGTTCATAGTAAATAGGGTAACTAAGGGTAAATATGATATTACTATTACCCTAAAACATGTCATAATTCTATTGGACAAGTGTATCTCGATCAAAAACAACCATAAGTGTAAAATATTATCATTTAGGCCCCCTTGGATTAGATTAGGACATTTATTATTATTAAATTCAAAGAAGAGTTAAAAGAGTTAAAATCAAAGTTTATTTACTAAAAAAATTTTAATATAGGGTTATACATAATATAATTTCGACTATAAATATTCATTAGAGAGAGAAAAATATTTCCTACATAATTATATTTTATTTATAATTTTTAGACATTAAATAAATAAATTAATTTATGACACAACGATGATGCAGTAATTACCCTTTTAAGGAAATGTTAACATAATTGATGTTATAAATGCACAAATAAATGTAATTTTAGACTTTTTATGAATTACACTAATTTTATAGGTTACTATGATATATTAGTGTTGATTTAATCAACTTGGTTCGAACATATAATTCTGTTATTACTTTCACAAAAATCATATATCAAATAGTGTCAAAATTGACACAAAATAGTTTTTAAATCAAATATTATATTATTAATTGTTATTTTATTCCTAAAAATCTAGGGTTCAGCCAAATTACTTAGATAAGGATAAATATATTAATAATAAACAACTTGGGGTTCGTTTGGCTTGATATAGTATGTTTATTAACCATATAGTGTAATAAAACAAAAAGACACGGTAAAAGTTAAATTATTTAACTTAGAGTTAAATCAAATTGATAAGGTTAAAATAATAACATAAACTTGTCTAAATCCTATTGGATGAGATGATTTAGACCCATCCCCACTTTATCTTCGAAATAATACCATTTGGAACCATTATAAACCGAATTTTACCTTAATATAAAATAATATTTTGAGATTTTCCTAAGATGCCCCTCTCCTCCCTTATAAAAGGGCACCTCTTCCCCCTCCTCCTCACACCAATTTGAGCACTCAAGCTCGGCCAACCCCTGCCATTTTCTCCTCTCCACTTCCCTAGAATAATCCTAGAGGTCCTGGTATTCTTCAAAGACCAATATTAGTTCCCTAAGTGGAGGATTCAAGGAGGCGTTCCAAAGAAGAGGAGCTTCGGACACGTACAAAGCAAATCAGACCTAAGGTAAGGGAAATATCACAATCTCATTTTTATCCGAGATTGTTTATTCATAAGTATTTACTGGGGTGTATTTTATCATCCACATCCATGTTTCATCAATATGTAATATTATTTCCATCCACCTACAATTGTTTAAATCCATTTTTACCCTTCGGTGAGTTTTTAGTAATATGTATAAAAGGAATCTTTTGTCGTTTTTCGTACGAGGTACTTTTTGACTTTCCGAAAAAAGTACGAAGAATGTTTTTTTAACTTATACGGCAAGAATGGATTTCTAAAACATTATTTCCAAGAAGCTTCCTTTACAAGTTTTCAAGTTTATTTTTAATCAACTTCGTTTAATTGTATGACATGTTAAGAAAGGAAAAGTATTTTTGAAGTAGAAAGGATATTTTCCTCAAGAATGGAGTTCAAATGTTTTATCAAAATTATTTTCCATCTAAGATAATATAGGGTTCTATTTTTATCCCTATTATTACATTGATTTGATTATGTTTTGAGGAAATTATTTTTATGAAGTCATTTACCTTATATGATTTGTTTTATGATGTCATGATATTTCAAGAATTCCATTTTTATTACATGGGTTATGAAATGATGTATGATTTATGATTTTGCGGCACACATAAGAAAGGATTCATTATAAGATGGGTGGGACCTATATCCCCCTCCAATGCATTGGGTAAAGATTTTATATCTCATGAGATAGACATGGCTGGAACGGTAGGTTATACCGGTTCAGTGAAACAGGACTGAAACGAGGGTGACTCGGTTCAGAAAGGGACTTTGTCCACTAAGATAGTATTGGCAATGAGTCTTGACTAACAAGAAATGATTTTCTATGATTATGTGTGTACGCCACAAAGTTTCATGTTTTAAGTTATGATTATTGTGATTACATTTTACTGCCATGATTCATCCCATGTTATGAAATTATGATCTCTTTTACAGGTTAGGATTTCCAAAATGTTATGTTCTTTTGAATTTGATGTGATTGATATTTATTTTGTTTACCGTTACTGAGCATTTGAGCTCACCCTTTTATGTTTTCTTTTCCCCAGGATATAAATAAAGGTTTTAGGTAAAAAAAGGGAAGATCTTTATGGGAGATGTTGAAGATCTTTCACCACGATTAGAAGATTTTATTCCGAGTTTCCAAAGACACTAAACTATTACGGTCCTTGTGTGTGTGTTTTTCTAATTTACTAAGTATTCCGAAAAATTAATGTAATGTCCATGTACGATAAGATTTGGGTCTCTACACCCTTAATAATTTATTTCCTAGATTAGAGTAATTAGTAATGTGAAATTGACTTGTTGATGCCTTAGTGATTAAAGAGATGATTGAACCATGAGGCTAAGGGGATGTCCAAATAAATGTTTGATTTGGGGAAATTGTTTATGGGTTGATATATTTTAATTGATATATTGATTTTGGTTGGGATCATGATAATTAATCAGTGGAATTATTTATGAGATAAGGATTGTCTATGTAAGATAATTAATGGTGTATTATTTGTGTGCCTTGTTGTTTTACTGAAATAATTAATTATTAGAATAATTATGATAATTTGAGATTTTATTAGGATAATTAACTATAGATAATTAATTATGGAATGAGATTAATGTATATTGATTAGTTAATTGATGAATTAATTAATTGGTTGTGAACTTAGTTAAATAAGGGTTAACTAATGAGTTTTGATGTATTTAACTAATTTTTGGATTAGTAAGGTTTTGATGTGAATAATTCTTTGTTAATTAATAAATAATATAAACAATTTAGAATGTGGGTGCTAGACATGGCATTATAGACCAATTGAGAAGTTGGGGATTACACATGGCATTATACCCCAATAGTTATCCAAGATCATGTGATGTGAGGTGGTAGACATGGAAATATACAAAATATAGGATTTGGGGTGGTAGATGTTGCAATATACACCAGATGAGATTTGGGGTATTAGGCATGGAGACCTACACTGAATGATATTTGGGGTGTTTGAAAATGGAAAGGCCCTAGGATAGGTTTTTGGTTGGGAATAGAGCATGGGTGATGGAACCAGATGTGGTTTGGGACCTAGTATGGAGTCGTTGTGTATTTAATTTTAGTCTCATTATAGACACTTGGCCCTTGTATTGTTACATAATGTTTTCCCTTTCAGTTGAGTATGGTATTTCCTATTTGGACTATCTTGTGACCTTGGTTTTGTTCTTGTGATTTATATGCTTCGGCACTTGATTATTGTTGTTTTGTTCTACTGGTACTTTACTTTGATAAAGAGGGTATAGTCTCCCCATGAATGACTTGCTAGAACCTCACAGCTATTCGACACCCACTAACATATGGGGATGGGAGCTTGAGGGCATGTGACCGACCGACATGGGGCCTTGTTCCAAGGAACCTAAGTTAGGATGTTACAAAGTGGTATCAGAATAGTTTTCCTTCATTCTTATTCTTTTTTATTAATGATTTGGGAAAGGTAGACATGAGACTAGGAAGATTCGGGGCTTGGAAATGAGGTTAGGAATGGGAGGTTTAAACCCAAGTATCGGGTAGAACCATGGGTACTTAGGGTGGGATTTTTGTTATTTCTATTTGTTGTTAAAGTTGGATATTATTTCACATTGGGTGAAACACTTGTGGTGTGATGTGATTGAGATTTTTGAGATTTTTTGAGTGATGATTCATGGTACAAAGAGGCCTGAGAGTTGAGTTTGCATGCATTCAAGGAAATAGGGGTTGTTGTGACAAGAATCATTAGGAACTAATGGGAAAATATTTTATGGGTAAGCTTTTGAACTTGAATTGATTTCATTGTTATGTCATTTAAATGAAAATGGTGCATAACATGAATTGATAAATATTTAAAAGTGGTGAAAAATGAGAATAATTGGGTGTCTAAATGAGAAACTTATTAATGAGAATGTGTTTACACTTGATAACCAAGAAATTGGGGTTGGATGGTTATGGGTAGTGATTGCACCTCGGTGTTGACCACATGGTGAGAAATGGGGGAAGGACATGTTGATACTTTTTTCATTTCTTTTTCCTCTTACGTAATGGTATAAGGTTATGTAATGAGACCTATGATGTGTGTTTGGAATTGTAGAGATTATGCCACCGTGATTCTTGTTGAGGGGAGGACCGAGGGGTATGGCTCACAATGAACTTCTAGACAAGGAACTTGAGGCACCGTAAGTTCCAGTTTTTGAGGAAGGGGGAAGTTCTGAGTGAACATTTCTCATTTCATGCACTTCAAGGAGAGAGACCCAAGGTGGGTTATGAAAAACACATTTGAGTTGACAAGGGTGTTTTAGCTGCAGCACCCTATAAATTTTACTAGAGAGGGTGGACATGAGGGAGATGAATTCTATATTGAATCCGAATATATTATACTAGACAAATTAGAGACTCCATGCTAGAGGAGGTTCAAGTTGGTTGCTTATATGCTTTGGGGGTTAGCGAAGAGCTGTTGGGACATTCAGGTACAATCTAGAAAGACTGATGAAATGTTATGGAAATAATTTCTCGAGAAGTTCTTGCAGCACTTCTATCCATAGACACTGATACAATAGAAGGATTCAGAGTTTATGCATATGGCCCAGTTAAGCATTTTCATAATGTATTATGCTGAACATTTTACAGATTTACAATGTTTTTCTCCAGTGTTGGCCGCAGAGAAGGCTACTTCAGCAAAACTATTTTAAGATGGACTTAGATGTGAAATGAAGTCCTAGTTGAATATATTTAGGCAGATGAAGTTCTAAAAAGTGGTGAATGGGCCTCTCATTTTGCAGGGGAATATGAAGGAGGATTTTAGTACTAGATAAGTAGCTATCATTGGACGACTAAAGAATGGGCCTTCCAAGAGAAGGAAGCACCATTATGTGAACCTTAGTTAGGATAATGGAATGAAATATGGATAATTAGGAGTAAAAGTTTCATAGGATTTTACTCATGTGTTTTTTCACCAGTGCGGTAGACCAGGACATCATCACAAACATTATCCTTGACCACTGTTGGAGTGTCATTTTTGTGGTAATATGGGAAACCTATAGTGGTTCTACTGGTTTTGGATAACGACTTGTGCTAAGGTAACAGTTGCATAGAGTTAGAATGTGAGAAGGGGGTCATCTACACCATATATGTCTAGTAGTAGGAGTTCTTATTGCAGAATTGGTAGAGGTAGTGGACTTGGTGCTTCAGGGAAAGAGTACGTATACCTGTAGAGTGGTGCTACTCAGGGGAGTCAGAAAACCTCATAGAGAAGAGAGGTAGGATAGTTATATGCTTTAAAACCTACACATGTGAAGATAGAGGATGGTACATCGATAGTGAGAGTTACAATTCTAGTAGCGTCTACATTATCTAGTTCCTTGTTTGACATTGGTGCTTCTAATTCCTTTATAAAATTAAATCTTATTAATAGATTGAGAGTGGAGGTGGATTCCATGAAATGAGTAATGAGTATCTATATACCATTGGGGATGATACCTATAGATATCAATCTATGAAAGGGATGTACACTAGAGATTGGAGGGTATAGTTTTATTTGGGATCTCTATGTCTTTGAAATGATATGCTTTGACCTGATTATGGGTATGGAAAAGTTAGTCGCATACCGATCCCACATTTATTGTTACCGCAGGAGAGTGACCTTTTTGTATTCTAAGGGTGACCAGTATGTTCATCTGGAGAGTGTGATATCTAGTAAATCCAAGTAGGGCCAATTTCTCAGAAACTGGGAGAGCTCACAACCCAAAATTCAAGTCTTTTACTAGATGATAAGTTTGGTAGGAAATACCTCCTTCCACCAGTTTTAGTATAGTTAAAAGATGTCTTTCCTGAATACTTCTCAGGGTTGAAACCTGAGAGAGGTTTCTAATTCAATATTGAACTCATGTTGGGGGCTAATCTAGTATCAATTCCACCATACATAACGGCACCGACTGAGCTTCAAGAGCTCATGTATCAATTCGAGGAGCTGGAAAATAGAGGTTTTATCCATACAAGTACATCATCATGGGGATCACCTGTTTTGTTTGAAAAGAAGGCCGATAGGGGTTTACACTTTTATATCGATTACCAGAAGTTAAATAAGATTACTATGAAGAACCAGTATCCCCTTTCATGTATCAATGGTATGTTTGACCAGCTAAAGAGAGCTTGTGGGTTCTCAAAGATAAATTTGATATCAGGGTGTCATCAGGTGAGAGTTTGGACTTCTGATATACCATGGACTTCTTTTATAATTAGGTATAACCATCATGATTTTGTTGTAATACCATTTGGGTTGATAAACTATCTAGTAGTGTTTATGACCTTCATGAATAGGATCATTCATTCATACCTAGATCAGTTTGTTGTAGTGTTTGTGGACAACATCTTGGTGTACTCAAAGACTCATGATGATCACGCCCAATATCTTGACATCGTCCTGAGTACTCTAAGAGAGAATCAATTATACTTCAAGATATCTAAGAGTAAGTTTTGGATTGATCAGGTAGACTTTTTACGGTATATAATCATGTTATAATTTGTGGTAGTGGACCTAGATAATGTTCAAGAAGTGGTTTCTTGGTAGCATCCCAAGAATGTTTTTGATATCTAAAGATTTTTTAGATTAGCTGTATATTACAGGAAGTTCATCCCAGAATTTTCCCAATTGGCAACATCACATTCAAGTTTGACAAAGAAAGGGAAAAAGTTTGAATGGATGGAATCATGCAATAATTATTTCTTGGAATTAAATAAATGCTTGACATCTACACCAATCGTCATCCTACCTGAGTCGGGTGAGTAGTACAAAGTGTATTGTGATGCTTCTGGAATAGGACTTGGAGTTCTGTTGATGTAGGGGGATGGAGTCGTTGCATATGGTTCTGAACAGTTTAGGCCACATAAATAGAATTACCCCATTTATGACCTTGAGTTGGAAGTAGTGGTTTAGGCACTTAAGTGTTTGCGGCATTATCTCTTAGGATAAATGTTTACTATTTTTAAATATCATAAAAGATTGAAGTATACATTTTCACTGCGTGACTTGAATATTCGATAGCGAAGATGGGTAGAGTATATGCAGTCCTTTGATTTAGAACATGCATATACACCTTGAAAAGTGAATAGTGTGGCTGATCCCTTAAGTAAGAAAAATAGACTCAGTCGGCACATTATTCAAGTGTAGAGTGGAATATTATGACTTTGTTGGCCGAAATGAATGTGGTGGTTTAGGAGAGTCAGGATAAAATGAATCTAAGTTTAGTAGAAGTGGTGTCTAAAATCTTGAGATGGACAAGGAATATAAAATACGAATATCTAGAGTGCTTAGCCTTGAGGTAAATCCTTGAAGGTGGGGGAGAAACCTTTAGAGTGGTTGATAGATGCGGATGATGTCATCTATGCGAAAAAAGGGTTGTTGTGCCTTCAAGTATGCGAGATGAACTCAGGCGATAATTTCATGCCACAAAGTGGGAAGTACATCTTGGGGTGAAATAAAATGTACCGTACCCTGCGATAATAGTTTTGGTTTCCATACATGAAAAAGAAGATAGCAGGTTTCGTGATAAGATGTTTCACCTGTCAGCAGGTGAAGGAGGAGCACCAATGAACAGAAGGTTTACTGCATCCATTGCCTATTCTGAAATGGACGTTAGATAACGTGACAATTGATTTCATGTTAGGTCATAAATAAATTATTAGGAAGAATGATTCTATTTGGGTCATTGTGTATAGAGTAAAAAAGGTATCACATTTCTTATCTATTAGGGAAACCGTCACAGTGTTACAATTTGGGGATCTGTACGTTCAAGGGATAGTTCATTTTCATGGGGTTTCATAAACTATAGTTTCATATTTTGATTCTTTCATTAGTTCACACTTTTGGAAGGTCTTGCATAAAGATCTTAGAACATAGGTTTTTTTGAGTACGCCTTTTGACCCATAGACAGATGGGAAGTTATATCATACCATATAGGTGCTAGAGGATATGTTGCGGGCATGTGTGCTTGATTTTGGTTGTTCTTGGGAGAATCGTGTGGCTATAGTGGAGTTCTCCTATAA
Source organism: Viscum album (assembly GCA_963277665.1). NCBI lineage: Eukaryota > Viridiplantae > Streptophyta > Magnoliopsida > Santalales > Viscaceae > Viscum > Viscum album. Next base: position 583,967,831 of record OY728164.1, on the reverse strand, counting down.
CAATAGTTATCAGAAAACTATATAGATGGAACCATTTGAGGAACTTTATGTAAGTCTATGTAGATCAGTTCTATGTTGTATAAAGGCGAGTGAGTTAGAGTTGTTGGGAATGAGTCTCGTGAAGGAGACATTGGAGTAGGTGTAGTGGATTCTAAAACCTATGGTTACAGATCGGAGTGTGCATAAGTCTTATGATGATAGGGAAGATAAACCCAAGAGTTCATATAGAGTGATCATGTTTTCTTTCAGGTGTCTCATAGGTTGGTTCATCATAGGTTACAGAGGTAGGGCAAGTTGGCCCCTGTGTTTGTGGGATCATTTGAAGTTTTAGAGAGAATCATGCCGGTGAAATACTGATTGTATTTTCCATAGATATACAATGTTATTCATGAAATATTTCACATTTCACAACTATGTAGGTATCACCCTGACCCTTATCATGTGACTGATGTGGTTGAGGTTGACCTTGAGATAGATGCTTCCTTTGAGAATCAACTGATACATGTTCTAGATTGCAATGAGAAAGTGTTACGGGAAAGACCATGCCAATAGTTCGTGTGTTATGGAAACATGGACGTGTTCAAGATGAAACATGGGAATAAGAAGCATACATGAGGGATCAATGGACCAATATTTTAGGCTCGGAATCTTAGTGAAGTTCGAGAGTGCGGCTTGAGGATTATCTTTTATAAGGTGGGGAGATTATAAGATCCTATCCTTTTCTAGAGCCATATCGAGCGTGTTATTCAAGTAATTTGTGTTGTTTTGAAGTACCTTTGATTTGTAATTGTGGTTTGAGGTGAGTTTGGGTGAATTTTTATGAAAAATACATGGTTAGAGGGTTGTTTAAGGTTTTTTCATAGTTTTAAAAACTGTGCACCTAAACCCAGGTAAGTGAAAAAACCGTGAAAACTTGGATAGTGAGGTCTTCCCGGTTTTCACACGGTTTCCTTAACTGTGCTCCCATGATAGGTGAAATTATACTCAATGAATAATTTTATATGAAAATTAGTTTTTAAATCACCCAAACCCCCTAAACCCCTCAATTTTTACCTTGGCTCAGGTTTAACGAATTATAGGAGATCCCAGAGCTTTCTGAAGGGATTCAAAGGAAATTACAACACTGTTCTTCAAGATTGAAATCCCGGATTGAACGTCCTCTCTCTTCCCAGTAAGTGGATTTCATTCTAATGATTCTTTTGTTCTTTCTTCTATCGTTCTTTGATATTTTTATGGATGATCTCCAATTTTTCCATGGATTTTAACCTATGTGTTGAGATCTAGATCTAATATTGTAGATGTAGATAAATATTTTCAAGATCCTGATGGATTTGATATTAATTTTTTGTTTAGGAATTGAGATCTGAATTTTGATCAACATCGGTATCCCCCTCAGGTTTAAGGGATTTCTGCTGTGAAAAAATCCTTCAACAAACCGAGGTAGGTGGTCCAAATAAAACTCCCATAGTTGTGGATTTGATATGTGATTGTGAGATTATTTACTGGCTATCATCCTTTAATAATTTATTTCCTAAATTGAAGTAATTAGGAATGTGAAATTGAATTTTTGACACCTTAGTGATTAAATAGATGATTGAACCATGAGGCTAAGGGGCTGTCCAGATAGATGTTTGACTTTGTGGAATTGTTTATTGGTTGAGATAATGTAATAGAGATAAGGAATTTGGTTTGGTTCGATATAATTAATCGGGGAAAATTAATTATGAGATAAGGATTGGCTACATGAGATAATTAATGGTGGATTAATTATGTTCCATATTGTTTCATTAAGATAATTAAATGTGGGATTAATTATGATAAGTTGAGATTTAATTTGTATAATTAATTGTGGGGAATTAATTATATAATGATATTAATCTTTATATATTAATTAATTGATGAATTAATAAATGGATTTTTCACTTTTTTATACATGGGTTAACTAATGGGTTTTGATGTATTTAACTAATCATCGGATTACTAATGTATTAATGTGAATAATTATTTATGAATTAAAAAATGATGTAAATCATTGGGAATGTGGGTGCTAGATGTGTTGTTCTAGAACAATGGAGAAGTTGGGGCTTAGGCGTAGATTTATACCTTAATAGTTATCCAATCACTTGTGATTTAAGGTGGTAGATGTGGAAATCTACACCATATGGGATTTGGGTTGGTATACATAAAGATCTACTCTAGATGAGATTTGAGGTGTTAGGCATGTGGACCTACACCGAATGAGATTTCGGGTGGTTGAAAAGGAGTTCAACAAAAAATGAATGAAAATAATGAATTTTGAAATGAATGAGAGACATAAATAAAACCTGTGTCAAATGTGTTTAAACAAAGAATAAATGAAAATATGATAACAATTAAATTGTTCATTATACTTGTTGCTTTAGAATTGCATACACTATCTATTGAATGGAATTTTTTTAGACACTGTTGGTGGTGGCCTGTTGATTTTTACTGACACTCTACTCAGGCCGCCGGATTGGTACCCGAGCAGACTTTCTTGTTGCAAGACAGGATAACTTAAAAGCCTTTGGATATGTTGCTGGTTGGGAATCGACCATGGGTGAGGGAACCAGGCATGGTTCGGGACCCACAATGGAGTCTTTGTGTGTTTAATTTTTGTTTCAATATAAACACTTGTCCCTTGCATTATTAAAACATGTTTTTCCTTTTAGAGGAGTGTTTTATTTATTGTTTTGACTATCTTGTGACATCAGAATTGTTCTGGTGATTTATATGCTTTCACACTTCTTTTTTGTTGTTTTATTCTACTGTTACATTACTCTGATAAAGAGGGTATAGTCTCCCCATGAATGACTTACCAGACCCTTACTGCTAGTCGACACCCTATAGCGTACATGGAGGCATGCTTGAGGGCATGTGACCGATCAACTTGGGGCCCTGTTGCAAGGAACCTGGGTTGGGATGTCACAACATGTCCTAACTGTAATCCATCACATCCTAGATATATGCATAGAGTATAGTATAAATCTTTCACAACCCATATAAACTATTGGTCCAAAATAAAGTTTATATTCACTACATGGGTGTTAATTGTAGTCTAAAATGTGACTAGAAATTTTCATCCCACTCAAAGTGTATGTTAATCAGAAAATAAAAATTTTGATCAAAACAAAGTATTCAAAGAATAATCAAATTGAAATATGAATTCTTTAAAATATAAACTATTTTTGGATGAACATAAATTGGTATAATAGAAATTAAAAGAAACACACAATAATTTTACAAAAATGTGTGGAGTTAAAGATAACAATCCTTACACTCCTATAAAGGGTATGTATTTCCAATTTTCATGTAATTCATAAGAATACTTCACTAATACCAAAATAGGTAGGAGAATATATAAACCTAATCTAGGTATCTGAATTCCAAGACTAAAACTTCATTGACTATAAAATCATCAGATGATATCAATGTCATGTCCTAGGACACTCAATCTTCCAATCCTTAGAAGAACTTGATCATTGTAATCGGACTCAGAAGGCTCAAGTAGCCAGATATTTATTGACTGTTACCCTATATAAAGGGATCTAAATTCCTATCCTAGGAATTCATTGATTAAAATAATTGAAAAATATATCTTCCATAGCTTAGAAGCTCTAAGATCACAAGATATATGAAAATGAATGTTCAAAAAAACTAATAGATTTATAGTGAAAACATCACAGATGGAATATATTAGCACATTCGAAAAAATATTAAAAATATGATCACTTGGAATAATGAGAATTTATCATGAATTCACTATCAATGAAAATTAGGGTAATTTTTATTCTCAGTTTGTCCTCAAAGCTTCATGCTCAGTTTATAGACAACCACATACAAAACTCCAACATTTGTTTTTTTTCTTAAGGTTTAGTTAAAACAACATAAAAATATATACAATCATATGATGGATCTAGATGTACTTATATAATCTGATATTCTTATCCTCTTTATTCCATTACAATGAAAACACATCAGAGAAAAAAATCAATTCATGTCATATGACTCACTTATCCGCACATCAAAATATGTAATCAGATAACACAATCCATAAAAAAGAGAATCATTAAAAAAAATATAGTAGTTAATCAAATAAATCATGAGTGTATTTTGATTTTCAAAACTAGGTTACAAAATTTGTTTTGAACCAATAATATCCCCTTTTTTGACAATCAATATACACAAATGGAATGTGGTATTTTTAACTAGAATATAAAAAAATTATTCCTTGTAATTTCCTTTAATCTATTCATATCATCATAAGAATATATCCTTGAAAGATGATAATGGAAATTTACTAAGGTATTGAAAACTATTCCCATTTTTGATAGTCATAATTCATCACAAAAATACTACAAGGGATAGATCCACATTAATGAAAAAGGGGTTAAAAATTAAAATCAAGAGAGTTTACTCCCTTTAATGTCTGATTGTGTAATTTTTTATAAATTTTTTTTCTTTGTTTGTAATCCAGTAGATTTTTAAATCACCTTAGATATTCTTAAAAATATTTCCTTGATGATTTAAATTTATACCCCATTTAAGTTAATCTCAACAAAAACATTAGTAAATTAAAAAACCCTCGTAGGAAAGAAAAAATTATTTTCCTGAAACTTATCCCCTTTATATATTATATAAATATAAATATTAAGGACATGTAAAACTCTATTTCATATATTATATTATACCTCTATGATATCAATCCCTATGATATTTTAAAAAATGCATAAATTAAAATATTTCACTTTAATAAAGTTTATAAATTCTCCCTAAATTATTTACTATCTAGGTATAACACATGACTAATTAAATTATCTCTTTGAGATAAAACTTAAAGAAACATTATTAGTGGAACCAAATAATTATACTAGAAGGTAATACAAGATAAAATTTCACTCTCTTATAAATTAAATCCTCAAAATAAAACATGACATATGGGAATTTACAAAGGTATGAAAGGTAATATAGTCAACCAGTTTTAAAAACTTTATGGAAAGTATAGGAAAAAATGACCCATTTAGAAGTTATATTAATTATAGATAGCTTGATATTATTCTATTGAATACGGTTTTGTAAGATATTTAAATTCACATTCCTATCTTCCATTTAAATTGATGGTAGATAAAAAATAAACTATACAAAAAAATTAATTGAATAGAGACCAACCTCCCTTGAAAAGAGAGTTACTGTTTAAAAAAATATTTATATAGATTGAATCTTGCACATAAATATCACTTCATATATAAATAATTAATTTTTTGATAAAAAAATGTCACAAAGTTCAAAATATAAGATTTTAGTTTCTAGTATATAGAAGCTTCATCATTCTAAATTTATGTTAGAGGAAACTATTCCTTCTTAAGTCCAAATGTATTCTCACATAGTACCTTTAGTAACCAATAAATTCTAATTATATGATTTTAAGGAGATACATGTTACTTTAAATCATATTCTCGATGTGATCCAAATGATTGAAATTTTTTCAATGAATACTGAATTATCAAATGTTTGCCTCTTCAGAATTTTGAAAATAAATGTGCACTATATGGAATATAATAATTTCCCTATCAAATAATGCTTCTAGTAGTTTTATATTTGAGTCTAGAAGTATTTATTGGAAGGTACCAAGTTCAAAATAGAACACCAAAAACTTCGGATTTTAAAATCATTCCACTGATGATCGACATGAACTCATTATCGTTGGTGAAACATTGTCCGATTTAAGTTTGAGGATCATGTATAAATAATTTTTAGGCACCAAAATAAAACCACAAATACCTGGTTAGATCTAAAGCCTCACTCAACATCTTCTCATTGTTGGTGATCAATACTCAAATAATTTGAAGTCAAATTATTCTAGATCATCCACACACTCTTCAAGAAACTGTGAGAACACCGATCATTGAATCCTGAGTGCTAGTGCTGAAACTCGAATATTCCTTCGATGCTCTGACAATCACCTCATCACATTGATTGTGATGCGTGAGAGAGAGATATCCAAATTTAAAAATCTATAGGATCTTCCTCTAGAATATAAGAGAGAGAATAAGATATAGAGAGGTATTGAATAGTCCCTCTCATGAGATGTATCTCTTCTATAAATATTGAAACAACAAATATCAGGAATAACCTCCCAAAACTCGAATATTTATTTCACACTAAATAAATGGTATATTATTACTAATGTACTGATTCACAAAAACCATTTATATTATTATCAAATTATTATAATATAATAAATATATTACGTGATAATACCCAATCAATTATAATTACTCATCGTTCCCATAAATACTAAATTAGCCTTGAATATTTTAGACTAATATTCTCTCAAATAATATTTCCAAGTATTTACTTTAAACTTGTAAATACATTTAATAAAATAAATTCAATTCCATTTATTTTTAACATGAATAATATTAATTTATTTATTCCATCAGTGTTCGACTATCCTTGGTAAAACCTGGACCCAAGTGTTGGGGCCCACCATGTCCTATATACATATTCAAATAAATTGGGAAGATTATTGAATATTCTACTGTGTGTGATCCTCTAAGACATTATCTCAACAGAAGTGAATACTATTCACCAACCAAGAGTAGGATCTAGCAACCAATCATGGCCCCAAAAAAGATATGTATTGTCATAGAAACGAAAAAAAACCTATGAACACACAATGTGTAATATAATTTCTTTGTTTTTAATATATCATATAGAAGGACGCACACCCATGTCATCATTATTTTCCTAATTTATTTTGTCTTGATCTAACTAGACATATTTACCCTCGAATACCATGGCCATGGTCTTATGAAGGTACTAACATCTTTATCAACATGGCTTGAGGTATATTAATTCCTTAACCTAGAAGTGAAAAATACTTCTTCACCATTCACCCAATTTTATACCACCAATGACACACCCAACATAATATGCATCACCATGATTTCATTACCTAGGTTTTTTCCTGGCATCAAAGTATGCGATAAAATGACACACATCAGAAATGATCTCAAGTTAGGAGAACATTGAACATGTCTGTAGACAAGAACATTTAATAACACCGAAAACATGTGGTGTTCCTATTGGTAGGTCTGTCCTCACGACCACACTACTATAGATCTCCAAGAGAAAATTTTAGGAGAATAAGTTTCAATGGTTTTGATCCCACAACACCTGATAGTCAAACAACTGTTGTGTCCATTTAGTAAGATGTATCTATACCATATTACCTTTTTTTAAGATTAATTTCATAGTATCTCAAGGTTCACATTATATCCTAGGATCTTCTATAGCCTTTTTATACGACATTTAATATATGGAAATTACCATTAAATAGTAGAAGTAGAAATATCAACACTATAATAGTAATTTCACATTGTGCCTATCAAATTGTATATATGATATGGTAATCAGAAGTAATGTATAGTTATGTATAGGGAACCCACTTTTACAACACCCCCAGTTGAACTAGATACAAATTGATAATGATACTTTCTATCTCTAAAAAGATTAAGATCATGTTTCTGCTGAGTAAGAGATTTAGTTGCTGGGTCTTCCAGGATTCTTCCACATAGAAAATAAGTTATTGTGACCTCACCTCAATGAGTAAAACATATCAAGATATGGTATCCCCAGGTATATACTATTTTACCACTATTAAAACAAGAAATCAGGGTTACTAAGAATCTAATAATTTACATTATGAAAATGCTTTACTTCTTAGGTGAGATTCCAGGAGCTGGAAATAATTGTTCTATATAACTGCTTATGAGCTACCTCAGTAGCTGCAACATACTAGTTATTTTTAGGTATGGATACCACTTGATTTTAGGATCATTTATCACTCAACACCATATCCTAAATATTATATTATATCACATGGATATAAGTAATAATGTGTTGTGTCCCCTCAAAACTAGTATCTTTTATTTTCTACATACCCGGTGCATATCTTTTGTACATGCCTAAGTACAAATGAGTAATTTTGATTGCTTCCCTTACAGTGCTCCTGGATATAATTGATATTTTTCTAATATAAATTATATCTTGGAAATTTAAATTTATGTACATATCATGTATATATGATTTATCCATCACTAAACCTTTTGTATTTCAACTCACCACGTTAATATCCTCCCATGTCTTGGACATGTTAACCTCAAGAGATTATTCCACATTACAATAGAAATAATTCTATCTTTAATTGTTCAATATTATATTTTTCAATACAATGTCACCATATATATGATAGACTGGGTCTAAAAAACCTTTAGATCTAACTCAGTAGATCATGTTCCCTAGAACTAAGGTTTCAACTTTAATTCAATAACTAGAGAAAATACTTTCATCCTAGTATCTTCTAATTGGTAAGACTAAGATCTATTTTCTATACGTTTCCAATCATATTTTACTTGGAAAACAAAATGGCACTCCAACTTACCATGGTTATAAACATGGAAAATAAATTCATTCTATGTGAATATTCTATGATCAAGATGCTTACTTTAATACTAAACTGGATTTAAGTAACTTTCACCATTTATTAGAGTTCTATAACGTGACTATCCCTTTATAGTTGTGTCATATAGACACCTTCCATGATTGGTGTTCATGAAATTCAATTTTCAAAAAAGTGATCATATTTATTATCTATGACAAGTAAAATCTTAATGGATTTAGGTATAATGACTTGGTATTAGAAATCGTTCCTTCTTGGCACTACGCATGTACAATCCATGTGTAATAACATTTTAATACCCACCAGAATATTCAAAATAATAATCCCCTTTATAATTTGATACATGGAATAAATTATTTAATATTAATTGAGTTTATCAACATTATCTAATTACCATATACTACTTATAGAAATTATTATTCACAATGAATAATTTATCCCCAGCCATGATGAATTCAAAAACCATTATTATGGTTTTAACCTTCCCATGAAGTATATGTCTCTGGAACATCCCAATTACACATGAACGTGTGGAACTATATCCTATTCCAATTACATGTGCATCAATGGAATTGAATAAAATAAAGTCAATATTTATCCCACTATCTATAATAGAGATGTGAACCCTTATATAGAAATGTACTCTATCACTTGACTACCACCATTCTATCAATGGGATTTACTTAATATATTAATCAACCAAACGGATAATTACTTTAGATGCACAATGATTTTCCTTTATGCATGTTTGTTTATATCCTCAACAAACTCTTTCCATCTACACGCATGTTTTATGACATAATGGATTTCCATTATACTGTAACACATATAATATTCATTATTCATGATTGTTGGCATATGGTTATTTGTTATCGCCTGTTATTTTCAAAGTAAATCATGAAATATAACGAAAGTTAATGAGAGTTACAACATTGATATTACATACATCATAACTTTGATGTATAAAATGGGTGTTTAGGAATTTTTACATGCTATATTTTTTTTATCAAAGTTAACATGTAAGACTTCATCATTGATCTCCTAATTAACATCAATTTTTTGATATAGATAAGGTAATATAAATTAGGGAATTACTCCACACCACATTATAGTGATCGATGATTGCTTTGTGAAGATATTCATTGGTATTATCGGTATGCCCAACCAAGGAAACACATATCCTTTGACCATGAAAATCACTTACGTCACTTTCACATTCCTTAAGAACTTAAAGGAATCTAAAAAAGTATGTTTAACACTATATTTACCTTGGAATATTTCATTCTCACTTGTTGAACTAATTCCAGAATACTTATGGTTTACCTTTATTTTTAATGGTCTCTTTGTCCAAAAAAAACACATCAATAATACCTAAGGTGTTCAGATCAGTTTTGTCTAAACACCATTATGAGTCTATCCTTGATGTCAACATTAGTTTTTATTGACAAATAATCATCTTTCCACAACTGGGAAAATACGTATTACATTTTATACTCATCCAGCATTGTCTATGATTCAAGTGTCACCAAATTATTATTTGAATATGCAATACTACCAACAACATCCATCCTTGAACATGGAATAATGTATCTTAGTTTCCAATGGACAAATAAGAAAAATTTATTGGTTATACTCAATAATAGTTCGACTTGAATCATTAACATATAAATTAGAAGTTATGTATTTCTCACCTATGACTTAGGAATCACCCTTTCTAATCTTATTGGTCGATACTCCTTACTTATTGTAATATTTCTATACCTATTAAATTTATTTTGATACACATATGTGACAAGAATATTTTATTTAATACCCATGAAGTAAGATTGAAACATTACATGTTATATTGATGAATATACCTAAAGAAGAAGAAATAACTTGATTTTTTAAGTTAGTTTATTGCTATTAATCTTCCATAGTTTTATTTCATGATATGAAATGAAAATAAAATCTTATTAAAACATATTTTATTGAATTATGTTGTGAATTTTCCCTTGGTCTTCCATATTCCATTAGCCTTTTCACATTATCTTTCAATTTTTTCTCGACAATAATTAAATATTAAACTATCTTTTATAATCTTATTTACTTGGTGAACCTTACCTAAATAGGAAATGAAGCATTTACTCAATATTGTTCATTTTTTATCTTAAAAAGAGACTTGAGCGAATAGGTGAAAATTATATGAGAAATGGATCTACTAAAAGATCATGATCCATATTCCAAATTATACATGCTAGTGTAATCATCACCTTATTCATATCTTACTTCACATTCTCCTCACATACTTCTCAGAGACGGGACTACATGATATATCATGTATGTACTCATGTCGTGATAGTAACTAACATCAAACATTAATGATAGAATTATGAAATAACCATCATATGCTTTATACAAGAATCTCATGTAAGCATTTTACACCCTTTCTTCCAGAGGCAGCTTAACAGATATTAGGGACACTAGCACCTAGAATTTCTTGTATCCTAGTATTTTGGGGAAGGGCATATACTACTATTTGATACTCATCCCAATGTGGAAATTTAATTTTTCAATTTTTTTTCATAGTATTAATTGTTGTATAACATCACGTTTTCTACAAAAATAAAATTCTAGTAGATTATTACTTTTTATCTTTATTTTTGAATTAGTAATTTTGATTAATTAATGAAATAACTAAATATATCCCACTATTTAATCGAATTCTAGGAACTCTCTGTGCTAGAATCAGAATACTCTGTCACTTGAGTATGTTATTGAAAAGGATCCATGAACCTCTCCTTATAGCAACAAGCTTTGGATACGCCATTATTTGGAGGGTTCAAGGTAAGAGTTATTCTGTAAAACCGCATATCAACTCCCTGGTACTAATAGGAACCATTAAATTTTGATGAAGAGCTCCCTAAAAACTCGGTTTTGTTCAAATTTTATTGATAGAATTTAGTTATGAGTTACTATTTATTTGAGGGTTTTATTATATTAAAATGATGAAATAAATTATTTTCGAATTCAAAATCATGTATTACATGATCACACTCACAAATAACCATGAATTAGAAGATATTTATTGTCTCACATGTTCATTTTATCTATGCGTGCTTGTTTTGTATTCTATGTGATCACACACAAACTACAGATTGACTAAATAATAAACCACGAAAAAAATGATGATTTTATCAGGATCCAACACAAATGGTTGATCTATTGAGTGAAAAATGGATCATCCTAGACCCTAGGGGAAATACCTTGAGCTGTGTCACTTGTAACTCAAGTTGCAGTATCTTCCCTTCCAATGCATCAAACTCATGTCATGTGTGTCACCATGACATTGAATAAAGTGTGTCACTATTCATCTCTTCATTATACAATAATACTCACTCATAGGCGAGGGGGTATCGAGAATATAAAATACAACTGAGAAATGGACATGCAGGACCTTATACATTTAATGAAAAATATGACTCATAGATCTCCATTTACCAAACAACTTATTACAAACCATTATAATAAATAAACAAATAAAACATGAGACATTAATTGGTTGGTCTTATTATCATGATCAATATTATATGCATTAAACGAATCTATTAAAATAAATACGGAATTAAAAATTAAACCCTCATTAAATTATAATAGAGGGAGTTTTTATTGAATTAAAATTAACTCTTATTTTAATTTAATCTTTATGTTGTTCGATCCCATTAAATAAATTAATATTTTAAAAAAATTAAATTAATTAATTTGTTTATTTTGACACCAAAAAATAAATTCATTTAAAACCCATTAATAATTTTAAACCAAAAATTAATATTTTATTAATTAAATTTAAAACCAAAATTTAATTAATAACATAAATTAATTTTTGATTATTAAATTTAGTAGCACCCAGAAAAGCCTGAGAAAGGATAGTACTGGTTTAGATGAATCCGCACATACCCATTCCAAGATTTGAAGACCCCGTGGAGGACTGTTCTAGGCTTCTGAGACCTATTCTGGGCCAGGAATACCATACTTGGAGGCCATATTTAGGGTTGATTAGGCCAAAGTGCACATTAGAAAGAGTTGCGGGGAAAGACCATTCATATGATGATAGGGGGAGATGTACCCTAGTGTTTATAGAGAGTGGTCATGTTTTCCCTAAATTGTCTCCTAGGTTGGGTCATCATAGGTTATGGAGGTAGGGAGAGTTGGCCCCCATGTTTGTGGGACCGTTTGATGTTTTAGAGAGAATGAGGTCAGTGACATACTGATTGTCTTTTCCACAGAAATACAATGTTATGCATGACATCTTTCAAGTGTCACAACAATGATGGTATCACCCTAACCCTTATCATGTGATCGATGTGGTTGAAGTTGACCTTGAGATAGATTCTTCGTTTGAGAAGCAATTGATACATGTTCTAGATTACAATGAGAAAGTGTTGCGAGGAAAGACTGTTACAATAGTTTGTGTGTTATGGAAACATGTATGTGTTCAAGAGAAAACATGGTAATAATAAGAATACATGAGGGCTCAATGGACCAATATTTTTGGCTTAGAATCTTAGTGAAGTTCGAGAGTGCGTCTTGAGGATGATCTTTTATAATGTGGGGATATTATAAGATCCCAGCCTTTATTGTAGCCATATTGGGCTTGTTATTCAAGTAATTTTTGTTGTTTTGAAGGACCTTTCCTTTGGAATTGTGGTTTTAGGTGCCTTTGGGTGAATTTTGAAGAAAAATATATGGTTAGAGGGTTGTTAATGGTTTTTTCACAGTTTAAGAAATTGTGCACCCAAACCTAGGTAAGTGAACAAACCATGCAAACATGGATAGTGAGGTCTGCCCAGTTTGCACAAGGTTTCTTTAACTATACTCCCCTGGTAGGTGAAATTATGTGTGCGAAATAGTTTTATATGACAATTAGTTTTTAAATCACCCATACCCCTGAAACCCATATAATTTGACTTGGGCTCAAATTTGTAAAATTATAGGATATCCCAAAGATTTATGGAGGTATTGAAAGGCAATTCAAACCTTGTTATTCAAGATTGAAAGACCAAATTGAACATCCTCTCTCTTCCCAGTAAGTGGATTTAATTCTTATGATTCTTCCATTATTTCCTCTATCGTTCATTGATATTTTCATGGATGATCTCCAATTTTTCCATGGATTTAAATCTATGTGTTGACATCTAGATCTAGGATTGTAAATATAGATTTATATTTTCAAGATCCTGCTGGCTTTGATATTAATTTTTGGTTTAAGAATTTAGATCCAAATTTTAATCGACATCATTATTCTACTCAGATTTTGGGGATTTCCGCTGGGAAAATATCCGTCAACAAACCGAGGTAGGTGGTCTAAATCAAACTCCCATAGCCGTGGATTTGATATGTGTTTGTGAGATTATTTACTTACTATCGTCCCTTAATAATTTATTTCCTAAATTGGAGTAATTTGGAATGTGAAATTGATTTTTGGACACCTTAGTCATTAAATAGATGATTGAACCATGAGGCTAAAGAGTTTTCAAAATAGATGTTTGATTTTCTGAAATAATTTATTGGTTAAGATAATATAATTGAGATATGTAATTTGGTTTAGTTAGAGATAATTAATCGGGGGGAATTAATTATTAGATAAGGATTGGCTATGTGCGATAATTAATGGTGGACTAATTATGTGCCTTATTTTTTCATTAAGATAATTAATTGTGGAATTAATTATGATAATTTGAAATTTTATTTGTATAATTAATTGTGGGGAATTAATTATATAATGAGATTAATGTTTATTGATAAATTAATTGAAGAATTAATCAATGGGTTGTTCACTTAGTTAAACATGGGTTAACTAATGGTTTTTGATGTATTTAACTAATCATAATATTACTAATGTATTAAAGTGAATAATTATTTATGAATTAATAAATAATATAAATAATTGGGAATGTGTGTTCTAGACATGAAGTTCTAGACCAATGGAGAAGTTGGGGCTTAGACATGGAGTTCTACTCTGATAGTTATCCAAGTGCTTGTGATTTATGGTGGTAGATGTTGCAATCTACACCAGATGGGATTTGGGTTAGTAGACATAGAGATCTACACTAGATGGGATTTGGGGTGTTAGGTATGGGGACCTACACCAAATGAGATTTGGGGTGGTTGACATGGATTTCAACAAAAAATGAATGAAAATAATGAATTTTGAAATGAATGAGAGACATAAATCAAACCTGTGTTTAATGTGTTTAAACATAGAATAAATGAAAATGTGATAACAATTTAATTATGCATTGTACTTATTGGGTTTTATAATTGCATAAACTATCTATTTAATGGACTTTTTTAGATGTTGTTAGTGGTGGCCTACTGAGTTTTACTCATACCGTACTCAGGCCGCCGGATCGGCACCCGAGCAAACTTTGTTATTGCACGACATGATAAGGGAAAGGCCTTGGGAAAGGTTGCTGGTTGGGAATGGATCATGGGTGAGGGAACCAGATGTGGTTTGGGAACCACAATGGAGTCTTTATGTATTTACTTTTAGTTTCATTATGGACACTTTTCCCTTGCATTGTTACAACATGTTTTCCCTTTTAGTTGAGTGTTGTATTTATTTTTTGACTATCTTGTGACATCGGTATTGTTCTAGTGATTTATATGCTTCCGCACTTATTTGTTGTTGTTTTCTTCTACTGTTACGTTACTCTGATAAAGAGGGTATAGTCTCTCCACGAATGACTTACCAGACCCTCACTACTAGTCACCACCCTATAGCGTACATGGAGGCATGCTTGAGGGCATGTGACCGACCAACTTGGGGCCCCGTTGCAAGGAACCTGGGTTGGGATGTTACAACATGTCCTAACTGTAATCCATCACATCATATATATATGTATAGAGTATAATATAAATCTTTCACTACCCATATAAACTATTTGTCCAAAAAAAGTTGATATTCACTACATGGGTGTTAATTGTAGTTTAAAATGTGACTAGAAATTTTCATCCCACTCAAAATGTATGCTAATCAGAAAATATAAATTCTGATCAAAAAAAGTATTCGAAGTATAATCAAATTGGAATAATAATTCTTTAAAATCTAAAATACTATTTTAAAAACATAAAGTGGTATAATGTAAATTAAATGGAACACACAATAATGAAACAAAAATGTGTGGAGTTAATGATAACAATCCTTACACTCCTATAAAGGGTATTTATTACCAATTTTCATGTAATTCATAGGAATCCATCACTTCTATCAAAATATGTTGGAGAATATATAAAACTAATCTAGGTATCCTCATTCCAAGACTAAAACTTCATTGATTATAGACCCATCAGACGATATCAATGTCATGTCCTAAGACACTCTATCTTCTGATCCTCGGAAGAACTTGATCATTCTAATCGGACTCAGAAGGCTCAAGTACCCTAGGCTTTATTGACTGTTACCCTATAGAAAGGGCTCTAACTTCCTATCCTCAGAATACATTGATTAACCTAATTGAAAAATATAGCTTCCATAGCTTAGAATCTCTTAGATCACAATATATATGAAAATTAATGTTCCAAAAAACTAAGAGATTTATAGTGAAAAAATAATAGATGGTAGATATTAGAACACTCGAAAAAATATTAAAAATGTGATCACTTAGAATAATGAGTATTTATTATGAATTCACTATAAATGAAAATTTGGGCAATTTTTATTCGTTATTTTTCCTCGAAGCCTCAGGCTCAATTTATATACAACCACATACATAACTCTAACATTTGGTTTTTTTTTCTTAAGGTTTAGTTAAAACAATATAAAAAATATAAACAAACATATGATGGATCTAGATATACTTATATAATATGATATTCTCAACCTCTGTATTCTATTAAAATGCAAAAAAATCAAATAAAAAAAATCATTGCATGTCATGTGACTCACTTATCAGCAACTCAAAACATGTAATCAGATAACACAATCCGTAAAAAAGGGAAACATTGAAAAACTTTGTAGTAGTTAATCAATTAAATCATGAGTGTATTTTGATTTACTAAACTAGTTTACAAAATTAGTTTTGACCCAATAATATCCCCCTTTTTTACAATCAATATACACAAATGGAATGTGGTAAATGTTACTAGAATATAACAATAATATTCCTTGTAATTTCCTTTAATATATTCATATCCTCATAAGAATATATCCTTGAAAGAAGATAATGGGAAATTACTAAGGTATTCAAAACTATTCTCCTTTTTGATAGTCCTAAGGCATCACAAAATTACTACAAGGGATAGATCTTGGTTAACGAAAAATGGGTTAAAAAATTAAAATCAAGAGAGTTAACTCCTTTTAATGTCTGAATGTGTAATTTTTTATGAAAATTTTTTCTATGTTTATAATCCAGTAGATTGTTAAATCACCTTAGGTATTCTTAAAAATATTTCCCTGATGATTCACATTTATACCCCATTGAAGTTCATCTTAACAAAAACATTAGTATATTTAAAAACTCCCCTTAGGAAAGAAAAAAATATTTTCTTGAAAGTTATCCCCTTTATATATTATAAAAATATAAATATTAAGGAGATGTAAAACTCTATTTAATATTTTGATATTATCCCTTTATTATATCAATCCCTATGATATTTTAAAAAATGTATAAATTAAAATATTTTACATTAATAATGTTTATAAATTATCCCTGAATAATTTACTCTCTAGGTATAACACCTGACTGATTAAATTCTCTCTATGAGATACAACTTAAAGAAAAATTATTAGTGGAACTAAATCATTCCACTAGAAAGTAATACAAGATAAAATTTCAGTCTCTTATAAAGTAAATACTCAAAATAAAACATGATTTATGGGAATTTACAAAGGTATGAAAGGTAATATAATCAACGAGTTTTATAAAATTTAAGGCAAGGATAAGAAAATTGACCCATTTATAATTTATCTTAAATATTGATATCTTGATATTATTCTATTAAATATGTTTTTGGAAGATATTGAAATTCACATTCCTATCTTCCATTGAAATTGATCGTAGATAAAAAATAAACTCTATAAAAAAATTAATTGAATAGTGACCAAATTCCCATGAAAAGAGAGTTATTATTTAAAAAAATATTTCTATAGATTGAATCTTGCACATAAATATCACATCATATATAAATAATGAATTTTTTGATAAAAATAAATGTCACCAAGTTCAATATATAATATTTTGGTTTGTAGTATATAGAAGCTTCATCATTCTAAATTTATGTTTGAGGAAACTATACCTTCTAAAGTCCAAATGTATTCTCACATAGTACCTTTAGTACCCAATTAATTATAATTATATTATTTTCAGGAGCTACATGTTTATTTTAATCATATTCTTTATTTTTTCCAAATGATTCAACTTTTTTCAATGCATATAGACTTTTCCAAGATTCTCCTATTTGGCATTTTGAAAAGAAATGTTCTCTATATGGAATATAATAATTTCCCTATCAAATAATGCTTCTAGTAGTTTTATATTTGAGTCTATAAGTGTTCATTGTAAGGTAACAAATTCACAATGGAACCCCCTCAAACCTGGGATTTTAAAATTATTCCACTGATGATCGACATGAACTCATCATCGTTGGTTAAACGTTGTCCGATTTATGTTCGGGGATCATGCATAATGAATTTTTATGCACAAAAATAAAACCAAAAATACCTGGTTAGATCTGAAGCCCCGCTCAACATATTCTCATTATTGGAAATCAATACTCAAAGAATCTGAAGTCAAATTATTCTAGATCATCCACACACTCTTCAAGAAACTACGATAACACCGATCATTGTATCCCGGGTGCTAGTGTGAAAACCCGACGACGCCTTCAATGCTCCGACAATCACCTCATCACCTTGCTTGCGATGTGTGAGAGAGAGATCGATCAAAAATTATAAATCTAGAGGCTCTACCTCTAGAATACAAGAGAGATAATAAGATATATAAAGGTAGTTAATAGTCTCTCTCATGAGCTGTCTCTATTCTATAAATAGAAAAACAACAAATATCTGGAATAACCTCCCAATACTCCTCCAATGGCCCGAAGGCCTTCATTTTTTTTATTGATTTTGATAATCCACCTTTCAAGGGGTGAGGTGGAACCCTTATAAGGCCCGTAGGTGAAAGTATTACATGTCCCATAGGCCTTATAGAAATTCAATGCTTGTAGGCTTCAAACATTACATACAACCGAGACTAACTACTTGGAACTGCTCCTCCCCAACTTCTTCATCGTGAAATCAGCTCTCCACCTTTGCATGGATATTCAGCTAGGCTTTCTGGTGCATTCACAGGCTTGTCCTGATGGCAAGTGTCATACCCTCTCATTATTACAATCTATTTAGCTTCTGCTACGGTGAAAGATCCTTTCTCCTCCTCCTTCTGAAGTTCATTCCTTGTAGGTTGTCTGGTTTGAATTTGCACTTAAGGTGGCCTGAAGGCCTTGAGGTGGCCCAAAGGCCTTACTGACCCAAAGGCCTGGGTGGCCCGAAGGACTTAAAGGACTCGGGGACCAAATCGGTGGCCCAAAGGCCCAAACGAGGGAATATTTCTGACTACTACAGTTCTGCACAGTTCCTTCTACAGTACTTCTACAGAACCCCCAGAAATTAGCCTCCGCCTGGATTTGATCTCCTGTCTCCGGGATTCACATAAGGAGTCCTCACAAACTTGGCTAAGGCTCATGTGCATAACTTTCCAATACTCAAATATTTATTTCACACTAAAAAATGGTATATTATGACTCATGTACTTTTTCATAAAAACCGTTTATATTATTATCACATTATTATAATATAATAAATATATTATGTGATAATACCCAATCCATTAACATGACTCGTCATTACCATAAATACTAAATGAGCATTGAATATTTTAAACTAATATTCTTTCAAATGATTTTTCCAAGTATTTACTTTAAACTTGTAAATATATTTAATAAAATAAATCCAATTAAAATTCTTTTTAACGTGAATGATATGAATTTAGTTATTCCATTGGTGATCATATATCCTTGGTAAAACTTGGACACCAAGTGTTGGGGCCCACCATTTCCTATATACATATTCAACTGAATAGGGAATATTCTTGAATATTCTATTGTGTGTAATCTTCTAGGACATTATCTCAATAGAAGTGAATACTATTCAATAACCAAGAGCAGGATCTAGAAACTCATCATAGCCCCTAAAGAGATAAGGATAGTCATAGCAAGGAAAAAAAACCTATGAACACACATTGTGTAATATAATCTCTTTTTTTTAATATATCATATAGAAGGACGCACACCCATGTCATCATCATTTTCTTAATTTATTTTCTCTTAATCTAACAATACATATTACCCTCGAATACCATAGCCAGAGTCATATGAAGGTACTAAAATCCTGATCAACATGGCCTGAGATATATTACTTCATTAACCTATAAGTGACAAATACATATTCACCATTCACCCAAATCCATACCCCCAATGACACACCCAGCATAAGATGCATCACCATGATTTCATTACCATGGTTTTTTCCTTGCATCAAAATACATGATAAAATTACACACATCAGCAATGATCTCATGTTAGGATAACATTGAACATGTTTGTAGATAGAAAAATTTAATGACACCAAAAACATGGGGTGTTCTTATAGGTAGTTCTGTCCTCACAATCACACTACTGTAGATCTCCAAGTGAAAATTTCATGAGAATAAGTCTCAATGGTTATGATCCCCTAGGACTTGACAGTCAAACATCTACTGTGTCCATTTAGTAAGATATATCTAGACCATATTGCTTTTGTTTAAGATTAATTTCATAGTATCTCCAAATTCACATTATATCCTAGGATCTCCTATAACCTTTTGACATGAAATTTAATCTATGGGCATTACCATTAAGTATTGGAAGTATAAATATCAACACTGTAATAGTAAGTTTACATCATGCTTATCTAATTGTATACATGATATGGTAATCAAAAGTAATGTATAGTTATGTATAGGGAACCCACTTTCACAACACCCCCACTTGCACTAGATCCAAATTGATAATTATACTTTCTATCTCTAAAAAGATTAAGATCATGTTTTTGCTGAGTAAGAGATTTAGTTGCTGGGTCTTCTAAGATTCTACCACATGAAAAATAAGCTATTGTGACCTCACCTCAACGAGTAAAACATATCAACATATGGTATCCCAAGTATATCCTATTTTACCACTATAAAAATATGAAACCATGGTTAGTAAGAATCTAATAATTTACATTATGATAATGCTTTACTTCCTAGGTGAGATTCCAGGAGCTGGAAAAAATTGTTCCATATAACTGCTTATTAGCTACCTTAGTAGCTGCAACATACCTGTTATTTTTAGGTATGGATACCACTATATTTTATGATCATGTATCACTAAAAACCTTAGCTTTACTATGATATTATATCACATGGATATAAGTAATATTGGGTTGTGTCCCCTGAAAAATAGTATCTTTTATTCTCCACATACAAGGTGCATATATTTTGTACATACCAAAGTAAAATGGGTAATTTTGACGGCTTCCCTTACCGTGCTCCTGGAAATAATTGATAGTTTTCTAATATAAATTATATAATTTAAATATAAATTTATGTACATATCACGTATATATGATTAATTCATCACTAAACCTTATGGATTTCAACTCACCACATTAATATCCTCCCATGTCTTGGACATGTTAACTTCATGAGATTATTCCATGTTACAATAGAAATATTTCTCTCTTGAATTGTTCCATATTATATTTTTCAATATAATGTCACCATATGTATGATTGACTAGGTTGAAGAAACCTTTAGATCTACCTGAGTAGACCATGTTTTCTAGAACTTAGGTTTCGACTTTTAGTCAATCTCTAGAGAAAAGACTTTCATCCTAGTATCAAATAACTGATAAGACCAATATCTATTTTCCATATGATTCCAATCATATTTTATTTTGAAAACAAAAAGTCACTCCCACTAACCATTGTTAGAAACATGGAAAACATTAATTCTATGTGAATATTCTATGATCAAGATGCTTACTTTAATCCTAAACTGGATTTATGTAACTTTCACCCTTTATTAGAATTCTATGATGTGACAATCCCTTTACGGTTGTGTCATATAGACATCTTCCATTATTGGTGGTCATGAAATCCAATTATCAAAAAAATGATCATATTAATTAGATATGATAAGTAAAATCCTAATGTATTTAGGTATTATGACTTGGTATTAGCAGTTGTTCCTTCCTGGCACTATGCTTGTACAATTCATGTATAATATCATTTTAATACCAACCAGAATATTCAAAATAATAATCCCTTTACACTTTGATACATGGAATCCATTATTGAATATTAATTGGGTTTATCAATATTATATAATTCCCATATACTACTTACTTGTAGAAATTATTATTCACAACGAATAATTTATCCCCATCCACGATGAATTCAAAAACCATTATTATGGTTTTAACCTTCCCATGTAGTATATGTCTCTAGAACATTCCAATTACACATGAACTTGTGGAACTAGATCCTATTCCGACTATATGTGCATTTCTGGCATTGACTAAAAGAAAGTCAATATTTTTCCCACTGTCTATAATAGAGTTGAGAACCCTTATATAGAAATGTACTCTATCACTTGACTACCACCATTCTGTCAAAGGGATTTACTTAATATCTTAATCAATCAACATGATAATTACTTTAGATGCACAATGCTTTTACTTGATGCATGTTTGTTTATATCCTCAACAAACTCTTTGCATCTAAACACATGTTTTATGACATAATGGATTTCCATCATACTATAACACATATTATATCCATTTTTCATTATTTTTGGGGTATGTTTATTGGTTATCACATGTTATTTTCAAAGTAAATCACGAAATATAATGAAAGTTACTGAAAGTTCCAACATTGATATTACATACATCATAACTCTGATGTATAAAACGTGTGTTTTGGAATTGTTCTATGCTTTATTTTTTTATAAATGTTATCATGTAAGACTTCATCATTGATCCTCCTAATTAACATCAATTTCATGATATATATAAGGTATTGTGAATTAGGGAATTACTCCACACCACATTATATTGATCGATGATTTCTTGGTGAAGATATTCATCAGTATTATTGGTATGCCCACCCAAGGAAACTCATATCTCTTGACCATGAAAATAACTTACGTCACTTTAACATTCCTTAAGAACTTAATGGAATATAATGAAGTATGTTTACCACTATATTTCCATTGGAATGGTTCATTCTCACTTGTTGAACTAATTAAAAAATAATTATGGTTTACTTTTTAATGCTTTCTTTGTCCAAACACAACTCATCAATAATACCTAAGGTATTTAGATCAGTTGAGTCTAAACACCATTTTTAGTCTATCCTTGATGTCAACTTTAGTTTTTCTTAACAAAGAATCATCTATCCACAACTGGGTAAATACATATTATATTTTATATTCCTCAAGCATTGTCTATGATTCATTTATCACCGAATTATTAGTTGAGTATGAAATACTAGCAACAACATCAATTCCTGAACATGGAATAATGTATCTTAGTTTCTAATGGACAAATGAGAAAAAAGTTTTGCTTATAGTCCATAATAGTTCGACTTGAATCATTATCTTAGAAATTAGAAGTTTTGTATTTCTCACCTATGACTTAGAAATCACCCTTTCTCAGTTGCTTGGTCAATACTCCTTACTTCTTGTAATATTTCTATATTTGTTAAATTTATTTTGATACACAAATGTGACAATAATATTGTATTTAATACCCATGAAGTAAGATTGAAACATTACATGTTATATTGATGAATATACCTAAAGAAGAAGTGATAACTTGATTTTTTAATTTAGTTTATTGTGATTAAACTTCCATAGTTTTTTTCATTATATGCAATGAAAATAAAATCCTATTAATACCAATTTCATTGAATTATGTTGTGAATGTTCCTTTGGTCTGCCACATTCCATTGGCCTTTTCACATTATCTTTCAATTTTTTCTCTTCAATAATTAAAGATTAAACATTCTTTAATATTCTTATTTACTTGGCGAACCTAAATAGGTAATGAAGCATTTACTCAATACTGTTCATTTTTTATCTTAAAATGAGACCTAAGTAAATAGGTGAAAATGATATGAGAAATGGATCTATTGAAAGATCCTGGCCCATCTTTGAAATTATACATGCTAGTGTAATCATCACCTTATTCATATCATGCTTCAGATTCTCCTCACATGCTTCTCAGAGATGAGACTACATGATATATCATGTATGTACTCATGTCGTGACCGTAACTAACATTGAACATTAATGATAGAATTATTACTTTTTATCTTTATTGTCGAATTATGCATTTTGATTAATTAATGAAATCATTAAATATATCACACTATTTAATCGAATTCAAAGAACCCACTCTGCTAGAATCTGAATACTCTGTCATTTGAATATGCTATTGGAAAGGATCCATGAACCTCTCATTATATCTAACAAGCTTTGGATACACCATTATTTGGAGGGCTCAAGGTAGGCGTTAATCTGGTCAAGTGCATTAACTCACAGTTCCTTGATTTGTTGAGTGATGTCCTAGGTACTAAAAACATTACATGATTTACCCAATGTTTGCCTCTAAAATGATAAAAAGTTTTATTTGGATAATCCTTACTACCACTTCAGTTAAGTCAACACACCACTCTTATATCAACTCCCTGGTACTAATAGGAACCATCAAATTTGGATGACGAGCACCCCTGAACACCCGGTTTTGTTCAAATTTGGATGATGGAATGTAGTTATGAGTTAATATTTATTGGAAGGGTTTATTATATTAAAATGATGAAAAAAATAATTTTCGAATTAAAAATCATGTACTATATGATCACACTCACAACTGACCATGCATGAGAAGATAAACATTATCTCACATGTTCATTTTATCTGTGCGTGCTTGTTTTTTATTCTATGTGATCACACATAAACTACACATTGACAAAATAATAAACCATGGAAAAAATGATGATGTGATCAGAAGCCAACATTAAGGGTTGATCTATTGAGTGAATAATGGATCAACCTAGACCCTAGGACCAATACCTTGAGCTGTGTCACTTGCAACTCAAGTTTCAGCATCTGCCTGTCCAATGCATCAAACTCATGTCCAGTGCGTCACCATAACATTGAATGAAGTGCGTCACTATTCATCTCGTCATTATACAATAATACACGCTCGTAGGCGAGGGGGTATCGATAATATAAAATACAACTGAAAAATGGACATGCCAGACCTTATACATTTAATGAAAAATATGAATCATAGATCTCCATTAACTAAACAACTTATTACAAACCATTATAAAAAATAAACAAATAAAACACTTGACATTCATCGGTTGGTCTTATTCTCATGATCAATCTTATATGGATTAAACACATCTATTAAAATAAATACAAAATTAAAAATTAAACACCCATTAAATTATAATAGAGGGAGTTTTTATTGAATTAAAATTAACACTAATTTTAATTTAATATTTATGTGGTTCTGATCCATTAATTAAATTAATATTTTAAAATAAATAAATTAATTAATTAATTTACTTTTGACCCCAAAAAATAAAATAATTTAACCAGCACTACTAATTTTAAACCAAAAATTAATATTTTATTAATTTAATTTAAAACCAAAATTTAATTAATAACATAAATTAAATTTTGATTATTAAAATTAGTAGCACCCAGAAAAGCCGGAGAAAGGATAGTACTGGTTTAGATGAATCCGCACAGACCTTCCAAGACTTGAAGACCCCGGGTAGGACTGTTCTAGGCTTCCCAGACCTATTCTGGGCCAGGAATGTTGGGGCGCAGCGGAGGTGCGTGGTACCTCAAACACACAGAACATGAGGAAAAACGGAGGAACACAAGATTTTTAACGTGGTTCGGTCGTATGACCTACATCCACGGGAGAATAAGGCTGCTTCACTATTTCATTTCTCTCCGGTTTTCGTCGGAGGATCACAACACACACAGCTCACACACATATTCTCTTCCAAACAATTGGAATACAACCCATTTAAATAGACAGATGGAAACACATATCTTCTCCGGTTGGTGGGGTGGTTCAGCTACCCTTGAAAAAGGTCCAGCCATCCGATTCTCATCCACTATGTCGGTTTCCCGCCATGGAGGACTTCCACAGCCGCCTGAGTTGGTTGCCGTCCAAGGAGACTTCTGCTGCTGCCGACAACAACGAATTCCTCCCCTGTAAAAAACCATCCCATATTGGGAGTGGCCCCCACAAATCTCCCCCTCACGACCAATTTGGGGTAGAAACCAGACCTGCATTCTCCTTGCAGGTGTTGAAAACTTCATCGGCAAATCGAACACGCTTCTTCACGCCAGATGACGCGGCACTTACATCATCTTCACTCGATCTCGGGCTGACTGCGGTCTCCATCAAATGATACAACCCTTGAGACTCCTTCCCAGTAAGCTTCACTGCATCCCCACGTGAGACTTCCAAAACTCCACCTGCTATGGAAATCTTGAACCCTCTCGCATCGAGCCTACTTAATGATATCAAGTTCCGCCTCATCCTCGGAACGAATTTCACATCAGCCAGTGTACGAATTCCTCCATCGGGTGTCTTCAATTTCACTGTCCCGACTCCTCGAACCTCGCATGTTGACCCATCACCAAGTCTCACCGAGTCCTGCACCTGCTGAAAAGTATCAAATGTACCTCTCGTCGTACATATGTGTGTCGAGCTCCCCGAATCCAGAACCCATCCATCTTCTTTTGGATTTTGAGCCCGCTCGTTGTTCCTCTTTAGAAATCAGCATTCCCGCTTCATGTGCCCGAATCTTTTGCAGTAATGACATTGCACTTCTCCCCGTTCAACTCTCTCATATGAGTACATGCTTCCCGTTGTCACACAGATTTCATCATCTGCTGATAATCCTGTGATGTTCACATCCTCCTCTTCAACTTTCTTCCCAGCAACGTACCGTTTGCGCTCTCCACAATCACTTTTATAGTGACCCTTCTTCTCGCACCAGAAACATGTGATTTTGCTCGGATCACGTCCCCTGGATTTTGGCCGCCATTCTTTACCTCTTGACTGTCGATGTCGGCTCCTCCCACGCTGATCATCTCGCATCGCCATGATTTGCTCGCCTGAATGCGTCGAAGGTCTTCAGAATGCCTCCGAATCTTGAAGTGACGCCATCACATCGTCCAGCTTCAATGTATCCTTCCCCATGAGCAATGCAGTCACAAGCCCATCAAATGAGCTTGGTAGTGATGACAAAAGCAAAAGTGCTTTGTCTTCCTCTTCAACCTTCACACCGAGCCCCAATAACTGCGTCAGGATCTTGTTGAATTCATTGGTATGATCCAACAAATTCGCTCCCTCGTCCATGCGCAATTGGTACAGTTTCTTCTTCAGGAATAACTTGTTGGTGAGCGACTTCGCCATATATCGCTGCTCCAACTTCTTCCAGATCTCCTTCGGTGATGTCTCGTCCAACACCGAGTACTTTACCTCATTCGCCAAACACAGTCGAATTGTGCTGACGACCCGCATCTCGAGCTCTTCCCAATCATTGGCACTGGTTGTCTCGGGCTTTTCTCCGATCAACGGTCTGATCAGGCCCTGCTGCACCAAAAGATCCTTCACCGTGCTCTGCCATAAGCCGAAATTGTTTCGACCATCGAACTTCTCGATGTCAAATTTTGGTAGTGCTCCGCCACCAGCCATCGTCGTCGTCGCAAAACGCGATCACCACCGTCGATGTCGCACCCTTTAATCACCACCTTAAAGAGTGCGAATTTTCAAAAACTAACCATATGGATGCGTCCGGAGCGGTCGAAATAGTTGGAATCGACTCCTGGATCGCCGAAATCGGACACCAATTGACCGAGATATGGTCAAAACACGTTCAACGTTCCAGATTACTCGCTGACGTGGCGCTGACGTGGCGCTGACGTGGCACGCCGGAGCTCTTGCCGGAATTGTCGCCGGCGGCGTGAACAGTTACTTCATCTCCGGCATGGGGTTACTGTTCACCTGCGGGTTTGACCGAACTTTGACCGGCCATATCTTCTTCGTTTCAACTCCGTTTTTAACGCTGTTTGCGCCGTTGGACTCGTCTCGTCGTCCTCTTCACGGATCTGGCCTCGGAAAAATTTTCCGACCACTTTCAATTTTCCGGCCACCGGAAAATTTGACGTCGCCTCGCCGGTTCACCTCCGTTCGCTCCCCCTCGCCTCTGATACCACTTGTTGGGGAGCAGCGGAGGTGCGTGGTACCTCAAACACACAGAACAGGAGGAAAAACGGAGGAACACAAGATTTTTAACGTGGTTCGGTCGCATGACCTACATCCACGGGAGAATAAGGCTGCTTCACTATTTCATTTCTCTCCGGTTTTCTTCGGAGGATCACAACACACACAGCTCACACACATATTCTCTTCCAAACAATTGGAATACAACCCATTTAAATAGACAGATGGAAACACATATCTTCTCCGGTTGGTGGGGTGGTTCAGCTACCCTTGAAAAAGGTCCAGCCATCCGATTCTCATCCACTATGTCGGCTGCCCGCCATGGAGGACTTCCACAGCCGCCTGAGTTGGTTGCCGTCCAAGGAGACTTCTGCTGCTGTCGACAACAACGAATTCCCCCCCTGTAAAAAACCATCCCATATTGGGAGTGGCCCCCACAAGGAATACCTACCGGAGGCCATATTTAGGGCTGATTAGGCCAAAGTGCACATTAGAAAAAGTGACTCTCAGCCCGAAGGAACTGGTGGGCGGCTGGTCCAGTAGAAAACTTGTGTAAGGGTGGGCTGTCTGGCGGATAGGGAAGAGGCTGGAGGAGGCAGCCGAGGCGGCCAGGGTTCCGTGGATATGGCTCGAGAATGCGGTCAGCAGCATGTTTAGCTACAAACAGCGAAGAGTGGGTGGTAACACACTTGATGCAAGGTGGATCCAACGAGCGAGTGGCATGGTAGGAAGCTGGGCGAAGGGAAGGAGACACCGCTTGGTGGATGGGGGGGTCCTGCTCGGATCACCGGATGAGGACGAAGGATGGTCGGGTGGTGTGGTTTTGGTCCAGATTTGCGGTGGTGGAGCATGACGATCTGTCTAGTGCGGTGATGGAGGGCGGGTCTGGATGGAAGGTGCTGGCCAAGGTACTACAGGGTCACCGGTCGGCCTGAAGTGGGAAGACAAGCAATACTGGTTCATGGGTGGGTCGCTAAGCAGCTAGAGGATGGCCCCTCACTGGATCCGGTTGGTGGAGCGGCTAGCCACGACAGTAGACTGAAGAGTCAATGACCTAATGTGGGCCGAGTTGGTTCACCAGAAAATGTCCCGGTCGGGATGTCCGAAGCTGATCCGATGGTTGGTCAGAATAGAATAGGTTTATAAAAAACATCATCACTGACCAGTCATGATTTTAATGATCAAAAAAATGCAATCCGTATTAAAACTTCTTATGGTCGTAACTTGGCCATATGATATAGGATTTACTCACGGTCAACGGCGTTGGGATTGTAACAACATCCTTTGTTAATTTTAATGAAAAATTATTATTTTTTCTTGTTTTAAAATCACTGCACAATTATGTGATACCAATTAAAGGTACCGAGTGTACAACAGAACCCCAAAAATATAGGATTTGAAAAAATTTCCACTGACGTCAACATGTCTTCATCATCCTCAATGAAACTCTACCCTATTTAAGTATGATGATCCTGCATGAATATATTTTAATAACAAAAATAGAACTATAAATACCTGGTTAGATCTGAAGCCACCCTCGACGTCTTCTCATCGTTGGCTATCACTACTCGAGTAATCCAAATCCAAATCCCTCTAGATCTTCCACACATGCTTTAGGAAACTATGAGAATTCCAATCATCAAACCCTGAGCTCTAACTTGGAATCCCAATAACGCACTCAACACTCCTATGATAATCACATTGCGTTTCTTGCGATTTGTGAGAGAGAGTTTTACCCGAACTCCTATATCCAGAGCCTCTCTTTCTAGAATGCAATTGAGAGAATAAGATAGAGAGAGAGAGAGAGGAAGTGAATAGCCACTCTCATGAGATTTCTCTCTTCTATATATAGTAAAACAATAAATATCAAAAACAAACTCCAGGTACCCAAATATTTATTTCACACTAAATTAACGGTATACTATGACTACTGTACCAAGTCATAAAATCCATTTATATTATTTTCACATTTATGTAATATAATAAATATATTACCTGATAATATTCGAGCCATTACGAAGATTCATCATTCCAAAAAATATTAAATAAACGTTGATTATTTTAAACTAATATTTGTTCAAATAATATTTCCATGTATTTACTTTAAAACTTATAAATACACTTAATAAAAAGAATTCAATGCCAATTATTCTTAATATGAATGATATGAATATATTTCTTTCTTTGATGATCGTATATCCTTGGAAAAAACCTAGAACCAAGTGGTGGGGCCCAACATATCCTATATACCTATTCAACTAAATAGAGAAGATTCTTGAATATGCTATTGTGTACGACCCTCTAGGCCTTTATCTAGATAGTAGTGAATACTATTCACAGACCAAGAGTGAGATCTTGCAACCGATCATAGACCCTACAGAGATAAGGATAGTCATAGTAATGAAAACCAACATATGAACGCGAATCATTTAATATAATCTCTTTGACTTTAATACCTCGTAAAGTCGGATACACACTCGTTTCATCACCCTTTTCTTGATTTATTGTTTGTTGATCTAACTAGATGGATTTACCCTCAACATTCACAGACATGGTCTTATCAAGGTACTACCATCCTGATCAACAAAGTCCGAGATATATAATTTCCTTAACCTAGAAATTAAAAATCCATTCTCAACCATTTAACCAATGCCATACCACCAATGATGCACCCACCATAAGCTACCTCAACACAATTTCATTATCATGGTTTTTTCCTTTCGTCAAAGTACATGATCAAATGGAATACATTGACAATGTTCTCATGTCAGGAGACCATTACATATGTCCGTAGGTAAGAACATCCAATGACACCCAAAACATATGAGGTTCTTATTGGAAGGAATGTCCTCATGATCTCATAACTAGAGATCACTAAGTGTGAATTTCAGGAGGAGAAGTATCAATTTTTATGAGCACCCATCACCTAATATTCAAACATCTACTATTTCCAATCAATAAGATGTATCTAGACTATAAGACCTTTGTTTATGATCAATGTCAAAGTATCTCAAGGTTCTCATTATAGCATGAGATTTTTTATATCCATTTGATATTACATTTAATCTATGTACATTACTATTAAATAGTGCACATAGAATTATAAACTCTATAATGGTAAGTTTACATCATGAATATCTAATTGTATACATGTTATGGTAATTAAAATTAATGTATTGTTGTGTATTGGGAACCCACCATTACAACATGTTTTGTGTCTCAACTATTTATTTAATTTCTAAAATAATTTTCTCTTAGTGCTGAAGTTAGTTATCTATTTATTTATGTATTCAACTTCTAATTTATGTTTTTCCACATCACTCTTATCTTAGAATAAATATACATAATTTTCTTTATTATTGAAATATTTCCTTGAAACTTCACATTTCATTTTATCCAACAATATCATGATTTTAACATTCTCATTATCCACCTTGGAATACCCATATGTTTTCTTACCAATGTTAGTTTCTTTCTTGATAACTTCATTTTTATGTTCTGGATATTTCATGGAGTGTTTTTATAAGACTTATTAACCTCACTATTAGCATTATAACTTGAAAAATTATTCACACTATACATAGAGGATAATTTACAAACATTATTCTTTAACTTATTAAATTATGAAAATAACATACAATTCTCCTCCATTTCTTTAGTAACTACTGTTCTGAGTTATGTATATCTTATGTATAACTTTTTATAATATTATTAAACATTGAAAATATGCTCTTTGTTTGATTTCCCTCTCTTCTCTCAATCAGAAGATGAACTTTCAACATTATTTTCGTCCCCATCATTTGAAAAGTCATCCAAGTTTTTATATAAGGAATATTGAGATAAAGCCTCTATATTGCTTATTTTCTTATAAAACATTTCACATTTTGTGTACTTTTACATTCTCAAAATTTCCAATATTATTTTATTTGTCATTACTTTTATCTGATGAATTTTCAGAAGTAAACAAATATTCACTTACAATTTATATATTATTTTTCATTCTAAAAGCTTTTCTATCTTTCCCCTTAAAAATTCACTAAGATTATTTTACATTTACTTTAAATCTATGATAATATGTTAGAATGTGTTTGAATTTATTACATTCATAACAAATTGTGTTTATTGATTCTTTATTTTCTCTTATGTATTTTAAATCTTTTATATCATTTTGGTAGTCACTCTTTAAGTTTCCACTTCTAAATAGTATTTTTTCCATATGATAAAAAATTAGATTCTATAATTTCTAGACAAATACTATCTATAAAATTATTAGAAATAATTCTTAGGTGCAAGTCATATAATTACAGTCTCTATAATTTAAAGTATATGTAACTCAATTCTTATTTTTCTCTTTCTCAACATCTATCTTTAAATGATCTACTTATTCAATTTAAGTTCCAGTTAAATCATTAAAACCATTCTTTGTGATATGTTTCATATTATGTATTTCCATTAATGTGGATTCCGATTTCATTGGCATGATATTAATAATTTTATTAATGAGAAATCAATCTATTATTTATTTATCTCTTAGAGAACATAAAATGTTTACAATCGTAATCAATTGTTGATGCACCTAATCTGGAGGTTCACCATTTATAATGTTGAAACATTGATAATTATCTATGATAATATTATGTTATGTTTCATAAAAATTTGATGATATAAAATACGAGACTTCTTGTTTTTTTGAAATTCCACTAGTAATTCAATATGAGGATAAATGAATGTAGGTATTATTTATAATTACATAGATTATATTATATATCCAATGAAAATTTACAATATTTTCTACTGATTCAACATGAGTAAATACAATAAAAACTTTCATAGGAATTTTATAATTTCTAATATGCATTATATAATTTTATACACCATTATTGATCATATATGTTTCTATGTGGTGTGTCAAATACTCTGAGTCTACATCATCTATATTGGTAGCCTAATTGGATTAAAATTCTAAAGGGTTATCATTCGGTGTCCAACCATGATAAAAAAATATATTTCATTTACTATATAGATAGTGTAAGAATTTTTTTTATAATTTATTATAAAATGGATTGATAATAAAAATATGTTATCTGATATTAAAATATTCAATATATAAGTTTTTAAAAGTAATGAGACAAACCCAACTATAGAGAGAATCTTTAATACCATGTATTGAGATCAGATAAAAATAACAATCCACATTACATCTAGGCTGACTCTGGATCTAATAACAAGTGTTGGTATTAGATAAAAATATGAATAATCTCTAAATACAACTAGAGTTTGGCATTGATAAAAAGCAATGGTCCCAAAAAAGTTTGATGTTACACTACTATAGGAGTGGTGGGTGAATTATAGTCTAAAACATGACTAGAAATTTTAATTTCACTCAATTCTTAGGATGATCAGAAAATATAAATTTTGTTCTAATCAAAATATAAAAAGTATAAAAGTAGTGTAATATAAATCTATTAAAATCTAAACTATTATCCTATAAACATAAAATGGTTTAGTAGAAATAAAAATTAAAAAAACAAAGTAACAATATTGTGTGGAGTTAAGGATAACAATCCTTACACTCTTGTAAATGATAATATTCACCAATTTTCTCCTAATTCACAAAAATCCATCACTTTTAACCTAATCAATATATCACCATTCTATTCCCAGAACATCCTCAAATATTAAACCATTAGATGATAATAGTATCTCATTCCCAGATACTCTATCTTCCTATCCTTTAAATCCCTTGACAAGATGGATTAAACTCAACAAGATCAAACATAATGAAATTTATTAACTATAACCCTTTCAAACGAGTTTTGTCTTACTTTCCCTAAAATCCCTCGATCAACCTGGGCGTAAAATCTAGTTTGCAAAACATAGAATCTCTTTAATCATAAGGGATCAATAAAAGATTTTATACAACAGAAAAACTGAGAGCATTACAATGGAATCCTCATAGATGGTATATCATAACACACTACTATGAAAATTAAAAATGTGATAACTCAAAAGTAATGATATGATATCAATACTTCACTAACAATCATCTTTTTAGAACATTTAATTCACTACTTATCCTCAAAAGACTCCAATTCAATTTATATACATCACCATAACAAAATCCAATGGTTATATTATAAGTTCTTTAAGTTCTGTTGTAATAATATAAGACAGTATACTCCATCTTCTGACAAATCCATCCATACGTCTATCATTTTATGTGTTCATTCTCTCTGTGGGGAAGTCCCCAAATATTTTGAATTGTTATATAGGTAAAATATTAGATCTCGTAGGTGTGAGTGGATTATTCTAAGGTTTTAAGCATTTCATTATTGGATGAGGAATGAGCCTTAGGTTTGGCTAGGCTGTGGGGGATTCTATAGTATGAAAAATTCACACTTTGGTCAGGGGGAAACATGCTATAAAGGGATGGGGGTTGATTTTTTTGGTTAATTAATTGACGTGTAAGAAGTGACCATGCATATACTCTATCTACTAGTTGTCCATTCATCTTCTTGTTAGTACATTATGTTCCCTCCACTATAATTTTCACTATAAAATAACTTATTTTTTAAACTTTTTATAATTTCATTCACACAGATATATGAATTCTTTATGATAGTGGTTCCATTTTACTTTCTCCACCCTGATAGTTGTTATATCATGAAACTATTTACTCAAGAATCCTTTTGTAGGAATATGTGTGACCTTGTGTGTCATGAACAAACTCAAGCATTCCATCCATCAAATTCCTAAGAAAGATCATGACATACCCATGGGGTGCTCTTGATCTACTTGGGATAAT
This sequence comes from Viscum album, assembly GCA_963277665.1. Classification (NCBI taxonomy): domain Eukaryota; kingdom Viridiplantae; phylum Streptophyta; class Magnoliopsida; order Santalales; family Viscaceae; genus Viscum; species Viscum album. The sequence continues at coordinate 583,933,164 of OY728164.1, read as the reverse complement.
GGTGAGAATTAAAGGCATCATAAGAAACCATTGAGGATTATTTCACCCATAAAATCATAATTAAAAACAACAAAAATACTGGTATGACCCATCCCAAAGTTGGATTCCCACCAAATAAATCAATAATAAAAATAAAATAGAATAGAAATATTAAATTAAATTAAACAAATCAGTCCATCACTCACTCCTTCAATGACCTCACAAGAAACAACACCTTGTTCTATAGAAAACTCCATAAAGATAATGTGTCCAAGAATAAACATAACTAAAATTTAAAAAACATTTACTTGGATTATGTGATAAATAAATATAAATAAGAAAACAATTGACATACCTTCATGTGACAACCTGAGTCACCATCTAATACTAAAACCTATATGCTCTATGAGAGGTAATAAATGATCTAGAACATGAAAATATAAGAATCAATTAAAAATTTTACACATCATTAATAAAATTTAAAAAACATCAACACAACATAAAATAGACCAAAAATAAAAAAATACATGAAACCTAACTTCAAATTTAAACTCGAGTCTCCATTTGAGAAAGAACTCCTCAGGCTGCCACAGACCTGCCTCCCATGTCCCGATAATCCCAACTTCAACCAATCAGACATACCAAATTAACAAAGGGAACTTTGAAACGAAGGCGCTCTTCCGAACCTAATATCTGATAACATTTTTTCATGAATTTCAACACCCTGAGATTTTAAAATAGTACAATTCTCGATATCAAACCCAACAAGCAACACTGAGTCTAAACGAAACGAAATATACTACATTTTTTTATTTACTGTAAAAATTATATCCTAGACATTGAATTGGTGGGTATGAAAAGTATAAAATGAATTTATGAAATATATATAATGTAACTAATCAATAAAAATTAATTTATTAATGCTTATAAAATATGTACTCATTTTTCAGTAAGGTAATTTTATGCTTTTGATATACGTCTTCTTCAAAAATGATTATTATTTATTTTTGTGAGAAAATATTATAATTAATTTATTGATATTATAATACTTTTATTTTATTAAATAAAATATCATTTCTTAAATCAGAATATCGAAATTCTCTTAGACTGAAATTTATGTATTTTTTTTAAAAGATTGATTTCTAGTGAATAATGAAAAATATATATTTTTATTGAAAATTGTGTATTGGTTTCAAATAGTTAAAAAGATAAATTAATGTTTTAGAATTATTTAAAACTAAAATTATTACTGTTATATTATTATTAATCCAATTAAGTTCATTGGAATAAATTTCAAGATTGAATTTTGTATAAAAACGTTTTTACACATAAAATGCATTTTTTTAGAAATATGATTTTCATTTTTTTCACATTTATTTTAATATTAATTTCTTAAACATATAGATAATTAATTTTATAATATGGATTCCAAATTTTGAATCAGGAGGTTTAAATTTGGTAAATACTCCCCCTTTTTATTTTGATAATATGAATAGTAAATGTGGTATAATTTATCCCCTTGGTAAATGGTATATCTGGTTAATCTAGGTTAAAACTAAGTGATAATGTCATAATACATAATATGAATTCTTATTTTATGAATGTAATTTAAACCTTATCACCTTAGACACAAAATCAATATGTTTAAAGGACACTTTTTGATGAAAATGACCAATATACTATTTAAATCAATGAAAGTTACAAAAATGTTACTCACTTAGTTTTAAATATATAGTATTTGTCTACATTGGGAAAAAATTTATGAACAAATATAAATGTAAATTTAGTTCTTAATGAAATTATATTCAAGATTATTATTAATTTATATATTTTATTCATTTTATAATTACCTTAAATTCTTGTGCAATGCTACTACAATATTTATTCAATTAACAGAAAAATAAAATAAAAGATATTAAAAAAATTAAAAACCATATAATTTGAGGTATTTATAGTATTAAAGTATTTTTTAGATGAATATGACCTATTAGTGATATTTGATTTAATTCTATTATAAATCCAACATTTTCATGATGTAACTGTAGTGAAATTAGATGAGCAGTGTCAAAATTGACATTAATGATAATTTTTGAAAATAATATTTTATTAAATTATTTAAAAATAATGAAAATCTTTAAAGAGAAAAAATCAGGTAATATATGGTTAAATATTTCACCTATTTTCCATTTATGGTCAATATTTACCTTATACGTAAAATTATAACCCTATGAAATAGGTTAATTAAGAGGTTAAACATAAAGATAAGGTTTCTAAAATCATGAAAACCTATAAAATTTTTATTTTTTGATTATATTTCAACCATATCATACAATGGGTTTTAATACATGGAAATTGTTATGATTTTCTCTTGAGAATGACTTTATTATAATTTAATCTTTTATGAAATTCTAAAGGTAGCCCTCACCTCAATTATAAATGAGATCCTCCTCCCTTACTTTTTAACAACATATCAGGAATTCTAGATATACCAAATCTAAATAAATTCCTTCTAAACTTCCTCATACACCTTATAGAGGTTTTTATCAACCCAAAAGATCAACCCTTGTACCCTTAAGAGGATATCCAAAGGAGTTCTTCCAAAGAAGAGGTAATCGCCATAATCGGTCTATTTCTTTTTTACTTATTAATTTTACTCCTCTAAATCTATGGTATTTTTGATAAAATTGTAACATAAGTATCTTAAATATACTTAAATTCTACCATTATATTTAAATCACCATTATCCGCCCTCTTTCCCATTAAATGGGAGGTGAAATTACCACTTGTGCATACGTACGAATTACCATCTCCACATAGCGATACACTTCATTTTTATTACCTTAATTTTGATAGAAAATATTATGTATTTAATGTTTATATGTGATATTTATATCATAAATATACTTATATAATGATAATGTAATATCTAACTTCTTATCTTTCAAACCTTTTGGAAATGATATTATTTCTTATGTATACGTTTTGACTACCACCTCCATGAAGCGATATAATTCATTTTTCATTTATCTTTTAGATGCATAGTAATAAGTATGGGTTTGATAAGTAGTTTTGATTTTATATTATTTAATTATTATTCTTATAGGTGAATCATTATTTACATTTCCTTAATTATATTCATTTAAAAATGAAAACAATGTTCATGCCTTTGTACGACCTACCGTCTCCACAAATGGTGTAATTTATTTGTCTATATCTAACTTTTATGGATTAATATAAATACATAAATAATTAATATATATTATAATAGTATCATTAATAAAATTTTGGTATTTATGGAACCATGATAAATATACATGGATCGAAACAACTGAACAAAAACATATATGAAAAAGGAAGCAATTTTTACTTGGAACAACAATTATAACAAATAATTGTTAATAAATAGGTGATAAATATTTTTACGTAAATAATATATGGGTCATTACATATTTGTATTGTTATATAAGTGATTAATAATAAATCTATATTTTTATATATAGGAGTTTCAGGCACATATAAGGGACTTTGATCCTAATGTAAGGGTTTATTTCAATATCTCAACATTATTTGGGATAGTTAATGTTTAAGTCCCCACTGGGGGAATGATTTCCATCGATATCCAAATTTTCCATATATTTTTTTAAATAATATTTTTATTACCATAAAAATGGTTTTTAATTACAATTTTACCCTTTTTTGACTTTTTTACAAAATGGATTTCAAGGAATCTTCTTATCTTTTTCCGAATGAGGTACTTTTTAACCTTTTTACAATTGTGTGAAAAGAATTTTTTTTAACTTATATGGAATGAATGAAATTTATTTCCTTCCTAAATAATATTTTATTTGAGGCTTCCATTATAGGTTTACAAGGTTTTTTTAAAAAAATTCTTTCTTTCATATTTGTTACGTTTTTAAATAAGTGGTTTCAAAGTGATTTTTCAAAAAACATTTCCAATGATATTTTTAAAGTATTTTCATCACTATAAACATCCATTTTTGAATATTATGATTTACTAATGTTATTATACTATGATACCACCTAAAATATATTTATATATTTTTTTATGTTCAATTTTATTTGGGAAAGTATTTATATTTTATATTATAGTTTTTCTATTAAGGAAAATTATTGTTTTTTAACACACATGATTTTCTCATGTTATTTATTCAAATGTGGAGTGTAATGGATTTATTAAGTGATACGTAGTGTATGGAGAAATATATCCCCATAATGCATCAATTGGTCTCATAAGAAAAACATGCTCAGGTATTTTGGCGATATATTACCCATTTATATAAGATGTCTTGCTAAAATTCTTTGAAGGTATAGATGTCTTGGTACGAGTACTCAACTAAATGATTCAAATGTCTGAAGTTATGATTTTTTTTATTATGAACTCATTTTTTGATGACCATGTGATTATTTGAATAGTTTTTATATTCATGGATAATGTATATATCATGTGATTATTTTTTTGGAATTATTGGATTATCATTTGTTTCCAACCATATTATTCATGCCTTCCTTAGCTTCCTCTATAGAAATACCCATACTGAGAATCTAATATAACCCCTTTATTTGGATTAATTTACAAATGATAATAGGAAGTGTTTCATGATTAATACAAAGGGATATTATAAATTGTATGTTGATTTTATCGAATAAAATACCATATTGTATTTTATGATTTCGAATCTAAATTTTAAATTCATGTATGTATGAAGTTAACTAAGACTAATAAACTACTTCATACTTTGTGATGAAAATTCTTATATATAGTTCTATTATAATAAAGTAACTATCAATTCTGAAATACTAAGGTTGGGGTATTTATAGTTGGTATTAGATCAAATTTTGTGGAAACCTTATGAAATAAATTAAAAAAACATAGATTTGGGAACATAACCCTATGAATTACTTTGAGAATATTGCTAAGAAACCAAGTTTATTAATCTATGGTTTACTATGCATAAAATTTCTTATTTATGTTAAGTGATTCCCTAGTTTCGAAATTATACATTATGATTATAAAAATTAAGAGAAAATGTAGTTTATTCCATTGTGTAGAAATGGTTCCTAGAATATGGAATGTAAAACATATGAATACCCATAAATCATGTAGGTATTTCCTTCCTAGGATAGATAATGAAGATGAAGCTAGAGTTGTAGCTGTAGATAGATCTATAGCTAGAACAGAAAAAATTATAACTATATTGGGGAATCTTACATAGGTTAGACCAATAACCTTTCCCATATGGAGTATCCTTCTAATCTAAAACATAGTGTAACTATGTTCGACCACTTTATATACCAGAAACCTCCATCATTTAAGATAACTACCAATCCATTTGTAGCTAAGAAATGGATAAGTTCTATAGAGAAGATATTTCTCACTCTAGGAAGTAGTGAAAGGGAGAATTATACCTTGTAAATTTATCATATGTCAAGGGATATAGATCAATGAGGGTTATTGATTCAAAATACTAAAGAAGATAAGGAAATATGGAGTATGGAATGGAATGATTTTAAAGAACTGTCCTTGGAGAAATATTTTACTCATGAATAATGACTGGATATGGATATAAAATTCTTTTGTATGATAAAAATAGAAGATGAATATGTTTCTATGTATGAAGCTAAATTTACATGGTTAACAAAGCATGTTTCGAACAATGTACATACTCAAAAGAGAAATATTAACCATTTATATTATGGGATAAATCCAATCCTTCTAAGTGAAATAGTATCTCAAACATTCTCATCATATGAGGATATAATATCATGTTCTACCAAGATAGATAAATAATTATCCATGTCTTATAGATTTTAAGAAAATCAAGATAAGGAGAAGGAAAAATAGAAAAAAATGGATAAGTGTAAGAAGAGAAAAAAGAATTTTCACACATTTATTAATTATGGAATGAAAAAACTTGGTATGTTATTTAAGGTAACATGAGTTTCCTCAAAGTGTGTAGAGAAAGTCCATCAGGAACATGAATTAAAGGGTGAAAAAGAAAACTCTATCATTTAGTGTTTCAATCGTAAGGAGACTGGGCACTACACAAACAAATTCCCCAATCATCAAGGGAATATACCTTAGAAAAATCTAACGTGTCAAGGTTAATATTATTATATTAATACTAATATAGTGAAATGATTAAAAAACTTTTTATATTTCGATATATCAATTAGGTTGTAGATATATTTTATCAACGATATTCTAGTTTTATGAATAATTAAATTTATATGGATTATATATTGTAGTAATTTTACTTTAAGGATTTGAAATAATATGTTGAATGTTTCTAATAACCAGGAATATTGACTTAATGATAAGGTGAGAGTTTTGGAGAATACATGAATAAGAAAAATATAACCCTTAATATGTTTGTAATGATGAGTTAATAATGATCAGTTTCAATAAAGAGAATATTGACATTTCAGTAGTAATTGGGATAAAATTCGTATACTTGAAAATGGTTAGTGATTTGGTGAAAAAGTAATTCATGATGGATTTTACTATATTTATGGATTTATATCTGATAATATGATATTTTATTAGGAGAGAGTTAATTATTAGAGGGATTCATTTTTTCATTAAGGTTTTATGTTGATTAAATTTATTACAATTTAATCAATTTATTTACATGTGACATTAAGATCCACTTTATAGGGCACTAATGATATGTTTAGATTGAAAATTTAGTGACCCTATTCCAAAATATTTGGATTTTTGAATCTGATCAGACATATTTTAGAGGATCCTTAAGGTTTACTACTTATGAAATGGATTAAGATAAAATTTTTATTTTATTATATGAGTTTAAAGTATAATTTATTATATTGGATAACATATGCTAACCATTTTGGATTGAAAATTTTTAGAAGACAAAGGAAGGAATTATGGATTTTATGAATCATTAAAAGAATATTTTAGGGGTTCAATACAAAAAATCATCTTGAATTTATATTTCTAGGTGTAAGAGATAAAGTGGAAATTGATCGAAGGAAAACCAAAGGAAGATATTTTTCTTATGAAATGGAATGAAACCAAGTAATATTATTTTCCCAAGTTCTTTATCTGTATTAAAATAATATACATTGACTTTAGGAAAAGGACCTTAAAATAAAATTTTTACCAATTTACATTTCTTACTAAGAAATTAGTGGTCTTTTAACCCATCAAATATTTAGGATTTTGTGATCGTTACCTTTCTCATGACCATGTTATCTATAAATATTAATCATTCATTGGGAATTATCTTTCACTTTGATGTCCATATTCCCACTTCCCACTCATATTATCTTATTTTGAAACCTAGTTATGTGTTATTACAAATAAATTTTGTAGTTCTCTTTCCCTCTTTTAAATTGGAAGTTTTACTGACCCTTTTAATGATGTGGGTATTCCATAACAGAATTTTCATATTAAAATCCTCGATAATCATTTATAAGTTCAAATTGAGAGGATTCAATTTATTGGGGGGGGGTGGAATGTAACACATAATGATTTTAATATAACCGTATGTTCGATAACATACATGATATTCAACAACGAGTCTAAACTAACCACAATATAATAGTAAAATAAAATTATTTAATGTGAAAATTATATCTTAACTATTAAATTACTAGGTATGAATAGTATTAATTGAATTATAAATATATATCAAGTAAATAATCAATACAAATTCATTGATTAGTTCTTAGGAAATATGTACTCAATTTTCAGTGAGGTTATTTTATTCTTCATATATGTGTTTTCTTTAATAAATATTTTTATTTATTTCTATGAGAAAATATTAAAATTAATTCCTAGAACTTATATAAATTTTACCTTATAAAAATAAGATCATTTTTGAAATCATCTTATTAAAATTAGATTATGGTGAAATTTTATAATTTTTCGGTAAAGATTAATTTAGCATAGAATAGTGATTATAGCTCAGATTTGGATAGCGAAGGAGTGTGGTGATAACGAGTGAAATATAACAACATTGATGGTAGTGACTATAGGTGTTTGGTGTAAACATATGGCAGTGATTAAGGGGTTTTAGTGGGCATTTAAGAATGGAATTGATGTTGGTTGGTTGTGGATGATGAGATTGAAGAATCTGCTTAGCAGTGGTTAGTGGCTGGTCATCCATTCCAGTACTACGTGACTGGTTCAATTAGATCTTTTCTAGATATTAGTTCGTTATATTTATTTGTATTCATATTTATTTTTAGGCTGTTATTTCTTACTCATTTCATTCATATGGCGGTATAACATTTTGCAGGTACCACTAGGTGGGCAGCCTCGAATGAGGGATGGGTGTGATGACACCTATCACTCAACTATATGCAATCATTTTTTATGGAAGGATGTGAAAGTTGATTTTAATATTTATCTTTGTTTTTAATCTTATTTTTTTGCATTTAGTTTACATTGCAATTATTTTCTCACATGTCTTTTCATGTTGGTGGCACGAAAGAGGGAAGGGTGTGAGGACACCTTTCATCAAGATCTCCTCCACATGTTTGTGTTGGTTGGAGAGGTTCTCTGCCACGTTTTTCTGGTCCAAAATAGTGAAACTTCATTGTATAGGGGTATTCAAATAATTTTGATGCATTTTACTATTAAAATGTCTGGTGAGGGGGGTAACAATGTTTTTTCTGCTTTCCTTGATGTTTTCATCCCTTTAGACTTATGGGACAACTATGACATTTATGTATTGTTTCTTTTATGAATTTTCCCTTTCTTGTAATGGGTTCCCTCTTTTCCTAGTTTTAAATAGTTTTACCTTTTTGTGATTATTAATGATTTATTTATCCTCATCATTTTTAAAAAAAATTGTCCAAGAGAATTATTAATATACCATTTAAATCAAAGAATGTTACTAAATGTCACTCTGTTAGTTTTAAATATATATTTTGTGTCCAAATTTGGAAATAAAAAAGTTATGATTGAATATAAATGTAAATTTTGTACATAATGAAATTATATTAATCATGATAATTTAGTTATTATTTTTAGAGATTATATAATTACTTAAAATTCTTGTGCAATGCTAATATAATATCAATTTAATTAATAGAATAATAAAATTAATGATACTAAAAATATTAAAAGTAATATAATTTAAGTGATTTATAGTTTTACATGAATTTTTTAATTTAATATGACATATTTATGATAACTAAATTAATTATATTTAAAATACAACTTTTTCATGATGTATTTCATGTAAAATTAAATGAATAGTGTCAAAATTAACATTAATGATAATTTAGAAAATTATTATTTTATGAAATTGTTTAAAAATCATTAAAATAATAACAGAGGATAAATGGGTTAAGATATGGTATAAAATTCAACCCATTTTCCATTTATGATTAAATAGTTACCTTATATGTAATATTATAAGCCTTTAAGTGTGAAAAATAGGTTAGAAAAATTAATGTTAAAATATGATAATTAAGGGGTTAAAAAATGTTATGTTTTTAAAACACCTTACAACCCTACCAAAAATTGTTTAGTTGATGATATTTCCACAATATTATACCATTTATTCGAATCCATATCCATTTTTATTTATCTTTTTTAGAATACTTTTTTATAATTTAATATTTTATGAAATTAAAAAAGTGCCCCTAGCCCAAATAGAAAAGGGAACCTCCTCCCTCACTTCTTAACACCACATTAAGCATTTTATCCCAAAAATTCCATACCAAAATATCTTCTAAACTTCCTTATCAACATCATATCAGTATTGTTCATCCCAAAATACCAACCCTAGGATATTTAAGAGGATATCAACATGATTTCTTCCAAATAATAGGTTATTGTCATAACGTATCACATTATTTTTTTATTTCATATTTTAGATCCTATAAATATATGGTGTCTATAATAAAAGGTAACATATGTATCCTAAATATAAAAAAAATTATCATGATAATGAAACCACTATTATGCACCCTCTTTCCTATCAAATTGGAAGTGAATGTATCACTCTTGTGTGTGTACAACTTACGGTCTCTACGTAGCGATAAAAATAATTTTTAATTACCATGTTTTAGGGATAAAAATTATAAATAATTTAATGTTTATATATGATATTTATAACATATTAATAATTTTATAATTATAACATCATATCTACCTTATAGAAACCATACGTTTTTCATAAGTGACAATTAGATAATTATATAGATAATCAACATAAAATAATTACAATATAGGATACAAAGGTTTAGTGTCTTGGTAAAATTAAGAAAATACATAACATTTAAAGAATAAAACATAATCTTTCTTTAATTAATTCTTCTCCAGATTATTATTTTAAATCATGCAATCCTTAGTAAAATTAATCACCTGAGGATACACATCAAATAAAGGGGTGAACTAAAAGCCCAGTAAGATGATAGAAAAGAACATTAATCAATTTAACTTGGGTGATCATAATCATAAAAATCATAACATTAACATGGTATAATAACCATAATCATAATAGGAATAATTATATAAATTTATGGAATATCTCAATTCATAAAAATGAAACATCATGTTTTAGTGGTCAAACACCACACATAGTTGTGAACAAAGATAACATCATGTTCACACATAACATATGTGAATATTCATAATATAATAATTATGAAAAAATATTTCATAATGTTCAGGAATATTTCACATTGTATCATGATATAAATAACATTACCTAATTCATTTGGGTACTATATAATTTTGAGCACACCATCACATCATAACATTTACATAACCATGCATGCCACCTAAAAAATATATCAACAAAATTCATGAAGTAACCCATGTAAAGTTATGGTTTTATTAAGGATTTCAATAATATTGAATAAATTATAGGTCCCAAATAAAAATTCTAAAAATATATTTTTTATAAACTTCATCATTCTTGACCGAAGAAGAAACAACTCAACAAGTGTCAAAATGTTTTTTTTGGAAAGAATGGTACTTTTGGCAAATCTTTTTATTTGTCATAAATTCAGATTGGAAACATGTATATCCTAGAAAATAAAAGATAATAAATATTAAATTATTTTTAATAAATATTAAAAAAATATACACAATAAAAATTGGTGCAAAAGAGGAATAACATAAAGAAAATAAATTGGGTTCGAGAATCCCCTTACCTTATATCCAAAGACTTTCATCACTTTAATATCACAGTTAATAAAATTATTTTCATTTAATAATAATTATAGAACCTATTATACATTTATTTTATTCATTATAATTTTATTAAGTTCATTTACATCCATTTTTATGAGACATAGAGTTCAACTTCATCGTTTGAGAGTGTTTGTTTTCTTGGTTTACATTATCGGTTCACTTGTATACATTAATGAAAGATCATGTAAGAGAAGAATAATTATCCAAAATTGAAATTATATATTATGGATGAACTTATTGAATTTTAATTTTTATTCTATGTTTTTTATATATGAGGATGATTAATTGGATAAAAAGTTAATGATAATCATTTAGATTAATTTGGCATTTTTTAGATCATCACGAAGTAGTTTTGATTTATTATTTAATATTATGTATATATGATAGTTCAAGAAGAAAAAAAGATTAAAAAATAAAATTTAAAATATTTTTCAACCATTATAATGGTTTTATGACCAGACTTGAAGGCTTTAATGGAAAATTAAAATTCATCGTCCATGATGGTGGTAAATCGACACATCATGGACGATGTTCTCATTTGTAGAATAAATGGGAGAGGAGAAGAGGATTGATAATGGATTATTCCGTTAAAATAATAAAATTATATTATATATAAGTTAATAGAGTTATCATTACACTTGGATAAGGGTATGTGAGGAAATAATAAGAAAAGAAAATAAATTAAAGAGAAAATAAAAGATAATTTTACCTCTTGAATTATTCTCTATGATAACCTCCTTATGGAAATTGGATTTAGACTTTTGTTGAGACCAAAGGTGAATGGACATGGGAAATAGTATTTGTATGATTATTGGGAATAATTAAGGTATGATTCAAACTTGGAAGGTGTGAGGAGAAGAGGTGGTGAGGGGTGGTATTTATAGGGGAGGAGAGGGGAGTTTTTTATTATTATATTCAATATTTTATTATTTTGGCTCAAGACTATCAATAGTTTGAACCTAATCAATAAATATATTAAATATTTAATGAAAGTTATATATTATTTTCATACATAATTCATCCATCATATAGGACCCAATAATTCATGTATTTGCTAAATACCATAAATTATCGGATTTCACTATTCACAAAAATTCAACAATTTTAGAAAAATCCCAAAAATTCCCCAAAACCATTTTTTGACATGTCGAATTTAAAAATTAACACCATTTAAGAAAATAATTTTTCAAATATGATAAATTTAATTTTTAATTAAAATCATCATTTATTCGAAAAATACCGATTTTGAAATTATATAAATTTTATTACACATTGAAAAATTAATTTAGATGTCATATAATTATATTATTATCATAACACAAAAAAATATTAATTTATGGACCTCTTTTATGAAAATAAATATTCTTTTAAATCATTATATTAATTATAAAGTTGTAAATAAACATTTTATGTTTTACAAAAAATACAAAAACTTGATTGATATTTTTAAAAAGTTAATAACATATTCTATGATATAATTATATCATATTATATTTTTTAAGATGACTAAATATTATTTATACTTTCATAGACGAGGTTACTATTCTGTTGTCTAGATCACTATTCTTAATGGCTGTGTTACTATTCCAAGGGTCCTGTTAGTATTCCATCAATATCAGTTACTTAATTTCTATGAATAACACATATTAAATTCATCATTTATGAGAATAATGTTTTTATATGGATATTTATTCCATTTATGCATTTTAGTCCATATAACATAATTATACGAAGTGAAATTCTATTAATAAAATATTAGGTCATTAAATTCTTACCCCCTTTTGAAAATTTTCACTTGAAATTTCATTTTTCATAAAAAGGTGACGGTATTTCTCTTTTGTTTCTTCCTATGGTTCCCAAGTCACTTCTTCATACCTATGGTTCAACCACAACACTTTGATAGGGTGAGTTTTCTTATTGCCTAGAATTTTTTCTATTCAGTCCAAGATCATTACCTACTTCTATTCATATGAGAGGTTTTTCTCTAGTTCTACCACCACAAATTCTGTATACATGAGGGGTTTGGTATATACATCCTTAGGAGTTGTATGTGGAACAAATCATGAACCTGATCTATATTTTGTTGAAGTTTTAGATGATAGTACACTTATCCTATGGGATAAAAGATCTCAAACGTCCCTGTAGATACCCAAAGCTTGACATACATAGACATTACATTACTTTTGCAGAATACTTAATACACAATAAAAACAAACACACAAGGAACGTAATATTTTAGTGTATATGGAAACTCAGAAATATAATCTTCTAATCTTGGTGAAAGATCTTCAACATCTCCCAAAAAGATCTTCCCCTTTTTCTTACCTAAAACATTTCTTTATATCCTGGGGAAAAGAAAACATATAAAGGGTGAGATCAAATGCTCAGTAAGGGTAATCATGGAGAAAATAAAACAAATCAAATACATTTGAACTTAAAAAAACATGAACATAATGTTTAACAAAAAAATCTTGAGCAATGACATAAAACATGGTAGTACGTAAGGCATAGATCATAATGGATCATCAATCATGATAAAATAGCATGGTAATAAAGCATGTAATTGTGGCAATAATTAAACACATGTTATGATTTCCATAGTAGCCAAGGCATTGCTACCAAGACCATCTTAGTGGACAAAGTCTCTTTCTGAATTGAGTTCACTCCTCGTTCCAGTCCTGTATCACTGAACCAGATTAACTTACCATTCCATCTATGTCTATCTCATGAGATATAAATATTTACCCAATTCATTAGAGGGATATATAGGTCCCACCCATCTTATAATGAAATCAATCTTACTTGTGCCATAAAATAAACATAAATCATTCATCATAACCCAAAGAATAAAATGGGTTTCATAAACATCATTCCATCATCACATAATCCATATAAAACAAATGGATATCATTTCATCATAAGAAAATTCACACCATGTAAATAATAGAGACATTATAATTGAAACATAAACATGATAAATAATGTCATCTTAGATGGAAAATAGTTTTGATAAAACACATGAAATGAATTCTTGAGGAGAATATCCTTTCTTCTTCAAAATCATTTTATTTTCATAAAATTCCATGAAATTTTAAAAGAAAAAGATTTTGTTGAAAATAGTCATGAAATCTTGTATATTAAGCTTCTTGAAAATAAGGTGTTATGAAACAGTAAAAATCTGTTCATGCCGTATAAGTTTAAAAAAAACATCATCCTCGTACTTTTTTCGGAAAAGTCAAAAAGTACCTTGTATGGTAAACAAAAGAATGATTCCTTACAAAACTTGTGGTAAAAATCATTAAAGGGTAAAAATGACTTAAAAAATACATGGAATAATACTAAACATTTTATCAAAACATTTTTAGAACACATGAACATGGATGATAAACATAACCCCAGTAAATACTTACGAATAAACAATCTCAGATAAGGATGAGATTAGAATAATTATCCCATACCTTAGGTCTGATATGCTTTGTATGTATTTGAACATCCTGTATAATGATTTAAATAATTTCATTTACTTATTACAGAATAATATTAATTATTATTATATCATAAATGGTTCACTTATGACTTTATATTATCCGTTATTTTGTAAATTCCATGTTAAAGCAGCGTTTTGGGTAAAATCGTTTTATTTATCGTACTTGTTTGTACTTGTTGTTCTTGATATTATAATTACTTATATCATGATTTAATTACTTCATGAATGTAAATAATGATTTATATATCATATATATTCCGTATATATATATATATATATAATAGATAGATAAATTAAATGAAATACACCGTTCATGGAGACGGTAGGCCGTACGTACGCAAGAACGTTGTTTTCCTTTCCTTATTGACTAGAAGGGAATTAAGTAGATGAAATACATATATATATATACATAAATCCATTAGAATTATTATTTCATATATTTCATTGTTACTTATTATATATACTTTATAATCATTCTTGAATTGTTAACATGGAAAATGAATCTCATCGCGTCGTGGAGACGGTAATCTGTACGTACGCACGAGCGATGATATCGTTCCCATATTAATTGAATGGAATTATAGTGGATGATATAATATATTATAATAATTATTATGTTATAATAATCATATATAGTTATTCTTTACACCATTATACCCGTACATGTAGGGTGGTGGTGGAAAAACAGATTACACCACGGCGTGGAGACGGTATTCCGTACGTACGCACGCACGATGATTTCATTTTCCGTAGGATGGATAGAAGGTGAAATGGGGTTGTTTCATATTTATAATAACATATAATTATATAATTAATACTTATGTTATTAATTTATAATGAAACAACAAAATAAGAGTAAGTAGAAGAAGAATGAATCTTTAAAGAGTCGGTAGAAGAGATTACCTCTTCCTCGACGCACCTCCTTTAAACTTCTTCTTAGAGAACTAGAGTTGGTATTTTGAGAAGACCAAAACCTCTATGATATAAATATAGAGGTTGGGAAGAGTAATTTTCAGGGGTTTTCTGAGCTTCAAGGATCAAAAGGGTGTGAAGAGAAGAGGTAAGGGGTGCCCTTTTTATAAGGGAGGAGAGGGGAACCTTTAGAAAAAATTAAAATATTATTTTATAATGAAGTCATATTCGGTTTTTAATATCCCCAAATTGATTTATTTATAAGATAAGGTGGGTATGGGTCGAAATAATCTCAACTAATAGGTTTTAGATAAGTTTAGGTTACTATTTTATCCTTATCATTTAGATTTAACTCTAAGTTAAATATTTAACTTTTACCGTGTTGTTTTGTTTTCTTACATTATATGTTTAATAAAATTAATATAACAAGCCAAAACAACCCCAAGTGGTTCATTATTAATATATATATATATATCCTTATTTAATTAGTTTCTCCGAAACTTAGATTTTTAGGAATAAAATAACAATTAATAATATAATATTTATTTTAAAAACTATTTTCTGTCAATTTTGACACTATTTGGTACATGATTTTTGTGAAAATCATAAAAACATGATAAGTTCAAAAAAAGTTAATTAAATCAATAATAACATGTCATATTAACCTATAAAATGAGTTTAATTTAAAAAAAGTCTAAACATACATTTATTTGGGTATTTATAACATCAATTATGTTAATATTTCATTAATAAGGTAATTACTGCATCATCATTGTGTCATCAATAAATTACATTATTTAATGTCTAAAAATTATTAATAAAATACCATTATGTAAAAAATCGTTTTATCCTTCTAATAAATATTTATAGTTGAATTTATCTTATGTATAACCCTATATTAAAAATGTTTTAGTTATTAAACATTGATTTTAACTATTCTAACTTTTCTTTAAAGAAAATTGTAATAAGTGTCCTAATCTAATCCAAGTGGACATAAAGGGTAATATTTTATCACTAAGGTTGTTTTTGGTTGAACTAAACTTATCCAATAGAATAAGGAAATGTGTTAGGGTAATAGTAATATCATTTGTACCCTTAATTACCCTATTTACTTTTAACCGTGGTAAATAAAAGTAAAAAGTTACTATTCACCAAAAAATATTTTTATCTTATTGAACCAAATTTTACTCTTTGATATTAACCATGACTCTCGGATTTTCAAAATTCCACTCACAGAAGTGGTAAAATTATGTTTTATATAAATTTTCAAACTCTCCTAGGAGGTGGGTAAAAGAAGGTGAAAAGTTCAATAAAATTTTTTATAAGTCTAAAATTATTATAAAATGACTCCAATGAATTTAATTGAAATTATATAGGTATTATGTATCAATTTTTACCTAAAATAAATTTAAATAAAATAAATAATGATTTATATAAAAATTCGATTTTTAAATAGTAACCCAGTGTTTTCACTATTCATCAAAAATTGGGAGTTTTCAGAAAAATACCAAAATTTCACCCTAGGCTAATTTTGATATTCCGAATCCAAAAATGAAGTCCATTTTGAAAGATAAAATTTATAAAATTTAAAAAATTGGGTATTACTATTCATAACAGCTAGTTCATAATAATATTTTAATAATATATCATTTAGTGAAACTCGGTATTACGTACTACACACACTATCGAGGAAGGTCTTGATTGCGTGTAATGCAAGCCAAGTTAGGGATGCGTGTTGTGAAATCTCTGTTTGGTGTTGCGTATAACATAATCAAAAAATATTTCATTTATAAATTAAACAAAATCTATAATTAATGTTGCGTAGAATAATTTCACAAAACGAACTTGAAATTGTGTGTAACACAAGCCAAGAATAGTGTTGCGTATACTATAAGCTAATACGGTGTTGCGTATAGCACTAGCTAATTTTGGTGTAGCGTACAACACAAGACATCAATGAAATTAAAAAGAATAATTCTCATAAAATCTCGGGTTGTTACATTCTTCCCCCCTTAAAAGGAATTTCGACCTCGAAATTTGTTGGGGTTATAAATGGTTTACTACTTGAAAGTTTTTTTCATAGAAACCCACATTGTAAAAAAGAATAATAATACTTAATTTGAAAAAGTAAAGTAAGAAACACAATGGTTACCCAAATTAACTCATCACTGGGTTTCCACATAGGAGAACATAGGTGAAAATATGGATATGGAAGAAAAATATAACCATCATGTTCTGATGAAGAGTGGTAGAGGACATGGCTATGAAAATGAAAACAATCACAAAGCCAGAAATTTGTGATGATCTAAGGTACCATCTGATTCATCAGATATGAGGACACTAGGACAACATTTTTGGTTTTCAAAATCATTTCTCTAATGTTAGACGAATTTTTGAATTAAAAGAAATACTTACTTGATTTTGGTAAAATCTTACCATTGCTCGTGCCTTGAAAAATTTCCACTTCATCTCTTAAAGAAATGAAGTTGAATTTTACTTTTGCGAAGTGTTATCAGGCCATGCGATAGAATGATAGGTCATTACATCTATCTCAAACATAGGATTAGAAAAAATCTATATACATAAGTCCATCTTATGGTGAGATTAATCGTATATGGTTCTAAAAATGGACTTATACTTCATCTATCATACCTATTAATAAAACAAAACTAGTTTCTACTAACTAGGGACATCCTGTAGGCTAGTGGTAGGCGATAAAGGCCTATCACACTTCGGTTGTGGGTTCGATTCCCGCAACCCTGTCCGACGCGATGGTTTGTCGCCCGTTCTGCAGGTTGTCCCTTTTCTAAAACTATACTATTATAACATTCTATCAATAATATCGAAAAAATTTCTATCCTTAAACAATACTAACTTATGTTCAATATAATCCATTCCAATATTTAGGCTTATCCAAAATACTTCTTTCCAAACTAATATTATATAGAGAACGATTACTAAAAAGGTCATATAACAAGCACATGAATTCCATCATTTATCCCTCATATATCTTGTTGGTCACATTCCAATCATGTGAATACCTTAAACATGTATTCTCATGAAAAATGAATACCCATTGAACCTTAGTGAAAACATGAATACTGTCAAAAGTTAACTCTTTCCACATACCAAAATCCAAAAATTCTATATACTCAAACCATGATGTAACCTTGTCCTTATATCAGTCATGATCTCATGAGTACTGTCAAACAAGTAATTTTCTCCTTATCCCTTAATTATGCGCATATCATCTGGTTTCCAAAATATTTGAATCACTTTTCATGGTTACCAATACCATATAATTATAAAAAACCACAATAAACCATTACATAGATATTCCAATGTTCCACAATACTATAAATTAGATTCAACAAAAATATTTTGGAATCCATTTACATAATCACATAATCATTCCACCACATTGTTGTCATACTCAACATTGCTTATAGTGATCATATGTGACTTCCCTTTGTCCTTTTCCTTAAGAGGTTGCTCATGTTGATCATCATTAACCCTTGTAATAGGGTATTTATTAGCACAATTCCTCATTTCCTTGCACTTGAAGAATTGAAGTGTTAGTGGTGCATTCTCTGCAGTCTTTTATTTGTTCACATCATTAGAAACCATTTTTCCATTACTTCGACACTTAGCTGCTCGATGACCTTCTTTTCCACACTTAAAACAGTTTCTAGTCCCTTTAAGACAATATCCACCATGCTTCTTTCCACACTTTGAGCATAAACAAACATTTATCTTCTTTTCACCATTATTATGAGATTTCTCCTTGAACTCCATATTTTGTTTCTTGTCAAAACCATGAGATGGATATGTAACACAAACTTCCATTTCTACCTTTATAGCACAACACACAATTTCTTCACAGTTACTGAAGTCTCTTATAGATAATTACCTTCGAAGACTTGGTTTTAAGCCATTAAAGAATCGATAAACTTTACTTTCAGGTTGGATGATAAAGCCAGATGCATACCTTGCAATCCTTGTAAAATCCGCTTCGTATATACCAACAGATTCATCATCCTTTTGCTTAAGCTCAAGGAAATCCTTTTCCATCTTTGTTCGATGAATATGAGGGAAGCACTTATTGAAAAATAAGTTCCTGAACTCACCCCATTCCATGGATTCAATTTCATCTCGGGGCCTCATATTTCTAATTAGAGTCCACCGTTGATATGCTTCACCTTATAAATGGTAAATAGCTAGAAGCACTTTTTCATGTTCCGAACAACGAAGTATGGAAAATATCTTTTCAATGGTACTAATCCATTTTTCAGCAACAAGTGGATCAGAAGACCCACTGAAAGAAGGTGGAAGCTGCCTCATGAAGGACTCAATAGAATATTGTTCCCTTCTCTGCTCATTTGGATTTCCAGAATGATTCATAGCTAGTTTAAGTATAACAATAAGATTTTTCACTCTATCTCCCATAATATTGGTTTTTTCAGGAGGAAAATCATTGCATCGTCCATTACATTTATCAACACGGTTCCTTCGGGTTCCAGCCTTCATCTAAAACCCAAAAAGAATAGTGTGAGAGGAAAAAATCATTCTAGGGAAAACAACATAATAAAGGGGGAGTACCTTAGATATCTAACATCTAATGTTTAATTATAATATCATTACCAAAATTCTAGAACTATAACCTATAATTATACTTAACCTTAGGGACATCCCTAGACATACCTTAGAAATATCTCTAGGGATCTCACTAAAGTTTTTGTATCCTAGTTTCCAAAGGTTAACTAAACATTTCCTCTGATACCAACTGTAGATAACCAAAGCTTGATGTACATAGACATTACATTAATTTTTCAGAATACTTAATACATAATAAAAACAAACACACAAGGACCGTAATAGTTTCGTGTCTTTGGAAACTCAAAAAAATAATCTTCTAATCTCGGTGAAAGATCTTCAACATCTTCCATAAAGATCATCCCTTTTTGTTCTTACCTAAAACCTTTCTTTATATCCTGGGGAAAAGAAAACATATAAAGGGTGGTCTCAAATTCTCAGTAATGGTAATCATGGAGAAAATAAAACAAATCATATACATTTTAACTTAAAAAAACATAAACATAATGTTTAAACAACAAAATCTTGAGCAATGACATAAAACAGGGCAGTACTTAAGGCATAGATCATAATGGATTATCAATCATGATAAAATAGTATGGGAATAAATAATGTAATTGTGGAAACCATTAAGCACATGTTATGATTTCCATAGTAGCCAAGGCATTGCTGCCAAGACCATCTTAGTGGAAAAAGTCCCTTTCTGAATCGAGTTCACTCCTCATTCCAGTTCTGTATCACTGAACCGGATTAACTTATCGTTCAAGACATGTCTATATCATGAGATATAAATCATTACCCAATTCATTGGAGGGAAATATAGGTCCCACCTATCTCATAATGAAATCATTCTTACTTATGCCACAAAATAAACATAAATCATTCATTATAACCCAATGAATAAAATGGGTTTCATAAACATCATTCCATCATCACATAATCCATATAAAACAAATGGATATCATTTTATCATAAGAAAAATCACACCATGTAAATAATAGATACATCAAACTTGAAACATAAACATGATAAATAATGTCATCTTAGATGGAAAATAGTTTTGATAAAACACTTGAAATGAATTCTTGAGGAAAATATCCTTTCTTCTTCAAAATCATTTTCTTATCACAAAATGCCATGAAATTTTAAAAGAAAAGGATTTTTTTTGAAAATAGTCATGAAATCTTGTATAGTAAGCTTCTTGAAAATAAGGAGTTATGAAACCGTAAAAATCCATTCATGCCGTATAAGTTTTAAAAAAACATTCTCCTTGTACTTTTGTCGGAAAAGTCAAAAAGTACCTCGTATGGTAAGCAAAAGAATGATTCCATACAAACCTTGTGGTAAAAGCCATAAAATGGTAAAAACGACTTTAAAAATACATGGAATAATACTAAACATTTTATGAAAACATTTTTAGAAAACATGGACATGGATGATAAACATAACCCCAGTAAATACTTACGAATAAACAATCTCGGATAAGGATGAGATTGGAATAATTATCCCTTACCTTAGGTCCGATATGCTTCGTATGTATCCGAACCTCCGGTATAATTATTTAAATAATGTCATTTACTTATTACAGAATAATATTCATTGTTATTATATCATACATGGTTCACTTATGACTTTATATTACCCGTTCTTTTGTAAATTCCATGTTAATGTAGCGTTTTGGGTAAACTCGTTTTATTTATCGTACTTGTTTGGACTTGTTGTTATTGATATTATTATTACTTATATTATGATTTAATTACTTCCAAAATGTAAATAATGATTTATATATCATATATATTCAGTATATATATATAATAGATAGATAAATAAAATGAAATACACTGTTCATGGAGACGGTTGGATGTACGTACGCATGAACGCTGTTTTACTTTCCTTATTGACTTGAAATGGAATTAAGTAGATGAAATACATATATATATACATAAATCCAGTATAATTATTATGTCATATATTTCATGATTTTTTATTATACATACTTTATAATCATTCTTGAATTGTTAAAATGGAAAATGAATCTCATCGTGTCGTGGAGACGGTATTCCGTACGTACGCACGAGCGTTGATATCGTTCCCATATTTATTGAATGGAATTGTAGTGGATGATATAATTTATTAGAATCAGTATGATGTTATAATAATAATATATAGTTATTATTTACACCATTGTACCCATCCAAGTAGGGTGGTGGTGGAAAAACAGATTACACCACGGCGTGGAGACGGTATTTCGTACGTACGCACGTGCGGTGATTTCGTTTTACATAGGATGGATAGAAGGTGAAATAGAGTTGTTTAATATTTATAATAACATATCAGTATATAATTAATATGTATTTTATTACTTTATAATGAAACAACTAAAGAAGAGGAAGTAGAAGAAGAAAGAATCTTTTAAGAGTCGGTAGAAGAGATTACCTCTTCCTCGACACACCTCCTTTAAACTTCTTCTTAGGGCACTTGAGTTGGTCTTTTGAGAAGACCATAACCTATATGATATTACTATAGAGGTTTAGAAGAGTAATTTGCATCATTTGGACGATCTTCAAGGCTCAAAAGTGTGTTAAGAGAAGAGGGAAGGGGTGCCCTTTTTATAAGGGAGGAGAGGGGCACCTTTGGAAAAACATAAAATATTATTTTATAATAAAGACATATTTAGATTTTAATAGATTAAAATTGATTTATTTCTAATATCAGGTAGTTATGTGTCTAAATCATCTCAACAAATTGGTTTTAGACAAGTTTTGTTTACTATTTTATCCTTATCATTTATATTTAACTCTAAGTTAAATAATTTAATTTTTACCGTGTCTTTTTGTTTTCCTACACTATATTGTTAATAAACTTACTATAACAAGAAAAACGAACCCCAAGTGGTTCATTATTAATATATATATCCTTATCTAAGTCATTTGGCTGAACCTTAGATTTTTATAAATAAAATAACAATTAATAATATAATATTTGTTTTAAAAACTATTTTATGTCAATTTTGACACTATTTGGTACATGATTTTTTTGAAAATAATAACAGCATGATTTGTTCAAAAGAAGTTAATTAAATCAATTCTAACATGTCATATTAACCTAGAAAATTAGTGGAATTCATTAAAAGTGTAAATTTACATTTATTTGGGTATTTATAACATCAATTATGTTAATATTTCATTAATAAGGTAATTACTGCATCATCATTATGTCATAAATAAATTAAACTATTTAATGTCTAAAAATTATAAATAAAATACCATTATGTATAAAATAGTTTTCTCTTTATAATTAATATTTATAGTTCAATTTATCTTGTGTATAACCCTATATTAAAAATGTTTTAGTTTTTAAACATTGATTTTAACTATTTTAACTCTTCTTTAAATAAAATAATAATAAGTGTCCTAGTCTAATCCAAGTGGACCTAAAGGGTAATATTTTATCTCTAAGGTTGTTTTTGATCAAAATACACTTATACAATAGAATTAGGACATGTGTTAGGGTAATAGTAATATAATATTTACCCTTAATTACCCTATTTACTTTTAACTATGGTAAATAAAAGTAAAAAGTTACTATTCACCAAAAAAAAATTTATCTTATTGAACCACATTTTACTCCTTGATATTAACCATGTCTCTCAGATTTTGAAATTCCACTCATAGAAGCGGTAAAATTAAGTTTTATGTAAATTTTCAAAATCTTCTAGGAGGTGGGTAAAAGACGGTGAAAAGTTCAATAAAATTTTTATAAGTCTATAATTATTATAAAATGACTCCAATGAATTAAATTGAACTTATATACATATTATGTATCTATTTTAACCAAAAATAAATTTAAATAAAATAAATAATTATTTATATAAAAAGTCGGTTTTAACCAATAACTCAGTGTTTTCACTATTCATCAAAAATTGAAAGTTTTCAGAGAAATACCAAAATTTAACCCAGGCTAATTTCGATATTCCGAATCCAAAAATGAAGTACATTTTGAAAGATAAAATTTATAAACTTTCAAAAAGTGGGTATTACTATTCATAACGGATAGTTCATAATAATATTTTAATTAGATATCGTTTAGTGAAACTCGGTATTTCATAGTACACATGCTATCGAGGAAGGTATTGATTGCATGTAATGCAAGACAAGTCAGGGATGCATGTAGTGAAATCTCCATTTGGTGTTGCATATAGAAAAATCAAAACATATTTCATTTATACATTAAACAGAATCTATACTTAATGTTGCGTAGCATAATTTCACAAAACGAACTTGAAATTGTGTGTAACACGAGCCAAGAATAGTGTTGCGTATTCTGAAAGCTAATACGGTGTTGCATATAGCACCAACTAATTTTGGTGTAGAATACAACACAGGACATCAATGAAATTAAAAAGAATAATTCTCATAAAATATTGGGTTGTTACAGGCCAAATGCACTTTGTGCAAATATTACCTTTCTTTCCAAACTGCATTACTCTATTCCATGGTAATATTCAAAGACTTTTTCTCCAATGTAGAACTCCAAGTCCCTTGGACGTTTGTCAGCATTTATCTTTTTCTAACTCTAAGATTCTTTTATGTTTTTCTGAATGTATTGATCCTTCTCTAACCTCTCTTTCACAATATTAGTTCCATGTAGCTTTCTTTCACCAACACCATCCCAATATGTTGGATTTATATAATTATTTTCATAAAAAGATTCATATGGAGCTATCTGAATACTTGAGTGGAAGCTATTGTTCTATGATAACTCAACCAATGAGAGATACTAATCCCATACAACTTTGAATTTCACTTAGAAATATTTTATCATTTCTTCGAGTGTCTAAATAGTATTTTTAGATTCACCATCAGTTTGGGGGTGATAGGCAGTGATGAAATTCAATTCAGTACTAAAATAATGTTGGAGTCTTCTCTAAAATTTTGACATGAAACATGGATCATGATTAGATATGATCGAATGTGAAACCCCATACAGCCTCACCACTTCCTCCACATATATATTATAATGTATTTAAGTTATAAATCTCCACAAATAGTGATAATGTGGAGAATCTTGGCGAGTCAATCCACAACAAGACATATCAAATTATTAACTTTTGATTTCATTGGGAGACTAGTGACAATGTCCATGGTGAAATTATCCCATTTCCAAATGGGTATAGGCTATGATTTTATCATTCCTTTGATCTTTTTTCACTGGATTTAACTAGCTGACATATTATGCACCTTGAGATATACTCCACAATCTCCTTCTTCATGTTGGCCCACCAAAAGTGTTCTTGAAGATCACAATACATCTTGTTACTTCAATGAGGGATATATAAAGTGGAGCTATATGAATTATCCAATATGTCCTTATTTATCTCAGGTGATGACGGAATAAAAATCCTCATTCCAAACCAAATCACAACATCATAATGCACATATAAATATTGTAACTTCCATTCATTTAATTATTTCACCTTCTTTTGAATCTCCAGATCATCCCTTTTTTCCTCCTTAATATTCCAGGGGATAGATGGTTGGTAAATAATTTGTGAAAGGTAAGATGCATTCCCTATCATTATGATTTACAAATACAAATATTGTATATCCATGAAGATAAGATCTTTCTCAATCAACATAATGGATAGAGTAGTAGGTTCTTTTATGCTAAGGGCATCATATACAGTGTTTTCCTTCCTTAGATTATAGTGAATAGAGAAATCATATTTCTTTATTAGATCTGACCATATCCTTTGATTCATGTTGAGTTCCTTCTACGTGAATACATATTTTAGAATATTTGGATTGGTATATTTTTCAAAATTCTCACCATAGATATAATTCCACAATATATTCAAGGTAAAAATCCGAATTGTTAACTCCAGATCATGTTTTGGGTAGTTTTTCTCATGGATATTAAACTTACATGAGGCATAACATATCAATTTATCATTTTTCATGAGTACACATCCCAAACATTTATTTAAATCATCATTTTATATCACAAATCTTTCACCACTTATTTGTATTGTGAGTAAAGGTGTAGTGATTAGACTCTTCTTTAGCTCTTTGAATCATTCCTCGCATTATTTGGTCCTAACATATGTTAACCCATTCCTTGTTATATTAGTTAGTGGTCTAGACAATCATGAAACATTTATCAAAAAATGTTGGTAGTCTCCTACTACTCCAAGAAAAATAATGATTTCCATGACACTAGAGAGTCCTGGACATTCCTCAATTGCCTTTGGTTTTCAAGAGTCCATAGATATTCCCTCACTTATGATCACGTGTCTCAATAATGTTACATGCTTCATCCAAAAGTCACACTTTCTAAATATGGAATTCAATTTCTATATCTTAATATCAGCAACACAATCCTTATATATTCTTCATGCTCCACCATTCTCTTGGAGTAGATGATAATATCATTGATAAACACAAAAATAATTTTTTCAAGGAACCATCTAAAGAATATATTTATCAAATCCATGAACAAGGAAAGGGAATTAGTAAGTCCGAAGAGAATAACTAGAAACTCAATGTTCCCATACCTTGTATAGAAGACAATATTTAGAATATATTTCTTCTTCACCATTAGTTGATGATATCTAGAATAAAGATCCAACTTTGATATATATTGAGATCATATTAGTTGATCGCACAAGTCATCAATCCTTTTAAGAGGATATTTTTTTTATTTATAGTGATCTTATTGTGTTCCCGATAATCGATACACAACTGCATTGATCCATCGTTCTTTCTGACAATGATCATGGGAGTCCCCAAGGAGATGCACTAGGGTGTATGAACCCTTTTCCCATGTGATCTTATATCTACATATTTCACTCCTTCAGTTCAATGGGGACCATCCTTTAGGGAATTTTGATATAGGAGTGGATCCATGTATGTGTTCTGTTGATAATTCTACCTCACGATTTAGGGGAAGTCTTCGTAGCTCTTTGGAGATTACATCACTGTATTCCCTCAAAATAGAAATTTCTTCTAGGTTGATACCTTATTTTGACTCAACCATTTGAGAAAGGTATTCTTATTTATAGGGAATCAACACACACACCATTTAATGATTTTCAAAACACCATTCATGGTTTTCCTTTCATTTTTATAGGATCATGGGATGGTATATAATTTGAAAAGATATTTTCTTTTCTTAATAGTTGATGTGTGCTCTATATAATGAGAGAAAATCCATCCCTATTATATCCTTGAATTCCACCAATGGAAGTATCGCAATATTTTCTAGAAGAATCCTCTCCCACATGACAATGGTAGATAATTCTAACACTTAGGTTTCAGTGATTACATAACTTGGTGTTTTTAAAAATATATCTAATTAAAGGTATCAATGATTCTATTCAATAGTTCTAGAAAAATCACTGGATATTATAGAATGTGTAGAACTAGAATAAAATCCATTTTAGGCCTTAGACAAGGTGATTCCCTATCTTACTGTATTTTCATAATGGCCCAAGATCCTTTTAGTAGACTAATGGGAAAAAACACACAATGGATTTATTCAACATTTCAGGTGTATGAATAAGATAAATTGTATCTCCCACCTTATGTATGAGGTTTCTATGATATTTTTCCCAAATAGAGGATGAAAATATATTAGGGGCCTTAAAAAATTGATGGTTGTTTATATTAAATAGAGTTGGGGGAAAACTAAATATAGATAAGAGTAGTCTTTTTGTGCCTCGATCATGTTCATAAAGGTATATCAGAAAAATGGGGGACATTCTTGGAATTATGAGATGGCAGTTTCCCTAAGAGTATATTGGGGCCTCTCTTTCTCCATGATGATTGAGAATTCAACAATGTGAAGGTATTATTACAAAAATCATGAATCAAATCAAGAACATAAATATTTATTTTCTATCATTTGGTGGAAGAATTACCCTTGTTAACAGTGTTCTTACTTTGATCCCCATGACTATATTATCCGTGATCAATGTTCCTAAAGGTTATTAGAGGAATATGGAAATGAAATTGAAAATTTTCATTTGGGAATCTCATAGAGAAGGAATATATTACTGGGAATCTTAGAAGAAAATGGGTAGACTAGTGTGTAATGGAGTTGTTAATCTATGTAGTGTGGAGGGTTCTATACAATGCCTTCAATTGAAACTTGTTTCTAACGTCCTTAAAGGTCGATCCTTATGGAGTAATTTTATTAAAAATAAATATGGAATGAACCTAGAGTATCTTACTGGTATTATGTGTTGGATTTGGAAATTTCTCAGTGGGCAGATTATAAACCTCAATCCGTACTCATGGTGGATCATGGAACATAGTAAAATCAAATGTTGGTATAAGAATAGGGAAGGTTCTCTCTTAACCCTTCCTAGGTATCACACTCCCGACATATGTTTTTAAAGGGAGATCCAATATTTAGTTTTCATAAAAGACATTCTCAATCAATATTAGCATGATTTCTTTGACAACACAGTGTTAATGAACAATGTTATCTGACTGGTTTTCACTAAATCACCTTTCTTCTCATCCAATAATTATAGAATGTTTTTAAATGACTTCAGTGAAGGAAATAGTGTTTTGGACTCATACGAGAGTAAATATATTATGACCAAAAACAACTTACTTATATGAAATATATATAATAACTAAATCCCAACATATGAAATGATAAGTATTAAATGGTAGTATATGGTTTCAAAATTATGGTGTGTCATGTTTTACAATGTGGAATCAATTGAACATATGTTCTTTACAAATGAATGGTATTTGGCGGTGTGAAGATTCTTGGATCACATTTTTGGAGTTTAGTTTCATCCTAATAATGGTTTCAACATCATGTATTCTGAATATCTTATAGTGGAAGTGAACAATATCAATAGTAAAGCACAATACTTGATCTTTATAGTAGGTTGCTAGACTATATGGTTTGTAAGAAACAAATCATGTCATGAAGGTATCTTGAGTTTTGTGCTTTCCATACAGGTGCAGTTCCAAATTTTATCTGTGTAATTAGGATCTATGACAAAAAAAGGGATGAACAAATTTTTTGGAGGATTGTTTTCAAGGCTAGTAGAAGGCCTCTGAACTTTCATGTGATACCGAGGCAAGGAATATGGGTCCACTGGATGACACCAAATAGTGGTTTTAAAATTAATGTTAATGGGTCATGTAGCCTGGGTATGATGCATGTAGGTGGCATGATAAGTGATAATAATTAAACAGTTCTCCTAGATTTTAGTAGCTTCTATGGTCCTGGTGATTCGATCAAAGATGAGGAAAATATCTTCTTAATAGTCTATAATTTTCTATGAATTAAACTATAATCCTTCTCTAATTGAAATAGATTCAGCAGTGGTATGTATTTAAATTAAAAGCAATATCAATACTCCCTAGTCGATTTCTCATGACATTTGAAAGTTCATGTGAGGTATTTCTCAATGTGTGTCTACCCAAAATATATGGCATTAATGAAATAAATTGGATAATTTTTTATCCTCAAGGGGAATTCATAGTGAACCTATGATCCTTTTTTCTAGTGTGGGTAGTCTTCCACCAGAATGTTCTATCCTGGTTCAAGTGGATGCTCTTGGTTTGTACTATTTTATACCTCCCTAGTTTTTAGATATTTTATGTACTTTCCCTTTGGGTTCTTGTTCCTTATTTAGTAATAAAATAAAAAAGATCGTGTACACAGATTACCGTTAATGAGTTTTGTTTTATTGTTAGCATAGTGCCCTAACTCATTATAGATGAAGAATTGGTCCATGGGTGGTTCTCTCCTTTACTCCATCATATTGGACAAATTATTTATGTCTCTCCAAAATTCATGAGATTTGTGGACTTCTATCCCATAAATTAATCATTTCCACATCCTTTTGAAGAAATTCTTAGGATGCTGCTTCCCACATTTTTGATGTGTGAGTGGTTGAGTTTTCTTTCCACATTTTCTATTATATCCTCTAGATTGAAACTCCTTATTTTGTTTCTTATCTCTATATCCATGTGACCATTCTATAAAATCCATTTCCACTTTGAGAGAACATCAAACAACTTCTTCAAAACTCCCACAGTTTCAAATTTCTAGATAATTTCGATTGTTTTGTTCTAAACCAATAATGAATATATTTATTTTTCTATCATTGTTGAAAAGAAAACCCTAGGCATACCATGAAAGTTTAGTCAACTTTTATTCATAATTTGTGTTAAATTCACCTTATTTTTTCCCATATCTATGCTTTCACTCTCCATATTTTTATGAATATTTCGAAGGAAATAATTATTAAGAAATATTTTATTATACTCTAACCACTCCACCTATTCAATTTCATCCTTTGGTTTGGTGTTGTTAATCAAAAACACCATTTTTCAACCTCTCCATCTAAACAATAAAAGGATAGAGTCAAGTTCTCCATATCAGAATAGTAATGCACATAAATGATCTTATCAATTGAGTTGACCAACTATTACATGACCAGTGGATCGAAAGATCCACTAAATGTCAGTGGTTGTTTCCATATAAAAGACATGATATCCAGTTTCTCCCTCTTAGGGTAAGGTGGGTGTTCCACATTATTCTAGTTATTGTTCATAGCCTGAGATAACTATATTAGCATCATCATGAAATTTTGAACTCCACCTACCAAGTCATTGAGGATGTCTTTCTAGCATTATTTGAACTGTCCCTCACATTTTTTATTGGGCTGATTTATCTAGGTTCTCAGAATTCTCAAAAATATAAAATGTTTTAATAAAACATAATCCAACAAGTCATGAATAAATAATTTATTACATTTTGAAATTAACTCTGAAGTAAAATATTTTAGGATCTATATATTTAGAATTTTCATAAACCAAAACTTCTTAGGTAATTAAATACACTTAGTCTCATACTATAGGTTTTAACAAATTTTATCTAATCCTAATCCCCAAATTAAATGAACCATTCTTTGATACAAACTATAGTGACTGTACCTTTTATTACGTGACTATTACATCATTTTAAAGATAAAAAACATAAAAGAGTTACAATCCAAGATCCAAAGGTTTATTATCTTCAGAAAACTATGACCATAAATAAAAGTTACATAATATAACGTAATTTTTTTAATTTCTTATTCTATATCTTTTTAGTGGATCTCATGTACTCCTTAGTATAGGTAATCACCTAAGAATACACATCAAAGAATGGGGTGAGATAAAATCCTAGTAAGAGGATAAATAATAAAATGAATCATTATAACATGGGTGAGAATAATCATCATAATCATAACAAAATAATGTGATAATCATCATAATCATGATAGGAAGAATTATATAAAGGCATGAAATGTGACAATTCATGAAAATGAAACATCATGTCTTAGTGGTAAGATACCAAACATAGTTTTGAATAAGGATAACATCATATTCACGCATAACATATGTTCATAATCATAACATAATCATAGTAAAAATATATAGAATCATTTTCATGAATATTTCACATTATCTCATGAGATACATCACATTACCCTATACATTGGAGTGATATATAATTCTGGGCACACCCATCACATCATGAGATTTACATAATCATGTATGCTACATAGAATATATAAAAATAAAATTAATGAAGTAAACCATGTAAAGGAATGTGTTTCACAATTATTTCAATGATATTAAACATTATTGGTGTTCCCAAATAAAAATGTAAAAATATACTTGTCATAAACTTCTTCATTCTTGAGCGAAGAAGAAACAACTCAAGAAGAGTCAAAATGTGTTTTGTAAAGAAGAGTTCTTTTGTAAAATAATTGTATTTTTTATTAAAATAATATTGGAAACATGTATATTCTATAAAAGAATATATAATAACAACGAAATTATATTTTGGAAATATTAAAGAATATCCACACTGAAATTTGGTAAAAAATATGAATAACCCCAAGAAACAAATTTGGGTTCAAGAACCCCGTACATTATGTCTAAATGATTTATTCACATTAATATCCTGAATAATCAAATTATATTAATTAATTAATAAATAATGAAAATATTATTCAAGTATTTCATTCATTATAATTTTATTAAGTTCGTTTGTGGTCATTTTTCTATGTTATAGTGTTCTATTTCATCGTTTGGGAGTGTTCATTTTCTTGGTTTTCCAAATTTGTTCACTTGTATACGTGTATAAAAGATCATTTAAAATGATAATAATTATCTAGACTTGAAATTTTATGTTATTTATGAATTTAAAAAATTTAAATTGGTCTTATATATTATAATTATTTTTTCAGATATGCTGATGATTCGTTAGATAAAAATTCAATGAAAATCATTTAGATTAATTTGGTAGTTTTTTGATTATCATGAACTATTTTTTAATTATTTTATATTATTTATATATGATAGTTCTAGAACATAAATAAGGTTATAATATAAATGTAAAAAAATTAAACCATAATAATTGTTGTATGATCATGATTGAGGGTTGAAGTGGAAAATGAAAAAGCATCGTCCATGATGGCGGTAAATCGACACACCACAGATGATATTCATTTTTTATAAAAAAAGGTAAAGGAGAAGAGGTTTTTTGATGAATTAATTCATTACCATAATAAAATTAGAGTATATAGAATATACTAGTGTTATCATGCCACTTGTATATGGGTAGATGAGTAGAGAATAATAATTGAAAGTAAATTGAAAATAAATTAAAATAAAATGAAAGAGTATGTTACCACTTGAATTCTTCTCATTGAGAATCTCCTTAGGGAAATTTAATATGGTATTTTTTGAATAAAAAGGCTCTTAAACATGGGGAAGAGGATTGAGAAGAGTATTTGTAAGATTTTGGACAATCATCAAATCTGGGAATGAGTGAGTAGAAGTGGTGCTGAGAGATGATATTTATTGGTAGGAGAGAGGTGTTTTTAATTATTATATTCATTATTTTATTATTTTAGCTCAAGACTATCAATAGTATTAAAATTATCAGTAAATATATTAAATAATTAATTAATGTTATAGATTATGGGATTACATAACCCATACATTATCTATGACTCAATAATTCATGTATTTGTTAAATACCGTAAATTAACGAATTTCACTATTCACCAAATAATCTATTATTTTAGAAAATTCTAAAAAAATTCACCCTAACCATTTTTTATGTCTATAATTAAAAAATACATTCCATTTTATAATATCAATTTTATAAATATGAAAAAATAAGGTTTAAAATTAAAATCATCATTTATTCGAAAAATACAGAGTTTAAAATTATATCTATATTTCTGACATTTTGAAAAATTAATTGAGGTCTCATAAAATTATCTTATAATAATAAGGAAATAATATATTAAACTAATAATAAATTCATTAGATAGATTTTTTTAAATAATTATATTATTTATAAAACTATAAATAAATATTTATGTTTTACAGAAATACAAACACATAATTTATAATTTTTAAAACATTTTTTACACATACTATGATATAATTATATCAGATTTCGATTTATAAGATGTAAAAATTTTATTTATACTTCAATAGGCTATATTACTATTATATTTTCATAATTACTAATCCAATTGACCATGTTACTATTTTAAGGGTCATGTTACACTTCCACTGATAAGAGTTCCTTAATTTCTATAAATATAACTTATTTCATTCTTCATTTATGAGAATAATGTTTTTGTTGGGTTAACTATGCTATGTATGTGTTTAATACCATATAAAATAATTATAAGAAGTTAAATTATTTTAATAAATGTTGGGTCGTTGAATACATTTTTACCTACCAAACCGTTGAGAAACGATAACATCGCTCATGTGTATCTGTGGACTACCACCTCTAAGAATCAATGTGATATAGTTTTCATTTATATTTCACTTGGATGGTAATAAGTATTGGTTTGATATATGTATATGATTTATATTATTTAATTATTATTTTGGATAGGTGAATTATTATTTACCATTCCATTGTTCTATCAATCGAAAAATGAAAATAGCATTCTTGCGTACGTAGGACATATTGTTTCCATGAATGGCGTAATTCATTTTTCAATGTCTAAATTTTATGGACTACTATAAATAAATAAATATAATAAATATATAAGTTATTTATATCAATATTAATATTCAATATTTAATGGAACAATGACCAATGTATAAGTTTAGAAACTATCAAATAAAAACATACATGAAAAATAAAGCAGTTTTTACACAAAAAAATGATTTTAACAAATAAATGTTCATAAATGAGTGATAATTTTTTTTAAGTAAATTATATATTGATTTATAAATATTTATATAGTTTTTTAGTGATTTATAATAAGATATATTTATTATAAATGATTTTTAGATGCATATAATTGATTCTTAAAAAAATGTAAGGGTTTATATCACAATTTCATCATTATTCAAGATTATTTAGGTTTAAGTAACTAATGGGTGGATATTTTTCTTATATATCCATATTTTCCTTTAAATGTTTTAAATAATATTTCTCTCACTCAGTGATGATTTATTAATGAAACTTTTCACAAGTTTGATGTTTTTACAGAATGATTTGAGAAGAATCTTCTTACTGTTTTTTGAATGAGGTACTTTTTATACTTTTTACAAAAGTGTGGATGGAACGCTTTTTAAATTATATGACATGAATTTATTTTCCCACCATCATGAATAATATTATATATTAATCCTTCATTACAATTTTATATTATTTTTAAAATAAAATCTTCTACTTCATATTTGTGATGTTTATAAATAAGTTATTCCAAAGTGAATGGAGCATTTTCCTTAAGCATATTCGAGTGATATTTTTAATGTATTTCCATATATTTCCAAATTAATTGATGAATATTATCATTTAATGATTATTATATGATGATACAATTGCCATATTTTTATTTATGGTTTATAATCAATTTGGTTGGGATAAGTATTGATTTTCCTTATTCATGCCCTTACAATATGAACAATTATTATTTATTATGGGATATGATTATTTATTGTTATTTATTTATATAATGAATTCATTAGAATAATTTAGTTATGGGTGGGACCCAGAATTACATATCTCCTTGATTCATCTATAGGTTTCATGAGGAAAATGGGATTTTTTATTTGGTCATGGCCTTAGCCATTTTGGTAAGATGTATTGGAACAAGGCCTAGAGAGTATATATTTATTGGAATAAAGCCCTGACGTTATGTTTTAGTTGTCTAAAATTATGTATTACATCATTATAAACTCTTTTATTGATGTTAATGTAATTATTTTATTAGTTTTTATATCCATGGATAATTTTTATCTCACATGATTATTTATATGGAATTATTTTATTATCATTTATTTCTAAACATATTATTCATGCCTTATTTATGTTCTGTTGTATGCATACCCATACTAAGCATATAAGATCACCCATTTATTATTTTTCTTTTCCATAGGACACTAGGGAGTGTTTTATGATTAATAATCAGGGATATTATAAAGTGGAACGTGATGTTCTTAAAAAAATACTATGTTTTATTTTAATATTTTAAATGTAAATGTAAAATTCAAGTATGTATCTTGTTCAACAAGACTACAAAACTATTCAGTCCTTTAGAATGTGATTACATGTATCTAATTAAATTTTAATATATTAATCATTGAATATGGTTTACTTGGTTTGGGGTCTTTACACGAACAAAATCAATACATTTATCCTTCATATGAATGATCTAGCCCACAACATACCCAAGTAGTGTCCCTTATCCATATGGGATGAAGAAAAACATCAAATGAATAATAAAAAATCATTAAGAATTATTTAACCTATAAAATAAAAGTTCAAAAACAAAACAAAAACTAATATGTCCCATCATAAATTTAGACATCCACAATAGATAAAATTAAAAGAATAAAACAGAACAATCAGTATAAATAATTTAAACAAAACAATTCTCCACTCACCCTGCAATACACTCACATGAAACAACACGTTTTCCACTAAAACCTAAAACAATATAACATGTCTTACAATAACTATAACTAATATCTAGAAAAGGCATATTTTTATGATTCAATATAGAAATCCAAATAAAACAAACAACTACATACGTCTAGGTGATTCTATGAGTCACCATCAAATTCTGAAACATATATGCTCCACGAGTGGTAATAAATGATCCTAAACATAAAAATAAAATTTCATAAATGGGTGTGAGAAAATAGCTTTTTATGCATTCCAAATAATTTCACCCCATGAAGAGTTTTTAAATAAAATATTTATTTAATTCTTGTTTAAAATACATTATTAAAAATAGATTTTCATTTCATAAGAAATTCCAGTATCACAAATCCAACATTCATAAAATTAATTTCTTTTTTGATGAAAACAATCAATTAGAAAAAAATTTATCAGCCTATGTCGTTGTTATTGAAAAAAAATTTAAAAACTACTATATAAGCCACTTTAATAACATCTATTTCTTAATGATTTCTAATCCTTTAAATAATTTTGGAAGAAGAAAATATAATTTAATAATTTATAAAATAGATAAATTTCTAAACTATAATTGATTTAATAAAAGGAAATAAATAACTATAAAAATTACCATTTAATAAATATGTTCAATGGTAGAGGCCTTGTGTTATCTAAGTTTAGTGGGAACCTAGGATCCTTGTTTTATCTCATAATATAATCAGTCGAAATACAATTTATATACTAAGCACTATAGGGAACATGTTACTACCAATTTTCATGGTAACATCCATCCAAAAAACCACATCCAATCAACCATTATGGAGTATATGCCTTGGCCTATAGGTGTGGAAATTCCCTTCAATGGAACCATTATCTTTTACCAAGTATAAGTATTTTTTAAGTGTGTCAAATTCAAGAAATGATACTCAATCTAGTCTTCCCTATTAGATACTCAGGTTTCCATGTACATTTACAATTCCAAAGACGTCGTATTTAATTTAAAATAAAGGAAATTTTTTCAACCCACCACAATCCATTTCACTTATAAAAATCAGTACATTCTTTATAAACCATTTTCTAATTAAATTGATGGAAGGAATTTAAGAATCCACATGGAATATAATTAAACCATAAAAACTAAAACAAGAATAACATTCATTCATAAAAACATCTATTTTTTAAAATAGTAATAGATATAAGAAATTTCTATGAGGACATTGAATTATATTTTAGAAACTAACACTATAATCCCCTCATTTCAATTCATTTTGAAAAATGGATTCAAACAACAAGAATTAATTTTAAAATTCCCATTTATTTTATAAACATAGAGATTTATATTTGTATACTTCTATAAACACATATATTCACATATTCTCATGTGGATTTATGAAAAAACACACACACACACACATATATATATATATATACAATAATACATAAGTGTATAACCATTAATATAAAAAAGGATGTTTAAAAAATTGACAGATTTAAAAATATGCATTAAACTGTGATATAAAACCCCCCTTCAAAATCAAAACATATATCTTATTATTGAAGTGAATTAATGAATTCCATTAGGTAATTTTATAAAATTCTCAATGTGAAATACAATTTTCAGATAGATTTAATACAACATGTTTTAATAAGGAGATTCATTCACACATAAGGAAAAGCAAGTGAAACTTTGTTCCCCTTTTAAAAAGGATTATAATCATGTTCAATAAATTATTTGGGATTAAAAAACATGAATTAAAGGTAAAATCAATAAATGTTATAAAATTTTAAAACAAAAAAAGGGGAAACCTACCTCAAAATCAGTAGAACTAAGATGACTTCACCAAGAATCATGATAATCTACTAAGGGCAAGGAAGAAATAAAATTAGAGGACAAAAATGAACCCTAAAAGAATCCAAAATGAAATTAAAAAAAACATAAGAAGGGTTTGGTTTGGACGAAGCATAATGAGGGGTAGATGAGAAAATGATCGGAGGAAAAAAAAGAATGAGGTGAAGGAGGAGAGAAGACTCTTACCTATAAAAATATCCCATGAAATTATAAGTATGAGGAGGATGAAATCTATGGTGAAGGTGGAGGGGAAGTTGCATGAACAAGTATTCCTAGGTTCTTCACATTGATTACCAAGGTAGGAATGGAGGGGGTTTCTTGTTTTTTAGGGCAAAAAGAAGATGATAAATTGGGTAAAGCCAAAAAAAATTAAAATCCTGCACATCATGAATGATTTGTTAACATGATTGGATGAATCAGGTGCCAAAAGTGTGCCACCTAATATAGGTCCTCGAGAACCCAACACCATTAGAAAAATCATGCACTAAACATATGCTTGAGCTCAGTTAAATTCCACATCCATCGACCAACTTTGTGCATGGATTCTATTAATCATTAAACAATTGTGTTCCTATATTAAAATTCTTTTTTTTAAATTTAACCCTTTCTGACATGAAAGTAAATGAAAAGAAAAAATAATAATAAAATAAGTAAAATAACATGAAACAAATGGTTGGGGTGTGATATTGTGGGTTTTTCAAATTACCATAATAATTATAAAATCTTGTTTCTTAATTAAAACAAATAAGTGATATTTTGAAATATTTCAATGTACCTCATATCTCATTGTTTTTTGGATTGATTTATATCTACCAAATTGATATACATTAAATCTATTTGTTTGCAATATTGTTTCATATTTGAAAATTTTAATTAAAAACTTCTGACAACACATTCGATTTTTTATGACTATTTCCCTAAAAATGATTTTATAATTCTTGTTAATAATGTATTTTCCTAATACCATATTAGGATCTTATTTTTATGCATTATTCTATGTTCTTTAGGATTTTAAAATATGTTTAATTTTAAAACATGGGTTATCTGTCGTTATTAAATATTGGTTTTGGTATACTAGACTCATGCATATACTTGACTGAATGTTCTCACTGATTATAGAATGGGTTCATTGTGGCATGATTATCAAATAATAATTTTATATTAATGAAAATTAATATTTATCTTCATAAATAAGATTATTTCATGGTTCAATTAAAACTCTAAGGTCACATTTCATATGATGAAATCATTTTGATAGAAGATGATTGAAAAAATGAAATATAAAATGAATAGATAATGAATTTAATGACATGTTTAAAATTATTACAATTTTAAGTAGAATTTTCATTCTATTTGATATTGAAAAATCAAATAATTGTAAAAAACAAAATATTTCATTTTTTTGATAAAAAATCTTTTTTATATAATATGAAAGTTTGAAAAATAAAGTATGAAAACACATCAAATAATTACATAATATTTTTCATGAGTAGTTTTAAAAATAGTGTGCTGATCATAGGAATTGGATAAAAAAATAGTTAATTATAAATTGATAATTTAAATATAGAGACTCTCAAGGTAAAAGATATTTAAAGAATATACCCGATGAAAAATAATTGAAGTCATAAAAAAATAACATTTGAAATTATTTTTCACATGTTTTTATAATAAATATTATGAACAAAGTGATATAAAATATTCAATCATATAGAAGTGAAAATCATTATTTTTTGAAAAAATTATAGTTAAATCCCCAAGATCATTACATAATGATTGTTGATGACAATAGTGAACATATTGAAGAAAATATTGATGTGTTGGGTGATTTGTTTCTCATAATTTTTATTTACGCACACATATATAAAGAGATATATATGAGAGATTTAAAATATATTAAAATACTATATACATTCTAAAAATATCATATTTAAAAAAAAAACTAGACATCCACTTAAGGAAGTTAACTACTAACCTCTCCTTTCAACTGAATTGGAAATGATAATAAAATTAGTAATTTTCTAAAAGTACTCATATTTACATTTCAATCAAATTTTAGCCTACATATTCAATATATAATAATAGATATGTATCTTTGAAATCAAAAATTTTTTGAATCTAAAATATTTAATACCATGGGATATTTAATACTAATTCATATTAATCTACAAGAAAATTTGGCTTTTTACAAATTGAAAT
Organism: Viscum album; assembly: GCA_963277665.1. NCBI lineage: Eukaryota > Viridiplantae > Streptophyta > Magnoliopsida > Santalales > Viscaceae > Viscum > Viscum album. Next base: position 583,892,988 of record OY728164.1, on the reverse strand, counting down.
GAAATTATTTAAAAAAAAAGAATGTACTAATAAAAAATCTATGTATATTTTTTTCATCAAAAGTAGATTTTTACAATGTTCTAATGCTTTAATAAAATTTTCATCACTTATACACAATTTTAAATTTATCAATAATTTAATTTTTCAAGTCACATCTCCCCTTTTAAGGGTATATACATATTTAGAATCAATATTTATATAATAAAAATGTCAATACTGTTTTAAAATAAGTATAATATAAAAGGAAATTGGTTAAAAAAAAGTCTAAACAAAGTCTTATATCATTAATCAGAGAGATATCTAATATTACACTACATGACTATTTAATGAATTTTCTATGGATTTGAGAGTAAATGGATTATGACTCTAAATATTTAAATTATATAAAATGTAATACAAACAAAGAAGAATAAATTTCTACACCACATGCATAGAAAAGAAAATTATTTAGAATCATCATAAAGAATTCATAATATAATGATTTTGATCATTAATTTTTATGAACCCCAACTGAATAAATTTTTTATTGAGTTATCAAGTAAATATGATATAAGTAATTATTAATACAATAATCATTCAACAAGTCACACTGTATGAAAACCAAAATATAGTTATTATTTTTTGAGTGTTTTTGGGGAGGAATCATCCATTTAGAATCAATTTTCTAATTTCCCAAATATATACACACACACACACACACACACACACACATATATATATATATCATTTTCAGTAATATATTTTTTGTGAGTTAGTATAATTTAGAATCTGTTTTTGAAAAATTATTTTACTCAATTTGTTGATAGTTTTAACTATAAAATTATGTAACTAAAAAAATAAAAAAAATCAAATTCACTATTAAGTAAGATAAATATTGTTTTATTTTTCTATAAAAATTATAAATGAAACTACCCATAATTTATTTAGCGGTAAATGTTATTAGAATTTGTTAATGTGAATATATATGTGACGAAGGAAATGTCCATACATGAATCATATTATTTTCTCATATTGTATTTTTTCAATATATAATGAAACCATTCACACATGATGATTTAGAACATGAACTATTTGGAATAGTAATTATATTCATCGGATATGAATATATGAATTACATATTTTTAACTGTTATATGATTTCACTTGGGGACTTTTGGGAACAAGGTTAGGTTTACAACATGATTTCATCTAGAGTATTTATTTTTATATATCATTTATTAGACAAGTCTGGTTCTGAAAGTGTTATTAATATGTTTTGAATATGTTTTTTATTTATCCTCTATATCATAAAGTGAAATTTCAATGAGCTATCCACTAGTATTTCAAAGTGTGTTCATAATGGAGAAGTGAATATTATTCATATCAAGGCATTTTAACATAAAAGGAAAAGTGAGGAAGATAATTTAATTAAAATTATGATTACTTGTTAAATATTATAACACTGTAACATCACGAAACTATATTGAGTTTTAGAAAGAAAATAATTAGATTCACAATAAGGAAACAATTATTCAGTATGGGATTTATTTGTCTCAAGAAGATGTATATTTCATTAGTATATAAGCCTCACAAATTAAATATTATTATTATTCATATTAATCTGAATTGATGACTCACAAAACTATCATTAACAAATTATGGGATGAACTCGATGAGGACAAGTTGATTTTAGTCAAATTTCAGAACGTTTTTGTAAAATTAGTGCACTCTAATTACATGGATTCCAAAATTGTTGATCTAAAATTGTAGATATAGATATTAGAAACATTTAATGTTTATTATAGTAGGAGATTATTGAAAAATGTAAAAATAAGTTGATAAAATTTTTATTGGATGTTAAAACCAAGGGGATCACTATAAAGAGGAAGAAAATACATATAAAAGGAAAACTATTAGGAAACCTTTCATAGTTCAATATAATGGGAAATGCTATAAGTTTGTTGGGAGTGAACATAAATTTTAAAACCCCAATGAAAATAAAACCCATGGGTGAATAGATTTAGAAAAAGAGAAAACATATTTGAGAATACTAGATAATTTTTATTAAGGGAAGTGAAAGAATGTTGAGAAACAAATCCTACTGTAAGCGAATGGTAGAGATTCTAGGGTGATACTGACCCGTGATTAGATGAGGAAATTTACTACCTAATTAAAATTTAATGATTCTATAGCTAAATAGAATCAAAGAAATAGAAACATGAAATTATAAGGAAATTCTTGTCTCATGCATGAACCAAAGTTACAAGGATGTTCCTCATGGTGTGGTTTCATTGGAATAAAATTGAGGAACCACTCATAAAAATTTATAGTAGTGAATTTAAATATTACTAGAGATGAAAAATAGTTGAATGAGAGAGAAAATGTGTATAAAAATCAAGGTAAACCTAAGGATACATGTGGATAGTTAAAATTATAAGGACAGACCACCAAAACATTTATCATAAGGATTCCAGAGAAACTAGAGTTACATGATGAATCCAATCCTTTTAATGAGTATAATAATAATGGTGGTCTTGAAAAATTGGTTGAGTAAAATGATGAATATATAGCAAAAAATATGGTGGGTCCTAGTGATAATAAAAAGTTATTCACCAAAAGAGTTTTTGAAGACTTTAATTATTGTTCAACATGCTTAATCCACATTAAAGAATATATAGATAGATGTTTCATATAGATTCTTATCTTCAAAATCAAAAAGTAATGGTATAATTACACATATTAAGAGTGATATTATAACCTACCAAAACCAAAAGGATATTAAAGAAAACAATTATCTCCTAGATTTATCAAAGGTGGAAACCAACAAGAAATTGATGTTCCCAATGATTTAATATACGAGAAAGGTGATAAATATTCTCTGTTAAAGAGGGAGTAAATTTTTAGGGGAATAAATTATTGGATACTTATAAAACCAAATAATTCACTATCATTAAACAAAGGGTATGAGTCTCTTGCCTATAAAGTAGTATGACCACAGTATAATATCAATAAATCATTCTCCATTTTAATTTTGGATTATATTTTCAATGTGGAGAAGAAACATTTAAATCCAAAGTGACTTTTCTGGAATTCTAATGAGGTTTTTTATTAATAAAAGTGATTTATTTATTTCTGATACTAAATTTTTTTCATATTATTTCATGATGTGTCATAAATCAATGTTGGTTTCTATAAATAAGATTTATGATGGTTGTATTGCCAATATGTCCAAAAGGTTAGATTTATGTGCACATATATTACATGAATATTAAGTCTATCCATAACTCATATTATTATGTGATATTGGATTTTTTATCAATAGTTGATAACACAATTAACACTTGATTATTTATAACATAATATATTTAATAATACATTGAGTAGTGTGATATTAATTGGAGATATTGATATAAGTATGAAACACTAGATTTTTAAAGGAATATTAAGTTTAAAAAAGATCATTATATGTTAGGTTGAAGGTAGATTATGTTAGAAGTCTAAATTGAAAGTGTAGTTTTATAAAATTCTATCATATACTGTGGCATTATAATGGGATGATATTTCATGTTACCTATGGAGATCAATGAAGATGTTTGATTCTTACAGTTTTCTTGGTTAAATCATAGATGAGATCAATGAAAGGGTATATTGAGCTATTTTGGAAAATCATCAAAGCTCGCATACCTTTACAATATATAAAAAAGATCTCATAGAGAATTGTATTATCACATAGAGTATAAACAAGAAAATATATCTTATATCTTCTTAGGATGATCAAGGAAGTTTCCATTGGACATTTGATTTCTTGTTCACCAAGGTATTGAGGTATATAATAAACACTATCCATCAATATGGAGTAGTGGAGTGACCCTTAAAATAAAGTTAGATATTTATTTTATCTTATTATAGAGGAGTTCATTACAGAATATTATATTTCATATATAAATGTTTTTTGTGTTTTATTTTAGAGATTCTTGGGATGATATCATTGTGATTGGACTAAAAATTAACATATCACATGTCTTGTCACATAGATAAATAATAATTAATTCAATGATTAAGGATCGAGGTTCCTGGAGAAGCATGAGATGATCATGCAACATCATGATGGGGGTTGATTTTTTTTGGATATCAGATAATATAGTAGAAGAAGTGGTGTATTAAACTTGAATAATTATCTGAGTTAGAGAGTATCACAATGCAAGGGATATAACCATTTTGTGATCATTTGAGATAAAGGAAGAATCTATTAATTTTATGGTGTATCACACCATAGTTTTACTGCCAATGAAATAAATTCATTGTCATTGATAAAATGTTTTTCTAAGAATTATTAAATTAAAATGTAGATTATTATGACTATTACATAACAATATTGAGTTTATCTTACATTTTAATAAGTTTAATATGAAATAATAAGGATCACACTATGGAAAGTTTAGTCACACCATGATGACAATGATATAAGGTTGAGTTATTCCTTACTAGGATGGAGGCATCATTGGGTTTCTCTTATAATAGAATTATTTTTTTCTAATGTGAAGATTTTAACACCACATCCTTTTGGATTATATAATAAACAGTCATATGATAAAGTAAATAGAATTTTATTGTTCCCTGAAGAACAATAGAGAGATGTTAATGTCGTAATGGTTTGGGATACAAGAGTTCTTATGTAGTAGAGCAATGATTCATGTTGTAGGGACTAGTGAAGTTAATAAGGGAAAATTATAATAGAATAATCCTCACTAAAATGAGTATATATATATATATATATTTTCACTAAGTGGATGGTTTTGGAAGTATTAAACATGTTATTCTATAGATACATGCACTATTCAATGATACCCTATGTGGATATATTTTGAAGATACCATGATTTTGGAAATCATGAATTCACTACACCATTGAGGTGTGTTCTTAACATATCCGAAGGAAAATAACACGGCGAGATGAAGATTTCATGAAAGATATATAATCACACCACAATTCAATGGTGGATTTTGTGGATCTAATGAGATATTCAAATAGAGAATTCGATAATGATTTTTGTAACGGAAGTTTGAATAAATAATTTTCAATGAAGGAATTTATCATATTTCCACATTATTCATTTCATCATGATTTGTAGATTCATATTGAAATATAATTAATTCTAGAATATTATAAATCTATATTACCTATATTTCTAGGGTTGAATGAAGTACCCAAAATAATAAATATTAGCTGTAAAATAGGTGACATTGATTGGATATTTCATTAAGATATCTAATAGTTAAAGGTGATGATATCAATAACACATGGAATGATTGAGATTTACATTGATGTGAAATATCTCTAGAAAAGGATCATTTATACTTATGGAATATATGATGAAAAAATTGATGCTAAAATTTATTGAAAAAATTTGTCATAGGGATACTAATTCGAGTTTGTCTTAAGGGAAGAACATCATTGCACACCTATCCCAAAGTCCAAATAAAATTGAGGAAGATGATGGAGTGATAAAAAAATTTAAATATATTTACTATTTTTTATCTATTTCCATTATAATTTTATTTCACATTATTTTAAGTGTTAATGAATATCCCCTTAATCTATCCATAATGTCTTTCATTATTGATTCTAATGTAATGATGTGGTTATTGGGATGATATATGATGATTCATAAAGGATGTAACAAATGATGAAAAGAGTGTTGTTTTATAACCCTGACTTGATTCACTCCATAGTAACTGGACCAAAATATCAAATAACTTTAGGCCCATCTCCCCATATTCTAAATCATACCAATTATTAATGAGTTTCTATTTGGTGATAGTGGGAGACTATATTCTCTAAAGATAGATAATAAAAATAACAACATAACATATTGGAAACAATTTATATCTTAGGTTATAAATGGAAAAAATACATATGGTCAATACAATAAACATTTACCATTTCATGATAGTAATATAAATCCCAACTGATCAAATATATTATAATCATATTTGTGTAAGAAATAAAAAATAATCAAAATTACAAATAGAACGACACTTAGGAAGCACCAGGGTCATCTGTAACTCTATCTCATTTGACTAATACCCTAACTACACTCATATATCTACCTGGTTCTTGACATTAATCATTTACCCATACTTGAACCAAGTGACAAAAATATTCAAGTGTCCTAGAGGGACTATTTAATGTGTATGTATGAACTCAGTAAGACACCACCAATGGTGTCCCTAACTAAGATCCATATCATATACCATTGTATCTAAATATACATAAATAGAAACAAAAACTTATTACACAACATACTCAAACCATTCCCAACTAGCCTTGTGAAATCCTTTAATTTCATTGACCAGTAATGGAGTGGAATGATATAGTCACATTCTTCCATACTAGAAGTTCACCTAACCTCCTAACCAGTTATCATATAACCTTGTATCATCATCCCAAACCAAAAACACAAAAAAGACAAATCCATAACCTGTACCTCATTATATCTCATGAAACTGGAAAACTACCCACTCTAGTATAGTGATCAAACATACCTTACCTGAAAAAATATGGCATGTACCACATCAATATACATTTTTAACACCATTTTCCTTATAATGTTAAACTGCAGAGTATATCCCCCATGATGAGTGGATAAAATTACTTCAAGTTCCATATCATATGTTCACATAAACCGGATAGTCTCAGACCCATAGTAAATATCTATAACCATCCCTTATAACACACCTCAGGGAACCTCTTTCCCCACCATGAAAATGGTCAATACTGTCCGCATCACACTGGAAACCCTATATTCACCACTTTACAATACAAGACATCAATATTATCATGACCTAAACTTGCAACATTGGAATATAATTTTATATATATCATATCCACCATTTTCCACATGTTAATACACCAACATATCACTTATTAATAATAAAAACAACATGTGGTTATATTCTTAGTCCAATATACAAAAATCTTCCCACACCCATTTATTTTACAACACATAAACACTTGTATAAAAAAATAAATAACTAGGAACAACCTACCTTGAGTATGCAAGAATCCTCTATCCAAGAAATTTTGAATGATATGGATTCGGTTATAAGATTTAATAATAACAAAAAATATACCATAAATTAGGGGTTTTAGCTAATGTTTATGTAGAATAAAAAAATATGAATATCAGACACACATGGAAAACTAACTATACCTATATATACTCTTTACTTCAGACCTCACAAATAACCAATAAGATTTGTCTAGAATATCTCTTAATGAAGAAGAGAATAATGAGAGAGACTTTTTAGGTTGAATACACAGTGTGTTGATTGAGAAAATACATATGCACATTTATAATCATATTTCCCATTTAATTTATCATTTCAGACATATTTAAAAAATATTTAAAAATAGTTTCACATTTACTAATAGTCATTACCCTTACACATCATCAACAACTTTTAATAGACATTGGGACCCTTATGTTCCAATGGGAAGGCCCAAAAACGACCCTTATATATCACCACATCGACCATTACTCATCAAAATGGTCCCCCAACACAAAAATAATTTTATAAAGGAAAATAATCACATATTATAGATTTTACTCTTATGTATTTCCTTACCAACAAAATGATTATCATGTTTACAGGGAGACTCCAAAGTAACCCTTATGTATGAATTAATAATTTCCAAAATCCCATAGGATGAATATTATATACCAAAACATACTCTTACACATGAGATTTATACTTTCATGTTTCAAACTTTTTTCAAATATTTACTCTTACACTATAGGGTACTCAAAACTAATATATTTAGATGGGTTGAAAACTTATATATGGGTACCTATACATAATCTTAACTTCTCATAGGTTGTTTTCAAAGACTTAACCAAATTCTTAATTTCCCTCATGTAATATTATAAAAAAATTATGTATATGAAAAAGGTTTTTACCATATCTTCATGTGATTTGTGTTTTTAAATAAAACCATATTCATATAAAAAACTCAAAAATCCAACACTTAGCAATTTTTTTCATCCCTTCATAAGGTAACCTGAATATATAATTCACAACATTACATCGCCATATTTTATTTTCAGTATATATTTCCTCCTACAATATCATAAATAATTTATTTTCAAGGCATACCCTTATTTTTCAAAATCATATGCAATTTCATAAATAACCCAAAATCATCTAAAAATACATATAGACCTAGAAATTCAACAAAAATCACTTCAAAACATATAAGACTCCAAAAAATGTTAAAATAATACCAACATGAGGTTTTTTATAAAACAATAACCCTCAAAACCTATAAAGTTTCTAAAATCACAAGGTTTTCCTAAGGGTAACCCGAATTACCACTTTAAATACATGGGACACTACAACCTCCCCAAAATATGATAGCTCATCCCAATGATATCTCAACCTCACACTAACCAATTATTATAAAAACTAGAGTTTCATTATCGCTTAATACCATAAAAACTAATACTATATTGAACATATCTATCTATTCACAATCACCATGACTACCCAACCAAAATAAGAAGGCCCCTTCTATGGGAACTCTCCACTATAAGAATCACCTGTTCAGTGTCTATTTAACAAAAAACCTAACAAAATCTCATCACAACCATATATTATTCACACACTAGATATCTAAAAATATCCACCAATCATCAATTTAAGTTATCCTGAATTATATTGATTCCCAAATTTATCCAAAATCACCCATTATGCCCAATTGTACCCCATATCACTCAAAAAGTCAAAATTTATCCCAGAACACCCATGATTACCACTTTGTGCCCTGATGAAAATTCATCCCACATTCATCATGAATAATATATTATTCTCACATATTAACCATCACTTTGTTAATATATTTATCACATACACACCTCATGCATCAATAAACATCATAAAAAACCATAGTGTCATACTCGTGGTGTTCCTATAACTATCAGTGACTCCCCAACCTACATTATATCTGTTAAATAGATCATAAGAAACAAACCCAAATCCTGATTACCCATTATATGTTCTCCCTATAGTGTCTTACTCACTACCATCCACTACCACCATTCCTAGGTTACTTTCTCACTGAAACTCCCCCCATGTGCAGTCATATACCATCTATCATCTTCCGGTACTACTCTTGGTCCTACCTCAGACATCTAAATCTGTTAAAATTTATAAATTAAAAATAAATGCGAGGTTCTATGACAAAAAAACCCTATATGTCTCATGTATCCACATACACAATTCTTTTTTTGTGGAAGATGACACTGGGATGAAACATGTTTAGTTTTACTACAATAGATACACTTCATTATAGATCAAATCATTGGAATTTAATTGAATACCTACACTAAATAACCTATTAAGACTCCACATGTTCCTTCTTTATGTAACCTAGAGCTAAACTAAATATATTAACTACCACCACCATCTGTCTTGGTGTGATTTCCTCCACCGGGTTCTACATTGATATTAGAACCTAGTTTGCTACTTATAATAAAGCTGTAAACCTAAAAATAATTACCTATAACCTGACCACATTCCATAAAACATTCTCAAAAAATTTCACTATTGAGATGCCATATCCCACTAACATAGTTGAAAAATATTGAAAATCATTGAACCACACAACTCGCCTAACTTGTATTATTCCATATGGATTAAGTATTTCTATACACTCTAAGTATTTCCCAAGACCAGGTGCATGAAATCCATTTTCATGTATTCCATAAACATCTCGTTTGTTGGATCTCCCTAATCAATTCTCATGACATCCTTAATTGGGATCACCTTGAGATACTCATTCAAACACTTCCAAAACTCCTTTAATCACAATGGCAACCTTCTAATCATTGATCCACTATTTGTAGATTGTGCTCACTTACACACTAAACTTACAATCAATATAAATTTAACTATATAAATGTTGGAAATAGAGAAAAAAATTATACGATGAAAGGACCACAACCCTTACACTTCCCTACCACACCCATTCCCATATAATTTTACCTCATAGCTCAACCTACCCATGTTATGGTCAGGTACCACACACACCATACACATATATGATTCACATACATTTTCATACCACGAATTTCATACTTGGTCCATATCTGTAGAATAAAACCAAGAATCATTATGGGAAAACTCCATATAGGTTATTCCTAACACTTTAAATATTCAATTCCCTCCCATTCTTGAACCCAAGTGAAAATTTCATACCCTTTTGGGGTTAGCTGGGTACAATTTCACAAAGACACCATATAGTAAAACACTATTGATCATATTTTTAACACATTAAGTAGTTTAAATATCATTCAATTCTATAACTAAAGTATAAATAAAAAGAAAAAAACAAATTTCATTAGATTTTTGTGTGTCTAAAATGATGCTTTATTACTAACACTTTACCCTTATGGCCAAAAGTTTGAACCATGAGTCAATAACTTCAAAAAACTAATTTATAATAAACAAATAACCCATATATAACCCCAAAAACCAAAATAGGAATCATTATTCCCCTCATAACATGGAATACATCCGGTACTTATGCTATCCAGACACACATCATGACATCCATCACAAGTTTAAACACATTACCAGACCTTAATTATACCAAAAACCAAATAAAAAAAATAAGAATCACATGATATAATTTTACCACAACCAAATATAATACAAATTTGTAATACCTTGACCAATTTAACCAGAATGTAATTAGACTGGAATGTCACTTGTCCATAGGTGTACCACCTCGTATGCCAAAGGCTATAAACTAGTAGTTAAGGTCTATGATTTGATAGTGTGGAGAATATACCCTTTGAAGATAGATAATAATAATAATATCCACATAAAAAATCAATATATTTAAATAATAAGTTACACCAATCCAAAAATACATATGGTCAATATAATAAACATTTAATGAGAAATATTATTTATAAAACACCCAAATCAATTCCCAAAGGTCAATTATATATGTTCATCTCAAAATTAGTCAAAATAACTACCAACCTAACACCAAGGAACCACCCGACCCATCCAAAAATCCATACCATCTAGCTCATGAAAAAAATATACTCCAATATCTACTAGTTTATTAATGTCAAAACTTTACCCTTACATGATCTAAGAGAATAATGTTTTAACCTGTCCTAGAGGGATTCTGTAGAGTGTGATTAAGAACTCAATAGGCCACCACCAGCGGTGTACCAAACTAATATTGATATCATTTACTAGTGTATGAAAATATAAGTAAATATCATGTAAAACATATTACACACTAAGCTACAGTCATGGTCAACCAACCTCGAGGAAGCCTTTATCAGCCTTAAAAATTCCAAGAGTGGAATAATATATCCATAGTCTTCCATACCGGAAGTTCCCTCGACCTCCAAAAAAGTTCTCAATTCACCTAGAATAATCATACCAAACCATCCAAAATACCCTAATAAAAAACACACAACCTATACCTCTTCATATCTCACATATCCAGTAATATACCCACTATTTTCAAGTGATCACCACCATATTTCATGGCCATCTATGGTGCATCCCTCAACTACATGAATGGTCAAAACTATTATCCATAACATGCTAAAATATAGACTATACCTCTCATGATGAGTGGGATAAATCACTACATTAGTCAATTCTATGTGAACTTTATCCTAATGACCTCACATCCACAGTGAGAGCCTATCACCATTCCTAAGTTCACACATCATAAAACCTCCATAACTATCACAAAAATCATAATCACCATATTCATCACACTAGAATTAGAATAACCACTACTTCTCAATACATGACATCAATACTGTCATGAACTAAAACCAAAACATTGAGAAAGGATTCCATAAAAGATTACATCCAACATTTTCAATATGACACTACCCCTAATTATCATTTATGAATAATTCAAAATGAGAGTGGTTTTGTTCCAAATTACACATACACAACCCTACCCAAGCCCTTTTATCTCACAACATATAAGAACATGTATAATATAGGAAAAAATATTCTCTACTTAACTAGAGTATTAAGTAATCCACCCAACATGAAATTTTTTCCAATTTGGATTCAATCATAAGATGCATAAAAATAAAAAAAAAATCCTAAAATTAAGGGTTTTTATCTTATAATGAGGAAAAATAAGAAATAAAAATACTTGATGCACACATACTTATAGCCTAATCCAGGGATACTCCCTACATTAAACTACATGAAGAACCAACATGATTTATCTATAACCTCACATAGAGAAGAAAAGAAGAATGAGAGATATTTATAGGAAAATTTCATTGTGTTCTGATAGATAAATTCTCTAAATCATCTCTATAATCATATTTCCCATTTAATTTATCAATTTATAAATTTTTGGGAAGTCTATAAAAATAATTGTTTTTAATATTTTATAAATATTTTTACTCTTATTCATGGTACTTATCCATATGAATCATCTAAAAAATTTAACAAATACTCATACCCTGACACACTATAGGGAAAGACCTAAATGACCCTTGCATATCAGCTTAATGACCCTTATTTATCACATTGGTCCCCGGAAAAGTATTAAATATATTGAAGTTAATGACTCTCAGGTATCTGGGATTTTACTCTTACATATTTACTTACATAAAAAATAATTCTTATGGATACAGGGTAACTCCATTGTCACCCTTACAAATTACTTATCCATTTTCCAACTCCCACATGATGAGTATTATGTACAAAAATGTAGTAGTACACATGAGAGTTTCACTTTCAAGTATCAAAACTTTTCAAAATACTTACTATTATACATATTAGGTCCTCAACCCTTGTCCATTTCTATAGGTACGAATCTTACATATGGGTAAAAATAAATAAGAGTAACTTCTAAGATGATGTTTTCAAGGACTTAGCTGAATTCCTAAGAGATCTAAGGTATTATTTTTAAAAATAATATATAAAAATGTAAGGTTTTTACCTTAGTTTCATTATAGTAGGGTACCCAAAAAACCATACATGTACAAAAATATTAATGCATCCAACACATAACCATTTTTTTCATCACTTCATAGGGTGACCCAAATATATCTTAAATTCCATGACATAGAAACATTTTAATTCATACTATTTTTCCAGGTTTAATATATATTTTCCACATTATAATAAATAATATTACTTTTTTCAAGCCGTAAGTATACGTTGAAAAAACTATTGTAACTTTCCAAAACCCTTAAAATCATCTCAAAATCATCAAAACCTGTGAATTCAACAAAACTCACCAAAAAATATATCAAAACCTACAAAACTATTAAAAAAGAAACCATAAAAGAATTTACATAAAAAATTCAACCTTTAGAACCTCAAAAGAATTTAAAATCACATGGTCAACACGTGGTTTGAATCATATTACTACTTTAAATACTCATTACCTTAAAGTCATGATCCTTGTTATCCCTTGTGGTTGTGTGTATGTTTCCTCTATCATATTTCCACCAACATAATTATTGTTGTTGGGATCATCATGTGATCCATGCACTAATCATAAAAATAGGAAATTGTCATGTAAAGAAATAAAAGTAAATAAAGGTTCATATTGAGCTTTAACCATTTATTCACCACAAGTAGTTAGTTACCTTATTTTTGGTCTTCCCATGTTATCTTAAACCATCGATAAACTAAAAAAATAAAGAAAACATAATTAATAATGTATATTATAATTAAAAAAATCAATTAAAAAAAACAATTATTTAACAATAATATACAAAATTAATCTATATTACAAAAATATAAACATTAAAAGTATTCAATAACCATATGTTACACATTTAGTTATCATTATTATACAAACAACATCATTAGTACAATAGGGATCCTCCCTTAACCCACAACCTCCATCACTCCACCACATCCATCATTATACCACCACCTTTATTGTTTTCACCACCCTTAACATACATGAAACCCATCACATAACCATCAATGAAACTAAAAAAATATTGAAATATTATCAATTTAATGAAATAAAAATAATTAACAACTGAATCAATGATTATGTTTATTAAAATTTTCATAAAAACTATAATTCATCACAAATTTAATCCAAAGTTTTTCATGGATTAGTTGGATTACCCATTTCCTACTACCAAATTCTTCCACTTATAATACAAATAGAATTTTTAAGAAAATGAATAGGAAAATAAATAGGTGTATTAAAAATAAAATATAATAGAATATAAAAAAATCATTATATTAAATTCATGTTTAACAAAATTTTAAAATATGTTAAAGTAATTGAATTATAATAAAAATTAATAAGTTAAAATACCTATTAATTACACTATAACATGTCAAAATAATATATTATTTTTCTTTTTTAGTATAATAATAATTCATTTCAATTAAATTATAAATTCTCAATCTGAATTATGCATGAACATTTAGTAATCCAACACATACTATGATATCCCTATGATGCCTCAGGTTTCAATAAAAATACAAGATCATATCACCAATTAACCATGTAATTTATTCCAAATTTTCAAAATACTAAATTCACAGCATAAAATATATTCATTATATCATATTAATGTTTTTAGAAAAATTAAATGTGAAATGAGTAATAAATATTCACTTGTAGAATAAATGGTTAATTAATATCATTAAAAAAATGTAAAAACAATTAAATTTTTGATCCAATCAAATATAAAAAGTATTAAAAAATATATCACTTATTGGGCATGAAAAAATAAAACAATTTCATTTAAGAAAACCAACTAAAAACAAAAAAATATTTCTCAATAATGGTGTGATAAATTCCTATAAATAAAAAATCATCCTAAGTAATGTATCACTATTACAACTAAATTTTGATAAAAAGATATGAAAAAATAAAGGAAATTTATATAAGTTATTTAATACATTCATTTAGATAATAATGTTCGTGAATTAAGATTATAATTTAACTATATTGGATGAGATGTTAGACCATCACATTCCTGAGGCATAATGCTATGAATCATCTAGACTATAGAAACAATGTCATTTTCTATTACAAACCACAACTGATATTATTATTTCATATAGATGTGCTTTTCTTTCACCGTTTCTTCCAAACTTGAAATTTTTCATTATGCTTCATGATTAACAATATTGTCTATCACTAATGGAGAAAAGGGTTATGGCCTAAGGCAAGAACTACAGTCATAGCCCTAATAACCGTTTTTGTAGCCAAAAACCATGGTCACTCGATGATTAACCACTAAATTAGGGTAATATTAATTTTTAATATATATAATATTCATGTTCTTTATTATTCATAAACACCATTTTTAGTGCATTTTACACTTTGAACATCATTTCACATTATGATTGTAATTCCTTCTTAAAATGTACTATTATGTGGTACAGTTTTTAACATCATTTAAAGTACCCAATGATCTTGATTTTATATTAATATTTATTTTTTAGGTTCATAATTATATTGTTAACAATTCATACTTGTGGAGTGTTGGAATATTCACATTGGAAGACCACCAAAAAGGGATTTCATGCAAACAATGCTGGAGAAGGCATATTGGACACCATCCCACTGATGAGAATGTGGAGCCCAAAATACGGGCCTAATGAATCAAAATTTCATGGGAATATATAAAACATATATATTAACAAATAATTATGCAGGAGACTGTGCTAATTCTACCTCCATTGTGGTTATTCTGGAGGCCTAAGTTGAAGATACAAGTCTGGGCCAGATTCTGCGGCCCAGAATAACAGCCCACCATTGTACACATATCTCGTTAACCATAAACTATTTTGGGATGAACCTTTAAAGAATTTTAGGATACATCCGGATCTTCATGTTTGTCTTCTATGGCCTACTCCAATTTGTCCATCTAGAAGGTCTTCCAGGCACATCTGTTCGGTGGTTGCAAGCTGGATGCCACCACGGGTCAAGATTGGAAAAGTCCAAATTCCACAAGCTTTCTACCACCCTAAGCCCACCATAATCCAGTGGGATGCTTTTTACTATTGGAGGCTCAACCCAAGGCTCCAAAAATTCCTATTTAATGCAGTGGTGATGGAGGAGGTTTTCATATTTGAGCTTTGTTTTCATCTTAATGTCATGCTGCCAATTTAATGTTGTAATCGCTTTCCCTCAATTGTAAGTTCCTTGAATTATCGTAGATTCTTTATAAAAGTTCTTCATATTCTATTTTTATATTATTCTTATTATCACTTTGATACTGTTTCCTCTAGGTGTGAACTAGTTCATAATAAACCATGTGAGATTATCACAAAACGGTGGAGTGATTGTTATTTCATTGTTTTTTTACTTCTCTAATTCCTCCCTTATGAGTCTACTTCCCACTTCCATTGAAACCATAACATCAATGGAGGGATAACACACTTATGGGTTGATCCAAGGGTGTAGAAAGGGTCTGTATTGGATGTTATTTATCACTACCTTAATCACTAATCAGTTCCTTTAAATGAGATTTTTATTTGATGATTTTAAAACTTCTTCATCCTTATTGAATTTTAGGGTCACACACTTCAAGTGCTAATACAAAACTTTAACTTGGAGTGATCAAAGATTTTATCCTTCATGTGTATAGGTTATTAGTATTAGGTTGTGTAGGAATCAAACTTGTGAGTGATGATTTTGTTTGATCTTCTTAAGTGAACTCATCTCAAATATAAGAAATTGAAATAGTTGAAAAGGGAATGCATCAAATCCACCCCAAGTGATAACCTAGAATCAAATCATACTTTAAAATTGAATTAACTTCAGTGTCTTAGATTTCACTTAAAACCATATAAAATCAACACAAGTTGGCCACTTCACATCCAAAAATAGTCCATATAATGTACGTGTCTATAGGTTTCTTCTTAGATCTATGAGGATTAGACAACCCAAGCTAAACCACAAGGACAGTTCTACCTTCATCTCTTGGGTAAATTTGAGCGTGAATAAAATTCTGGTGCCGTTTTTGGGGACCCAAGTAAGTATTATAAACACCCATTCTATTCTACCAATTTTCTTCTTTTCTCATCTGAATTCTCTTATATTTTCCCTTTCTCGTTTTTTTTCTTTTGGTGCATGTACGCCTACACCCACGATCAATCAAACTGTCTAGTTAGGGTGGATAATCCTAGGGTTGGGGAGTCATGTACACCACGGGAACTCTTTACATTAGATCCTAATCTTCCTAACACCCTTGATTCAAAAATTGACCCCATTTCAATGGATGGTCTTCAAAGAAACCAACTCATAAACACGGGTGGAAACCAAAATGAAAACCAAAATGAGGCAGCCCCAAACTTGGGGAATGCGGTTGATCAAAACATGAATGACTACCTCACACCTACCTAGACCAATGTCCCCTCATCCATTAGACACAACTCCCTAGGATATTACAACTATAGATTTAAACCCCATGTCCTAATCCATCTTCCCACATTCCATGGAATGGAGTCCGAGATTCCCAACCTTCACATTAAAGAGTTCAATGACATTGTGGAAACCATGTGTCCCCCACATCAACTAGAATTAGCTAATATGAGGATATTCCTTTTTTATTTGAAGTATCGATCTAAAAATTGGCTAAAAAATTTGAGACCATCATCCATAAACTCTTGGTACCAATTACAAAGATAATTCTACAAAAAATACTTTCCCCACCACAAAGCAATTGAACTTAAAAAGATCATCCAATACTTTTTTGAAAAAGAGGGAGAGTCAATCTATAAAACATGGGAGAGGTTCAAAAACACTCTAAATATGGTTCCACACTATGGTTTTTCTATTCCCTAACAAGTGAGAATTTTCTATGAAGGGTTGGGTCCAAGGAACAAAAAATTCATTGACATGATGTGTAATGGAACCTTAAAAAAAGCCCCAAATGATGATTACAAGTATCTATAAATCCTTGCTGAACAAAACCAAACATGGGAACATCACCTTATTCTGAAAATATTCAATGAAATTTTGGAATTCATACACTTAGAGAATAGGAAATCCTTTGGGATAAACTCGTGAAACTCTCTAGAAAGGTTGAATAGATTTACCTTTGTAAAGTCCATGAAATCTAAACTATAGACCCTGTTTTCACAATTTGTGACAATCATGAACATAAGACAGAAAACTGCCCAACCATTACATCCATCAAGGATGTTCTTTTAGGAGGACCCTCAGTGGAAGTAGATGCCTTGAAATTTCAAAATCCTCAATACCAAAACAACTTCAACCCAAGGTATAATGACCACCCAAGCTTCCATTGGAAAGATAACCAACAACCTATCCAACCACAAGGACAAAATACTTACCCACATTAGAACTACCAAACCCATAACCTGTTCCAAATCCAACATATCCAATACCAACAGCCACTGGTCCATTTTCAACAAACCATCCCACCTCTAAAATATCCCCTGGGATAAACCAATCTTCTCATGAACCAACCCAAACTGTTCTTCAAAGCCTACTAGAACAACAATTCTAACAAATGTTAAGGATGAAATCAGAAGTATATTCCCTAAAACAAGAACTTCAAACCATCAAAACCTGAAAGGCACGCATGTATACTCATGCAGTACCATCCTAAACTTCAAGGGGAGAGTCAAGTTTCACTTAAACAACTCATGAACAACTAAAGGTTGTGACTATTTTAAGAAGTGGGAAATCAATTGAGAAACCTGAACAACTAATTCATAACCCATCTGATGATTCAGACTTGGATGAAAATTCAAATGAACCATTTGATCAAACAGAAAAACAAGATAACATTTTCAAAGAAACAACTTTTCAAAAAAAAATCCCACAACCTGCACTATTTCCTCAACACATGAGGGGAAAATCAAGACTTAATTGAGTAAAACATTGTGAGAAATATTCTCACAAGTCAAGTTGAACATTCCCCTTCTAGATGCAATCCAAACCATACCTACATACTCAAAGTACCTTAAGGACTTGTGAACTTTTAAAAGAAAATTTTCACATAAAAACCAAGTCCTTTTGGCAGCTAATGTGAGTACCACCATTCAAGGGACCATTCCTCCTAAGTTTAAAGACCCGGGTTTCCCTTAAAAAATGTTGAACTAGGAGAGAGAAAAGTTTTCAAGGCCTTGTGTGACCTAGGTGCTAGTGTCAATCTCATCCTATATGCTGTATACTGCCAGTTAGGCCTAGAAGAGTTCCAATCCACATCTGTCACACTTCAACTTGATGATCGTAGCATTAGGATTCCAAAGGGAATTTTAAAGGAAGTTCTGGTAAAGGTTTAAAAACTAATCTACCATGCTGACTTTATTGTCCTTAAAAACCATCTAAAATTAGGAAATAAGGAACAAACCCCAATCGTTATTGGTCATCCTTTCCTTGAAAAAATCAACTCTGTTATCCGAGTTCCAAACAGGAACATGACCATCACATTTGGAAACATCAGTCTATACTTGAACATATACAATGCAAGCTCACAAATAGGGGATGACAAGGAAATTCATGAAGTGAACATGATAAGAAGAATTGATAATGAATCCATAGAACATCATGGAATATTTTATGGATGTCTAAGTCAGGATGAGATTGATTTCCTTTGTTCACATGAAGGAATTTTATCTCCTTAGATTGAATCATTTTCAAATTGCTCTTAGGATGAAGTCTTAGGTCCAACAATAAGTGAAACCTTTCAGAGAACCACTTTAATGGAGGCCACTCCAACTTAATTCCCTAAATATGATCAAGCCAATCTAGTAGCTAAACCTTCTATATGTTGGGAATAAATCCTATCTAAAACTCTAGGAAACAAAATTGATCTTGATCCAATGTCCCAATCTTCTGCTGAAATTATGAACAAACCTAATCTTGAATTCATGTAACTTCCTACTACACTCAAGTATTCATTCTTAGGGGAAAATCAAACATATCCTATTGTCATTTCTTCTTATCTTGAAGCCAATCATAAGAGTATGATTCGAGATGTCCTTAAAAAACATAAGAAATCCGTTGGTTGGACCCTGTCTGATATTCCTAGGATTATCCAACTTATTGGGACTCATAAAATTGTTTTGGAATCTGATTCATAGCCATGTCTTCAACCTCAATGGTGAATCAATCATAATATCATGGAAGTAGTGAGAAAAGAACTTGTGAAATTATTAAAAGCTGGTATCATATATCCCATAACTGAGAGTGAGTGGGTTAGCCCAATTCAAGTGGTTCCCAAGAAGGAAAGAATAATAGTGATAACCAATAAGGATGGAGAGATTCTTCCAACTAGGGTGAGAAGTGGATGGATGGTTTGAATTTACTATAGGAAGCTAAAGTAATTCACCAAGAAAGACCATTTCACCTTACCATTCATTGACCAAGTCCTTGAGAGATTGCCAGGTCATGCCTTTTACTATTTCTTAGATGGGTACTCGGGGTATAATTAAATTGAGGTCTCCCTAGAGGATCAAGGGAAGACTAAATTTACATGTCCATTCGGCACCTATGCTTTCAAACGCATGCCCTTCAAGTTATGCAATGCCCCTGGAACCATCCAGTGGTGCATGATGGGAATATTCTCAGACATGGTAGGGGATTTTCTTGAGGTCTTAATGGATGAATTATCTATTTTTGGTGATAGATTTAAGGGATGTATGAGGAATGTGGAGAGAGTCTTGTCAAGATGTGAAGAAAATAATATGGTTCTAAACTGGGAAAAATGCCATTTCATGGTTAAAGAGGGACTAGTTCTAGGCCATCTAGTCTGAGGTAGGGGGATTGAAGTTGATAAAGACAAGGTTGACATCATCTACCACCTTCCATCACCCAAAACTGTCAAGTAAGTGAGGCCTTTCTTAGGACATGCTGGTTTCTATAAAAGATTCAACAACGGCATTAGTTCAATCTCCCAACCCCTTTGTGCTCTCCCAGTAAAGGATGATCCATTTGTTTGGATAGAAAGCTATGAGGGTTCATTCTCAACCCTCAAATCCTCTCTCACCTCTCCTCCCATTTTGAAATCTCCAAATTGTAACCATCCTTTAGAACTTATGTGTGATGACAGTGACTTTGTTGTAGGAGCTGTGTTAGGAAAACATTGTGATAAGACTCCTTATGTCATTGCTTATGCAAGAAAATCCTTAAATTATGTCCAAATCAACTACACCACTACTGAAAAGGAGTTACTTTATATTGTGTTTTTCTTAGATATGTTTAGGTCCTACCACTTAGGATCCCCCATCACTGTGTTCACTGACCATTCTGCACTAAAATACCTCTTCCAAAAACAATATTCCAAGGCTAGACTGATTAGCTGGGTACTTCTCTTATAAGAATTTGACCTCATAATCAAAGATAAAAAGGGTGTTGAAAATGTAGTAGCTTATCATATCTCTAGGATGGAATTAAAAGGAAACTCAAATCACCTTTCTGTGTCTGATTCATTCCATGATAAACACCTATACTCTGTGAGTGACTTCCCTTAGTATGCCGACATAGCCAAATTATTTGTTACAGGAGTTATCCCAAAATTTTTAGGGACTTAAGCTCGAAGGATATTCGTTTTTGATGTTAGGAACTATGTGTATGATGATCCATACCTCTATAAGTGTTTCCTAGACCAAGTCATTATGAGGTGTGTCCCAGAATCTGAACAAGATTCCATCCTCAAATTCTGTCATAGGGATGCATGTGGAGGTCACTTTTCCTCTAAGAAAACATTTTCTAAGATTCTTTAATGTGTTATATTCTGGCCCAACCTCTCAAGGGACTCCTACACATTTTTTCAAAGCTATCCTAGGTGTCAACAAGTGGGGTCCATCACAAAAAGGATTCAAATTCCACTCACTCCCATCTTAGTGGTTGAAAACTTTGACTGTTGGGGAATTGATTTCATGGGTCCCTTACCAATATTTAGGGGATATCTTTACATTATTTTATCTATCAATTATGTCTCTAAATGGGTTGAGTCTATTCCTTCAAAATCCAATGATCATCAAACTGTGATTAGATTTCTCAAGGAAAAAATATTCTCTAGATTGAGAATTCCTGGGGCTATCATTAGTGATCGTGGAACTCTTTTTTTGCAATCATCCATTCTCATAACTAATGAAAAATATGGAATTTCTCACAAAGTGTCCACTGTTTACCACCCACAGAACAATGGTCAGGATGAGTTATCCCATTGATAAATCAAACAAATTCATGAGAAAAATGTTAATCCATATAGGAAAGATTGGTCGTGAAAACTCTTAGATGCTCTTTGGGCCTATTGAACTACATATAATTTTTTTTAGGAACGTCCCCATATAGGTTGGTTTATGGTAAAGCATTCCATTTTCTAGTGGAGATTGAACATAAGGCTTTTTGGGCAATTAATAAAATGAATTATGACTTCTCATTGACTGAAACAAAAAGGAAATTAGATCTTAATGAACTTGAGGAACTTAGGATGGAGGCTTATGAAAATTCAATGATCAATAAAGCTAAATTAAAAGCCTACCAATCTTGAAATCTTAAAACCAAACACATTGTACCGGGTAAACCTATTATTTTTTATAGTTCTAAAATTCATTTACACTTGGGAAAGATGAGGTCTAGATGGTCAGGTCCATATATAGTGCAAAAGGTGTACCCCCATGGGGCTGTAGAAATTCAAGATCCCACAAATGGTCAAACCTTTAAAGTTAATGGTCATAAAGTCAAAACATTCATTAAACCATTCCAAAAAAATGAAGTTGATGGAAACTTGTGTGAACCAACCTTAGATGAGGAAAATACTTAAATAATTAAGGGTCTAAGTCGAGCTAGAGACATTAAACAAAAGCGCTGCATTGGAGTCAACCCATGATTTTCATCATTGAGAATCATCTATTTTTTGAATAGGATTAATGAATCATTTTGATATTTAAAAAATCATATACTATTGACATGTTCTTCTTTTTCGAGTACAGATGGGTACGAAAGGGGATCACCATATTCATCTATGTCACGTGGTGTGATCCTTGAGTAATACCTTACCCAGAAATTTATAAATAAGACAATTTATCACCAGTTTATTTTATTTTATGTGTTTGATGGTTAAAATAAAAATACAAAAAATAAATAAAAATATAATAATAATAGAGGACACATCGTAGGTCGTGGGTCAAATACCGTCACAACCAGCGAAGTCGCGGAGAATCGAACCCTGGATGGAAGGGAGACAGGGGCGCGTGCTTACCCCTGACCTATGACTTTTTGTGCTTCCTTATTATATAATTTTATTATATATACTCATATTTTACTGTCTTTCATATATATATATATATATATATTTGTTTCTTTTTTTTCTCTACTAGGGAATTCTTAGAGTGTCATCGATATCAAGGGATTAAAAGGGAGAAACAAGAATTTCAACTTCATCCACCAGGTGACTTCAGTCCATAATCCTCATTTTCAATTTCCTTTTTGAACACTCATTCTATACCTCTACCCCCCTTCTAAATTTTATTTTCTTCAAACACTGGGGATAATGTTATTTTATGATGGGGGGAGATAAAAGAAAAAATGCTTTAGTGCAAAAAAAATGAATGATTTGAAAAAAAGTGTGCCTTAATGGAAGGTAAAATTTCATTAAACTTGATCATGGTAATACACATTACACAATTTGAAACTGAATATTGAATAATTTAGCATGCCCAGATTCTGATTTTAATCATTGTATAATTTCATGAGCGTATATTTTGGAAAGTGTGGTTGTCTAATGTAATATTTCATCATTTATATTTTCATCCAAATAAAAATAAGATCACAATGCACGTCCTTTGGATAGTGGGGTATTAGTTTGAGTTCATGGGGTCCCCCAAATAAATAGAATAGGTTTAGTGATCATTTTAGTTTTAAT
Source organism: Viscum album (assembly GCA_963277665.1). Taxonomy (NCBI): domain Eukaryota; kingdom Viridiplantae; phylum Streptophyta; class Magnoliopsida; order Santalales; family Viscaceae; genus Viscum; species Viscum album. The sequence goes on along the minus strand of OY728164.1, from coordinate 583,869,111 downwards.
ATGTGTATTAAATAAAAAAAATTTAAAAAAACAAAAAATTTCTATTACAGCAATGGAATGACCTAATGCGTGGATTTCGGCACTTGGGGATCGTGACTCTATAGTTGTTTGGCCCAAAGTTAGTTATTTTATCTAAATTTTTGGTAATTTGAATTTGTTTTTGACTGAGTTAACTCGAGATGATGCCCAAGTATGTGGGATTCAGTTGGTTCCCTAAGGTCTTTGAGCCTGGGAGTCATCGGTAAAGTCTTGCAACATGGGTTGACTGTTGAGTGTAATTTCAATTACCATGGAAAAATTGCAAAAACAAAAAAAAACAAAAAACAAATAATAGAATAAAAAAATTTGAATACTCATATTAATATTGAAATGTGATTCTACCTAGCACTTCCACCATTTCCCCCTTGAATAAAGATGAAACCCTATGTCTATTATGATACACAAAACATACTCATAATTAATTGATATTAGATGAAATATGAATATGAATTTGAATAAAGGAATGGGCTTGGGATTAGGATATTCTTATGAAACTATATTGTATTAAAATATTTTGATGGTTTTCATGACTGTTAAGTATAAGGGTTTCGGTGATCATTGTGTATTAAAATGTTTTTGGAAAAGGGAATTAAAATTTCATATTGTTGAGATATCTTTTGCTCAGGACTAGAAAAACTCAAGTTGGGGGTGTGATTAGCCACTAAATTAGGATAATATTTATTGTTAATATATATAATATTCATGTGATTTATTATTCATAAACCCCATTTTTAGTGCATTTTACACTTTGAACATCATTTCACATTATGATTGCAATTCCTTCTTAAAATGCACTATTTTGTGGTACAGTTTTAAACATCATTTAAAGTACCCAATGATCTTGATTTTATTTTAATATTTAATTTTCAGGTTTATAATTATTTTGGGAACAATTTATACTTGTGTAGTGTTGGAAGATTCACTTTGTAATACCACCAAAATGGGATTTCATGCAAACAATTCTCGAGAAGGCAGATTGGATACTAGCCCAATGATGAGAATGTGGGGCCCAAAATATGGTTCCAGTGAAGCCCAAATTTATTTTAAATCTATAATACATATAAAATAACAAATCATTTTTCAGGATATAGTGCTAAATCAGCATCCATTTTCGTTATTCAGCGGCCCTTGTTGAAGATAAAACTCTGGGATAGATTCTAAGTCTCGAAAAAATAGCCCACCATTTTACAGATATCTCGTTAACCATAAAATAATTTGGGCTTAAACTTTTCATAAGGTTAGGTAACATCTATATATTCATGTTTGTATTCTATGGACCACTCCAATTAGGCCATCTATAATGTCTTACAGGAACATCTGTTCGGTGGTTGCAAGCTGGTTGCACTCGGGCCAAGAGTGGAAAAGTCCAAATTCCAGAAGCATTCCACCACACTAGGCCTACCATAATCAAGTGGGATGCATTGTACTGTTGGAGGCCTGACCCAAGGCTCCAAAAATTACTATTTAAGGTAGTGGTGATGGAGTAGTTTTTCATCTTTGAGCTCTGATTTCATATTAATGTTATGCTGCCAATTTAATGTTGTAATCGCTTTCCCTCAATTGTAAGTTCCTTGAATTACCTTATCTTCATAGTAAAAGTTCTTCATCTTCTATTTATCTATTATTCTTCTTATCACTTTGATACCATTGCCTAAATGTGTGAACTTTTTCATACCAAACCTTGTGAGATTATCACACAATGGTTGAGTGATTGTTATTTCATTGTTTTTTTACTTCTCCAATTCCTACCTTATGAGTCAACTTCCCGCTTCCATTGAACCCATAGAAACAATGGAGGAGAAAACACTTATGGGTTTATCCAAGGGAGTAGAAAAGGGTAGTATTGGATGTTATTTATCACTACTTTAAACAATAATAACTTTTTTAAAATGAGATTTATTTTCAATTATTTTATAACTTCTTCATCCTTATTGAATTTTAGGGTCACACACTTGAAGTGCTAATACAGACCTTTAACTTGGAGTGATCAAAGATTTTTTCCTTCAAGTATATAGGTGATCAGTATTAGGGTGTGTAAGAATTAAACATGTGAGTGATGATTTTGTTTGATATTCTTAAATGAACTCATCTCAAATATAAGAAATTGAAATAGTTGAAAAGGGAATGCATCCAATCCACCCCAAGTGATAACCTAGGATCAACTCATACTTTAAAATTGAATTAACTTTAGTGTCTTAGAGTTCACTTAAACCCATATAAAATAAAACCATGTTTTCCACTTCATATCTAAAAATAGTCCATAGAATGTACGTCTCTATAGGTTTTTTCTTAGGTCTCTGAGGATTCGACAACCCAAGCTAAACAACAAGGACTGTTCTACCTTCATCTCTTGGGTAAATTTGAGTGTGAATCACTCGGTGTGTGGTGGATGTTGTCATGGAAATTGACCATATGAAATTATTCACGGGTATGTGTCCATGTCTATAGATATACTTCCAGGAATAACCGATATGAAACCTATTTCCATATGCATTGGTGCCCGTGTTCGTTGGTCTACAGCCATGGACGATGCCCCGGGAAATACATATACAACCCTGGATGGAAATTACTATGGAAATAAGGCTATAACCATTCCCACCTCTCATATACATAAACTATTTATAATTTTAAAAAAATTCAAGAAATTTGTTTCAATCTGGGAACCTTCTCATTATACATTAAATCCTTCTAACACTCACATACACTGCATTTTATAAATATATAAATATATAAATAAATATATTAAATATTTATTTTTATAATTAATATAATAATGACTATTACATGTGTATGGGACATATGGTGATGGGATTAATTCCCCATGGATATAGAGGGTATCCCCTAGGGAATTATTCCCATGAATTTGGCATCCTGTGGATTTAGGTTTATCCCCTGGATACCTATAGCCACGAGAAAAATGGTTTTTCGCTATAGGGGGTCCCTTGGGGGACCTATTTCCACTAAACACGTAGCCCATGACTATTGATGTCCCAATAGGGGACTCATTTCCACAATATAGTTTTCCAATAGCTGCAGGGCTTCTCTCTGATGGACATATTTAATTTTCTAGTTTTCCTGAGGTGTATTTCCATGGGCCACTTTTCTCATTATAGTAAGGCATCCCCTAGGGGATGCACATCCATGGGCTTGTTTTATTATGGTACTAGGGGGTTTATATTGGGTTCTATTTCCACATATGATTTTTACTATGGTGGTAAGTCCTTCCCAAACACTTTATGCAACAACCACATCATTCAAGTGTGAGTCTACGACCACATGGCTCACCTCCCACAGTCATAGTATTGGATACCACTAGTAGCTTCATGAACTCTAGTGGTTATTAATCCAATCTAGTATTCTAGAAAAGGTAAAACATGTACTATGGATATATACAAACCTAATACCATGGTCTTTATAATGGTAGATATAAAACGTGGATGATATGGAAATTTTCTAGGACTGTGATTCCCTGGCAGATGGAATAATAGTGGAGGATGAATTTGAACTACAAAAAATATTTGAGCGGCTTAGTCTAGAACCCATCCCCATACATGATCGATATGTGACTTCATTAAAACTAGTTCAAGTGTATCTTTTTGGTATACTGATGATGATTATTTACAGTCCACATTATTGGATTCTTAAATTATATCCTGTAAATACAAAAAAATTTGAAATTATTTCCTTAATTAGCTAAACTTTTAATATTATCTAATTAATTGATATTTCATTATTATTTCCTTATAACATTGAAATAACATTAAATAAAAATAAATAAAATTTATTCAAATGTATCTGGTAGGTTAATTCATGAAACATTAATTAATTTTGACATAAACATGAATCCATGAAATATTCAATAAATTCATTATATTTTTTTTATATTTGATTCATATTATTCCCACAAGTTATTTATTTTATTAAGTTAGAGGGAGTTTTAAAATTAAAGTATAAAATAATTTTATTTTTTGTATACTATTAAAAAATTAATAATTATGAATTTCCTTAATTTATTTTAATTTTAGAATAAAATGAATGTATATATTTTTATTCCCCTTTATTTTACTATTTTTGAAATTTTTCTATACCTGGGTGAAATATTATTACGTGTTAGTTCAGATTAGCCATAAATGACCTCAAATGAGATATGGAAGACCTTAAAATTGTTAATTTCAACTTTAAAAGATTCTGTGGTGATTCTGTAAGGTCAAATCATGACTCCATATGAGTCAAAAGGGATTTCAGATGAGTAAAACTGGACTTTAGATGAGTCTCGAGTGACTTCAGTTGAGTTATCCCTTTTTTAAATTCTATTGTCGAGAGAGGGAATTGGGTGAATTTAGATGAGTAAATTTGGAACATTATAAAGATAATCTTAATTATAACCTAAAAACATTGGGTCATATTAACATTAATTCACACAAATAACAAGTTTTAACATGGATTATATTAAAGAATAAAATAGTGATGCATGACTGATAATCCAGTCAAGAAAAGAAGAAGGAAAGTTACAAACATTAAAGGTGACTATATCATTAATATAAAGAAAATAATTCATATTTAACAATAAAAAATAAATTTGGGAGGTTTTATTGAACTCCAATGAATGTAGAAAATGAGGATCTACAGGAACAGAATGAGGTTGAAGGAGTGGAGGAATCGACTTTATAAGACTATCGTTTTTTAATTTTTATTGTTTTTTTCTGTATTCTATATGATGTAATGTCTTTTTTCCCAATTTTTTCACTTATAACTCAAGAATAGAGGGGTGGAAACTAGGATTATATAGGAAGTGAAGGATGGTTTATTATAATGCTTGATCCACACACTTGAATTAAGAACATCCATTTCTTTTGTTAAATGATTTTGATTGGATTATATTGATTGTATACATACTTAAATGATGATAAATTATCTCCCTTGAACCATTCTATCCAATATACAGTAGAAGAAACTAGGTTTAGTGGTGAAGTGATCAGATTTTATTGGAACATGTGGAAGGGGTAGTGGACACTCTTGGATTTCATAGGAAGTAAAAGACCTGATTGACAATTTCTTGAGTAAACTCAAAGTTATTTAATGTATAAATTAAACATATAAAAAGGAAGGTAGAATAGTTACTGATATATATTATGTTAATACTCATAAAAAATTCAATTAAGGGTGATAGGTTGATGGATTTTAGAACCTAGAATTCAGAAATTAATAAGAAAAAGATATATCCATTTGATGACTAGGATAACATTATAATTAGAATTTTTTTGAGAAATTCTATTAAGATAAAACCCTAGGTTTACAATAAACTATATTTGTCCTAAGATATAAATATATTTTTTACAACACCTGAAATAGTGGTTCTCAAAAACATGGAACCATTTCCACGGAGGTCGTGTTAAAAAAATTCTAGCATGAAATTTCATGACCAAGTAAATTCATAAGCCACCCATCTCTATTGACCCCAAGATAGAGAGATCCATACTAACAAGGATTACAAATTTAAAATTACAATTTTTGTTTGAGTAATTTTCCATCACACACATCGGTGATATTTCTAGCATTCACTATGACCATGCCCATATGGTAGCCAACCCAAATCATACATTGAGGGGATTATGGACCCCCAACTTTTTAAATCATAATAATTAAATTTACATTTCTTATAATTCCAAAATTACATTTTTTTAAGGTGTATGGTCAAATAATCATATAAAGGTGTTCATAGTAGTCTGTTCTACTATGAAAATAAGAGGCATGAATGGAAAATAATTCAAGTTAATAAAATTCCATTTCTCGCTTGAAGGAGAATATGAGGAGTTGTTATACAGTAAATAACAAGGAGAATCAAACTATTGGGATGATATCTATAAAATATTTTTCAAAATATTATTTCCCACATATAGATGCACAACTATAAGGAAGGATATATACACAATTAAAAAATATTCGTGAGAGACTTTTTATGACAATGGGAAGTGGTTCAGGAATTTGTGTTATAGTTTCCCCCACCAAGACATTGTGGATATCCATTTATTTATATTATTCTACAAATTATTACATGAAATTAATGGAAACTTATTATTTGAATCCATAGGGGAAGATCTAATAGATAAATCACAAGTGAAGGAAAAAATATTTATTGAGAAGATTACCCAAAAATCCTTACCATTTTGTGTCATAGGTATAAGTACTATTAGTCTATAAGATGTGAGAGATTTAAAATCATATCCATTACTAGAATAAAAAAATAATGAACTCACCAATGTTGTTAGTCAAATGGAACTGAACCAATCTAATGAGTGTAAAATTATTATGAATTAATTTGGTTTGTGTTAATCACTTAAACACAATACTGATTATTATATTGAGATATTGAAGCTTAAATCTTGTCAACAGCATACCAAAATAAATCATTTAAGAAACCTACCCGAGGATGGTGATAAAATGTTAATATAAAATAAGGATTTTAAATTATATGAAACCAATCCAGACCACCCCATAAATACTAGATCCAATAACCAGCTCCATTCTAGGAAGATCAGACTATTCAATAGCTAAATAAATAACCTTTCAATCAACCATACTACCCATAACCACAATTATAGTAAAAAAATAATTTTAACTCCTCTAATATAGTGTACAAGACCCTATAAATTAGTTTTATGCATATGAATTTAGGGGACTTAGTAATAAAGTCAAGGAAATGGAGAATCTAATTAGAATCCCTAGATAAATTATATCAAAAAAACTTGGGTAATAGATTTAAAAAATATTTCCAAATATATAGGTTAATGTGATAATGGAGACCATAAGAATTGACAAGGATATTTATTCCCCAAACACATATGAAACATAAAAGAATCAACCCATAAGTAAAGAAAACAAGGGTGAAAAATAATTAATTATTTCTAAAAACCAATACGGGATAGAAAAGAATTAAGTAGAGGAGGAATAGTTTTGGAAAAACCAAAATAAGTAATAAACATCCTTAAAGAAGTACCATAGGGATAAAAAATATCTCTCACTTCCATACCCATTAATAATGATGTCATCAAAGTAGTTCTAAAAGGAAGAACTTCAAATAGAAATTATAGAAACCTTAAAGAAAGTTGAGATAATCATTTATCTTTTGGATGAAATCAGATTGATTATAAAGTATTCTATGTTTTTTAAGGATAATTAAAACCATAAATTTAAATTTTTGGGGAATTAAAGAATCAATTTTGGAAGAATTTTATAATATTTTATAACCCTAAAAATTCCCTAAATATTTCCATAGATAGAGAAATTTGTTATCACTTTCATAATTTGTTCATAAACTTTTTAGATTCTTTATGTGATTTAGTTACTTCCACTAATGTGATAACTCATATAATTTTTAATTTTTTATGTATGAAAAAAATAAAATCCCAAAATATTTGATGTGAAACATATAAACAAATAAATTATATTTCTTATGAGAGCCTTAGTGTATTTTCTAGTTATATTGAAAAAATATTTTTCCTACTAACTTATATGTTTTTTACATGGAGGATGATAGAACCCCATTATTGTTACCCGTTATCTTGGGTAGACCATTCCTAGAAACGAAAAAATACCATAAAAATGTACATGAAGAAACTCTTACCATAGAGTTTTGAGATAACACAATCCACTTAAAAATCAATTAATCTATGAGATACCATCAATAATATCATTCCCATCATAAACTATCACACATGAAAGAGGATAATCATAGTTAATATCTCGGTATGTTTCCTGCTTTTTTTTCTAGGGAAACAATTTTTTATTGAAAACTCCATAGAGAAGGTGGATATTTCCAAATCTATAAAATTAATTTCTAGTTTAGATAAAGTTTAACTTTTTTATTATTTAATGAATTTTATTATTTTCTTCATGATGAAGAATTTTATTCTCTATATTATAAATATAAAATTACAGATATATAGTTAAGAAGTCTAGATCAAATTTCATCCTTAGAATATCACCTAATCTAGAATTAAAACCATTACTAAATAAAATTAAATATGTGTACCTAATGGAATTGTAAAATTTAATGGTAATTATTTCTAAAAACCTACCCTAACATCTATAACAATATCTAATTGAAATTTTAATGTTAAAAGTGAATATAATAGGTTGGAGTTTAGGGGGTATTTCTGGAATTAATCCCAAAATCAGTTTGCATGGAATTCTTATTGAAGAAAATTAATACCCAATTAGACAGTCCCAATGGAGGATTAATCCAACCATGATGGAGGTACTCAAAATTAAGTTATATAAGTTGTTAAAAGATATAATTATTTGACAAATATATAATTCACATTGGGTCTATACCATTCACATAGTTCCTAGAAAACATGGTAGACTATAGTGTTGAATGAAAAAAATTAATTGACTCGTGTTATAAATTAGAATATCTAGGTAGAATGTATTGACTATATTAATTTTGATCAGGTCACTAGAATTGATAATTTCCCCATTCCCTTTATTAACCAAATTTCATAAAGTTTTGGAAGAATAAACCATTATTATTTAGATGGATTTTGAGGTTACATTATATTGATAATTCCACCTGAGGATCAATAAAAGAAATAATTTACCTTTCCCTATGAAACCTTTTATTATAGAATTATTCCATTTAGCCTATGAAATTCCAATTGTAAATTTAAAACATGCATGGTAAGTATATTTTATGTCCATATTGATGACCATATAGAATTATTTTTAGATTAATTTACTCTTTTATTAAATTAATATGATCATTGTTTTAAAAATATATTGAATTTCACGAAAACTTTCTTTGAAAGAAACATTATTTTAAATTTTTAAAAGTTCCATTTCATGGTGGATAGAGGAATGGTTCTTTTGTATGGTATTTCACAAAATGGATTATGGTTAAGTCTAAAATTTATGTGATAGAATAATTACTCAATCCAACATATATGAAACATGTTAGATTTTATTGTAGGAGATACTTGATTTTATAGAAAATTCATTAAGGATTTTATTAAGATTTCACTTCCACTTTCCATGTTACTTTTGAAATATGATGAATTCATATTTGGAAATAATTTTAGGGAATATTTTTATTAACTAAATCATAATATTATCACTCCCTATTAATGTATCCCCAAAAATGGGAGAAACCATATTAAATTCTTTATGATTCCTTTAACCATGCTATTGGAGTAGTTATATACCAAAGAATTGAATAAATACATAAATTTATTACATATGCATAAAGGAAATTAGATACTACCCAGAACCACTACACGAACGTTGAAAAATATTTTTTAATAGTCATTTTTTCTTTGGATAAATTCAAATCATATTTATTTGGAACTAAAGTCATTGTTTTTTTCTAATAATGTACACATAAGGTATTTAATAAAGAAAGAAAAATCTAAACCATGGATGGTAAGATTGATTTTTTTACTTCAAGGGGTCAATATAGAGTTCAAGGATAAGAAAGGTTATGATAAATAGGTGGAAGATCACCTTTGTGGGAAGCCCAACACTACTATTGTAAAAACTGTAGGCCAAGAACCAAAGTATGACTTAATTATAGGAGAAAAATTGTATTTGATTGATGGAGAGGAACATTAGTATTATGATATGGACAAAATTTTGGTAACTTATCAAGTTATATATAATTTCTACCCCAAATAATTTTCTAAATTGAATGTTTAATCAAAATTTTACATTTGTTAGATCCTTATATATGAAAATTTATAAATTATTAAATTATAAAAATGGACTTACCTGAGAGTGAGATACATTTTTTTTCTTTCATTTTTATATATTTTATTCTTTATAGGCCAATTTTAATGTCAAATGACTATTGGAAAAGTTTTATAATCAAGAATATAATATAATAATTTATTTATAGATTCACATGAGTTTTGTAAAAGACATAAAAAACATCAATTTTCATGGAAACATCTACAAAATATAAGAAATAAATCAAATACCAATAGTATTTTGTAATTTTTAAAATTTTTGTGAATAGATGCCAAGGGACCATTTTCATATCTTTTGAAAATTCTTATATTCATCTAGCAGTAGATTATGTATTGAAATGGGTTAAATCTAAGGCCACCAAAACCGATGATGCTAAAGTTGTTCTTTCATTTTTATAGGTATATCATTTTTTTGTAGGTTTGGAGTACCAAGGGTCATTATCAGTGATCATAAAACCCATTTTCGTAATAGTATTATAGAGGTTTTTATGAGGAATTTTGGATTGCATCATAAGATAAAAACACACTACCACCCTAAAAAAATGGATAAGATGAAGTTTCCAACTGGTTCATAAAAGTAATTCTTGAAATAATCCATTAAACTAAACCTAAAGGACTGGATATAAAGGTTGGAAGACACTTTATGGTATTATAGGATATCCTATAAAACACCAATTGGAATGACTCCATACATTTTATTTTTGGGAAGAGTTGTCACTTAACTATGGAGTTAGAGAACAAGGCATACTATGAATTGATAAAAATGAATTTGGATGTAAATATAGTTATAAAATAGAGGAAACTAAAAATGGAGGAGATTTATGAAATTAAGATAGAAACTTTTGAGAACTCAAATATTTATAATGAATGAACCAGAGTGGTCCATGATGAACTGATCCAAAATAAATTATTCTATCCTGAGGAACAAGTTTTTCTTTAAAATTCTAGAATCAACATAATATAAGGTAAATTTCATTCCATCTAATAAGGAATATGTATTATCAATCATGAATACCCTTTTAGTGCTATTCAGTTTTTAAAAAGAAGGTGACATGGGCCCACATGCTATTAATTGGAATAGGTTGAATAAATTCTATATATATCTACACCAAACACTGTTATAGAAGATCACAATCCTTCAGTATATATATCAATGAGACCCATCAGGTCATACCTATCCTGGATAGATAATTGATTATTTTGATTCTATTTAAATCTATTGAAATCACTAATTTTTTGAAAATTAATTGAGGACATTTCATCATGTATTATGATGAAAAATAGAGCCACACCTGAAATTCTACCTCATAGATTTATCAACAGAAACCACCTACCATTAATCTACATAGTAACCCCAAAAATCCATAATAATATTAAAAAATACATGAATTATTATGTGGAGATATAAAAATTCATCAATAATAAAATTATTCTTTCAGGAAATTATAATGAGAGTAATTTTACATCGAATTTATACTTAACTACTAAGTGAAATAATACTAGAAATGTAGGTATAAATGAGAATGGGATAATGAAACATGTTTACAATAATTGAATGAATTCATAAAAAGAATCAAATTAATAACATTAAAGAATAATGATGATATTGATAATCAGGGTGTTGGAAAATGAAACTCACATTGTCCAAGGATTTGAAATTTTTATAAGTAATATTTTTTATGTTCACTTGTATATCAAGTATTAAGTGTGGGGGATTTTTTAGAAACCCCTATTATGGGTGTTACTAAAATATATTTATAGCCTAGGTGAAATATAGACTATTCACAACCTAGGGCTATATCTAGAGTTATATTTTTAAAAAATATTTTTAATTAATGTTAGAAAAGGGGATATTTTAGTTTGGTTGATTTTGAAAACAAGTGGAATAAAATAAAGAAAATATTAAAATGTAGTATGATAAAAAGTGATTGAAAATAAAATTGATAAGAAGTGATTGGGTAAAGGTCATTTGTCTGATTATAATGTTATCATTTTCATCAAAAGGAATAATTTTCATCTTATCAATTTAGGAAAGAGAGGATGTACAATATCTAAACCACTCACCCTTATATGAATGGATTTGGTTAGGAATAAATTAATATATATTTGTTATTGATTTATCCTCCTTACATGTGTAATTTATCTAGAAAATCACTAAATGTTTACTTAATAAATTCCCAATTAGGTCTTATGCTTATAAGGAACCTGAAAGGGTCCACTTCCCCTTTGACACATGCCAACAATCACAAATCACTTGAACACTTAGCCTAGTTAATTTCATCATATAAAATATTCAATGAGTAGAGGGAGAGGATGGATAATTGACCAAGGAAGTATATAATAAATGTAAATTAATCAAATGTAGTATTATTTGATGTTATAAACTGATAAGTCATGTGGACATCATTATAAAAGGGAATGATAATTTATTCATTAAACCGTGTGACTCAATCATTAAAATTATAATTACATACCTTCTAGAATTACCTAATGTTTTACCCCTCCATGTGACAGGTAAAAATGTAAAATAATAAAGAAAAAGACATAACAACAAGGTAGAATACATAAAACAAAAAAAAATGAATGTTAAAATAAATGGTTATAGCTAGTGGAGTACTACTATCCTTTAGAATTTTTACCTTTTATAGATTATCATTCCCCCTTCTTCATCCTATGGTCAAAACTTATGTTATTATTTCTCATTTTTTATTTTGAATTATTTCCTTCATAATGGCAATCTAATCATCCAAAATATCCACAAATATACTTATTTTTTTTGATAATGTGTTATTAGTTCTGTATCAGGATTGATATTATTTTTTATAATCAATATGGTATCCTACTATTAGTGTGCATAAATGATTATGTGGATCTAGATTTTTGGGCTATAGTGTAAATAATTCTTACAATGTTTCGATTTTACTCATCTAAAGTCTCCCAGTTCCTTCTCTTGATAGTTGAATTTAGCAATGGAATGACTCATCTGAAGAATCTTATGACTCATCCAAATTCAAGTCTTAGTCATCCAAAATCCCCTTTAAATAATCTTAATTCAAGGTTCACACCTATAAAATCACCAAGTAATATATTAAAGAATCAATTCACTCTTATGAATTCTCTCCAGACTCATATGAAGTCACCAATGACTTGTCCAAAACAACACTTAAGCCTATTTCACTGAGTTGTATCCCGATTTCTAAAATATTAAATCAAATTGGAATGAAAATAAATTCGTAAATTTTATTGTATAATTCACATAATTTAATGTAATTCTTGTTTTCTATTTTTTTCAAAATATACACAAAATTAAATTATTTTATACTTTAATTAAAAATATCCATAGAAACCAATAAAATAATGAAATTTTATAATAAAATGAAACGAATATAAAAAAATGAAACAAATTTTTTGACTGTTTCAAGCTACATCTATGTTCATCCAACAAGGGGATGTAAGTCATGAACATTTATAAAAAATAGTATATACATATCATTTTAGAAAATATCCATCAGACTATAATATAAAAATAAAAATACTAATGAATAAAATACAAAAAAAGATAAATATTTTATTGTAAAAACTCTTTGAACCAACTGTATAATAATTTCTTTTCATGAATCATTGTATTTTTTATAAAAATATCTTAGAAAAAAACTAAATTAATCAGACAAATATAATTTCGATGTGTTTATGAAAGTAAGTATTATAAAAAATATTAAAACCTAAAGAGATACACCCTTGTTGATATTAGAAAAACACATTTTCTACTTGAAAGACACTCCTTGTAATATCCTAACCATGTATCCAATGTAACGATTCCCCAAGAAGGTTGGTCACATGGCCTTATGCGTGCCTCCCTATATTCCAGAGGCTTCCGAGTAGTACTGAGGGAGTAAATGTTATATAATTGGGAGACTATACCTTATGGGGTAGTGATAATAAGAAGTCTAATAGAAAAATAAAAGTGGAATTAGAAGAATAGTACAATATAGAAAGATAATAAAATTTAACCATCAATAAATAATGAATAATGGACCCTTCATGAACATGATACAACGTATAATAAATAGAAATACATAAGTGATAAATTATAGAAAGAGAAAAAAAATTCCATGGTATATATCCATCATAATCCTCATCTCTAGATCAGAGATGTGCTTATGATAGCCCATGTAGAAGCCTAATAGAAAGTTGAAAATACCATGATCCTAAACATGCAACCATGAGGTCTGTTCAGCTACCCTAGTATAGTAGAGGCCTAAAAAGGGTGTGAGAGATATATTCTATTAGACACCACCAATTTTGTCTAGTATAATCTAGAAGGTTCATATTAAATGATGAGAGTGTAGGTATAAAAATGTATGATGAAATATAAACTATGAACATGTTGGATTTGGTCTCTAAAGGACACCAGGCTACAACTACCAAATTTGCCATAATTCGGGATATATATGAACATTCGACTATATGTATGTATGTATATATATTTATGTATATATATAGTATATATATGTAGTGAAATATATATCCATATATATAGATACCAATACTTTACAAGATCCTATGTATAACTTCAAAATCCATGGATAGTTGTGAGAGTGTCATAGAGTGATAGGGGACGCCATAACCAAGTATCATGAATCATATGGGTTTCCATGCCTGAGTATCACATGTTTATGGGACTCCATGACCATTTATCACATTTGTATGGGGATCCATGCTTGAGAATCATAAGTAAATGATATTCCTTTCCCATATATCACATGTATATGAGACTCCATTCATGATAATCATAAATTCATGTGATTTCATTCTTGTATATCACTTGTATAAGGGATTTCATGCCTAAGAATAACATGTATTTGGGTTTATGTGTTTGTATTTAACTTGAATATTAGACATCATTCCCGAGTATCAAATTAATGTGGTTTTCCATTATAGTGTATCACATGTATGTGGGTTTCCATGTCCTATTATCACAATAATATGGGATGCCTTGCCTGAGTATCACAAATATATGGGATTCCATGTCCATGTAATACAAATATATTAAAAAATGGTCATGATTTAATACAATCCAACAGATAATTTACAAAACATTAACAATTTACTTAATCAAGGGATAGAACAATGTTCATATGAGGGTCAAGTGAAGTGGTCATACCCCTCGCATTCTATTAATTTCCATATGTTGATAAATTTGGTGGAATTTGACACCAATTGAATGGTGGGTGGACCATGTTAACACTCAATATAATAAGTTTATTTCACGAGGGCGCCCAAATGGTGGGAACTTATTGATGTGGGAGAACATTGATTATAAACTAGGTAATATGGAGAAATTATAACATAACCAACAATTTAGTTTAAGTAAATTTATAAATTTAAGGAAACACATATAAATTATAGTGCGTAGAATGATGAAATAAGATATAGAATAAATCAAATTTAAGGAAGATTTATTATACCACCTTCCTCATTATTAAAACACTTTACACATCCATTATTTTTCTCTAATTCTAACTGATTTTAAGTAAATTAAAAGATTATAAAAATTCCATGAAATTAGGTAAAAAGAGGTTACATGAATTTAACATCAAATATGAACATGAAAATGAGATAACAAGAAAAATGATTGTGAGACTTAAAGACGTTAATTCCAAAATATTGATGGTGAATGATTCTGAGCTCAAATGAGGGATAACCTTCCAAGAAGGGGGAGAGGAATGAGAGGCATGTATGGGGAGATCCTAGATGAATGAGAGAGGAAAATGGGGTAAACATCATTTAATATTGAAAAAGAAAATCAAAAATTTTCCCCTCTTAAATCGGCATAAAGATAGGACATGTAGTTTAAAAAACTATGTTCCAACTATGTATCTCTCACTACTTAAGACCCACACCCCACATAGTTAGGACACAAGGTGTGGGTGAACCGTGCACCTACTATGATTTTCTACTAGTTAAGTGACACTATAACCATGCAGGCTAAGAGCATGTTTTTAAAAAAATGATCCCAAATCGTGAAAACACCTCTAAAAATTATTGAATACATATTGAAAGTCCATGCACCCTACCTCTAAACGTTTAAAAAACCATACGAAAACCCCTTTTAGTTCCCCAAAGTATCTCATAGAGGATGGCACGTTTTACACCAACTGTACACCCCTATCTGTTACCCACAAAAAGTGAGTTTTCAGAGCCTGATTATCTATAAACACATCCAAAATTATGAGACACCTCTCAAGCCTTGAACCCTATATAAAACAACACTAATAAGTGTTCCAAAACTCAGAATTTAATTCTGAAACTCAATTTAAAATCTAGGCCATCCAAAAAATAGAAAAACCAAAATTCAATTTAAAATTCAATTGGTTTAAAAAACATGAGATCTTACATGGCTTTAGTCACCTTTTCATGTATCCATTGAATTATTAAAGATATCTCATTTAAAAAATGTGTTAATTTGTTTATTAAGTCTCCTAATTTCATTACTAAATTATTTATAGTCTAGGGGTGTGAAATTAAATTAGGCACATCTAAATGAAAAAAACATCTAGAAAAAAAAACATTACAAATTATAAGTATATTTATAATTTTACTAACATTTGATAAATTAAACATCATGGAATATTAAATTAGTATTACTATTATTTGGATGTTGATCATGTCATTACTCCATGTTACATGAATATTCCTCAAATATTAATAATTGATGGAAAGGATCACCATCTCACACACAGTCTACCCTAAGATATTTTCATAAATTTTAACCACATCACCATACACACCCCAAACTCATCAAGTAGGATATCGATTTTAAGGTCCCTTAAATCTTATAAATCTATTATATTTATATTTGTATCTCTCATATTATTATTTATATCAATTTGAAAAATGTATGAAATAGTTAACAAAAATATGCTGTTCTTTATAGGGATATACTTACCAATTATTGTAACCTTGAAATGTACCCCAAATAATGGAGTGTCCATATGTTTACATGTCAGTGATGCAACATATGGTTGGCTTCAAACACAATTTGAAGAAGATAATGGACTTCCAATGATATCCAACATAATGGAATCACTTAGGTCTATTGAATTTTATTGAAATGATGATGTTCTCTAAAAAAACATATCTATTATGTTCATGGAATTTTTTTATTCTTGAAATTATACTATTACAAACGAGTTGAAATATTAATTTTATAAAATAAATAAGTAGAATTTAAATAATTACAAGACATAAAAATAACAAAATAAAACAATATATATAAATTTTAATAACCTAGTTAATGGTGAGTTAGTCAATAAAATGTTTTATCCTTAACATGAATAAATTAAAAGGAAGGTAGATGATATACATAATATAATAGTTTATATATTTATATATCAGAAAAAAATCTTAATGATGTATAAGTGTAACATAGTGACATTATTAATTTATATGTTAAATTATCTTAATCTTCATTTTCCATGCTATTATCAACTTCAATTTTTCATTAAATCTTAATTCTCCCAATCACATGAAATTTATATTTGTAGAAACCCAACTCGGTCATTCTAAATTTCTATAAATCAGAGAACCACAAGATCTCTTATGCACCTCCCTGTACACCCGAGTCTATCGATTTGCAGTGATATATTTTTAATACCCTAGGGAAATTATCCCAAATTATCATATAACCAAAAATAATAGTGGAAATAAAGATAATTCATCATTCATAATTAACAATATAATATGAACATTAGAGAAATCTTCCAAGTGTATATAAATTACAATCACAGGAAATAAAAAAACATGTTCCACTATAATTCCATGCCAGCCATTCACCAAGAGTACTATCATCATATTGGATTATCACATATAAAAAGGTCCTAAATAAAATATTTAATAGTTAAATATATTTAAATCAATACCTAGGTTTCATTTAAATCCCAACTCCGAATCCCACCATGCATCCCATCTCACATATCGACACCAGATCTCTTGCCCTTACTTGTATCTCTAATTATGAATTCTGCATTTTCAGGATGCCAAAAATGTATTGTGTAAATAATATAATATGTTCTAAATGACCAATTGTTCCCCTAAAAACTCTAAAAATATATGGGTTCATGTATAATATGTTATCCTGAAACATATCAATTGTCATTTCATATGGTACTAAGCTTCCACCAACATGAACAATCATACCTACCTTGACTAGTTCTAAAATGGGATGGTATTCCAATAGTTTGATCTCCAAAAATATGATTTATAAGTTAAAATACATAGAAATAATATAAAAGGTGAATGGGATATCACCATTATAATGTCTCGAGTTTCTGAAGTGGGTCAAAATCCCCATCCTATTTGATTTTTTTGGGGATTTGTAAGTGACATAACTCTTTTATTGACTTCAGAACCAAATTTTTAGAGTTAATTTGACCCAATCCATTATTTATATATGGTTTTCAGTTTCTTAGAATGTGTATTGGTGTTCTGGGTGGGTTATTGGGGTGTTTGAGGTCGAAAAACCAATTTTAGGTAAGTGTAGATAGAGGCCCATTATTTCAATAAACCATGAGGCCTCCCTATGTTTAACTAGTCATACCTCATTTTGATATATGCATGGTTTGGAAAAAAATGTAGAAAGGGTTCATGACCATGTGGGATATTTTTAGTTTTTATCATAGGGATTCGCAGGGACTGCATGTGGTTTGGAAAAACCATGTGCATGTTTGCATGATTATTTCCACTTAGATAGTGGATGAGCACAGGCTCAACATGGTTTGGTCAAACCTTATAGGCCAAATGTGAAAGGTTTGGTTCCCTAGAAATGGGACAAGAATGATTAGCCATACCATTCATGTCATTTAATGGGGTGAAATTACCATTCTACCCATCATTCTCTTTATCCCAACTATTTTATTCTCCACCCACGTGTATATTAGGGGGTTTATCTTCTATTTATTACCCCCATAGGTGTTAAAAAAACTCCTCCATCTGAATTAAAAATCGATTATCATCAGTATCATTGGAACTAAATCAGTACATCATCAAGTCCTTTACCATTTTTATTCCTTTCTCTCACCACATGGTGCACTAAATTCATGTGAGCCTTTTTAACCTATTTTCAAGGTTTTTATCTAAAATACCAATTTATTCTAAATTATCTCATGTTAGAGGATGATATCAAAATATTGGATGTCCTACTAGTATGAGGTAGTTGGTTCTTATATTTCTCTTTGATTTCACTTGTGTTTGTGGTTGCGTTCATCAGAGCACTATTAGGTTGTATAAGAGAGACACTATAAATTTAATTCTTGTATTTTTATTAATAAAGAGACCATTTTAGATGCATATGAGGATGCACCTATATGAAAAAATGATTTAATCCTGGTGAGATTCTTCAAACCATGGGTAGATTAGGTTGGGGGTATTTATTTGTTAAATTAAAATTTTTTTATGATGCTTTTAATGTTTCCATGGGGACATGATGGGCGAGGAACGATATTCATTGAGGTCATGATGATCACCATTAATGATGTGACATGGTTTTTTAGGATATACTTGTCTTGAGGAATATAACATGATATTGATCACCAGTTTGGGCAACATGGTCATCAGATTGATGTGATAAGGTCATTAGGTTGTGGGCATGGCCTGAATGATTTGAGTTAGATTTGACCATCATTTTAAGAAACATGGTCAAAATTCTAAAATTTGTTTGGATGATGTGTCTTAGGTACCTTTTTGGTGATTGATGCTCACCATGATTGATTGAAGGACAATTGTAGTTGTGTGCACAAAAATGAAACTCATATGATGCGGTGGTGTTAACTACTCAAATGGGTAAAGGCCTCGTTTAAATGTGTCTTATGATTGTGTTTACTATTAGTATGGTTGGAGTTTATTACCATATAAATCCAAAATGATAGTGAGAATCCATAGGATGATGATTTTGAGACCATTATTTGGGAGCTGAGGGACACAATATATTGAGGCTGTTGGCTTGGATTTATTTAGGAGGATGGATATCATCATTCCTCAGGGAATCAGATCTTGAGCCGATGATGCTTATTATTTAGAGAATATATATCTATACACCTTTGATATAAGGATTAAAGAAGATGAATATTTTATGAGATGAAGTCTGAGTGACCAGGTACATAATTGGGATTTCCATTGGGATTTCAGTAATTTGATTACAACATAGGAGGTCTCGAGTAGAATGTGGTACCAGTGATCCATTTAATAAATATTTCTAACTACTCTATAGCTTATTACTCATCAAGGGATACCATTAGATATATACTAAGTATCCTATCCACTAAAATTATATATATATATATATGCATGGTTTCATATACAATATATATAACTTGGGGCATGGGAAATTTCGATGATGGTCGAATCATGTTATTGATATTATACGCATATAGTGTTTTATTATTTTTACTATACACATAATTTATCATATATGTTAGTTATGGAAATGTTTATGGTGGAATACTAAGATTTATCCTCACACCCTACACAATACCTCTGGGATGCTTTTAAATAGTATGATTCTGTGGTCTGGTATTGGTTGAGGCTAAGGAGCTACACCTTAGTGTTCGTGTAATATTGATTAGCCTAGGATAGATAGAAAGAAACATTGGAGGTTCCTACATCATTTTATGTTTAGTTTTTTGTATCTTCCTTTTTGTGTCAGCATGCATATTATATGTATTTACTACAGTCAACTACGAGTGACCATTTTTATTTATTGCCTAGCATGACCTAATTTGTATACATTCTTCTAGAAATTGTTCATTGTTGTTTAGTAAATAGAAATTGTATGTTTGAATCATTTATTTATTTATTACCGCAGTCTTTTTATTCTTCTACTATTGTATTATATTTCTTCATATATGGTGGGTTACATGTCTTTTATGTTTTATTATCTTTCTTCCACTTCTATATTTTTATAGACCATTATTATTAGTACAGAAAGAGGGTATAGTATCCCTATTATCACCTCATTACACCATCACTGCAATATGTATTCCTTTTTCATATGGAGATTCATACCAAAGGCCCAATGGAACACTAGACCTTAGCACATTTGGGTGGCAAGATGGGACGAGATGCTACAAATAAAATCAAAATATTTCATGATAGAGAATTAGTAGTATCATTTTTTTGGATACTAATTATATCAATTTCCATTCATTTTCCTATCTATTCATACTATTTTGGTTATGGTATACTAGATATTAATTTATTTATGAAACTAGGTTTAGATCTCATGTTTGGGTACCTACATCCCCATGCATGGAGGATAGAAAATGTTTTCAACGGTGGGAAATTACTATTCTACTTTTCTCTTTTTATATTTGATATGATTTCATCCTTGAGTGGCTCACTTGGGTGTGATTCTTATCTATTATGATATATTACCCTTGGGATGGTATGGAAGGGGTGATTAATGATGCTTTCTTGAAACACACATATGATTTCAAATATATATATATATAATACTTTTTGTGTGTGGGATTTCGATTAAATTTATCAAGATCATAATTAGGAGAATATATTTTCTATGAGGGTTCAGGTTGTTTAAATTGTCAATAATGAAATAGAAATAGTGTTTTTCTACTTATCCACTCTTTGGTGGATGTTTACTCATCGAAACCAGGCATGTAGTTCCAATGAGATCAATCTGTGATATTATATGATGTGGATATATGGATGTGATATATATATATATATATATATATATCTGTGTGTGTGTGGGGGGGGGGGGGTCTAGATCTAATAGGATTAGGAATGATTGATGATTGGGGGTGTTTTTTTAAATTTAATAGAGGAATATAAACACTACTTTTTTTACACATATTCTCCTTGGTGGAATTCTAATCTGCTACCTCAGATGTTATATGAAGTCTGTCCCATTTATGGGAAGGAAAGGGGATATGAGGACGAATAAAACTTTATTATCGACTCTAATGTGGGTAGAATGGGTTGCATGAGTTTGGGTTACTTTTGATACATGAATCTAATATTTGTAGGTGAGGGGCCTTGTGGTTGGATGTCATGTTACATGGTTTCAATGGGTGAGTGAATGGTTGATGATATTTTGTGGCTTCTTACATATTTCCCTATCTATGTTAGATAATATATAAACATTTTATATTTGTTTGAACATTTTATTATAATTTAGTGGGTTTTAACCATGGCATATTCTGATGGATCATCAAGCAGGAAATGATTTGGTGACACATGAGAATTCATGGGATGAGACAACTAAGGGATGGGATGAGACCCCATAGGGTCAGGAAAATCATGATTTGTAGGTAATGGATCCGATATAGCTGAGAGGGATCCATTATTTGAAAACTTTTGGTCCATGGATTGATGAGCAGCTCAGGGAGGTCCCGGTATAGTCATTCAGGGTGTTAAAAGGAGATCTTAAGGAGTAGATCCTTATATAGAATACCTATGGTGGGTGTTCTAGTCACAACACCCACCACTATTCTAGGGTGAGGGTAGAAAATTGGAGATTATGGACTGGATCAAGTTAGTTCATACCATATTTTATCTTTTTGAGACACCCCCAAGCTGGTGGGTGAAGTTGGATATGTATATTTTTAGTGAACCAGAAATGTACTGGTGGGAAGTATAGGTTTAAGAGGGAAGATGCAAGGGACTAGGCTAGAATGATTTTGAGGCAGGGTTCTTTGATCACATCTTTATGTATATGCTGAGGGAAGAAATAACTTGAGAGTTCTTAATCCTACAGTAGGGAGGTTTGTATTTCAGGGACTATGCAAATACTTTCACTTACTTGTCTTGTTTCGCACAAAATATCATGAAAGATAACATCATGAGGGTGAGGTGTTTTGATTATGGTTTATGGTATTCCATTAGGGTGTAGGTAAACATATTCAGGTTAGATTTATTCTTGGAGGAAGTGAATCAAGCTCTCACAGAAGAGGGAAATATGATGGACTAGTCATATTCAAGATGCGTGATGACCTCAAGAGGTTTTAGTGGAGATTCTTTTGATAGCATGAAGTGAGGCTATGAGGAGTGTCAGTAAGGATTTTAGAATAAAGACATGATAAGACCACCAATGAGTGGGTTTTAGATGATGTGCATCATTTTTTGAAATTCAAACATTTATGGATACAATTTTATCTATCACTGAACAAGTTTGAAGAATGCCCCCAGGTTGGCCATCTCGAGAGGTTATGTATGAAGACTTCATAGACAGATGGTTGTCAGGAACTAGAGAAGACACAAGAATCTAAGGCTAGACTAGTAGTGGTACTAGGATTTGGTAGCTGAGATTTGGTTTTATGAAAATGATATGGTAGAAAAAACAAAACCCAACAGTGGGTTTAGTGGCTGATAGCTGGTATAGATCTATAGAGAGGACATGCATCATATAGTTGAGATTAAGGTCAGGTGTATAAAGTATAGATTCTAGGTGAAAAAAATTCTGAGGAGATGATTAAAGTTAGTAGTGTTCCATGGGAATGAATAGGATATGTTTTACTATAGCATGTCTATTTTTTTAGGAATATTGAGTTTTGGGTGCATGAGGTGCACGAGTTGTTTTTGGACTAACCAAACACTGGTTAGTAATTTGAAATAGGATCATATGCATGATTTATATATTAATGAGGTGGGTGATACGATGTTCTATAATGGGAATTAATGGATGCATGGATTTTATGATATGTGTTGGAATTTGGGCAAATATTTGATGTGGGTTTAATGTGAGGTGTGAGGCACCATGACAGATTATGGGCATCTAATTATATTCATGACCTTATAGGCTCCATCTGCAACATGGGCACAAAGTGGAAATTAGATGAGATGTGGGGAATGATTTCTGTCAAAT
The DNA here is from genome assembly GCA_963277665.1 of Viscum album. NCBI lineage: Eukaryota > Viridiplantae > Streptophyta > Magnoliopsida > Santalales > Viscaceae > Viscum > Viscum album. The sequence continues at coordinate 583,845,453 of OY728164.1, read as the reverse complement.
GTGGTTTGAGTATGATCTGACCACCTAATGAGGTGAAGGATTAATGATGAATCATGGGAGTAATTTTGAGTCTTTTGATGGTAATTTAACCATCCGTTTATTTTGAATTCTGGTTTAGAAAGAGACTAGGGTAGGTAACTCCTATAGTGAGGAGTTCCTTGAGTGATTTGACCTTGGATATATAATTGGGGTAGAGTAGGTTAATTTAAACTTGTTGGTTATCTTGAAAACCATATTTGGATGATGATTTATAACTCATGGATGAGCTATATCATTTTCGGGATACTGTAACATCCCACGTTTTTTGAGCGGATCAAAATCATCACCCCTTTTAATTTTTTAGGATTTTAGTGAGTGATTAAACTTTTTTCTAGGATTCAGAACCTAATTCCAAGAGTTTATTTTACTTAAGGAATTTTATATGGTTTCTGGATTCTTTGAAAGTGGCACTGGTTTCTATGTGGGTTCAGGTGCATTAGATGTAGAAAAACCAATTTCATGAATGTGTAGATAGTGTCACATGGTTTGGAAAAATTATCTGGTCTCCCAAGTGTAATTGTGTGGCCCTAAATTGGATTTTTTCATGTATTGAAAACCATGAAGGAAGTTTCACATAATTGTGTGGGTGATCTAAAGTATTTTGTAGATCTATTCTCATGGCTTGTGCACATTTTTTAAAAAAAAATTGTATATGGTAACATTATTAGTGGCACTTAGGTAGTGGCTACGCATGGGCTCACCCCAGTTTGGATAAACCATATGATCCAACCATGGGAGGTTTTGTTCCTAATATGTGCGAGTTTCATGGTTGGCGAAAGGTTATCCAAACTATTTTCTCAAACAGTGTGGGCCACATTAGGTGTAAAATTTAACATTCTATCTATCCTTCTATTTATAAACCTCTTTATCCTTTCTTCTCCACTCACATGAACATTAAGGGTTCCTTCTCCTTTTCTTCCTACCCCAGGTTTTGATAAAACTCTTCTTTTAAAAATCCTAAACGATTGTCGTCAGACTTGTTGGAACCAGAACATTAATTATTCAAATCCTTTACCTTATTTTATTCCTTTCTCTTCCTATAGGGTGCAATAAATCCATGGAAGACTTTTTACCCTATTTTCAAGTTATTCATCTAAAATTATTATTTCATATAAATCTTATTGTGTTAGTGGAAAATATTGTAAGAGTGGGAATCTACAAATTTGAGGTATATGGTTTTTAGATTTCTCTTTGATTTCACTCAGGTTTTTGGGGTGCGTTCGTGAGAGCGCCATTGGGTTATCTAAAAGAGACAATATAAATTTAATTCTTGTATATTAATTAAAAAATAGACCACATGATATGCCCAAGTTAATTCTCCTCATTGACTATAAATGGTTTCATCATGATCATAGACTTTGGACCTAGGGAATTTTAGGCCAAGGTTGTTCAATTATTAAATTAAAATATTTATGATGATTGAGATAGTTCCATGGGAATGTGAGTGGTGAGTTTTGATAAGTATTGATGTGATTATGATTAACAGGACTAAGGTGACACAGTTAATCAGGATGGTGTTGGCCCAAGTCACATGGGGTGATATTGATCAATTTTTTGGGAAACATGGTATTGGATTGAGGTAGTGAGGTTTTTAGGTTGCATTCATGGATCAAGTGATTTGAGTTTGTGTTGAATATCAAGTTGAGAAACATGGTCATGGGGAAATGAGGTTCTGATATGATGTGTCCTAGGTACTTTTTGGAGGATTTCCATTCACCATGATTCAACAATACACCTTTGGAGTCATGTGAACGCAAATAGGACTCAGATGATGAGGCGGTGTTGACCACTCATGTGGGTAGAGTTTTCTGTTAGATGCGTCTGAAGATGGTGTTAACCATCAATATGGTTGGAGTTGATTTCTATAAAAATCCATGTGGTTGGTGAGGATCCATCAGTTGATGGTGTTGAGACTATCAGCTGGGGGATGATACTCAAATTATATTGAGGCTGTTGGGATGAGATTAGTTTGGAAGACTGATATTTATATTCCCTAGGATTCTATCAATTGAGCTGATAATGTTTATTATTTAGTGGAAATACATCACTATGTCATGGAAGTAATGCTTCTAGCCGATGGGGATTTCCTGATTTGAGGTATGATGGGCTAGTTACTTAATTGGGTGAGCCTTCAGGACGTTGTTTATATGATTATTACTAATGTTGTGTCAAGTGGTACGAGGTGTTGGTGATACATTAACCTGGGGACCCTAAGTACACTCCAAATTGTTACCCCTCAGGGGATTCCATGGTCTCTATTCTAAGGATCCTAACAACTATAGTTATATATATGTATACCTAATGTCATATTTCATATATATAACTGGGGGAAGTAGAATATCAGTGATGTCTGAAGAAGGTTATTTATATTAAATTATTGTTTTATTTTTTTATTTTTTAGTTTACACCTAGTTTATCACAAATGTAAGTTAATATCATATTGGTGGTGGCCTATTGAGATTTATTATCACACCCTACATGGGAACTTCAGGATGCATGCAGACCTTATTATTCTGCAATCAGGTAAAGGTCCAAGCTCAAGACTTGGACCTTAGTGATCATTTCATATTCTTATCATGGGATGGATGGAAAGGGACCACGAAGGTTCTCGAATTAGATAGAATTGACTTTTTTCATCTTTCTTTTTGAATCAGAATGCCTATTACATGTATGTACTATGGTCAGCTATGGGTAACCCTTTCTTTTATTGTCTTGTATGACATGATTTTTGAGAATTATTCTGAAAGTGGTTAAATGGTTGTTTTATAGTTATAAATACTATTTTATTCTAAAAATGGTATGTGTGGATCATTTATTTTTGTATTGTTGTAGTTTGTTTATGCTTTTTATACAATATAATATTTCTTCCACTATGGAAGGTTATTGGTCCTATTATTTGATAATCATTCTTTTTCTACTATATTTTTATATAACATTATTATTAACACCAGAGTGTATAATATACCCACTATCACCTATTTACACCCTCAATGCTAGTCGGTAACATTTAGCATATAGGGAATGTGCCTAATATCAAGGGGAACACAAACCTTGATCATAGTTTTTGAGGTAAAATAGGTTGGGGTACTACAACCACAAACATTGAGTATGGGAAAATTGGTTATCACCACTCATCTCATACAAATAGGTGAGTGGGTCATCACTATATTCCCACTATTAAGGCTGAATATGATATCACCATAATCATACAAAATGTGAGTGAGTTCTAATTATTATCATATTAGTATGGATGAATGGTTCATTTACACTCTCAAACAAATAAGTGAACAATATACCCCTTTAACCATATACAATGTGAATGGGTAATCAATATAATTAAGCATAAATAATTAATCATAAGGTGAACCTATTACCAAAACTATCATAAGAAAATGGGAGAATGGGTTATCACCACTCTAATTAGAATGATTCCATAGGCTATCAACATTATCATACATAAGGTGAATGGGTTATAAAACTAATTAAACACATTGTTAAAGAGTTCACACCCGTGTCACGTGAGTATGGGTGAGCTAGTAATCACTACTCACAAAAATATGTGAATAACATAACAACATAATATAAGAGAGTGTGAGTTATTAGGAAATCAATGCTCACACCCAAACATGGTGAATGGACCATCATCAAAACATAAATATATAGGTGAATTTAACATCAACAATAAAATAATCATAAATAGGGTGAATGGGATACCACTGATATCATAATATGATAAGGGTGAAGGAATTATTACTATAACATAATAAATAATCTGGTGAACATGTAATCACTACATACATAAACCATAAAAATTGTTAATGGTTTATCTCTATTTACATAATCAATTATCACAATGAACAATTTATCATAATTAACATCAACACAATCAAATATGATTGTATAATAACCAAGATCCTAAAAATAATAAATGGTGATCTAATAATCACCACTTAGTCTTTTAAAATTCAAAGGAAAATAAATAATAACCAATAAACATAAAATAACATAGATTAATCATACGTACGGTGAATAATATATCACTCTATAAATTATTCGCATTAATCCAAATTACTCACTGGTCTAGCCACTCTACGGACATTGTATATCTACAACATTTAATACAAGAAACAACTATCATTTTCATGGATTTAAATCATAAATAATCACCCATATATCATGGGGTGCACTGAAGTGGACACTTCTTCTATCAAATTCCTATGAAAAGGATAATAACCTACAACTATTAACCCCAATATGAAAATCCAATTACTAGAGAATTATTAAGGATTCCTAAAAAGGACCCTTAAATTAAAAAATATACAAGAACAACTACCATGGGTTTTAATTCCCATGTCAGTCACAACATTCACTTGTAATCTTTACCATCAACAACCATTAATATAAGGTATTGGTTTTGAGGAGTATATCACGAGTCAGATAGATCATACTCATATATCAAGAACCGAGGAACCCACATTTAGTTACATCATGGGTCATTAAAGTATATCCAGCTACCACCTCATATCATGAAACACATGAAAAAGATATAGAATAGTGGAAAAATTTAATAACCTTTTGACTCATACTCATAAATGAATGCTTATAAAATATACTCAAGTGATTCAACCACAAACAACATAAATCGCTAATAGAGAGACCCCCTTCCCATATTTAGGGCTATTTATGAAGATAAATGATTATAGTAATGACAACTAAATAGATGAGAGAGGCTTATAAAATAGATAATGATGGGGGTAGTATGTACAGAATCTAGATAGGTAGGAAACAAAATTTGAACACATGAAAGCATAAACTGAGTGGAACATCATAATTAATTGGTGTTCGTAAAATATACATGGGATTCATTGGGGTTGTGTTAAGTGATAAACTCTAGATAATATAGGTATGAAAATATACTTTTTAGGGGTGTTCATGGAGGGTTTCAAAGGCAATATGAAGAGATATTTCAATTTTCACTAAAATAAAATCATTGAGGCACTGCATTCTTTGAGAAACCAATGTTTTCCTAGATTAATGGTGGGATCCCTAAAAACCCAAAAACGAAATGTAAATAATTTCACTCTATAGGACCGACATTAAATATTTAGGGTGGGTTCACTTTTGGATTTTACATGTAGTCACTCTTTATTACTCTATTAATATAAATAAAATAATAGTGTTCTCTCTTGAAATAACACTAAATTATTGTGCATCAAGTTCACAGGGTCCATCTGATTCTGAGAAGTTTTGGACTTTGTTCCTAATATTAATTTATGGTGGGTTTCCTCTATAAAATTTATTCTAGTCCCAATAATTTGTATATGATATTGGGGTTTAGAAAGTATAATTGCACTTGGAATCATACTTCTTTAGTAGAATATTGTCTTTAAGTGATCCCTTTTTGTTGATAATTTTCGAATTCATAAAGAATGGTTTTTAAAGAAGAAAATATCTAAATTAAAAAATTTTATGTGATATACTTTAGTTTCTAGAGGATGTGGATGGAATATTATCTAATTTATATAGGCGTCAAGAATCCATTTAAGGGATTAAAATAAAAATCAGTGGATAAAATGGAAAAGTAAAGGGTTGAATAAAAGGAAATTGTTTTGATAGAGATGTTATTTTAATGAAATTTTCCTTATAATATCAAAAATATTAATACCACATGTGAATTTATGAATTATATTTCTAATAAATGAGAAAATATAAAAATAATAATGTGTTCATGATGAAAAAGTTATTTAGTGTGATAATTTCAAAAGGAATACTGGTGTATGATCATGTCAATAACTTCAAAATGATTCAATGTCATTTGGAATGTGTAGGAATAATTTTTTTGAACCCTATGTTAGATTTCCATATGCTCTCATCAGTTTTGGGATCATGGGATTGGATGGTGAATATCACAATAAATTATTTTTTCAATGATTTATCTTTTGTTCAAAAATACTTTTGATCTTATTTTGAGTGAATAAATAATATAGAGGGATGTCCATGAACTTATAAAAATATGATCAATTTGGAAAGAAATAAAAATTCTATTTCATGGAAATTTGGGAAAGAGAGTTATGAAAATAGATAAAGAAGTTGAAGTAAGTCAGACAATAATAAAATTCTATTTTGAGTATTCAATGAAAAAGGAAATTTCAAAAATCTTTGTAATTTAGTGTTTGGAAGGGTATTTTTTAGATGTTTTTAAAACACTACAACAAAGGGTGGTGGTAGTTTACAACTATGTGGTAATATTTTAGTCAAACAATTTATCATTTATTTTAAAGATTTGTTCCATTCTTCAACTGAGAGTTGTTTCATGGTGAATTATTTGTTTTAAAGATTACTATAGATCCATATTTATATTGATTAATCTCTCTATATTATTTGGAATGGTGATTTTGAAGTCAAAATGTTGAATGGATGATTCGTAGAGTTATAGAAATGTCAGAACTTATCAAGGTAATAGAAGAAACTAATTTTCTTAATTAATCTAGTTGGATAAGGTTTCATGGGAGGAATTTTTGATTTTGGGTAAAATATCACATATAGTTATATGTTAGTGCGCAAAGGTGTAAAAAAATGGAACATCATATATGACAGTAGGATTGGATGTAATGGTGATTTTTGGAATGATATCTTTTGTAAGTCCAAAGTTATAAAATATTTGTCTTGGGAACATGAATGAGAATAAAATGAGAGTATTATTGGATAAGGGTATAACTAAGGTCAATCATGTATTATTTAAAACTTTTGATATATGTTTACTTAGAAAGCAGATAAAGGTGATATTTATCACAAACTGAAGGAAACTTATGTCTTAGAAGTTAAAGGTCATGCATATAAATGTGTAGGGTCCTACTATAGTCCGTTATCATTGCGGTTCATTGTAATTTGTTTCATTACTTACTGATTTAATGATGAAATTAGGGTCTTACTTCCTTAATAAAAAATTTGAGGTCTTTTGAGTGTTTGTTTGATGGAGATCTATGGTACATAAAAAAATGAAAAAAATATTAAATGATTTAAGTCTAATAATGGTGGATAATATGGTAGTAGATAATTTCATACGTTCTTACAAAGAAAATGAATTATTTTTGAGAACCCTATTCTATAATCATTGGAATATAATGGTGTAGTGGAGTGGATGAATTAGATGATGACTAATAAGGATCAATGTTTGTCATTGAATGATAGTTTTCAAAAAGTGTTTTAGGTTGAATCATTCAATTGTGTCACCTCAATCATGAATATAATTCTATATCCACTATTAGAGAATTATATCTTTGAACACCTATGGTATAAAAAACTAGAAGATGTTTCCTACAAAAACATTTTTGAATGTCTCTCTTATATCCATGTTGATGCCAAGGAGAGATGAAATATTAAAGGATAGTTCTGAGAATATTTTTTTATTGGTTTTTATGATGAAAACATTAGGTATTATATTTTGGAAAATAGTAATTAGAAGATAATTAGAATAAAAAATGGTCTATTTAATGAGAATATATTATGAAAGTTTCAGAAATAGGTGGAATATGGAGTCAAGAGAAAAGAATAAACTAACCATATACAAGTTTATATAAATAGATGTTCAAAATGTTCAAAAAATATAAATAGTTTTAGAATCAATGAAATGATATTAGAAATATTAGGTGTAAATTTACTAGAATTCTCAAGGATTATAGAATCCTGGGAAATACTTACAGAAGATTCAATTTTAGAAATGATAGGACCATGGGTTGAGTTATCTAGGTATACGAGGATCAAATGAATGGTTCACATGTTTAAAACTAATCTTTAATAAATTTTTATTATGGATTAATGTGATCCCATGATCTTATAATAGATAACAAGTCATAGAGATTCTAGAAAATGGGAGTTATCTAGACAATATGGGACAGATTCATTATATACAAAAGACTTTGTAACTAATAGAACCATTCAAGGGGAAGAAAGAGACACTGAAGAAATGATTTTTATATTTTATGGGGGGAGTATATGGTATATAAATGGTACAAGGAGGAGTTAGATATGAAATATATTTAATATAAATAACGTATATATTTATATTTAAATATTTTCGCCTAATTTTAGATATATAACCATCTAGAAAGTGTTAAGTTTAGTTTCATTGGAAAGTGTACATATGAGATAAGTAAATATTAATATGTTGTTATTTTATGATGATTTGGTAGAGTAAATATATTTTAAGTAGGTGGAGGATTTAATAAAATGATATAATTAGTGATTTTTGAGAAATATTAAGAAAGTTATTTATAGCTTGAAGTAAGTGATAAGTTAGTGGAATTATATGTTTGATTACTTTTTCGAAGAGAAGGTTTTTATTTTGAGAATAATGGAATAGTTTTTCTAAAGGATAGTGTTCAAATAAAGAAGTGTATATATGGGTTTGAATGAATCAAATAACACTTATAAAATCATATGGAATAAATTTAAACCATAGTATGAGGATTTACAGGTAATAATATATGAAATATATATAAAAATATAGATTAATAAATAAGATGATCATGGGGTACCATACACTAAAGATATTCTACATCATCTCGCTCACCAACGCATGGGTTTGAGATATATCACTAAGAGAAACCAAAAAACATCATATCTCTAAAGTTATCCATGGGTTGAGAATAGTCTCACATTACATGTGTAGGATTATACATCCTCAATGATGTTCTAGAATCTTATGTGTAAATGAGGTTGAAGAAGATATATTTAGGTAGTGGGAGTTTTTGATAAGAATAAAACAATATCATATAACCCCTTCCATTTCATAGAAGTGTTTTATATAGGTAATATAGGATGAAACTTTATTAAGATCTCATTTATTCATATGTTACAAATTATTAATAAATTATATGGACATTATATGAATTCATCATATAGATTAATGACTTTCTATGTGTTTTATCTTATGAAATGGTTTCTAAATAAATGATATCTTTGGTGGAAGAAGGATCAGGTATCTATCCAATACTAAAAATATAAGAAATATTAAATAATATATCATATTACCCATATTTATTCAATCCCATATGACATATCTATACATATATAAGGATATAGGGTGTGTATATCTTCAAATCTCCCACTTTAACAAAAGGCTAAAATATTTTTTATATTTCACCATATATTGAATTATATATAATAATGTGTGAAACCATATCCAAAATTCTTTTTTTGTTATATTTAAAAACAATTTTTTAATGTTATCATGAACTTCACCATGTATCACATCATATGTACTACCTTGTAAATACCCATCCATTTTTTTGTATTAACTCTAAAACAATTTTGGAGTATCTCTATGAGTCAAACTCAATACCTATTTAGTCATATATATTGTGTGACACCATGGGTATTTATATCCTTTTCAATGAATATGAATCTATGGATATATATGTTAAAGAAAAGAGAGGCCCCTAGTACTGCATCAATGATACTCAAGTTGTAAAGGGACTTGGAATGATCTCTATCAAACACATGTATAATTATACCCATTTTTAGATGTTTGTATCATATAAAAATGTTTATTCTAATATTTTACCTTTTTACACGAAGTCAACTGCCCATATGGAACAAAGTATTCCAACCCATATAGCCAAATCATTAACTCTTGATTATCAGAGTATAGACTGGTCTGATTGATGAATACATCACATATCATTCATCCTTATGGATAATAAAATAACAAGTAACTTATCTAGATAATATAAAATATATTGGTGTAAACAAACTCTCCCAAATTCTATCTTAATAATGATTCCAAATGTCAAACTCATCCTTAGAGAAGATAAAACCCATCTTGGTTAAGATTTAACTGACAACATGTTCAACAACACACTCAACAACCCCGACAATGACTATGTAAATATGTGGACTTGTGTTAGTAGGGTATCAAATTTTGATGGTTCTCATGTTAGGTATCTCACTAAGATCGGGTATTGGGGACTAAAATATCATCCATTCACACCTAGTTTACCAAATACATCTGTATAAAAATCTATGTGTTATACTTAGTTGGTCATCCATCACATAAAATGAGTATTATTATTTATTTTCTACCCCCTAAAAATATTTTGTATCTCTATAGAAGAATAATTATCCTACTACCCTTGATATTTCATCATCACCTATAATAGTCAAAGGAAAACATTCGTTAGGGAAAACACAAAGTCATACATTGAGAGGTCAATTGTTATTACACTTCATGAAATTTATATCTATATATACATTTATAAACCCAATGTGGAATAATGATAATGTGGAGATTTCATTTTAATATAATAAATTTCATAATATTAAAAAAAAATTATGAACATTTAAAAAACCCATTAGAAGCACCGATTGATCATATAATATATGAAAAACTGCTAGATCATCCATATGTTTGTTGTACATTAATGATTTTTTTAAATCATTACATCATATGAAATTACTGTCACATATATATGTGACCATATAATAAAACTTCCCAATAAATTATTTAGATATAAAAATATATGAAGTAATATTTTTTTATAGTTTTGAGATTTTTGAATCATATCCCTAACTATTCAACTCTTGGACCATATTAAAACTTCTTAAATAAATATCATCATATTTTAGGATGTCATCTTATGTTTTCCACTTAAAAATAATTCTAAATTTATCATAATCATCCTTATAACCTTATTCCATCAAATGTTTCCTTTAATTAATGTAACTATTAACATTATTGTTTACCATTCTTCCTAAACTATATTAGGATAGTGTATCAAACACTTTAATACAATCTCCATATATACCTCTTACATTTCTCTATACTTCCATAACCCAAATTCATTAGGATATTAAGTGGAAATAACTCCAAATTATTATTGGTTTCATTTATTATTTATTATCATTTAACTTCTCTATGTCAGAACATTCTCCCAGTAGCCACTTATAAACAATTTTTTCCACAATATCTTGCTAAAATTAAACCAAAACCGACTTTGTTTCTAGGAAATAAAAATTATTTACATTTAGTAAGAAAATTAATCAAATAAAATATTATTTATATATCATATATGGTATTAAATGTTTTTATAAAATAATATTTTGAAAAGAATTGTTTACTAAAATATAACTGCAATGGGAGGTAAGAACACATTCCTTAATTTTTTAACAAATATATGGATAAAAAACATTATCCGGAATAAAAAACTTGTATCCCTATATTTTTATAAAAAATGATATATAAATTAATTAACCATAAAACATGTATATACATTTAATCATCTCATACTAGTTCACCACAAATTTTGTTATTGAAAAAAAAATTATTATCATTTTATAAAAAAAATGAAAATACACATCCTTATATAGGTTCATTTGAGCTCAATAAAATACTTTACATTAAAATCCATGATGTTGTGATTAATTACTTAATTAGATGAATATAAAATACATGAAAATAAATTCATCTATTCATATTGAAATTTTATATATTTAAAATTCTTTATAAATATACATTTGATATCACTTTACTTTCAGAATAAATGAATTAATTTCAATAACATCTATACCTGACATTGACACTCTATAGAGTTTTATAAATATATTAATGTATATCTTGAATAATTATATTATATTGAATTATTAATACTTATAGAAAACTATAGATTTCAATAACCTTGTTTTGATTCTTGAAGAAATACTTTTTGAACTTTTCAGCCAATATTTATTGTTATAATTTGTACATTTTCTTACATGCACTAACAATACAACACTTTAGAACATGGACATAATATACCTAGTTCATATAGATAAATGTTATATTAATGTAATATTATTTTAAAAAATTGTACAAATGACCATTGGATAAATTTCCTAATAAAAATAATTAAATTTTAGCCTATTCTTATAGCATGCAATAGAAATAAAAAATCAGAAAGTATTTGTGTTACAAACATCCATATTATTTGATTTAAACAGCTATTTTTTTAATACCCTTATCAAGAGATAAATGATATAAAAATAAACATATTAAGAAAATTTTACCCAGGAAAGACTAATATGAGTTATCAAATAAATAAATCCTTTGATCTATTAATTGATAGAGAATATTCAAACTATAAAATTTAATTATTTATCTTATTTTAACATTTTTTTATATTTAAAAAGGAAATTTAAACATACAGTTGATTTCATATATCAATCATAACAATAAAATTGATCTCTATTACTAATAAATAATTAAAGAAACCTATTATCTCACCAAACATATTAAATCTTATAGAATATCATTTGGTATACCCAGTCATGTTGGGTATATGAGACAAAATTTCCTTATATGATTGATGTACCCAAATATTTAGAACATGAGTGAATACTTAGATTACTCTAGTCATTCTACATATAAAACCTTTTAAACCTTCAATTAATCACTCTATGATTCCTTAATAATATATATTTACATGTTTAATAATTTCAAAACTTGGTTATTAAGGATGTAAATGTTTAGACACATAAAATTTTCCTTATGATAATTTATTAAATCACGAATCTGGATCAAGAAATTTTCTTAATTTACCAGTACTATGAATGGATTTAATTTAGCTTCGCCATATAAGAATTGATTTAAATGTTTATTTTGTTGATAATGATGTTTCTTATCTAAAAAAACTAATCATATACATTTCATGTATTATTAACCATTTAATAAGGAATTTAATTAGATGGGATCCCACTAAAATAATGACCCCTTGTAATATTCATTATACCTATTAGTGGGATAAAATTCATATTTGACTATAAATGAGTCATATTTAGAGTTCCTCTCACCACTTAGATATTTAGTTAGGTAATTATCCCAATCATATCATATAAAACTCTTAAAACTCAAGTGAAAAGCTCTCTATACAATCCATCCTATGGATAAACTCAACTATATTCCTTTAGTAAGCTAATATTATTAGGGTCTCCCTACTAGTGTAACCAGAATAAAAGACCAAAAATTGGTTAAAACATGGAAATATAGGTTTAACCATCTTTGGAATGACATACCCAAATAAATTATGGTGTCACTTATCCTTACATACCATACACAATATAATCTTGGTGTACACAACTATAACAGGACCTACAAGTTTGGATAACCGAGGTCTTGATATGTGCATCTTTGGAAGGAATCTAACAATTAGAATTTGAAGGGGATTTTAATTTCACCATATTATCTCACATTATTTCCTATTATGTATTTATGCTTCTCGTAATTTAGTTTGAAATCTTATTCCTCTCACTAGACCAATATTGTAAACCATATTGATGCATAACTCTTTATGTAACCAACAAGTTTGTGTTACTCACTATAAAATAGACGTTAAATATATTAATTCATATATGAATAAATAATATGTGTATGATACATGAAATCATCATGTACAAATGTATAATTATATAATACACAATATATAAACATGATTAATCCCAGAGCCACATATATTTAACCCCATTCACATTCATCGACCGAGCATAGGCCTCCAAGAAAGTAGGTTGTCTGAACTTATGTTTCTTTACTCAAGGATACTTTACCCAAGTAAGAATTTAATTCATCATTAATATAACTCCTAATACTCATAAACAATACATATAAATTAAACTCAATAAAATAAATGTTATTGAAAACTAAGTTCAACATTGATGAAAAGATTAATTCATTATAGATTCATTCTGATAATGGAATGCAAGGATCTAAATTGAAGTATTTTAACAATTAAACTAAATTATACACAATTTTTACATTTCTTAAATAACTTAATAATCATTAACAATAAGGGAATAAATTTTTAAATAGATAAAAAATTAAAATATGTAAACATGAGATAAACATTAATAAACAAATCATGCTTAAATGTAAAGTCTAAACCCTTTTAAAATTTCATATATAAATTAATAGAAATTACATTATTTTTAATAGATTCACTTTATGCTAAAGAAAATATGAAATATTTCATATACTTAATTATATAGAATCTTATTTTAAATACATAATATTTTATGTATTATAAAAATTATAATATTCTATTTTTATTATGTAAAAATTTTAGATAATCTAAATATAATATACATAATAATTTTTCAAACCTTGATCGTGTTATTCATTTCAACAATTTTTATATATCTTAAATAATATCAAAATAAGGCCCCCTATAATTTTTAAAAATTCAAAATAATTAATTAAAAAAATCATAAATATAAAATAGTATATATTTTGATATTATTTCAATATTTATAACCCATTATAAATTATCTCTTAAGATTTATAAATAAAAATTTGATTTCAAGATCATAATACAAGCCATATAATTTGATTAAAATGTATATTAACAAATAATATTTAGGAAATTTTTAAAAATATATGTTTCATAAAAATGTATTAATTAATTATAATTATTTTTATAATTAATTAAGTAATCATTTATTAATTAATAAATAACCCCAAAATACCTTTTATATTCATTTTTAAACATTTTATAAAAAATTTAAATCAATTTATATGTTAAAAAAACTTTTAACAATTTTACAATATTTTGGTTTACCCTTATATAGAATCTTTATTTTGGATAAGGGTAACCTAATTCTGACCTTACATAGACACTATGTGTATGTGTAATCTAATTATGGAACCATAACATCAGGGTAGAACTGGATTTTCTAATGTTGTGTAAGGTTAAACCTCTTGTTCTTTTAAGGAAAAATGTCAGTTACATTTATTCAATCCTTACAAACTTGTTACTAAATTTATGAAATTTAGCTAAAAAACACTGCACAAAGGGTAAATCAGGTGACACTAACATTGAACACTTATACATAACGTTAACCCTAAAAATAATTATGTTGTGAAAAGTTAAACATTAAAAACCTTTATGTAGTGACTTATTTACTTTTTTAAAAGCCTTTAAAACATGAAATTACCATTACATGAACTAATTTAAATAAATTTAATTCATTGGTTATCATTAAATAGACTTAAGGAAACCATAGAAAATTTTACAACATCTCTCATTCATAGGTAACCCATTTGTTATCATTATGAAATCAATCTACAAAATTGTAATTCCTCATATACCATTTTTTTCTCTACTATGTAAGGGTAAACCAATTTTCCAAATTTATAAGAAACTAAAAAAATGATGCTCTATTTTCCTTTCATATTTTTTAACTTATGTTTTAACCAATCTAATGCGTAGGATCCGTTATTACAACTTAATGGTTTCAAATGAATCTAATAACACTTGTCAAATTATATAGAAAAAATTGAATACCATGTGTGAGGATCTACAATAAATGATATATAAAACATTCACAAAAGTAGAAATAAAGAAATACTATATATATGGTTCACCAAAGGCCAAATAGAATATACATCATCGTGATCACCATCGTATGGGATTGAGAGAGGTCACTAAGAGCATCCAAAAGACATCCTCACATGGAAGTTATCTAAATGTTGAGAAAAATTTCATATCGCATGTTCACGATTCCCCATCCTCTTTGATGTTCTAGTATCTCATGCATAATGGAGATAGAATAAGAGAAATTTGGGTAGAATGATTTATGATAAAGTATAAAACAATGACACACAACCAATATCATTGATTGGAAGTGATTTATTTAGGAAATCAAGGAATATCATTACTTGTTATATCATTTATTCCTACATTACAAAGTATGAATAAATGTTATGGATAATATAAAAATTAATCATATGAATGAATAACCTCCAATGAGTTTCATCTTATTAAATGGTTTCTAAATAGATGATAGATTAGGTGGAATAATGCTCATGTATCTATCCAATACTTACAACATATCTTGTATAGAACAATATTCTTTATTATAAATGAAAATACCAATTATCATGAAATCCCCAATATCATATATATATTTATATAGATATATAAGGATGTTGGGAATATATATCCTTGAGTTACAACATCCTTTTCTTATATATGGTCTGAAAGAGATGAGAATACATGACCATTGGTTTAACCAAAAAAAGAGTACATTGAAAAGATCATGGAGTGGTTCAGAATGAGTGGATGTAAACTCTTTTCTACTACAATGGCTTCACACTTCAAGTTATTTAAAGAGAAATAATTGAAAATATAAAAAGTTTTAAATTACATGGTAAAGGTTACATTTTCATTAGTGGGTAGATTTTTGAGTCATTTTGATATTTGTAAAAGTCTATAAATTCATCTTGTTGGGGATTTGTGAGTAATTCATGGAGAATATATAAAAGGATTTTTGGAAATATATGAAATGAACAGTCTATTATCATATAGGTTTGGAATAACTATCTCTATATTTTATAATTGAAGAATTTTTATAAGGTTATGGAGATTTGGAATTTAGTTGAGATATATTTGCATAAAAGAGTACCACAAGATTTGTGTATACCTTTATAAGAACAAACATAATAACGATGTTGAGATTGTAGAAGATAGTTTCATTATACAAAAATAAATTTAAATGTAAATACATTACAGAGAAAAGAAAGGAAATGATCTGGTTGAATCGATTGCTTGAAGAACTAAAAAGGTGATAGAAAAACATGTTGTTAATATTTGATAGCCCAAGGGTAATCCACTTGGCTAAAAATATATTTTTTATCTCAAAAAGTAAGTACATCAAGATAATGATTTATTTAATATAAAATATTATGAAGGATAGGGTGTTGGACCTATGGAAAACTTGGAGAAGACAAAATCCAATTAACATTTTCACCAATAAATTTGGAAAATTCATAGAAACAATTATTCCTTAGTGGGACATCAGTGACCGAAAGTGTATGTATAGAAAATAACTATTGTTGTTTAAGGGATGTGAAACAAAAATTTACTAATTCTAAGAGGATGCATGAATTAGTGAAGGAAATATTCTAGTGGGTTATTTTAATGAATAGGATGAATTTTTTTTTGATTCATGTTCCTTTAGTCTGAAAGGGGTTACTATGGAACTTGGGTTCTTGATCATAAGGTGTATTTTAGAACCCATGATTGATGGAGGTAGTATCACTAAAAACTAGATAGAAACAAAATTAATGATGGACCAATTAAAGAATAACTAGAGTGTCATGTTTAAATAACTCAACATTGGAAATGGATACGTGAGATTCATTGAGGGATATGTCAAGTGAAATATTATTAATGGTGGAGGTATAGAGGAATAAATTGGATAGGTATTCATGGAGGTTTCAAAAGGAAACATAAGCAGATATTACACTATTCCCCAAAATATATCTTTCAAGTTAGTGAATTCTATTAGAAACTGAAGGGGTACAATATCAATGGTCATAACCCCAAGAACATTAGAAGGTAGTGGAACCAGTTTCAATAGATAGGCCCGACTATAAATTGGTGGGGTGGGGTCACTTGGGATTTTACATTTTATCACTCTTTATTCTTATTCGTTTAATATAAATAAATCATTAATGTTCTCCCATGGAGTAAGACTACAGATTGAATGATTTAAATCATGTTTTTGTTCTAAATTGTTCTGTGTGCTCTACTTGGGTTTTGTGTTGATAATTTTTTTCTCGAGTGTGTGAGGGAGGGTAATTCAGTGTGGTGTCTAGGGTATATTAATCTTCTCAGTTTATGTATATTTAGATTTTAGGGTTCATTTGATGCTTATAATTTCTAGAATATTTATATACTTTATGTTCTAGTGGTTTTCTTCCTGATTGGTGGTTCCAAATCCAACATACCAAACCCTCGATGGTAGGGAAAATGGACTACAACCGAGCTTCTGGTTTGAAATATCATATTGGGAAGAATTAAACAACCAATATTTCTTCTTACATACTATATATTTTTCCCTCACTAACTACTTAAACAATAAATAACAATTAAAAAACACATTTTTTGATTAAAATTCATTCAAATTCACACCTTGGTATATAGTAAAATTATGATTCTATATTAATGTTGTCAAAGAAAAAGTTTTTAATGTTTTTTTTATTTTATAAGGTTCAATATCACACAATACCAGTTTATATTCATTAACCAAATCATATATGATTATTTGTTTTAAGTTTATAATAATGCTCCAAGATTTATATACTTCATCATATATATAATATACCATTTTATCTTATGAAGAATATTTTGGTGGATCATACTCATCAATCTCACTAGTATGGATTAAAAAAATAAATATTTTCATATTTTTATCCCATACTTTATTTAAATCCCTATTATATGGTGTAATAAATAAATCAAAAGACTAAATGAAATTATAAATTTATGTGAAAAAATGATGAGGCTAGTTTTTAACAAAGCTAAGACACCTTTTTTTCCTAAATTCAGTTAAAAAACTAAATCTTTTCAACATAAATTAATAAAATTAGAATTAATCTGTCCATATTTAATTTTTAAAATTTAATTTCTATAGAAATATAATTGAAAAAAAAATCTAATTTTAATAATTTTAATTAAAAAATTTAATAAAAAAAATAGAATACTAAAATGTCATGGGAAATATTTTCATTATAGAGATAACATCACGATATGAAATAATTATCCTCACATTATAACAAAAACACGTGCATGATTGTAAAAATAATAATATAAATTGAGAATTATAATTTCAATTCCAAAATAATGTTTTTTCATTTTAAAATTCCACCATCTGAAGAGAACTCAAATCATAAATCATTGATATACCAAGTGATCATTGTACAATTAATAAACACACATGAAATGACACCAAACATGGACCTAATCAGAACCATCTCACAATGAATTCCACTATCAAAGGTCACTCACCCAAACCATCATTGAGTGTGAACATGACATGAACTATGTTAGTGAACATCACCAATGTCAGTCATATATAACTATGATCATGTGATAACATCAATGAAAACACTATACATGATATTGTTCTTGGGTGAAATCAATGACATAGTATGACTAGAGTATTGATATATCTTTATGGAGGGTTCAAAGTAGGTTTTGGAGGAATGAACATTGGTTATGATATAGATCATAGGGCTAGATACGAGATGGTGATGGAAGAAAAATGTGTAGACGGATAGATGCTATGTAAAGAGTTGTCTAGGTGGAAGGTGGGTTGTGTTGAGGATAAGGGTGGTAATACAATGTTTGCAGGGACTTATTGGTGACCTCCAAGCTAAAATAGTGTGTTGGGGAGAGAGACTATCATTATAGTAAAAAGGAGTCACAAATACAAAAAATATTGTGGTTAAAAATATCTCGATAGTCTATCATCCACACTTAGGATTATATATAGGTATAACCCAGTTATTTATTCCCTCTTTATAGATATATCAATTTTATTATTATTATTTCTCTTCTCTATGGTATCATCTTTTATAAAAGGTATAATTTTTTACTTTTTTCTCACGTGCATCCGTTCCTATTCTAATTCATGTGGTATACCCAATTCCCAATTATATATCATGTAGAAGAATGATGAATGTTTGGGAAGATGAATATAGATATTCCTTGAATTATAATTAAGACTAATCCCATTTAAGAGGATATATATAGAGAAGAAGAGATAATCTTTCCTGAATGTCTGTCCTCTCACATGGCTGTATGTACAAAACTAGATTATCAACAATAATTAAAATGTTATCCTTTCTTAATAATATTAATAATAGTACTTGTAGTAGTAGTAATATTATTAATAATATTAATAATAATAATAATAATAGTAATAATAATAATAATTTCAGTATATTAAGGTAAGGGGATACAAATACAATAAAAATCCCACATACACACATGCATGCACCAAGAGAGGTTCGAACATGAGGATTCCCTAAGAATGTGTGAGATAGATAATAATAATAAATATAAATGTATCAAAATAATATGATATGATAATAATACTAATAATTTGTAACACCCCCAAATGATATAGAGTTAAATGACTAAATGATACGACTCTTGTCAACAAGGTACACCTTCCTTTTCGGGAGCCTACCTGATTAGAAATACACAGTTAAGCATGCTTGGCCTGCAGTAGTGGTCAGGATGGATGACCTTCTGAGATGTTTCCCAGGGTGTGTTTGAGTGAGGAAAAAACACACTGGAAAAGGCATGTGTTGTCCTGTGGGGAAAATCATTAGTCAGATGACCCATTCGGGCACGTGGGTGGACCCTAGGGTGGGCCCCACGTGTCTGCAGGGTAACAGGTGGTACCCGGTAGGCCATGACCTAATGGCCATTTTAAGGTGGGGTGTCTTTACTATAACCAGGAAAAAATAGCGACCCGATCCTTTTACATAAAACATTTCATTATTTTAAGCATAATTAATCAACAGAGTACAAACCAAGGATTGATAAGTCTACTATCATGGAAGACTAGGTACATATCACATAAAACATGGGAAAAAACTTCTTTATTTAATCTTCATAAAGAGCTTCTATCTTCCTTTGAGCCCTTACATCTGCATAGGGTACCCTGGGGTACACATGAACAAAGGGATGAGCTAAAAATCCCTGTAAGGGAATGAACATAAGGATACATCTCAAGCACATGAGTTAGGAAGAATGACATAATGTTATCCAAATCATGAAACTGATAAAATCATTTAATATAATCATGGGATCATATAAACATGGAATCATATAAATGTGGAAGAATCATAAAACACTTCTTTATTAGGGGTCATGGCTAACTGCCAATCCCGTTTCCCATTTAAGTACGTGTCAAGGCTAACCGCCAATCCTGTTTCACATCACATCTCATGAGACCTATCCTTACCCAATTCATTGGAGTGATATTTGGGTGCCCAAATCTCAAAATTTTCATGAATATTATTTCCAAATAAATATTCTTTCCACATATACAATCATACATAATCAATGATACACAAACATAAGGATACCCATGGAATGAATTAGGTACCACGCTCATGACAGAAATCATAAACAATGGGCGTATCATGAATGTGTCCATGAAAAGAATGAATTAGAAAATACATGGAAGCTCATAGGGTAAAATAGGCATATAACATGGTAAGTGGTGTCAAACAAAAGTGAAAACATCTATGAAATGTATTTTAGAAACATTAGCATTAAAACACTTTTGGGCAGTTTTATGGAAAATACTATAGAGATTTTAAAATAGTAAAGAAGGAATTATTTTATATAAAACCATAATTGAACTAAGAAGGTTTTCATAATAATAATAAATAATTTACAAAGATAATGGTGTCTTCAAACAGAATATAGAGTGCACTTGAAATTGGGTAAAAGATCAGGAAGTTCCTTTAAAACGAGTGTGCTTATTGGAAAGTATCGAAGAAAGATTCACCTAAAAGCATGTATATCCCTGAAATATAATGAGAAATAGATCTTGGAACATGATTTTGGAGAATATGAAAAGAATTTTGAAGTTCTAGATAAAAGAAAAGGCAACATCATTTTGGTAAAAAGAAAGATAGAGCAACCCGAAGGAATAAACGATGTTCGGGTAGAATCCATCATGGTTTATTGGCATGGTATCAGGTGTAACTAAGAGGGCTTGATGAGAGAGATAAGGGGTTTTTAATAACTTATAAAACATTAGGGAAGTATGGGGAAGATGTATAAACATATCCCATCACTTGGTTTTACACAATAAGGCACAGCATAGAGAACAATTTTGATTTAGAGTGAAAAGGGGAGGATCCCTTACCTTAAATCTCTTGGTGTTCTCCAATTGTTATTAAAGACCTAAATAAAAAACTTAGGATTATTAATTAATAAGTCCAGAACCTCTTCTATATTCAATTTATTTATTATAACCCTTTTTAGTTCATTAAAATCTTTTTCTATTAGTTACATGGTTCAATTTCATTGTCCAGGCTCGTTTGTTTACTTGGCTTTAAAAGATCGGTTCACTTATATTAAAGTTTGGATTATATGCAAGATGAAAGTGGTTGTACATTTTTGAAGTTAAATTATTCAGTTCATATTCAGGAGATTAAATTGTTTTAATTTCAATTTGGTTACTTAGAGTGAAGTCAAATTATTATATATATAACCATAGTTATAACTGTTTTTGTTAATCGGTGGATTTGATTACAAAGAATGTGTTTTTCTTTATAAATTAATTCCATTTGTACCAAAGGATTAAAAAACCAAAATTGGATGTATTACATAAATAATAATATGGTTCAACCATAACACAAATGGTTTCATGACCAGAATTAAATATAATAATAGAAATTGATAAACTGTTGTCCTTGAATGTGCTAAATTTGCACATCTCAAATGGTGCAATCATTTCTTTCAAATAAAAGGGTGGGGAAAGGAGAGTAGATAATGAAATATATAAATAGAATTAAGAAATTATAGTAAATTTATGTTAATGGATTTATAATACTATTATGGTGAAGTGAGGTGAGGAAAGAAATAAAAAAAGAAAAGAACTTAAAAGAAAAGAAGATATTGGGAAGAAGAATTTACCTCTTAAGACTTCCTCCTTTGAGAACCTCTTAAGGGGAGAGGTTTTTGTATTTTGAGTAACATCAAGGATTTTAGATGTGGGGGAGGAACTTGGGGAGAGATTTGGGAAGAATAATTTCAAGTAACAAGGCTTGAGAGGATTGAAGAGAAGAGGCAGTGAAGGGGGGTTTTTATAGTGGAGGATAGGAGGGATTTGATAATATTATAATCATTAATTTATTATTTCTTCACAAGACAAGGAATAGTAAGTATTCCATGACCAAGAATAGTAATTGATTCATGTGAATTCGAACCATGGGTGGTGACATCAGCCATGATGCTAGGAATAGTATATTTAGATTATAATGTATATATACGGTAAATTACTTTATTTTACTATCCATCAAAAAATCAAGTATTTCAGAAAAATCAAAAAATTTCACCCTGAACATTTTTCGATGTGTATAATCCAAAAATGAAGTCCATTTTTTAAAAATAATTTTCTACATATTATTTTTTAATATTTAATTAAAATCATAATTTATTATCAAAAACCATTTTTAAAACACTCATTAACTTATTCTAAAATATAGGTAAATCGTACTTCCAACTTGAATATTATTTTTATACCACCATAGGTGAGGTTACTATTCATTAGTGTATATCACTATTCATAAGGGTATGTTTCTATTCATAAGGGTAGGTTACTATTCACCAAAAATTAATTTTTTTTATTAGACTCCAAAAAACGTCTTGAACACAACCGTGAATGTTAGATTTTTAAAATTCCAAACACAGAAGTGACAAAATTATTTTTAAAGGTCACTTAGCACTTAGTAGTTCATTATTTTGTGTTTTCATGTGATTTTCCTTTTTATAAGCCTGTCTGATTAGAACTCCACAGTTAAGCGTGCTTGGCCAAGAGTAGTGATCCGGACGGGTGACCTTCTGGGATGTTTCCCAGGGTGCATGGGAGTGAGGAAAAAGCACACTCAAAAGGGCATGTGTTGGCATGTGGGGACTATTATTAGTTGGATGACCCATGTGAGCATGTGGGTGGGCCCCAGGGTGGGGACCACGTGTCTTCAGGGCCTAGTTGTCACATAATTCTTAGATATTATATGAAAAATATGCATATAAAATTAGAATAAGAACACTATCAACTTACTCTCTTAAGAGATATCTTATAATCATTCTATCTGCACAACACTGAAGGGGTAAAAGATCACCCTAGTAGTAATGTAAGGATATACTTAAAAAGTACAATCCCCCACTCCGTTGAAAAATATGGATACACCACACATGAGCCTATGTAATTTATCAGTGACATACCAAGGTGTGATAATCTCGAGGGAATATAATTATTCATATACAAATTTTCAATTGATAATTTTGTCATTGATATCGCAAATATCAATTTCTAGGAATGATAGCTAACCAGTGATGACATTATTAGTTTACTTATTATTATTGATTTCAACATAAAATTTATGTCATAGTAATATCCACATAATGAGTCTTGTATTGGAATCCTTCTTTTTCATAAAATATCACAGAGTGGATTGATCAGTATACACGATTACTTTTGAGAGAAAAAGGTATGAAATAAATTTATCAAAGGAAAAAAACAACTATATGAGAATTTTCAATTGATGCATAGTTATATTGAGCATCATTTATGTATAACTAGCATAATAGTTTATTTTAAAGATCTATTCATTCCTTTATCACAAAGAAGCACCAACTACTCTGTCACATGGATAACATATTAGTTCAAATTATTTTTCCCAGTATGGTTAAATCATAATTAGAGATTTTAATAGGGTTTTATTAATAATTTAAATGCTTTATAACTTTTTGTCCAAAAAATGGAAGGTTTCATATTTTTGTAATAGGGTAGTCAGGTCGAGGAAATAATAGATAAATCCTTAATAAAGTATTAGTAGAATCCCATATTACCAATAAAACCTATCAGAAAAATTACTAATGTTGGTATTGGTAGATCCTAAATTCTACCAATCTTGTATAAGTAAACTTATATACATTTATTGGAATTATAATTTAAAAAATATATTCCACTTTATACTTTGAAGTGACAATTTTTCTAATTATGTGCTAAATTATTTTCTTCTCTTCTTGACAAAACATTTTCAAAATATTTTAAATATCCATTAGTGGAATTTCCATAAAACTAGAATTTATCCATGAATATTATAAATAAATATTTAATCATTACGTAGAATATTTCGACCATGAATTGTTTAATCATGGATATAGCATTATAAATTACTATAGGAAATCACCAATAAAATAATACACCATTAGGACAAGTGAACATGCTTTTATCTTGTTCATTTATAGTAACCATGATTATATTATACCAAAAAATCCAACAAGAAAACAATAGTATTTTATTATTGATAATCATTTGATAATTTTATCAACGAGGTGTATTGATATGTGATCTATTCTAGTTTCATTATTCAATTTATGTTAGCCAACACATACACTCCATTATGTCATTATTCTATTGGGAATCAGTTCTACTATATATTTTTCAACCATTGTGGAACTACCCTATTTAGGAATCACTTATAATGGGATGAACCACTGATATTACGAGATATGAAATATTAATCTAGTGTCAGGAATTTCAATCACTTCATTCTGGAAGACTTCATTTATTAGATGTGTTATGAAAAACTGAGGTGATTTGGACCCAACCTCAAGTAATAAATATTCTATTAACTTTATAAAATAATTTGAATTATTTAATTCCAAAATATATTTTATATTTATAGATATTTATAACTAGTTCATCACCCATAAATAAATAAAGTTTACATCACAATGTGGAAACTTACACTTTGTATCCATTTTTTCTATATAAACATTTAAGATTATAACAAGTTTTATTTTTATGAAACGTCTTCAAAATTTTCATATTGACCTCATACTTTTCGCTAATCATCTTTAAAACCCTATTAAAGGAATTTTAAAATGTGCTATGACCTAAAAAATCATAGAAAGGGGAATATAGAGAGAAAGAAAGAAACCATTTAGTTCAAAAATACTTTCACAATTTTTTTTTTCAAAATAAAACTTGGTTTTAAAATAAAAATTTTATTTCCCAAGAAATAAAACTTTATATCCAAATATTATCATAAAACATTCATATTAAATATTAAAATTAAAATAATACTCTTAATGTTTTTTTTTTGAAATCATGAAAAAATTATAATTTTTTTTTAAAAAAATATATACATTTCACCCATATGAAGTAGAATATACTTTCCTTTAAACATATTATGTTGAGTAAACACATGGAATCATAAAATAAAGAACATAATGTACTAATATTTTATCAATATAAGAAATTTTTTAAAAACATATAACATCACATACACATGATTCAATGATAACCCCATGAAAACATCACCTGGTAGACAAAGTTCCATAATGGATAAGGTCAATCCCTAATCCCATACATAATATATCATGAAAAAAATATTCACCCTATTCATTAGATAAATACTTGAGCACACCCAGAATAAATTGTACATTCTTATGTGTTCCCTAAAAGAAAATAAATGTTAAGGAATTTAAATAAACATTACCTATGTAATTGATTGAGTTTTATTTAATAAAAGAACTTATGTAATGTATTACCCCATAAAAAGAAGGGAGAATAATATAGGAATATATGATAGAGAAATGTATGTATAACTTATAAACATTAATGAAAATTTAAGAGAGATATAGATATATTTTAGGAGATAATGGTTTTAGCATGAATAAATGGGTGGTTTGGAGATACCCCTTCCACCCATAAGAAAAAAAATTCAAGATATCAAAATATCCTTTCAATTTTAAACCGTTTTAAATAAACTATATAAAAAATAAAAATATGGATTTTATTTGACTAAAAGAAGGAATATTATATATAAATCCTTGTATTAAATAATGGTTGTGACAACAGAAAAATATGTTGATGCTATGTACGTTGAATAAAATATTTCTTGTGAATTTTGTAAATAATGTCAAAAAATTTGTATACAATTTGTGAAAAATATTCCACTGGAAAAATGCTTGAAGAAATTATAAATATATACAATATCTTCTTTAAAATTTATTTATGTAAATATAATTATATTAATAAAATAATGTTCATAATATGGAATTGGAAGAGAAAGATTTGAAAAATAAATCTCTAAAACCATGAAAATGAGATATTTAAAGTAAAGTGACCCTTACCAAAACCATAGAAAATTATTTTTTGAAAAAATATTAAAAACTATTTAATATGTAAAAATATTACCTTAAAGATACATTTAAGCATAAATAAAAATTTTCTTGAGTTACTTAGGAGAACAGGGACATGAAAGATTGAGAGTTGGAACACGAACATTAAATGATGATTTTTAAAAGAATGACACTTACTTTGAGTATGAATCATCATATACATTATTTATATTCCTATATAATAAAATTATATTAATTATATAATTGATTAATAAAAAATTTCATTTTTATTATTTCTTTTAGTTCCATGTTATAACGAATTACTTAATCTATTATGTTTTCATCATCCATTTTGACGATATTTGGCACATATGTCCAAAATCACATCTGTAAGTTAAATATGGTCAAAGTGAAAATTATTCAAAGATATAAAGAATAATAATAAATACATAATTATAATTTTCATAAATAAATTATGATTTTAAAACCAATCATTAAATATGGATTTGAAAAATGGACTGCTATAATCCTGGAGACGGTGTGTCGTGGACACACACACGAGTATCATTTCATTTATTCAACGATCATTATGAAAAGAAGGTAAGTACTATTTTATATTTCCATAATTATAATTATATCATAAATACTATATAATTTATTTTTATATACTTATATATATCATCCATTTTATGTGTTTATGAAAAAAATAATAACATCACTTTGTGGATGTGATTGTCCACACATACACATGAATGACCTTATCATTTTTAGTGATTGAAAATGTAAGAAATTAAATGAAATATTATATTTCATGAATGTAAAATATTTTATAATACCATTTATTTTAATTAAATACTTCATTTAAACCAGTCGTAATAGGAAGTGATGGAAAAAGAATTATAATGGTTTGTGGGGTAGTAGTCCTTCAAACACACAAACGGTGGATTCATGTCTCATATGATGGATGAGGAGATTGATATAGGTTATTGAATTTTCAAAATAACTTATCAATATATTTAATTTAATGTTTTTATTTTTTAATTATTGTTGAAAAATAATTTATGGTGGTAGAAGAATAAATAAAACGAAAACGCTTGATTATGAACTGTACCTCTTCCTCGGAGAACCTCTTATGGTTTACACAAATGAATTCCAAGGTTTATTTATTTTTGATAAAAAGTACCATATGACATGGGGAGAGATGTTAGGAATTTATTTGGTTTGGTTTGAGAAAAATTAAATGGATCTTGAATTTTTTGGAAAAGAAGAGAAGAGGTACCCTATTAAAAGATACTGGGCTTTAATGGAATTTATTAAAGTATTAAATTAATATAAATTAATTTTCATGTCTTAGGGGTTCCAAATTGATATTATTTGAATACAAGATAATTATGAATCTTAATATTCACATTAGAAAAATTAGACATTTTTATGTGATATTTTCACCCTTATCCTTTTGTTATAACCCGTGTTACCCACTTTTGACAATTACTATGGTAACAAAGTTTTAACTCTTTAGGGGTTAATATAGTTAATATAAAAGGAAAATTATTCCAAAATGGAAAATATTATATATTTTTAAATAAATACCAATCACATGGTATATGTTATCCTTTTTAGGAATTTTTTATCATCTAATAAAATTTTATTTTTTAGAAAATGTCCTTAATGTCAATCATGACACTATTCATTTAATTTGAAATTTAAAACATCAAGATATCAATGAAATTGGAATCCATACCGTTAAAAATTTCCTAAATTTTGTTATTTATCTATTTTTTTGTAATAAAATAATTCATTCATATTATATTACTTTAAATATTTTAAAAAAAATTAGTTTAACATTCTTTTAATTAAATAATTACTATGTTGGTGTTGCATTAGCATTTAAGATAATTATTTATTTTAAAAAATAATAAATAAATTATAATGATAAAAATAAATAATTTTTATTTTAAATTTTCATTTAAAACAAAAAATAATTTATTTTTATCACTATCACAAAATATTATAGTTATTAAAAGAAATAAAGTGACATTTTTAGCATTTCATTACATAAAGTATTATAAAGGTCACAATCATGTCCATATGTTAAAAAATGGTCATATATTAGATTATTGGATGGTTATAGATGAAATATAATCAGAAAAAAAATATAATTTATGATTAATGGTTTTTAGTCCATATCAAATTATTTTTACCCTTAATTAACTTATTTTACCTTTACTGTGGAAATAAATATTCACTACATGTAGTATTCATAATGATAGAAAATAAAATTTAAATATTTATAAAATTATCAACCCATTATTTTAAATATGAAATCAATTTTCCAATATTCAAAACCTAGAAGTTTCAGGATTTAATTTAATATTAAATTGAAAAAATGTGACAATAAACAGTTATTTAGAAAAATAAAATTTTCAAGATATATATGATCTTATATTAACTCTATGACTATAAATCATAATTATATAAATTTAAATAATATAAATAGATATATAATATTTACACTTAATTTAAATAATTCCTTATTATGGTTTACTTAATTAATTAATGTATATAAAATTTATGTAGTTAAAAATGGATTTAGAAAACAATGTTTTAAGTATAAAACTAAACTTATACCAAAATCATGAAAATTGATTGTTAAAATGAAATTAATTATATTATTATAAATAAAATTAATCATATATCACTTTAATACTAAATCTAAAATATAAAATTACTTTTAAATTTCATTATTTAATAAAAATGAATGATATTATTGAAAATTCGATAATTTTCACTTTTCATTGGAAAATCACCGAATTCTGAAAAATACAAGAATTTCACCCAAATTTAATTTTGATATGATGATTTAAAAAATTATTTTCATAACTACTCTAAAATTTTCCAGATGTAATTATAATATTTTCTCTAAAAAAGTAATAAATTTAAAAAAAAACATATATTGGGAGAATAAGATGACTACAAAAAACTGATTTATTATATACTACGAATTTTTAAATACATTTTTAGTAGGACTATTCTACATATTTCATAATTAAATTATTACTTGTTATAATTACTAATTTAATAACTTGGTTATAATAGTTATATTTAAATAATAATATTTTATGGCTCATTTTTACTCAGTGTTGCGTGTCATATACGGTATCAAACATATTGTTCCTTTTAAAATATTAGGATATAACATTCTCCCCAACCCCTTAATAATTATTTTCCTCAAAATTTGAAATTGATCTCTATAATTAATGGCTTTTCATTTGAAAATACCTTTCTTAAAATCCCACGTCATATAAAGGGTTAGTAAAATTTTCTATTGGCAAGAGAGAATGACAAAAATAAAGGTATTATGGAATAACACACAATTAGGTTTAGAAATAGTATAAAATTGGTGGGAATTGAAAATATGGACATGAAATAAAATCACAAAATAATTTTTGGAGAGTTATAATGATCATTGATCATAAGAAAGTGTTTGATCATGGGAATGATAATGACCACAAAACCATAAACCCAGGAGGAATGAAAAAAACCATCAATTCATCAGAAATTAAGTTAATGTGATAAATTTTTATTTAGATATATATTTCCTAGAGGTAATTAATTACTTACCATCTAGAATAAGAAAATAAATAAAATATACCTACTTGATGGGTATAATTTTGTCCTGTAAATAATGTCCAAAACAATATCATCTTTTTCTGTAAACAATGAGTATACAATATTAAATTTTTGGGCCTAAATCACTAAAATCAACTTTTAATCGATCACATAATTTCAAAAAATAATAATAATATATTCCTCTTGCCTTTATACATTGACCAAATCAAATATTATTAGAATAGGGTAAGATAATTCAAAAAATGAATAAAACTTCACATGAAAAAATATAACACAAATCTCCAAAACATCAATAATAACACACAAATTTCAACAAGACAATTCAATAAATGACTAACCTTAAAATTATTCAAAATATTCCAAACTAATACTAAACCAAAAAGATTAGAAAGATTTATTCACATATTATTCCAAGATAAATTTATCACTTTTCTCATTATATCATCAGTCACTCTTAAATAATAATACCAAAAATGTATTTTCGATTATTATATAATCTCCATGATATGTTAATAATTTTCATAAATGATTGTAATCACCATAAAACAACATTAAAATAATATATGATTCTAAATGATAATTGAACCTTTAATTTTGAAATTAAATCTCACAATTTTCTATTTACCTTAATTGTATATGGTTACAAAAATCCTGAAATTATTTCAAAATAACATTAAAATACAAATCACTAAATCAGTTTTCAATCACATGGTTATCTCTATGATAAAACATATGTTCAAAAAACCAACTAAAACTTTACCTATCGCATTATTTAAAAAATGGAATTTTATAAAAACTGAGACACATGTAGGTCAATGGTAAGATTTTTACAGGTAACAACCTTGTTGTTCCCCATAGGAATTTGGAATATTTTATGGAAAAATTTAAAATTGAGGTACGATGTCATTGTAGAATTCCTGGATGCATAGAGGTCCAATTTTCATATAATAAAAATATTAAATATATCATACCATGCCAAAGAATTTTTTATAAATAATGGAATATCATTCAAATTGATACTTATATTTTAAATCAATGTCCTTGTTTGATTCAGGAACATCGGGTCAACTCTAGGTGTGACTGATGGTTCTTCATCATTAGATGTTTTGTGGAAGGAAGTCCTTGTGAGATGTTTTTAGTAAAATAATTGACATATTTTTTATATTAAATTCCAAAACCTAACCATCTCTCTATAAATAAAATGTTATGTAAAATCTTTAAGGTTCAATGCATAACCCTGGGAGATTACATATTGAGAGGAGGAGAGCTCTATTGGCTACCAAGAGGAGGTATCAAAAAATGAATGGTTGTTGGATTGTGAGGGGGTTGACGAGAGTAGTGAAATTCTCTTCTCTATCTCCAGTGAACAAGTTCTTTACCAATGAATAATCCAAAATTTGTCAGGTCGATTTTTTAACATATTATTCCCTTTTTAATTATTAATCATGAATTTTGTATTATCTTCTTAATTTACCTTTGATCTCATGAATTGCATGAACCAGATTAATTCTTATTAAAGCATGATTATCAATTTTATTCATTAAACTAAACCTAACCAAGATTTTGATCACTAGACATTATTTTATTTTCCAATAGTGTATTTACCTTTTTTTCCCTTCCCTCTCCTTTCAACACGTTCATCATTATTGGCCAATAAGGTCATGGTTTGAAATTGCTGAGGTGGGTTGGAGCATGATAAAACCTATGGATTAATATGGCTTATGAAAATGATGGATGAATTAATTGTTTCCATATGGATCAAGATGCGGGAAATGAATTTTTGGATTTGGGCTCCAGAGTGGTGATTAGAGGCACTATGGGTGGCATAACGACTTCGTATGGGTGATTAGAATTCTAATTTATGGGCACCGAAGGCTGGGAATCAATGGTTGTTGACGTTTCCTTTGATTTTGGGAAATCAATCAATAAAATAGTAATTAATGGTTGGGAAATAGTGGATATATGATATGTGTTATGAAACTAGGTTTCTAAAAATTTTCAAATTACATGCTCTATATCATGGATGAACATATGACGTGTAGTCCCCTAGCTATAGTGGATATGGTTTTGGGTGGAGGTAAATACTACAGGCCACGTATCGAATCATACATGTCATTTGATTCAGTTCCGAAGGCTTGGAATTTACTCTAGGAGTATATTGGTATGGATAAATCCTAGCACATGGGCACATATTGAGTACACATACATGACTGTGTACTCAAACACAACTACATGACATGGGAATGACTAGTATACATAGGAATTGATAGGGAGAACATAGGAATGACTCAAGTGGCCGAGATACAAATGTAACATACCTATATGTCATGTGGTGTGAAATGACTTTCCAAACCATGTCTTGTAGAGAATAATCCCATGTGACTTGGTGAGACCACACACATTTTGACCCCACATACATGTTGTATACTTCTCTTAGTAACTTCTACCTTCCATATATAATTCTTTAGATGTTTGATATTGTTCTGAGAGTAGCCTACCATGAGTATTTTTCTATATATAACATGATGGTATCCCTTGTAGTGCCTTTTGAGATACGAGATTGAGGATTTTCGAGTGTGATTATTCTACTGTAGGTGTTTGAATGAATTCATTGACCATACAGGGTCATCAAAAAGATGTTGATATTGGAGACCCCTTGTCATACTATGGTGTGGGTCCCCCATGCTCTCTACTCAGGTTGAGTGGCACCCCCATTCACACTAGGGCATATTTCCTCTATCTTTTAAGTGTAACCTCATGATACACTAGGATGTGGGTCCTCTGTATACATAGTAACACCCTCCATCTTAAAGCTCACATGGGTGTGATTCCTCCATTCGAGTTAGCGCTCCCTTATCTTTAGAGCATAGAAGTGAGGTGTCATATTTTCACAAATACTACTGAGAGGATACATTAGATATTGGTGTTGGAAACACCTATCACATCAGGGATTTCCCCAGAGCCTTTACATTGTTAGAGTCAATAATCCCCATACTATATTAGTCTATGATTCCTCAATATAAGGAGTTCGACTCCATCATCATAATGCTCTGTGATTGAATAGGTCCTCTATGGGTGTGGTTGATCCCTTTTCTATGGATTAAAACAGCATTGAGAGGCCCCCTAAACTCATATTATAGTGTAGTTTCATGTTATTCTTGGAATGAAAGATGGAAATTGGAGATATAGTCTTGGTATTTATTCTTATCTAGGATGTAGAGAAGGATATCCACTTTATCAGTTCATTTGAGATTCTTATTTATCATACCTAGGTTATGATTATTTTTATTTCCTCATATTCTAATTGACATTCCATTGTAGTGATCCAAAGACTACTCTCTCTTGATACATTATGTTTGGTTATTTCAGGGTGTCCTATTGGGAATGTTTATACTCACCCCTACATGAGCTTTTACCATACGAGTCGTGTAATATACATATTTTAGGAAGACCAGTCAAGATAATGGTGGAGCATAATAGTACTTGGATGTATTAACTGTGTTTGGGGGTAGGAATTAGGGATCAATAGTTGTGAACTCTCTAGTATTACTATTTCAAATTTTTTGGGTTGGGATTTCATTTATGGATTGGAATGTATATTTACCATTTAGGATTTGGTTCTATACTCTGAAACTCTGATGTATTACATAGATGTTATTAAATTCATTGTTATACTCTGTATTTTTCGGTCTTTTATTCTTCCTCCTCCCCTTTTCATAGAGATGGTTGTGTGCATGCATACAAGTACATAAGGTAAAGGCTTCCCATTTTATTTTACGTCTTATTAACTATTTTTCCATGCCCTGGTCTATTAAAGGTAGTATTGGGGTATCACACTTAGCTTATCATTAGTCAAGAATACCCAGGTTTGTTGAGTAGTGATAGAGTGGTATTATAGTTGGTTCATCAATGAGTTTGTTTTGGAGTTAGAATCATGGTGAGGATTGGTTTGGGACTTAGGAAAACGGGGTTGTAATGTTTTGAGAGTGTATTTCAGTCCATGGAACCTAGTGATGGTGAGATAGCTTGAATATCCATTACCTATGTCTCTGAATAACTACTTGCTGACTCAAGACGCAATGAAATCTACTACAAGGAAAAAATGGTACATGCATTATATGTTATTGGGTCCTTTTCCCTTTCTTCTTGAGTCATCTACTTATATATAATATTTGATCATGTAATATCTTGATAATTATCAATATTATTCTATGATGACATCTTAATAGGATTTAAAGTTAGTTTCATGATTATGATATCTTAACTATCGATTCATAAGTTTAGGGACCCACTCATGTGGTGTTTCCTTGATGCATGCCCCAAGTATTTCTACCACCTATAGATTAGTGCATGGGATGACCATTTGAGGTCTTGGTAGATGATCTTTCACATGATGAAAATTCAATGGTTCTTGTAGGATATTATGATGGTATAAACATGAAAAAAATAAATGTATGAGTTTTAGAGATAAATTCCACATAGGTTTTTCAGTGATATAAACTCTCCGACAATAGAAGATTATCTTGAGGTGGTGGTATGAGTTTTTCAGCTTGTGAGAACCCTAACTGATCAGATGCTTATGTTTGAAACTGGTCTTCTTCATGGATAATATAGTGGTTATGGTGATACTAGTGGATGAATCACCTATTCATGTACAATTTTTGAGTTATAGAGATAGACAACACCGAGGCTTCATGGTGAGATTGACAACCTTATTAGTTTTCATAGGACTAGCACAAGCCTATGGTGTGAATTAATCTCTTGGTTAAGACCCCACTTTATAGTGATCATGGTAGGAAGAATTATCCATGGTGACATAATGCATCAATAAATATTTTCTACGGTGACTCTTGACATGGATTTGGACATGTAAGAAATATATATGATTCCCCCA
Organism: Viscum album; assembly: GCA_963277665.1. Classification (NCBI taxonomy): domain Eukaryota; kingdom Viridiplantae; phylum Streptophyta; class Magnoliopsida; order Santalales; family Viscaceae; genus Viscum; species Viscum album. The sequence continues at coordinate 583,810,197 of OY728164.1, read as the reverse complement.
AAAAGACACACTCTTGTGACGTGATCTAAAAACATGTGGATGACTAAGCACTGCCCACAAAAGATAGTTTCGAGGTATGGTGCATGACTTACTTTAACATGTTTTTAAGGTCTTTTTTATGTGATAAGGTATTATATTATTCCCTAGTTATTAATGATAGTTAAGAAAGGGGAAATATTGATTCAAGAAATAGTTTCTTATGACCCTGAGGCTCTAGGTGTGATCAAGGTATGACCTATTCCTTATATAATCTAGCTTTAGTTTTTTTTAATCAATCACAAGACACTATTACATGAAAATAACCACTATTTGAGTTATAGTAATAACATTGGATCCTTTTTTCATGAAACTTATTTTGAGAGGATACTGAAAATGAGAATTGGTGATAAAAAATCTACCAATAGTGTGACCTAACTATGATAAGAGAGAGACTCATGTGGAATCTTTCCATAGTAGTAAGTGAGACCCTAAGATGTTTTCCATAGTATGGACTGGTGTCCTACCATATATTATCTTCTTAATATCACCATTAGAGTATACAATGTAACTAAGTTAGTATGATATGGTTTAACCTTATTTGGTAAGAATGAATATTGAGAAGAGAAGGATGAGCTTGTATGCAAGAGTATAACACTGATTCCTTATTAGTTGTCTAGTATGAACCTTGGATCAATAGATTCTATGATCATTTAATTCCAGTGATGTGGGAGAGGTATGAAAACTTCTTCATTGAGGATGTATAAGGTTTACCTTTACATAGAGGGTTTTTTCAACACTGATTTCTACTAGGTATGGCCTCATATCTGCACTAGCACATCTAATGACCTAGTGTTTCTATGAGAGATGGAGGTTTGTTTGGAGGATTGTATAATGAAATGGATTGTTATTCATAGTGTATTCTCTTGGGTGGGATAGTTTTGTTCTCCTAGGAAACATATGGGTACTTGAGGTTAGGCATAGACTAATGTCGCCTAAACCATGTAATGTGTGAGGAAGTGTATGCACCCATAAAAGGATGGATTATTAAAAATGGTTAGGGGAGAAGGGGTTCTTAGAGTTTAACCATAGAATAAGTAATTACCAGCTCCTCGTTAGAGATACGGATGTACTCATATTTAATTCCTAGAGCTTTTGTGGTTTCATTGAGTTCTTGTAGATACCGTTCTGTATGCTAGACGCCCCAACAGAGTTTGTGGGACTTATGAACCAGATCCTTAACCCCTCCTATATTAGTTATTGGTAGTCATATATGGTGACATAAGTATGTACTCGATGTTAGAGATAGAGAAAATGATACACTTGACTATGGTTCAAGACATTCTCCAAGGGTTACAAATCTATAGGGGGTTCTCTTAGAGTTGGTTATATATTTGGTGGGTCAAATTCTTTAGTATATGTCTTCTCAAACAAGGGTGGGATAATAGACTATGAATTTTTTGAGGGTGTTCTATCTTGAGATCATACTAAAGGTGTTTTCATGGAAGAATGTGTTTATAGTATATTTTTTATTCACTACTGTTGAGAGAGGTGATAGAAAAGTTGGCCCATTATGGTGAGGATGGGGTAGATTACCTATAGTTGATGGTTATTAACCCAAATCTTTTACAATGTGTTAGGGAGGCTCAACTTGGAAATACTAACTATGGGATCTTTCATGACTAGATATCGATTGAACTTGGTCTTGATGTATTTTATGAAGGTGGGGAGCACATCATCCTTGTTTGAATTTGGATGATGTCACTATTTATACTATGAGAGGAGGTGTAGAGTAGGTTGTTTTCCCTTGGTGTTACATATAAAAGAGGTAGGGAAGTACTAGGATCATATGGGATCATATTGGAAAACAAATATTAAAGTAGCATGTTCCATAGTTTATATCTTGTTATATTAATCATCCATAGGGGAAGTCTGAGGTGATTTGTTGGGAGAGGAAATGGAACGATATCTTTTTAGTTTTCGTGACAGGGTTTCCATGATTTATGAGAGGCCATGACACTATTTGAGTGATCACTAACCCACTCACCATGTTCTACCACTTTATAACCATCCTATAGAAAATATTAGTGTTGAGTTTAGAATAAATATGCAATCAAGATATCTTTCAGCTTCGTGGTGTTCCCTCAATGATCAATTCAAACCATGATGAATGAATCACATCACTATTACGGATAGGATGTAGAAGTCCCATGAGAGTCATTTTTTGTTGAGCATGAATTTCTCACCCCAGATATATGTCTAGATAAATCAATCCATTAAGGTTTAGAGATTATGTATCAAGATAGCTTGAAAGATTTGGTTCATATATAGGATGATCATCTACCATTAGTGTAGTTCTAATATCATAAAAACTACCACTCCATCATTGGTGTAACACAGTTTGAGTACATGTACGGTAGAACCTATATCTCACTACTATTTTGGTCTGAGCTAGTGGGAGATAGTGCTTGAGGGCCTAGAGTTGGTGATCAAGAATTTTGTAAAGGGTGTTTTTCATCTATAAATAGATAAGGGATACCTCATAATTTCTGGAGTTCTTTGTGGACTGATGACAACGACCTTTGGAGTTTGATGGGGAGATCTTGTGTTCTGAGAGATCTCCTGTAAGAAACCATTTTGTCACTCACGTATGTATCCATTTTTTTTAGTATAAATATATAATTTGGACCTAATATGGATTCTTAATTAGTTAGTCGAGGTTCCAAGGGTGTCTGGGGCTTGTTCAGAGCCCACAACCCATATTTTTGGAGGATAGAGGCCCTACACAAAATTTATAGTAAACTATGATGGATTTCTACATGGTTTTACCAACCGTACGAATCACGTTTTTTGAGACAGTAGAACCTCATAGATTAGGAGCACAACCATGCAACATAACTATGTGAACTCCCATTTTATCCCAGGTAACAGTGCATTGATGGTTCATAGTTTGATCAAACTGTGTGGTGAAAGATTTTTTGCGCAGAACCATATCGCATGTTTTCAAAAACCGTGAGGAAAAACCATGCACAAGGTAAAAGACTATGTAAAATGTCCAAAATTACCTTAATGATCTATTATACCAACCCCTTCCTCTCTAATCTGATTTTTTTTTCGGATTGACATATTTCTCACTTAATTTGGGGGGTTTGAAGATAAATTATTGGAATCAAGTGATCCTCTTCATCTTACTTCTGATTGAGATTACATTCATCACGTTGGAAGAACAATGGTATATACTTGAGTCCTTTTTATCCATTCTTCTTATCTTTTGATCTCAATCTAGTTGTATAATTGGGATCATTTTTTTTACATTTTCTTATATCTACTCTGATCTGAGGAAACTCAAGGGCCAATACTGGAGGAGAAGGATCATACAACCCTAAGGTGGGTGGTTCATAACTCATCCCTAAAGTTCGTTGATTTTGGAATGTTCGTGTGGGGCCTTCTAACCCCATTGTGGACCATCTCTTGAATCTACATGATATGGTTATAATTTTTTGAACCATATGGTTATTATCTTTTCAAATATGTGATTTTTTGTTAGTGGTTACACCCAAAAATCAATCCACCTCATGTCGAAGGTTATTTCCTAATTGGGTTTTAGTGTTTGACACATTTGAGCCACCATTCGGGTGTGCCCATGCTTGACCTTCCTTAAAATGAGCCTTCATATAATAAATGGTTTGTTGTTAAATGAGAATTTCATAATGGCATGTACAATGTATTCTAACCACTTGAACCGCCTAAGGTGTGTTCATAAAATGATTATTAAATTTGAAATTTGGAATGGAAAGTATACTAAGTATATAACTTCTCCTTATTAAAAGAAATTGAATAAAGGTTACATGTACAAAAAAACCCTTCCATGTTGATGGACGGTAGTAGGGTGAACCTCAATAATTGAACATGCCTTAATGGTTAACTAAGACTTAATTAAATGGCTACTATGCTACTTGTCCTATCTACACTAATGGATGACAAGGCTTGAACCAATAAATAAATGGATTCAACTATAATTGACCTATCTAGACTAATGGATGGAAAGACATGAACCAAATGAATTATTATATGATTTCAATATCAAATAGGAATTGGATGACTCGAGTTTTCCTTGGATTCTGAGAAGAGAATACCTTGGTTCTTTGGAACCCCATTCCAATTCAAGGATTCAGTTTGCATAGGTTGATACCAACCAAGATTCTTGTACTTTTCTATTCCATGTATGCTTGGTATACTACCATAGGATCCCCTTTCATTATTTCAGGATACCTCAGATACACTCCATGGATCGAACATTGAAAAGTATGTTCCTTGGATACACTCCTTGGACCTAGCCCTTTCTTAGCTCTGTTTTATGTTGAATGCACTCCTTGGAAACATTAGGCGCCCTATTGTGGAATTCCTTGGATTACGCTACTTGGATTACACTGTTACCCCTTAGCTAGACTTAGATACTACTGAGATTGATTTCTGTGAGTTTACGTTACCTTGGTTTTTACCCTAGAACTCCCTCACTTGATATCATTTTCAGGTTGCCTTGTTACATGTTGGGACATTCACTACTTATACTATCACGAGGTGATGTGATTGTTGGATATTCCTCACATGACCTATTAACATTAAATGGTAATTACATAATAAAATTAATTGGTTACATGTTTAGACACCAGCCAAGGGCTGAAGTAGGTACGTGGGTATTTAGTTATATCGTACTACTTACTTTATTTTATATATGCATGCCTACATACTTCTATATTCAATTACATGGGTCAGTTGTTATAGACATCATTGGTGGTGGACCACTGAAATTTATCTCACACCCTCTCCGGGTGATGCTTGGTACCTAAAGTAGATTATATGAATACAGGTGTGGTCAAAGAGAATAATATAGCTTCCAAAACTTGATTTCATGATGATATGATGGAGCTTGATAGCATATTACTGGGTTGGATATCGAGATGCTTGGAGTTGACTTTTTTCCTTTACTTTATTAAATAAGTTGTTCCTATTGTCTTGTATCCATGATTGTCTAGTTTTCTAGTGACATGAATTTACAGTATCATTGTTCAGTTGACACAGTAATGTTTGTTAACATTTAACAATTGCATTCGTATTCTTCCACTATTTCATTATATTGCTTCTACTGTTTACTATTACATTATATTCATTATGCTATTCTATGATCTTATAATGAAGGAATAGTCTTCCCATAGACACACCCTAGTCCCTCACTACTAGTTGGCATCCTCTATCATTCAGGAAGATGAACTTGAGGCCATGTGTCCCACTAGGCTTGGGGCACCCGTTAAGAGGCATCTGAGTCAGGGTCATCACATCTCCCCTTATTGAAGATTATGGGTACTTTTTGGGATGTAAATCTATCTCAGAGGTTTGTGGGACCCTCTTCTAGTTACTATGTTGGGTTATTGAGGTGGAATTCCACTTGACTCAATGACCCTAGTTTTATCGAGTGTTAACTATATTCTAGATGTTGTATCTGAGGAGACATGTTCATGAATTATTATACAATGTTGATCAAAGTGATCTATACATTGAGGGTGGAGATATATTTTGTTGTTTCTTGGTGATATTTGAAAAATGATAGGAGAATACCCTTTGAGGGAATGTGTTTACTCTAGAAACATGAGCACACGAACCCTCAAGAGATCTCATGGGAGTTGGAGACCCTAACGAGGGATTAACATCCATACATGTGAGTGATTTTTTAGTTTTTATAATGAAAATATTTTAATGTTTGGTGGATGTAACATCTTGGTTTTTTATTAAGACTTTGGAATATTTTAAGGATTATTCTTCTTGACATGACCATAGTCACATGGAATTTTGAGACTCAGAGAGACCCGATAATAATACGATGAAATTATTAAATATATTATATCATGGTTGAGACGTTTTATGTAAATAATGAATAATAATATAGAAAATACAAGGCCATATTGGATTTCAAAATTCATGATTTACCCTACATGAGACCTAAGGTTCATTGAGGCTAGACATTTCATGGAAGGAAGTCATTGGCGGTTCTTTTAATAAGATAAATAATTTATTTATTTATTTTATTTTAAAGTACAAGACATAACCTTATATCTATATATACCATATTATGAAATATCCACAGGGTTATCTGAGTAACCTTGGTAGATTAGATATTGAGTTGATGACAAATTCATTGGTAATCGTGAGTCTGGATCAACAACGAATGATCATGGGAATGTGAGTCAGATAATGATCATAACGAAATTATCTTCTTCATCACTAGTGAACACATTATTTAATAATTATAATTCTATCACCAAGTACTGACTCATTGATTTATGGATTTCTACCATGTTGATTACTGACAATGTATTTTGGATTATCTACTTAATTTACCTTCGATCCTATGAATTACATGAAATGGAATAAAAATTATTGAAGCCCGATTATCAAATTTATTTTTTATGAAATGTTTCACTCCATACTTCCACATATAATGATATTTTACCAATATTTATTCTTCCAAAAATGGATTTACCTCATTCTTTTGTATTTACCACACCCATCATTTCATTATTCATCATTGGACCACATGATTGTGGTTCGAAATTTCGGATGTGGGTTCAAGTGTGATCGTACCCGCCGATTTATGGAGATTATAAAAATGATGAATGGATTGATTAGTTGAATATGTATCGAGGTTTGAAGTGGAATTTAGGTGAGTGATATATAGATTTTGGATCCAGAGCAGTGAAGGTAAGCACTATGGAAGGCGTGATGGCTTCACATGGGCGATTAGACTTCCGATTTACGGGCACCAGAGGCTTGTAATCAATGGTTTGTGATGTTTCCTTTGATTTAATGGAAATATAGTGGTAAAATAGTTGTAAATGGTAGTGAAAATAGTGGATATGGGATCCAAATCAATAAAAAAAGATTCTTAAAATATCTTGTCAACACACTATGTATCCCATAGGAACACACGTCATATAGTCCCTAGGCTTTAGCGAAAAGGGTTTTGAGTAGAGATAAATATCATACACCATGTATAAAATTATACAAATTTTGAGACGTTTTGTTAGAGGCTTAATGTGTAATCTAAAAGTAAACTGGGATGAATATGTTCAGGCACATAGGAATGTGCAGAGTATAAGGGAATTTCTGTGTACTCAAACATGGGTGGGGAATATGGGCACATGACAAAAGAACATGGGTAAGCCATAATTGGCCAAGAAACAGTACTTACCACCTATACATGTAATGTATTATGAAATAGTTTCCCATGTTTTTTCCATTGAATAAAATTACCAACCTATGAGGGGAGGTCATAGGCTATGTGGGCCCACATACATGTCATTTACTTGTCCATGGAACATCAACCTTATATATCTCCTTTTTTAGAACTCATATGTCGGTCCACAAGTATCCTAAGCTGAGTAACATTCAACATAGTATGTGATAGTGACCCTTATAGTGTCTTTCGAGATATTACATGTCATGTTGTGAGTGTGATGATTATATAGTCGGTGCCTAAATTATATCAGTGATTAGAATGGATCACCTAATAGTTGTCAGGGTTGGATTCTCCCATATCGCACTAGGGTGTGGGTCCCCCCATGGACTCTACTTAGGATGAGTATAACCCCCTATCACAATAGGTTGTGAGTCCTCTATCATCCATGTGGCACCCCCCCTGATGCACTAGGGTGAAGGTTCCTTCTCTAATGAGTGGCACACCAAATCTTTGAGCTGCAGTGGGAAAGGGTCATCCACCGATATTTGTTATCCCTTTTATTTGTATCAAAAAAGTGATGTGCGGGATATCCACAAAGATGCTTGAGATTTTAAACGAGATGTTGGGGATGGAAACACACCTTTCATAATAGGGCATGGGTCCCCCGTATTATTTAAATAGGTAGATTCAGTACTCACCACACTATAGAAGGGTCTGAGTCCTCTATCTACAGAGCAGAACTCCCCCATCATTGAAATTAATTTATTAACAGGTCCTCTATGGGAGTGAGTTCTATTTAGGAAATGGAGATAAGTTTTGAGGATTGGGACCCTCCACTCAGATTCTTATATGGTTGTGCAAGATGCTAGGCATTGGAGATGGACCATGGAGTTTCTGGTGTGATTTTTATTATTATTTAGGGTGTGGATATAGGTATACACTTTCTCACTTTTATGGGATTATTATTAAACATATCAGTGTTATTATTAAGGTCATTGTATCACATTCAAATAAACACCACCTCATTGTGATGAGATTACTAATCTCTCTTTATTCATTAAGTTTGGTGATTTAGGGGTGGTCTACTAGGTATGTTTATACTCACCCATAAATTATATTTTCCATCATGTATAATGTCTTATGAAGATGGTAGGAAGATTTGTGGTGACATTAATGGATCATATTGAAAAATGGATGCATTTACTGCATTCATTGGTAGGACTTAGAGATAAGGAGTTGGGATCTCTCCAGGTTTCCCGTTTTAAATTTTAATTCAGTTTAGGACTTCATTTCTATTTAGAAATTTATTTTCCCCCTTTATGCTTAAATTTTATGTGGTCGTACAATAATGTATTCCATAGAGTTAATTTCATGCATGCTTATGCTTTAGTTGTTTCTGCCTTTTATTCTTCCTCTTCACCTTTTCATTTAAGTGGTTATGTGTGTGTACAAGTACATAAAGATAATGCCTCCCATTTAATTTATCATTCTCAATTATTTTCATAATCTCCTATCCTATTGAATGCAGGATTGGGGCATCCAAACCATCTTATCATCAATTAGGTAGACCTCAGTAGTTTGGGTCATGATATAGTGGTTTCAGAGATAGTTCTTCTTTGGGTTGGTGTTGGAGTTAGAATCATGGTGAGGATTGGATTGGGACATAGGGAAATGGTGTTGTAGTTTTTCATATAATTATTTATGGCCATGGAACCCAGTAATTGTGTAAAGACCAGCCTATCCATTCACCAGGACTCTGACCATCTTCTTATGAGCTTTGTACATCGATAAATCAATCACATGAAACAAAATTTACATGAATAATATAATATTGTGTCCTTTTACTATAATTATTTAGTCAAAACCCTAGATATTATTATTAACAACGGTACATCTTGATAATTACCAAGAATCCTCTGTGATGACAGAGAGTTAGGATTTCGAGATAGTGTAGTGACGAAGACTTTTAGAGTAATGAGGCCTCAGTTCAGGGATCCACTCATGAGGAGTTTCCTCCAGGTGGAAACTAAGTAGTGCTACCACGTATTGAGAAGAACATGGACCCACCTACAATGTTACCAGTTACTGATCATCTACATATTGACCAACTGAAGGTTACAATATGGTAAAATGATTGTTGGTGTGGGAAAGACTTGTTGTACAAGTTCCAGTAATAGAGACCATTCAGGTTTTGAGGAGGGCCTAACCCTTAGGAATTAGAGAATTGTATAAAGGTAGTGGTATTGGATTTATATCTTGTGTACGCCCAGAATGATTGGATGGATTCACTCATAACCGTTATTCTTCTTGGAGTATCAGCTCATCCCGATAGTACTGATAGATGACACACATATAGTGAATGAACTTTTTGAGTTACATAGATAGAGATATATCAATATTTATGGAGATTAAAACCCCCTTCTCAGGTGTTATATTACTAGAACAATCAAGTGGTGTGAAACTCCTGCTTTTATAGGAACCCTCTTGATGGTGGTCCAAGTGGTGGAACTTCTCCATAGTGATATGGGGCATCAGTAGTGCCTTTCTCATTGATTCTTAATGTGGATACAAATAAACAAAGAATAGGGACACTTCCCCAGTAAGATATGTTCTTGTTACATAATCCAAAACTATGTAGGAAAGTTAGTTCTTCCAAAAGAGGATAGTGTTGAGGTGTGGTGGATAAGATTCTTTGAATTGTATGTTTGAGGGAATTTTAATGTGATAAGGTGTCAGAGTGGGTCATAGTTAAGGGTGATAGGTGGGAAAGGGGAAATATGGATTTATGAAGTAGAGGCTTGTGACCCTAAGGCTTTTGGTGTGATTGAGGTATGGATAGTTCCTTCTCTAGTCAATTTGTAGTTTTTGTACATGGTCACAATCCACTTTTCCAAGGACATAGACCTTGTTCAAGGCCTATAGATTCTAGAGGATCCTTTTTTCTCGAACAGTGTTTTTAGAGTCTCTTGTAGAGGAGAGTCGATGATCATGCTTTTACTTACACTGCGTCATGACTCTGAGAGGATATAGATCCTTACATGGAATCCTTCCATACAATATGGAGATGCCCAATGATTTTTTTTCTTTAGTATAGACCAGTTTCCTACCACTCATGCATAGTTGACTTTTACTAGAGGGGGTTACAGTGTAACCGAATTAGTGGGGTTAGGGTTTACCATATTTGTAAAGAAGTAATCCTAGGAAGGGTATGTTGAGATTGTGTGCAGGTGGATACAGTCGATTCCTTATCAGTTGGCCAGTATGACCCTTGGAATAGTGGATGTCATGACCATTTAGTTCTGATGATGTGGAAGAGGAATAAGGAAGTCTTTTAGAAATATTTTCCATGTTTTCCTACACATTTGGAGTTTTTTTATAAGGACTTACACTAGGTAAGGCTCGATATCAGCAATATAATATCAGATGATCTCGTGTAGATGTGAGACTCGAGGTGTGGTCAGAGGAATATATTGAGCAAGGGATTGTATGACCCATTGTGTTATGCCAGGAAGACTAGTGTTGTTCACCTAGGAGGTAGATGATAGTTTGAGGTTGGGTATGGAATGAAATTTATAAAAACATGTAACATAAGAAGGGGTGTCATACACTAAAAATCAATGAATTCTTCAACCAGTGGTTAGGAGTGAAGGGGTTCTCGGACTTTGACATTGTGATATGTTATCAATGCTCTTACTATGAGAGTAAGATATGTTGAGTGTGGATTCCTTGAGACAAAATAGTCTCTTTGATTTCTTAAAGATATCCTTTGACATGGTGAATTCCCCAAAAGTAGTTTTGGGTATTATAAATCTAATCCTTAACCCCACTTGGATTAATTCATGGAAGTCGTATATGGTGACGTCCTTGTGTAATTGGCATCAATGGCGGAGAACATGAGACACTTGGGGATTTTTTGTGATGATGGTACAATATACCTCTAGTAGATGGTTATTACCCCACAGCTTGTAATGGGTGTTAGGGATTCCCAAATTGGAGATATTGATTGTGAGATCATGCATGACTAGATATCAAATGAATTTGGTCCTAATGGATTTTTTTAATATTTGGGAGCATGTCATCCTTGATTGAGAATGGATGATGACACCAATCATACTATTAGAGGATGTGTATAATAGTGCATTTCCCTTAATATTACATCTAGGAGATGTAAGTAGTTACTTGGATTTTATGGCATCATATTGGTTTTCCAAGGATGTTGTTGCGCATTTCTATGTTTAGATATTTATGTCTCACCCATCTATAAGGGAAGGCTAACATGTCTGGATGGAAGTGGAAATGGTATGGTATTTTCATAGTTCTCATTATAGTGTTTCCAGGATTAGCGAGAAGTCACAAAAATATATGAGTGATCCCAAGATGACTCTCCAATTTTTTCCAAATTCATAACCATCTGAGAGCAGATCTTAGTGGAGATTTTGGGATTCCTGTGCATGCATGAGGTAGTTTGAATTCATGGTGTTCTCTTGATTATCAATTTAGAAAACTATGCATGGTTCATGAAATGATTATATATATGACACAAGAGGCCCATTAGGCTCATTGGTGGTTGAGAATGAATTTTTTACCCCTAAAATATGGCTAGGTAAATCAATCGATTTAGGGTTTGGAGAACATGCTTCAGGATTTCATGTTAGTTTTTGACCACTTTTGGGAGGATCATCTATAATTGAGGGAGTTTGTGTATCATAATAGCTACCTCTAAAACATCAATGTAGCACTATTATAGATCATGTATGAGAGACGATGTAGGTTATAACTATACTAGCCAAATCCCGTGGAAGAAAATGCTTGTAGGATTATGGTTGGTGATAGTGATGGTTGTAAAGGGTTCAGTTAGTCTAGAGGTATATGAGGACTTCCCAATAATGGCATGTGTTATTTTTGGACTCATTACAACATTATTTTGAGTTAAACAATGAGATCATGTATTCCAAGATATCTCCCATCATCAATGATTGTGGGAAATTGTCTAGGATGAAAGGATATCTTCCAGGTTCATATTACCTTATTCCAGTTACAATATTGGGTTAAGGAGGTATCATACCTCTTTACCTTTGACTGTAGTTAGATATGGTTTGTGTAGTATTCCACATGTTTTAGCAGAGGAGACATGTGAATGAATTTTTCCACAATTTCTACTAGGGTGAGTTGGAAATCGAGGGTGGAGTTTCCTTATCAAGGTTTCTTGTGTAAATTGAGAAACATTAGGAGAATAACCTCTGTGGTCATGTATTTCACTTTATTTTATGATTTTTGACACCATGGAAACCCTCTCAAGAGCTCGAGGGAGTGGGGGACCCCAATCAAATATTGGTATTCTCAATTGTGAGTGATTTTTTTTCTTTTAGGTATGAAAATCCTTGAAGGTGGCGAGATTTTAATGACGATTTTTTCCCTGTAAATATTTTGAATATTTTATGAAATGTTTTTGAATCCAGACATGAAGTTGATATGGAATTTTGGGACCTGTAGAGGCCCAATACTAATACAGTAATAATAATAAATATATTATATCAAGCATGAGATGTTTATTTTTGAAATAAATATGTGACTCTTAAAAAGAAAATTGAATTGTAAATATGAGGACATGATTGATTATGAAATGTGGAGTTTACCTAGATGTGAATTGAGGTTCATTGGCACTGAAAAATTCATGGATGTAAGACATTAGTGGTGTATTTATTAAAATAAATAAATAATTATTTTTTTTTAAATTCAAAAACTTAAAAAAATCTATATAAATACCATGTTATGGAAAATAATTAGGGTTATACACATATCCCATAGAGATTGGAGATTGATAGGAGTAGAGAATCATTGGAAACTGGGAGCAAAGATCACTGAAGAACAATTCCAGGATTATGATGCAGACAACTAGCACATTGAAATTATTTTCTTCATTTTTGGAAAACATTTTTTTCACCAACAATGGATCCATCATTGTGGTAGGAATCATTTTGTTATGGTTTCTTCCCGTGTTTATTATTGAACATGGATTTTGTATTACTTTCTTAATTTATAATCAATCCTATGAATTGGATGAATAAGATTAAATATTATTGAAGCTTGATTGTCAATTTTATTCATTGTGTCATGATTCACCGCTAATTTTCCCATATTTTGATCATTGGTCATGAAATCATCATACAATGATGGAATTTCCCTTTTCATGTGATTTTCTCTCACCATTAATTTCTTTCTTCACCTTTTGCTCAAAGGGTTGTAGTTTGACATTGTCGGGGTGGGTTTGATCATAATTGAACCACTAGATTTTTAGAGGTTATGTTAATGGTATATTAATCGATGATTTGTAGATGTATCATGTCATGAAGTGAGATATGGGTGATGAATCCATGTATTTGGTATATGGAGTAGTGATGAGAGGATCTATGGGAGGTGAGGTGGATTTATATGAGTGATTGAAATTATAATTTCCAACCACTATAGGTTGGGATTCGATGACACAAAAATTAATTTGATTATAGGGAAATTAGGCATCTAAATAGGAATGAAAAGTGAAAATAATGAATGATCTGGGATCCACATAATGAAATACGTTTTTTGAAAATTTCTTTACAACACGCCATGTATCACGAAGGATAACACACCATTTAATCCCCTCATTACAGCAACTAGGGTTACAGGTGTAGATAAGATCAAATGGAATGTGTAAATTACAGACTATGTGACCTATTTTTGGTGTCTTAACGTGTACTATGGGGGTACACAGGTACAGAAACATCCAAACACATGGGATGGTCCATATTATATAGGCATTACTACATACTCCAATATGACCAGGGTACATGGGCATAACTAGTGTACATGAACACGGTCCAAGAGGAAACAAGTAGAACATAGGTGGTTGAGATATTCCTCATACCATTTATACACACCATATATTATGAAATATATTCTCCATCCATTTCTAGGGGATAATTCAACTAAAGGTCACATGCTGTGTGATCCCATGTACACGTCATGTTTTTCTTCCAAAACTTCTACCTTCCGTATCGCCTTATTCCAAATAGGGATTTTTGCACAAAAGTATCCTATCCAGAGTAGTTTTCTATATATAAGGTGATGGTATCTATTATAGTTGATTTAGAGTTATGACGCGACGTTTTGTGATAATGATTCTTCTTTAGGTGACACTTGACCGATAATAGTGACCAGGAAGGATCATCAGAGAGATGTTAGGGTGGGTAACCCCTTGTCACGCTAGGGTGGGGTTCCCCCAAATGCTCTCTACTTAGTTTGAGTGTCACCCTCTATCACACTAGGGAAAAATTGCTCCATCTCTTTAGTGGCATGCCCCATAATGCACTGGGGCATGGATCCTCTATCTAGAAAGTGGCACCCCAGTCTTCGAGCTTCAGAAGGCGCAATCCCATTACTAGAGTTAGTGATCCATAGGTTATAGAGCATGGTTGGGAGGTATGGGATCTCCACAAAGAATATCAAGTGTTTATGCACGATGTTGGGACTAGAGAAACCCAAATTTTAGCATGGTGTTGGTCCCCATACTATTTAGATATGTACAGTTGGTACTCCTTATAGTATTGTAGGGTGATGATCCTATATGAATGGGGTGGAAGTTCCATATCATCACGAACTGAAAATTAGTGGGTCTTTCACTAGAGTGATTTATCCCTCAGTTATGGATCAATGTTGCAAGGAGCATGCACCACCACCCTAATTTTTGTGTGATTTTACATGATGAAAGGTATTAGAGATAGATATTGGAGATCCATGTTAGATATTTGTTCATAACTAGGATATGGAGATTGAGATCCCCTTTTCCTCTTCATTGCGATTCTTATTCATCTTTTGTGGGTTATTATTATGGTTTTTGCCTCATATTCTGATTAAAATTTCCTTGTGGTGACGAGATGACTAATCTATCAGGATGCTTCTTGTTTTGTGATTTTAGGTTGTCATAATGGGTATTTTTATACTCACACTTACATGGTATTTTCTCACATGTTCTATTTATTTTGATGATATTAGGAATATTTATGGTGACATTAGGGGAGCATAATGGTACTTGGATACATTAATTGTGATCGGTTGTATTACATGAAGATCTGGAGTCAATCTCTTTCAAGATTTCTATTTTGCATACTATTCATTGACTAGAAATATATTTATGGTTTGGAATTTATTTTTACCAATAATTATTTGGTTTTATATTTTTGTACTCTGATGTATTCCATAAATGTTTTGCATTAATGTGTAAAATTTGGATGTTACATTCATTTATTATTCCTTTGCACCATTACATAGAAATAGTTTTTTGAATTCATTCTAGTAGTTTAGAAATAATCTTACCATTTTATTTTATGCCTCCCCAATTATTTTCACCACCCCCAGCCTATTTGAGGTGAAAATAGGTTGTTACACTCAGCTTATCAATAGCTAGGAATTCCTTAGTTTATTGGGTCATGATATCACACTTGTCACCCCTCGATTGTGGATTTATGATTTGTGGCCTTGTCATGAGTAACAGGTTTTCCATTTTACTGAAATTATAACAATATAATTCTTATTATGTCTCAATAAATATAACCTTAATCCCAAAAGATCATATATACCAAGAAGTTTATAAATAAAATTAAACATTATAATAGATAATTCTTCCTCATATTAAACATCATATTAAAACCAAAAAAAGTCTCAAAAAATGTCATTAATAAAATTAAAATCCCAACACTTAAAACCTCTATATTTTGTTATAATACATTTAACTCTTGATCAAACTCAAAATCCTACACCCATTATGGTATCCATAACTTTTAGGTAAACCCCACATGGAAACAACCTAATCTCCAATGTTATCGAAACCGTTTATTTGATACTAACTATAAGGATCTTTCCTTAAAAAATAGAAACTATATTTTATTTAAAAAATAATTCAATTTCTTTAATTAACAAATATATTTTACTTTTATATTTCTCGGTAATTAATTTGTAATCTTTATATAAATAAATATAACATCACAAATTTTACACATCCATTTTGTATCAATTTTACCGATAAAAAAACTTTTATGATATAACATTTTTTCCATTAATGAAACAGATTTCTTATTTTCATACTTACCTCATAATTGCCCCTACTCATCATTAAAATTCAATGAAAAGGGATTTTGAAATGGGGTATGAACACAAAAATCTCAATAAGGGATGCATAAAGTAAATAAAGAAACTTGTTAGTTCATGAATACCTAAACATGATTTCACTTTTTGAATATTAAAATTTTAGGATTAAAATAAATATTTTATTACCCATGAAACAAAATTTTCTTTCCAAATATTTTAATGAAACATTTAATAATAAATATTAAATTAAAAATAAAACTTTTAATGTTTCTTTTGTTATCGTTAAAAACATGTGAAAAGTTTCTCAAGAAAATTATTCATTTCACCCTTACAAAGTGGCATGTACTTTCATTTAAAAAAAATATCATAATTAATCACATGTAATCATAACAAAAACAACATTATTTCATAAGATAATATCAATATAGTAAATAGGGAATCAATATATAATGTGACATAAATATGAGTAAAGGATAAATTTCTAGACAACATCACATGGTGGTCAACGTCCCATGATGGGTTAGGTTTAATCCCTAACACCATTCATAACATCTTATGAGACAAAATAATTATAATGCATTGGAGTGATATATATGTTCACCCATCAAAACATGCGTATGATTATGTTTTACAGAAATGTAAATCAGTCATATGGAATAAAAATATACATTACCCATGGAAATGAATGAGTTACATTTGAGAAATTGATTTTGGCATGCATTATCCCATCAAAGTAAGGGAGAATATAATTGTTAAATATGAGAGAGACATATATAATTTATTTAGAAGAATTAAATAAAATTTATGAGATAGGTAAAGTTATTTAGAGAGGCAATGTTCATAACACAGATAAAATGGGTTTTTTGAGAAATATCTTACACCCATAAGAAAAACATTACCATATATGAAAATATGTATTCAATTTAAATCCATTTTTAAAAATACTAAGAAAAAATGGAATTATTTGAAGAAAATAAGGAAAATTATTAATAAATAAAAATATCAAATTATATTTTTGGTGTAAGTAAAATCATTTAATTCCATAAATGTTAAAATAAAAATTTCATTTTACATTTCTAAGGAAAGTCAAAATGTTCTATATATATTATGTAAAATTTTTCCTTTTGAAAACCATTGAAATAAATTTTAATGTGAAATAAAATTTTATTTAGAATTATTTTATTTACATAAAAATACATTAATTAAATAATATTAAGTAAATGTAATTGCAATATAAATATTTAGAAAATAAATATTTAATATCTTCAAAATAAGGTTTTTATGGAAAAGTTCACATAATAAAAACCTAAAAATATTACATTTCAAAATAAACGTAAATAATGTAAAATATAATACAAAATGACTATTATCATCCATTTAATAATAAATAATGATTTTCTTGATACATTTATTAGAACATTGAAAAGAAATACATGGAGTTCAAATGGAAATTTTAGTAAATGATTTTGAAAATATTGTTTGTTAGCTTGAGTCTAACTCATCTCATACATTATTTATATTCCTGGAAAATAAAATTATGTTAATAATATAATTTATTATTAAAATTTTACAAGTTTATTATTCCTTTTATTTCTATGTTATAATAAATTACATAATTAATTAATTTCATGTCGGTCGTTTTGATGATATTTGGCTCACATGTCTAAAATGGCTTCAATATGTTGACTATAGTAAAAAAGGTCATTTTTACAACATATAATGAATAATAAAAATGATTTAATTATCATTAAAATGAATCAATTATATTTTTAGAAACAATCATGAAATATTTCTATGAAAACGGAACTGCATTACAATAATGGAGATTGTAGGTCGTACGTATGCACGAGTAACATTCCCATTTTTCAACGATCGTTGTCAAAATAAATAAAATATAATTTAATCATTATAGAATGATAATAATATTATAAATAAAAATTTATTTATTCAAAAATAATTATATATATTATCCATATTATTTTGATATATGAAAAAATCACACTGCTTTGTGGAGGAGGTAATCCACCAATAAACACAAATGACGTTATGATTTTTCAGTGAATACAAAGGTAATAAAGTAAATGGTATATTATCATTTCATAATTATAAATATGTAAATAATATATTACACAGAAAATAAATCCATATTTTTAATGAGTTGTATTATCAGCTTATGGAAAATTAGTTACATCGATTTGTGAGGCGGTAGTCCACCATACATAGGAACGATGATTTTGTTTTCCATTTGATGGAAGAGAAGACAGATATATGCTATTCCAATAACATTATAAAATATATGTATAAGGAAAATTGTTATTTTATTCTTTCACAAGGGTTGATTGTTATTTAATTGAGTTATAAGAAAAAATAAATTGAAAAATCTTGATTTATAACCACACCACTTCTTCGGACAACCTATTATGGTTTACACAAAAAAAAATCTTATATTGATTTAATGATCAAACCATGGCCTCTAGAAAATGGAGAGGGATGTTAAGAATAGATATGTGAAGATATTTGCTAAACTGAATGGTTATTTATATATGAATAAAATAAGAGAATACATTTACTTTTATAAGAGGGGGGAGGGGAACTCTTGGAATTTTTCATAGAATAAAATTATTGTATAATAATTTTCATATCCAAATTGTAATACCCAGATACTTTTTAATTTTTTACCAAATTAATTTAATATTTTCCATATTTTTCATTTCACACAACACTAAATATTATTTTTATTATGTTAAATGGAATAATTTTTTAATACACCATACACAAGACTTTGATTTTATTTCACTACACGGAACACCAACTTAGTGCGTGTTTCACACAACATTTAGTTTCTGCAAAACTACAATTTATCATTATAATTACATAAATGAGATAGTTTTAACGTAGAAATTAAACATAGTAATATTAATATTAAAAACTAATTTTTAAATGTTATTTATAAAATTTTCTAAAATATAATTCATTTTTATGATGAAACATATATTTTTGGTAAAGTTTTTATACATATAAAAATACTATTTTCTCAAAGGATCTAAATTTTATGCACCTCTATAA